>BSBM01000458.1:28882500-30082500 GCA_027924585.1 Larix kaempferi
TAAATCGAACGCCATCAAATGTGAATCAGTTGGGTCAATCCCCCCAATGGCGAAAAGTAAAGTCTTGCGCTGGGAAGGGCAGTTCTTCAAGACTTCTAACGCAGACATGGCTGCGGGAGATTGGGCTAGGTCGTCTACGATGTTGTAGTTTGACGCAGCGCGTGCGTTAGGGTTATTGTTGATTCGGCGAAGTGGGAAACGAGGTGCTTTCGCAGCGCCGTCTATGGGAGGCGGAGGTATACGTAACGCCTGATCGGTGGGATGAGCGTTAGTAGGTTTATCCGTGGGAGTGGCTTCAGAGGTGGAGCCATATTGGTTCCGACGGGTCTGTAGGTTGACGTCAGCAGATGACATCATCAGTAAGTGGTGGGTACCTGAGTCGAACATGGGTTGATCAGGAGCAGCGTAGGTGATCTGTTGTTGTTGGGCCGCATTGGCTTGATGGGGAGCCAACGGCTGAGTGTTCACTACGCCTTGGGTTGGTAATGGGTTTTGCAGCACCAAAGGGGGTTGCTGAGGTTGGGGGGGGTTGGGCGGTGCTTGGGGAGCCGCATGCCCTTGGCGATGGGCCTCGTCAACCCAAAGCTGCCGAGCTCGCTCCAAGTGTGGGAAAGCATGGGTGTAATGTCCATAGACTCCGCAAATAGAACAAGGGTGGTTTGTTCGCAGATTGGGGTTTTTGGCCTGCTTGGGCGGGCGATCAAGGTTTTGATTAGCGGGGGCCGCATTGTTATTGTCAGGGGGATTAGCCGGTTGACCAGCTTGGTCTGCAGGTTGGTTGTTTCCCCGATTACGGCCCTTGCCGCGGTTCTGTTGGCCCTGATTACGTTGGTTATTCTGGTTTTGCTGCGGGTTCTGTTGGGCGTAAAATTTCCCTTGGGAAGCAGGTGGATTCTGAGGTTGCGCAGGTGCAGGAGCAGGCTGCGGGGGATGATATGTAGGTTGAGGCTGAGCAGGTGCAGCAACTTGAGGGGGTTGCTGATAGGACTGCGGAGCAGGTTGTGGATGTGCCGCAGGGGCTGCCTGTGGCGGATAATAAGCTGGTGGGGCTTGTGAAGGCGCAGGAGCCGGGGCAGTCTGCTGATGGTAGTAAGGCTGAGGGGCGACTGGAGGAGCATAAGCAGGAGTCGCATACCCAAAGCACTGAGGTGGACATGAGGGTCCATGGGCATGGTGATGTGTCATGGGAGCATATGAGTTGGTTGCTCCCGACTGGGAGGTAGCCCTCGACAGGTCGGGGCCAGGGGTAGGACGTGCTATAGAAAATGGTTGGGGATGCGAAGAAACACGGCCAATGATACCATCTGCAGCGTGGGATGCCCCCGGCGCATCATGATGGGAGGAATCGCCGCGAGGGGCGTCAGGTATAATGGTATAAAGGTAACCCGACTGGGCGTAAATGAGGTCGAACTGCTGTGCCTTAAGGATGGCCTCTTCTTCAGACTGGGGTCTTTCTGAAGCTACATCCTTAGCGATGACAGGAAGCAGGGACTTGAGGAACCAATCGAGGAAGATACGGTCATCTAGTTTAATCTTGCATAAGCTACGGCGTCTACGCCACTCATGGATGTGGTCCGTGATATGGGTAGCCGTGTTTTGTCTACAAGATAGAAGGATCTCAACGCCCGCGTCATAGCGGACTGGCAACTGGAAGAACTGCAGGAAGGTCGAGGCCAGGGAAGAAAAGGTGGCGTGGGTCCCATGAGGCTGCTCAATATACCACTTGGCTGCAGAGCCAGTGAAGGTGCGCTGTAAGAGACGGAGGCGAACAGAGTCGTCCACAATGGAGTTAGAGGAACACCATAGGTGGAAAGACATGATGTGGTTCTGTGGGTCCTCACCGGCCTTACCCTCGAATTTAGGGATGTCAGAGGGTAGTTTGGTAGGCATATGAGGCCACATAGGGTTGTGTCGAATAGGATCGTTGGTCAATCTGGCCAGGTCAGGTAGGTTGAGGCTAGCCATGAACGGCAAACTGGAAGAAGGCTGTGACACAGTAGTGCTGTGGACCAAGTTGGGGCCAGTGCCCCCAAGTGGAGGGACGAGATTTAGGGTGGTGCCCCCAAGTGGGGGAACTGAGGTAGTGGAGGATGGTCCAGCACCACCATGGGTAGTGTGAGCCACTGATGTAGTGGGGATAGGTATTCCCGCTGTGGGAATAGGTACCGTGAGGGGAACGGTAGATGGTTGCCCCATGGAGGGCATACCAAAAACAGGTGTAGTAACTGGTGTAGTGGTGGATGTGCCACCAATGGTCCCTATGACAAATGGAGTGGAAGTCGTACCAGCCATGGGGCTAGTAGGGGCAGTATAAATAGGGTTCTCAGACTCTTCGTCAGAATCAGAGGTAAAGTAAGGTGCGTCACTATCTGGTGACGGAGACCTACGTCGCTGACGGGTGGAGTCAAGTGACAAGGCTCTAGATCTGTGATGAGTGGTATCAACGGACAATGATCGGAATATATGACGAGTGGTGTCGAGAGAACCGTGCTGTGGGGGCTCGCCCCTGAGGCGCCGAGAATGTCTCGGGGACTCAATGGTGACAGATGGTGTCTAAGTCTCTGTGGGTTGAGGTGAGTATGAAAACAGCTCAAAAAAAATCCTAATGCAACCGAGTGTGCAGAAGGAGAGCTAAAAAGCAAGGCACTCAGGCCAACAACCAACTCAAAACACCCATTGCAACAGCTGTGCTACAATAGGTGGAGTAACAACAAAGATGGTCAGAATACCAACAAACAGCAGGTTTCCTAAAAAAGAAAAATGGTGGACTCACTAGACCAAAGGGAGGTAAAGGAGCATGCAAACACCTAACTAAAAGTATTCTGACTTAACTAAACATATCCTCTGCAAGGTGATGAAATCCAAGTCAGACAATATGAGTAGGAAAGCCAAGTGGCTATGATATCCCCCTAACGGGAGGGATACCGGGTAGACAATCCTAGAAGAATGGCAACTAAGATACCCCGTTCATGACACGTCCAGAAAGGTGAATCTGCCGTTTAGTTCGTTGACCGCAATACCCCTATACAGGGATATCCCGCGAACCGCGAAAGGTAGCCCTTCGGTTACTGAATGGAGTGCGGTATTCCACTCAGGCCTCCGGAACCAGTCTCCCGACTTCAACCCTCCTAAGGGAGAGGCCCTCTGATAAACTGGTCGTGACCGTGCCAAAAAGTACTAGGGGATTTTGGTTCCCTATTTGGACAACAACTATGTCTCAAGTGAAATAACCAAGGGGTGTTATTGGAAGCCTATCCCCCTGATCCTACCTAACTACAATGATTCTTTTGTGTTCCCCAAGTGGGGTTAGAATGTTGGTTTAGTTAGGTACTTTTTAAGGCTCACTTGATTTTATGTGACAGAGTGTGTGCTCGTGAGGTGTTGAACCCAAAAATAGAAGTGCCACAAGGGAGGGCAACTTCCAATCTATCAATAATGCTGAAATTGATTCTTTGAACTTGCAAAATTTTCTGAATTAAAAAATACTGAAATTTTAAAAAGACTCTGTAAAGGGAACAGAAATTTGGTTGCAGAAAGGCTGTAAGGAAGTAGGCTGCAGGTAGGACAGAGGGCTGTTCACATGCAGAAAATATTGCAGCAAGAGGGGCTGGGCTCAAAACAGGAAAAGAGCAGAAATCAGACCGCGGGTCTGTGGCGGATCAGAACAGGCCGACCGCGGGTTTGAGGGAAACAGCGGCGGTCAGGTCGCGGCTATCGGGCCAACAGAGGCAGTCGGGACGCAGGAAACAGGGGAAAAGACACAGTCGGGTCGCGGCTATCGGGCCAACAGTGGCAGTCGGGACGCAGGAAAAATGGAAAAAGACACAGTCGGGTCGCGGCAAAAGGGCTAACAGGCGCAGTCGGGACGCACGAAAGGGGCAGAAAGCCGCAGTCGGGACGCGTGAAAAAGGCCGACAGGCGCAGTCAGATCGCGGCAAACAGGCTGATTAGCCACGGTCGGATCGCAGGTAACAGACTTGAATCCGCCGGCGGAGCGTCGGAAGCAGTCTGAGAGCCACGGTCGGATCGCGGGTAAAGGCCTGAAAGGCGCGGTCGGGACGCGACTGCAGAGGAAAAAGACGCGGTATGCAGCGGCCGAAAGGGACAGCCGAAAGAAAAAATTTAAAAAACGGAAACCAGAAATTCGAAAACTAGGGGAGTCGCCAAAACTGTAGCTAGGGTTTTACCCCTAGCTTGTGCCAATGAGCACCTACTAAGGAGAATGGACTCCTTAGTAGCAGTTCAGTATATTAAACTAATTATGCAAAAACAAAAAAAAAAATTAAATTATTTCTAAGACAAGCATGAAGCATAAACACCAAAATGAAAGAATGACTTTGTATTGATGTTACCTTGAGTGTCAAGGTTGGTGAAGCCCTTTGCAGTGTCCAAGAGGATGCTCCAAGCTTCTGAATGCTCCTTCTCCTTCTCCAATGTTGGGGATGGGCCAAAGGTGGCTCTCAAGGTGAAAATAGTCCAAAGGTGAACTAGGGTTTCGAGAGAGATTTTGGCAGAGTAAGGGTGCTTGTGATTGTGGATATGGAATAAGGGATCTCCATCACCTATTTATAGTTTTTTGGTGGTGGAGTGCTGACCCATGGTTTTGGGAAACACATGGTTTTAGGCAGCTGTATAGGGTTTTTTCCTCCTTTTCCTCATTATTTTATATTTTTTATTCTCTTTTTAGGGGATTTTTGCTATTTTTGGAGGAAAAGGGGGTTTTTTTAGCCTTTTTTAGGCTATTTTGATGGTTTTGTGGCCTTTTGGAGGCATTTTAGGCCTTTTGGAGGCATTTTAATGGGATTTTTTGGGATTTTAAGGGAAAAATGGTAGGAAAATGGACAAATGAGCCATATAATGTGGTAAATGAGCTAGTGAGCACTTTTTGGGTGTTAACAGTTGGGCAGTTGTGGAGACAATGATTTCCTCCACATTCCCAACATTTCAGTGGCTACTTTTTCTTTACCTGCTCAATTTCCTTAGATTCTTCCCACCTGGAATGTTTCTTAGTGGACTGATTGGATGAATGCCTCTTCATTGATCCACTTCCCTTTCCACTGTTGGTTGCTTCCAGAATTATTTTTACCTCCCTTTGCAGACAAATAGAGTCCTGTAAATCCCTGTGGTTGATCTCATTCTGTTGATTTTGTAGTTTGAGCATCTCTCCAAGATTTTCTTAGGTCTTGGCAATTGTTTGAAGAATATTTTCAACCAATTCCAATAGCCTTTTGTCTGCTTCCATGGTCAATGTGCACATTTTCCCACACTTTGCTTGCTAGCACCAATTTTCTTTTAATAGCTGCAACCAATTGATTTCAATTTATCACTTGTGAAATTCATCATGGCAATTCTTGTTAGGCCAAGCATAGCATAAACATTAAAATCAGTCAATTATTTTCCCAATTGTCATAGAGAGTCCATGATTTATTCATGAGATTTACACACCTTTCATGCTTTCCCAACATACTCCTTCATGTTCATCCTTTCACATGGAATTAACTATTTCAATATTCACAATTTATTTCAAGCAATTAAACACAATCAACTCTCATCCATATCATGCATTCAATTTTTTTTTGTTTTCTAAATGCATCAATCGAAATGGAAAGAGAAGAATAATAGTTCCCCCCTCTTAGTCTTGTTCCAATCCAGAGTCACACCACCATTGTGGTTCCATGATCCTTAGCCTCTTTCAGTTCAATGTGAATTCTTGACTTGTCCTTTCATTGTTTTTGCGATGGCACTTAGTGTCTAAGGTCCGTGTAAGGATTTTCAACCAGGGAATCCTTCCCCACGGTTTACCTACAGAACCTTGGATGCTAGGACACACACAAGTCCACTAGCACCATTCTCCATTGTTGCTCATACTGAGCTCTCTAGGACAATCACATTTCCACATGCATCCTTAGGATGCCTTCATAGTTATTGCTTCCTGTAATGACCTAGGTTTCCAACAAAGAAACAATAGTGTATCATCTTGGTTGTTATAAGACTTGTACACGAAATATTCATTATTCGGAATAAGGATTAGATGATAATTAAATAATTATATGTATTGGACATTTCCTCGCTACTCCACAGGTTCCTTCTCTGCTTTAGAAGACTTGGATCAGCTGTGGGATGGATGTTTGGCCAACAGACATGCTTCTCCACAACATCAAGTAGTTAATTCCAAGCCAATACATTGACTGGGTTTATTAGACATTTAAGGATTTTTTTTCCAGCACACAGGCTGCTCCACAACATTCAATGCCAAACTAGTGCAACAACTATATTTACCAAGCACTTATGGTGCCAAACCAGTCCCATTCCTAGTTTTCCCTCTCCATTTCCAAGCTAGCACATCCTTATGGGTCAACAGGACAATGGAAGGAAACTGCACCATGGCCATTTCCAGGTCAAGGCTCTACTACGGAGACATAAACATCTCCTCACGCTCCATCCAGCATCGACATCCACTTCACTTTTCTCCTTATCATGCATTACTAATTGCAGGTGTAATACTTGACAACACAAGATGGGTAGGTAAGCTTGTCAGTATTGCTGATATAGAATTGTAACATACTTCATAAAATTTCACTCTCTAATATTGAAACACCAGGAATGCGTCCATTCCTTTAGGGTGTAGTCAATGTTGACAACCATAACACAAGACAAAACCCGAAAGGTGTGCACCCCTTTCCGATGTGAGTACTTAGGCCCTAAACACACTCAACCAGTCTAAAATAAGAACAAAATCGCATTCACACAGTTTGGAATAAAACCAAAAAATCACATTCCAACAGTCTGAAATAAAGACATACAGTCACACTCCAGCAGTTTGAAATAAAACATGCCCTGAAAATTAATTCTAATAATCAGACATGCATAATTTTAACAAGGTTCACAAATTAATTATCTGTTTTGTAGATGTATTGTTTTTTCCTACACCGTGTCCTCCTCAATCAAGCTCAAATTTGAATTCGTAATTATGTTCACTACGGAATTTTGGTTTATTCAACCATGTGGCCATCCTCATATTGTTTGTGTTTTGCAAGTGGTATCACTCTTTCCATTATGGTATTACACTTGCTGCCATAACCTAGAAATCCACCTACAACATGCTCTCTTGACACAATTCTAAGAACCAAACAACTATTAGTAATTATTAGCAAAACCTTCAAACCTGAAATTTACAAATATGTCCTTCTACATAAATTATATTTTGCAACCATAAGGTCCTTCTTATAAACTTAAATCAGAATTTTTACAAATCTGTTTTACACAAAAATCAGATTTCATCTCCATGAGATCCTCCTCATAATTTTTGGCTTCGTGCATGGTAGGTTCCAGTCTTATCATGGACTTATCCACATTGCCACACCTAAGACATATCTACCTGTAAATCTGAAATTTCAATCAGACAAGCACTTGGTGAGTACCTATGCACCTAATCATTTCATTGCTACAACAGTCACTGAAGTGATCTCATAATTATAATCAAACAATAATTCAAACACTATTAGCTGTTATTATTTAAAATGAAATGACATACATTTTCTTTATATGCATCATTATCACAATAAGATTACATGATATGGTCACATGGTCTACGCAATTCAACCAATTTTCCAATACTTATTGTTGGGTCCAGGAAATGCCCTTTTTTGGCCATCCTTATTACATCATTTTTCCCTGATTACATCCTATTTTCACAAGCTAGACCTATGTCTTTTCTCCAGATCAACCAATGATATTGACGGGTATAATTTGTTATTGCTTTATTTATTTTATGCCTAAGATTGTTAAGGTTTTGGATCCTAGTCCTTGATTTATGCTAATCTGTGTGATTTCATTTAGTCAAGATCTAAAGCGCAGGTGTATAAGCCAAATGGCGCTAGCTGTTACTCTTCAAATCCCGATTCCTCATACTCCAAGGGACAACACATTCCTCTACGAGAATCTGTAATAGGCCTCCACTGAAACAGAACCCAACTGCAACAGATAGGTCGCATCCTAGCTTGCCAAATCTGTTGATCCATTGATTAATGGAGTAGCAGCTCCTTCATGAGTAACAACCTCATTTAATACGGTTGCAACAGTAAGCTGTAACTCCGCAGCATGAAGATCATAGATCTTCATTTCTGCACGATTTTAGTGGATCGTGATCTATACTTTCAATGTATAAATATGAGAAAGCTCTTGTAGCCTGGGGTTGGACAATTACTATTTTGCATAAGCTGTAACAGAGCACTGATACTGTCAATTTCCATCGTTAATATAAGAGTAGAGTTATTCATTTATGTGTCTTAATTTGTTGTGATTCTCGGCGTCTCTGTTAGAAGGCCAGGGCCCGCCTTATCACAGAGATAACCGTCTTAAGTAGGTAGGGTAATTTAGCTTTCTTTCTGTTGTGTGGTGTGGAATCATTGTAGATGTTAGTGTTAGCTGCAACAGAGGTTAGATTTCCTTTTGGTAGTTCACGATTGCATCTTGAATAGCTATAGCAGAGTGGTGTGATAGTCAACTGTGTAGGTTAATTTAGTTTAATGCATGTGTGTTCGAATCAGCTATAACAACCAAGCTCAATTCCAATATCTTTCAGTTGTTTATGCTTTCTAGGATTTCCAGTAATTATCAGTCAAGAGTTCAAGCTTATGTTTAGATTCTGGTTGTTGTTGTATCTTCAATTGGTTTATTAGAGTAGGCATATTGTGATTGAGTAACAATAGCTACCGGATGGATCATTTTGGTAAAGATTGTATATTGTAGTTTGATAATTATAGGATTTAACTTCTTGCAAAAGTAATCTAGTTTATTTCTATTCTTAATTTTATAACTGCTAGGTTGATTTCTGTAGGAAGGTAGCCGCAATTGAATTCCTAGATGTATGAATTAGATTAGTTTTCTTTATGGAATGGGTTTGGCTGGATAGACTAGTAGGATCATCACCTCCATTTAGTTAATCAACCGCTTGACATGTTTATGCATAGATTGTGCTTATTGCCATTGAAACGAAAAGACCTCCCTGGGTTTGACAATTTATATTGAGCACCCTGTGTGTTAGATTTAATTAATTGACATATAGGGTGACCAACATTTTGGCTCTATTGTTGGGGATGGTAATAGATAGACAAATCTAGTAGTTGGTTTCATTTGATTTCATTTTGGTTTAATTATTTACAAAATGCATGAATACAATAAAAACAAATCAGGAACCCCCTTTGAATACTAACATTGTAGGTGGAAGAGGTCGAGGTCGTAACACAGGTCAGGGAAGACATACATAGATTGATGAAATAATTGCTAGAGCTAATTCTTCCACTAGACCACCGTGGACATCTATAGGCAGGGGAAATTCTGTTCCTCCCAATCTTGAGAATTCAGCATCAATAATGGAGAATACAACAAAACCTTCAATTCCTGTTGCAGAAAATAAAACTCCCGAAGATAAAGGAAGTGCTATGGGTGCACCAGATAGAGAGGATATCTATCATATCAATGGAACCAGAGTTACTAAAGAGGTGTGGTTGGAGACTCGCTGAGTAGTAGAAGAAGAGAGGAGGTGAGAAGAAGAGAGGAGAAGAGAAGAAGAAGCTAAAGCAGAGGAAGAACACATAAAGGAAGCTGTTGAATTTTGGACTAGAACCATGGCTGCTAGAGAACAGGAAGGCGAGAATGAACATAGGGAGAACCGAGAAGAAGAAGTGGAAGATAATCATCCTGGTAATACTGTGGCTACATTAGAATTTTCTATCCTCCAGACACCTGGAGTAGCTCCCATGAAAAATATCTCACCATCAGTTCTCTCGAATTTTCAGGGTAAGTCTTCTGAGGATCCTAATGAGTTTCTTTTTGAGTTTGATATCCTCTGTCGTAGTTATGATTACACCTCTAGTGCTCAGAAGCTGAATTTATTCCTAGCTACCTTGAAGGGAAATGCTCTGCGCTAGTTCATGAGTTTGGGTCGTGAGACCATTACTATTTGGGACAAAATGAAAAACACCTTCCTTTCCAAGTACCAAGAATACTGTAGAACTAGGGATAGAAAGGAGGAGTTGATTAAAATGGTTCAAAAGGATGAAGAAAGCTTGGAAGACTTTGTGGAAAGATTGTTGTACAATTTACAAAGATATGGTCATGCGAAGATTGGAAAGGATGTGCTCAAGATCATTTTACTATGAGGAATTAGAGAAGACTGCTTTGATATGTTGAATTTGGTGGGAAAAGGGGACATCTCGAAGGAAACTTTCGAGAAGATTGTTGAATTATGCCGAAGGTACTCAAGGGGATCCTCTAGAATCAACAAACGAGACAAAGATCGAGATCAGGATTGTTAGGATATTTAGACACTTAGGAGTTAGTTAAGATCAACTTGTGTAATATATCCGTTAGGGATAGTGTGTTTCTTTAGTATGCATTAATATGCATTTGTAAATACTTAATCCGAAGGTCATGATATGTTACCGACATAGAGTGATCCGACGGCTCAACTTCTCTTAGATCAAACCTAACCTTGATTCGTGGCTTAAAACCCGATTGGTCCATGATCTCTATTTAAAGAGCATGGAGGGTCATTGTTTAGTTGATCGATTATGAGAAGCTCATTTGTAACTTTCTTTCTTTGCATAATAAATTGTCCCGTAGAAGCTATTTGGCCGGGGCCATGGAGTGTTTCCCTCAAGAGGGTTTAAACCATGTCAAAACATCAATGTGTTGATCTGTGATCTGTTTCTGTGAAGTGGTTTCTCTTGGTGTTCGGTCCTTTGGTAGTACCCTGTGTATTCGAACATGGTATCAGAGCTTTTATGAAGTGCCGCTTCCGGTTATGATCTAGATCTTGAACTGTTGTTGCCGAAACTCAAAAGGGTTTCTATTTTTGGTATTTCTATGCATTTCTGGGCTGTGGGAGGTGTTCCATTGCGTTTGGAGTGTCGTTTCCATTGAGAAATAGTTTTCGTTTGATCGAAAACGGTTTCCGGTTGCTCCAGAAACACGTATTTCATCAGATCTGAAGGTATAATGTTATAATGACGCATTTTTTTATTTTCTTTTTTTTCAAAAGAAAAAATCTCATATTTCATCTTTTTTTACTGTTAGATTTTTTTTTTGGGTTCGGATTGTTGCTTTCCCATCTGCTTATGCTCTTTGCCGTGCACCTTGAGAGATCTCAGCAAATCAGAAACAGAAAGGGAAAGGGTTTTTCTCGGTTGCGTATACTCTTTGCCGTGCACCTTGCGCGATCTTGAAAAATCAGAAACAGAGAGAAAACGTAGACTTTTCGGGCAAGCTAACAAGATCTAACTCCACAAGTGTGGAATTTTTCTTTCTTTCTTCGATTTGTGGTGTGTTTTGCAGGAAAAAGGGTAAGCACGCAAACCGAGCAAGAAGAGTAAAAAAAGAAAGAAAGAAAAATCCCCCTTCCTCATTCCCATATTTTACATACCTTTTAATCTAGCTCATTTGGTTCAAATTTGCTTTATTCCTTAATAGGTCTTGAGTTCAAGTCTTAGGAAGTTACTTTTAAAAGAAAAAGTGCATGCAATTTCTATTTTCAAGTTATTTTATTGTAAAAGTGCTTCTCACTTAAATAATAAAAAATAAAAATACAAGTGAGTCACTTAAGTTTTTTTTATTGTTGCACTATTTAAAAGTAATATCATTGCAAAAGTGAAATCACTTATTTTACAAAAGTGGTTCACTTAAAAAAACTTTCTTGTAAAGTGATTGTCAAAAGGTTCATCTTGGGAAGAGGGGGGTTCTTTTTTTGCTGGACATTCTCTAGCTGCCACATCACTATTGGGGACATCTTCAACAGTCTCTTTGTTCAAGCATAACTTCATCATACAGAGTCAGTTTTCAGTGCCGTTTTTTTTGAAACCGCCTATTTTTTCGAACTCTTCACATACAGACTATTAGTTTCTGCTTTTATATCCATTAATTTACAAATATGGCCGCCCCTTGTGATATTCTACTTAACAGTTCCAACTATTTCTCATGGAAATCTCGTATGGAGGATGTTCTACGAAGTAAGGGACTTTTCAGAATTACCTCAGGGAAAGAAACAAAACCCACTGATGATGATAAGAAAATAAAATGGGAAAATAGATGTGATGAAGCTTGTGGATTGATTGGGATGTCAATCTCTACTGATTTGCGATTCCACATATCTGGAATTGATAAACCTGATGCTGCTTGGGACAAGTTGGAATATGTGTTTGGTAAACACAATGAAATTCAAGGTCACCAACTCAAAAATGAGTTGATTTCTTTAAATCCAAGTGAATTTTCATGCATTCAAGATTATTTATCTAAGTACAAAACTCTTAAACTTTTATGTGCAGAATGTAAGATTGAGAGGGAAGACAAACAATGCATTTATCATATTCTTTCCAAACTTGGACCTGCATATTCTGTTTTTGTATCTACATTTTACTCCATGAAAGCATCCTTTAATGTAGCTAGCTATCAAGAGCCTAGTCTTGAATCCTTTTGTGATTCCTTGATTAGAGAACAAGATAAACTCATTCATCTTGGAATAATCAACAATGCAGATACATCTGAGAAAGCCTTATTGTCCCAACAGAAAGAAAAGTCCAAGACTCCCAAGAAACAAAATTTTCACAATAATAAGTCAAACAAGGGTCCCAAACCCTATCAGTCAGCTCCTTCTTTAAAAAATGACAAAGGATCCAAGACAAAAGGCAAGAAGACTGAGCATCATTGCAACTATTGCGGGAAAGATAATCATGATGAATCTAAGTGTTTCAAGAAGATGGCAGCCTTGGAAGCAGCAATGAAGAAGCACCATATCAGCCTAGATTCGTCTTCAGAATCTGCCTCTCATGGACATGCACTTTGTGCTTCTGGTTATTCTTATAATGCATCTTCTTCTTCTACTTCAAATGAATGGCTCATTGATTCTGGAGCATCTTATCATATGGCTAAGGATCAAGCCATCTTTTCTACTATGCATGAATGTAACACCAAACAAATATTTGTTGGTGATGATAGATCTCTAAGTGTTGTAGGAGCTGGAACAGTTCCAGTAGATAATGGTAATTTTAGTGATGTACTATGTGTTCCAAGAATTTCCTGCAATTTGTTATCAGTCTATCAGTTCACTCATTCCGGTGAAGGTAAAACTGTGACCTTTACACCTCACCAAGTTGTAATTAAGGATTTTAAAGATCCTCAACAGGTCCTAGCTACCAGAATTGTTGATGATATTACCAGATTGTACAAGTTTAACAACTTTGGGTCATCACCTTTCCCTTCAGTTTTTGTTGCTCATAGTGATAACTTGAGCAAACTTTGGCATGAGCGATTTGGTCACATAAATTATCGCTCATTGCAACAACTATGTAAAGAAAATATGGTGACAGGTCTTACGATGGTATCTTGCAGGGATGGTGTTTTCTCCGGTTGTGTACTCGAAAAACATCATCGGGACAGTTTTGACAAATGTGCCTCTTGGCACGCCTCGGTTCCCTTGGAGCTTGTGCATAGTGACTTGTGTGGTCCTCTTCCATCTGCTTCCTTTTCTGGTTTCAAATATTTCTTAACTTTCATTGATGATTACACCAGACGCACTTGGGTTTATTTCCTAAAACTTAAGAGCGAAGTATTTAACATGTTCTTGGCCTACAAGGCCCTTGTGGAAAAACAATCTGGTCATCAAATTATTAAGTTAAGATCTGACAATGGAGGAGAATATGTTAACAATAAGTTCACTACTTTCTGCACTGAATAAGGCATCCAAAAACAACACACTGTTCCATATACACCACAACAAAATGGTGTAGCTGAGCGGAAGAACCGCACTTTAAAAGAAATGGCTAATTGTATGATCCAATCTAAGGGACTAAGTCTTCAATTTTGGGCTAAAGCCATTAATTGTGCAAATTACATAGTTAATCGCACCCCCACTAAAGCATGACAAGGTATAACACTGGAATAAGCATGGAGTAAAACTAAACCTGATGTAAGTCACTTCCGTGTGTTTGGTAGTGAAGCATGGGCTCACATTCCGGATGAAAAACGGAAAGCATTGCAGCCTAAAAGTTAAAAGTGCATATTTGTTGGATATTCTGAAGATGTAAAAGGTTATAGACTTGTTTAACCACATTCTTATGATATAATCATTAGAAGAGATGTTAAATTTGATGAAAATCTCTTGGCCTGCGAGCCTAACTCGGCGATTGTGCCATCTTTGGCCTACGAGCCTGATTCTGCGTTTGTGCCTTCTTCTTCTTCTTCCAACTTCCTTGACAGGTTTCCAACTCCAGTTTCTGATGATGACAGTGAGGATGAAAATCCACCTCCGCCTGCTCATGTTCCTCCAGTTGCACCGGCACAAGTGCTTCCTCGATGGGTCCGCTCAACATGTGAAGCAGCTGGTGATCTTGCTAGTGATCCTAGAGATCAACGTCGAACACGTTCTCAGTTTCAGCGAGCCTCTTCTCTTTTGGCTCAAGTTTCCAGGAATAATGATCGAGAAACTTTTGCAGAAGCTTTAGGGAATCCAGATTGGGATGCAGCCATGGATGAAGAATATCGTTCCTTAATGGTGAATGATACTTGGGATCTTGTTCCTCTTCCAAAAGGAAGAAAACTTGTCAGATGTAAATGGGTCTATAGAACTAAGTATGCATCAGATGGAAGTGTTGAAAGACTTAAGGCAAGGTTAGTTGCCAAAGGTTTTTCCCAAATTGAAGGGATTGACTACAATGAAGCCTTTGCTCCCGTCGCAAAAATGAACTCCATCCGCCTTGTTCTTTCCCTTGCAGCCTTACACAACTGGGAAGTCCATCAAATGGATGTCAAGTCTGCCTTCTTACATGGTGATTTACAGGAGGAAATTTACATGGAACAACCTCCTGGCTATGTTCAGAATAACTCTAGCCTTGTCTGCCGCCTTAAGAAATCCTTATATGGCCTTAAGCAAGCTCCTAGAGCTTGGTATGCCAAAATGGATAACTTTCTCCTTGACATTGATTTTTCTAGATGCCATTTTGACCCCAATGTCTATACCAAGAAAGTAGGACACCATCTCATCATACTTGTTCTATATGTTGATGATCTTATTCTTACTGGTAGTGACCCTAAGCTTATAACCCATGTGAAATCCAGTCTTAAATAAAATTTTGAAATGTCAGACTTAGGACATTTGCATTATTTTCTTGGTCTCCAAGTCCTGCAAACCAAAGAAGAAATCTTTCTTTCTCAGTCTAAGTATGCTTGTGACCATCTTCGTCACTTTCACATGGAATATTGTACACCAGACCCTTCTCCCTTCCAGTCTGGAGTCAAACTTTCTGCCACTTGTACTTCACCTGAAGTCGATGCCACCTTGTATCGTCAGCTTGTTGGTAGTCTCTTATACTTGACTCATTCCCGTCCTGACCTTTCCTTTGCTGTTGGTCGTGTTTCTCGTTATATGCAGACCCCTCATGAAAGTCACTGGAAAGCAGCTAAAAGAATACTTCGATATATTTGAGGTACAGTTCAGTTTGGGATTCATTACAGTACAGGGGGGAAACCTTTGTTGGTTGGTTTCACTGATTCAGATTGGGCCAGCGATCCTGATGATCGAAAGTCTACTGCAAGTTATGTTTTCAGTCTGGGATATGGACCTATCACTTGGGCTTGTAAGAAACAACAAGCTCTTGCTCTTTCTTCAGCAAAAGTAGAATATCGAGCCGCAGTTAGTGCCAGTCAGGAAGCTTTATGGCTTCGACAGATCCTTTTATAGTTTGGATTCGAGCTGCAACAGCCTACTCCACTTTGGTGCGACAATCAAAGTGCCATCAAGCTTGCCAAAGATCCAGTTCTACATCAACGCAGCAAACACATTGAGCTACATATGCACTTCATCAGAAATCTTGTTCATGATCATATTCTTGAAGTGCTCTTTTGCCCTACAAATGATCAAGTTGCAGACATTTTCACCAAGTCTCTTACAGAAGCGAAGTTTTCTAAACTTCGATCTATGTTAGGAGTTCAGGAACTTGTCATTAAGGGGGGATAGGCTCTAATGCCTCCTTCCTTCTCCTAATAGTGTCACTTTTGTAAATCCTTCAATCCTATCCCAAGTTGTTCTTAAGGGGGGATGTTAGGATATTTAGACACTTAGGAGTTAGTTAAGATCAACTTGTGTAATATATCCGTTAGGGATAGTGTGTTTCTTTAGTATGCATTAGTATGCATTTGTAAATACTTAATCCGACGGTCACGATATGTTCCCGACATAGAGTGATCCGACGGCTCAACTTCTCTTATATCAAACCTAACCTTGATCCGTGGATTAACACCCGATTGGTCCATGATCTCTATTTAAAGAGCATGGAGGGTCATTGTTTAGTTGATCGATTATGAGAAGCTCATTTGTAACTTTCTTTCTTTGCATAATAAATTGTCCCGTAGAAGCTATTTGGTCGGGGACGTGGAGTGTTTCCCTCAAGAGGGTTTAAACCACGTCCAAACATCGGTGTGTTGATATGTGATTTGTTTGTGTGAAGTGGTTGCTCTTGGTGTTCGGTCCTTTGTTAGTACCCTGTGTACCCGAACAAGGATGTCTTCACTAGGAATCATAAGTCAGCTGGTGGAGGGGCCACTCGAGCAGAAATAAGAAACTTATTGGAGAATATTAAAATAGACATGATGAGCTCCATTTCCTCAAAGTTAGATGTCATGAGAGCAAAGCAGAGGTAAGTAGTAGAATACCTTACACTTGGGGTACTCTGTACTAAATGTAGGAAAAAACATCCACTGAAAGAATGCTCGCTGGACAAAGCAGATATATGTAGGATATGTGAACTAGAGCATGATACCAAGGAATGTACTTCACTACCTGAGGTCAAAGTAGTCCTGCAGGAATCCATTCCAGATGTGGAGCCAGCTTACTTCATTGCACAGAAGAAACCATGGCAGCCTCACAATCAAGGTATGAATCCAGACCCATCACTTTTTCTGAATAATATGAATGGAATGAACAATATGCATAATATGAATACACAATTCCCTTCACATTATTCTAAAAATCAGTGGCATCCATCTCAGAACCCAATGCAAAATCCTAACTCATGGACACCATGGCCACAACAGTCAAACAATCCATCTCCTTGGAATTCCAATTGGAGAAATTCTTACCAAGGAAATAACTTTCCCCATCACCAGACTCAGTATCAACAATATCCTCCTCAACAGTATCAACACCAACATTATCAACAATCGCAGCTCCCATTCCAAAACAATGCCGCACCTATGAATGCACCACTTCGACCATAGCTACCTGCACAACCTAACCCGAACCCAAACAATAAAGCAGTCCACCAATTTGAGACTGCCAACATGCCTGCGTATTCCATCACCCAGATTCCCTGCAATGATACACAGTTACGATCAGGGAGGGTAGTGGAACCTATCATCACTAAGGATGTTTCATCCCCAGTGATTGAAACTAGAGTGAATCACACTATGAGAATATGGTTAATTCAGCAAGCCCCATTATTGAGGATGCTGATACTCCTACCGAAACAGTAACTGAAACTCAAAGAATAACACACGGTGTATCACAGCCTACACAGTTGATGAGAGAACCACCATACCCTGAATGATTGACCCTGCAGAAAACAATGGAATAGCCTCGATTCGATCTCTTAGGAGAATTTAAAAATTTGTATGTTAAAATTCCACTGTTAC
Source organism: Larix kaempferi (assembly GCA_027924585.1). Lineage (NCBI taxonomy): Eukaryota > Viridiplantae > Streptophyta > Pinopsida > Pinales > Pinaceae > Larix > Larix kaempferi. The sequence goes on from BSBM01000458.1 coordinate 28,900,183, forward strand.
AGGTCCTCCATGATGTGCCCATTTATGCCAATACTGTTAAATATTTATGTGTCAAGAAACTAGGGAGAAGGCCCAGGGACCCCCCCACTATCCACGTATTGGGAAAACTTTCCAAATTAATAATGGGGAAGACCCCTGTGGAAAAATATGATGACCCTGGAAACCCAACTATTACAGTTCACATAGGGAACACACAAATCCTCAATGTCTTGGTAGATTTAGGCGCAACCATTAATGTTATGACCATAGAGACTGTGAAGAGATTGGGACTCACTAACCTTCGATCGAACCCTACTGTTTTGGAAATCGTTGACAGATCAACGATCAATCCTGAAGGGATCCTAGATGACCTCGTGATCTCAGTTGACTCGTGGGAATACCCTGTGGATTTCTTTGTGTTATAGCCGAAATCCTAGTTGGCGAGACACACACTGATCCTGGGAAGACCGTGGTTGGCCACAACAGATTCTTGTATCAGCTGTCGGTCAGGATCTATGACCATTTTAGATGGGACTGAGATCAAGAGCTTAACCTTGTATCCTCCAGCTCGACCAAGCACAGAAGTTGATGTTAAGATTTAATATGCTAAGATAGAAAATAGCAGCATTACATTCCATTTCACAATAATAGCATATACAGGATCACTGAAGAAACAACAAGCACAGCATAAACACAAGAGACACAGATTTATCCTGGGAAACCCTCATGGGGTAGAAAACCCAGCAAAGCTTCCTCAATATAGATGACCAGCAATATACAAAGATGTAACCCTGAGCATAAGCTCCTCCTTCTCCATAGTAGACCTCTCTATCATAAGTGCGCTACTCTCCAGTGAGTGAGTGTGTGTTAAATGAGGAATACACCTCCTCTATTTATACACTACTCCGACTTTTCTTTTACACAAATCATGTAGGCTCGTATTTAACCATTGGGTTAAATACCCCATTACAACTGACTGGGCCGACCCCTCTAGGGTGGTCTAATAACCCTTTGACCCACATAACATATACAGGGCCAACCCCCACTAGGGAAGTCTAATAACCCAAGTTACCACATTCCGATGGAGGAATAAACATCTCCGGATATACAATAAGATCTTCACAGAGGAATGAATCATCTCCGGAATAATAAAGTACAAATATAATATTCTTTGAAGTTACAATATCATCAACATCATACATGATACATCTATAAATCATTGGAAGCTTTCTCAACATCATCAGTAACTCAAGTAGTTACTGGAACATCTTCAATACTGGAACATCAACATATTTAGTACTGAGTCTTTATCTTCTGCACACTCGAACAACTACAACAACATCAACATTTGGATCAGCATCGTCATCATACGATCATCAACATCGGGATCATCTCGATCTACAACATCTGGGTCGTCACGATCTACAGCATCTGGAACATCTCGATCTACAACATTTGGATCATCTCGATCTACAGCATCTGGATCATCTCGATCTACAACATCTGGATCATCACGATCTACAACATCTGGATCATCTTGATCTACAGCATCTGGATCATCTCGATCTACAGCATCTGGATCATCATGATCTACAGCATCTGGATCATCTTGATCTACAGCATCTGGATCATCTCGATCTACAACATCTGGATCATCTCGATCTACAGCATCTGGATCAACTCAATCTACAACATCTATATCATCTCGATCTACAACATCTGGATCATCAGTATTAGTATCCACACCAATACAAGTATACACATTATCAATACAAGTATCCTCATCAATACAAGTATACATACAAGTATCCTCATCAATACAAGTATACATACAAGTATCCTCATCAATAAATATCATCAATACAAGTATCAATACATCAATACACGTATCCTCATCATTCATAATAGCAGCATACCCTGCAACACACACGATCATATTATAGGATGATCAATCCCGCTCTCTTTAGGACATAGGTCCATGGATGATGCAATCCAGATCAAGTTCTAGGATGATCAATCTTTATCACTTTAAGACAAGTCTCATGTCTAGGGATGATACAATCCCATCACGTACATTTTGAACCCAGTTCACAGACGATGCAGTCCTCTTACGTACATTTTGAACCCAGTTCATGGACGATGCAGTCCTCTCACGTACATTTTGAACCCAGTTCATGGACGATGCAGTCCCATAATTCAATTTTTGGAGACCTCATGCCTACGGCTCAATTCAAAGGACCAAAGTCCGAGGACGATCCAATCCCCTCACCTGTTCATTAAGGATTTTATTTTTGGAGACATCTTGTCTACGGCTCAATTCAAAGGACCAAAGTCCGGGGACGGTCCAATCCCCACTGTACATTTAGGACTATGTCCAAGGATGACTTAATCCTCAACCGTACATTTAGGACTATGTCCAAGGATGACTTAATCCTCAACCGTACATTTAGGACCATGTCCAAGGATGACTTAATCCTCAACCGTACATTTAGGACCACGTCCAAGGATGACTTAATCCTCAACCGTACATTTAAGACCACGTCCAAGGATGACTTAATCCTCAACCGTACATTTAGGACCACGTCCAAGGATGACTTAATCCTCAACCGTACATTTAGGACCATGTCCAAGGATGACTTAATCCTCACCGTACATTTAGGACCATGTCCAAGGATGACTTAATCCTCAACCGTACATTTAGGACCATGTCCAATGATGACTTAATCCTCACTGTACATTTAGGACCATGTCCAAGGATGACTTAATCCTCACCGTACATTTAGGACCACGTCCAAGGATGACTTAATCCTCACTTGTCCACTAAGGAATTCATTCTCAGAGACATATGTCTATGGCTTACTTTAGGACCGAAGTCTAGGGATGATCCAATCCCCACATGTCCACCAAGGACTTCATTCTCGAAGACATATGTCTATGGCTCTCTTTAGAACATGTGTTCAAGGATGATACAATCCCTCTTCTTTCTTGGAGACATCTGTCTACGACTCTCTTTAGAACATGTGTTTAAGGATGATGCAATCCCCTTGTCAACTTAGACCTTGTCTAAGGACCATCCACCAACCTCTCTATTGGCATTACCAATATATGTATCCACATCATCGACCTCTCTGTCGATGCAGGCAATCTCATCATAAGTGACCACATCACTCCCCCTTTCGAGGAGGGTCCTATCAAGGTTGTCTCGGAAATGCTCAAACTTTACTTGAGGTAGAGGTTTGGTTAGTATATTGGTAACTTGTTCACTTGAGGTAGAGGTTTGGTTAGTATATCGGTAACTTGTTACAAATTCGAACTTTAATTCCTTTCTGCACCATATCTCGTATATAGAAATGTCAGATCTCTATGTGCTTTGACTTATCATGGAACACTGGATTCTCTGCCATTTTGGTACAACTCTGTTTGTCACATAGGATCATAGTTGAGTCCATCTCTAAGTCAAACAATTATGAAACTATACTACTTCATAACTTAGCAGAGCAAGCAGCCATATATTATGCTTGTGCTAAGAGCCACACTAGATTGTTTCCTGCTAAACCACGAGATCATGGCTGATCCCAGACAATAACGTCCTCTCAATGTGCTCTTCCTGTCTGATACACTTTCTGCCCAATCAACATCTGTGTAGCCATCTGAAGTCATGATCTCTAAGATAACACAGATCAAAGTATATCGTATCCTAGGTACCTCATCACATGCTTTGCAACTAACAGGTGAACACATCTAGTTTCCACTAGATATTGACTCAAGGTGTTCACAGCAAAGCATATATATGACCTAATATTCGTTAGATACATCAATGACTCAATAATTTGTCTGTACAGAGTTATATCTACTAAATCTGATGAGTCATCCGCTAACAGCTTCAAGTTGGAATCCATGAGAGTGTCCATTCCAACACATCAAGTCCTTTTAATATTTATCGGCATATTTTCCCTGGTTGAGAAAGATTCCTTCTGAGCCTTGCCATGCTTCCAGACCTAGGAAGTAATACATCAATCTGAGATCTTTCATTTTCATTTCTGCAGCCATCTTCTTCTTTCTTTTCATGATCTGTTTCTCATTCCTTGTTAGAAAGAGATCATCCTCATACAATAATGATATGATAGGTTCATCATCCACAACCTTAAGGTAAAGGTTAGGATCAACTTTACTTCTATTAAAGACCAAGCTTTGTCAAGAAGCTATCAATTCTCCATCATTCACACTCTGCATTGAGTGATCTTATGCATATCTATCTGTCTTGTCAGATGGGTCTACTGATATGAGCCTCAATATCATTCGAACTCTGTGGTGAGTTCCTTCTTGCATCCATGTCATTTGTGTATAGAAGCCATATTCAACCTTGTAGCAAAGGTTGAGATCCATATCACCCATGATGATCATTAAGCTCATCAATTAACTACCAATCTAATTCATACTTCTTCTTTAATTACATCATTAAGAGAATGGTCTTATCTATCCACTTGGAGCAAACATCTTGTCATGATTCTCTTCCTCTTTCTAAGAGAATCTTCTAGCCATGAGCCTTCTATATTTTGTTTGATTTGTAAATCTTCTTGTTGAACATCCATCACTTGTTCGGTGTTCATCATTATTTATGATCTTTCCTACAAAACAAAATTAAGTACATGATTTGTAATACTTCATAATCATGAAATCATGTTGACATGATAACCTATTATGCATACAGATATCATTTACATAGTTATGCAACTATCTTGACCAATACTTTGGCACAACACTTTTCCATATCCTGTATGCATATAGTGGCTATCTAGATGCCTTCCATCTCTACCAGAACATACTATCGAGAGTGTGCATAGATCTCAGCATGTCAGCAAAGAGGTTTCATTCTAGACAAACAACAATGGAATGTTTGTCCAACTTACCAATCATATGCATATTAGTAGTATATTGTTCAATGCTCTATGAATGTTTACACTCAGCATGATATATTCTAAGAATACAAATATGCATACAAGCAATATCATTTACTATTTCAAATAACAACTCAAATACTTATATTTTATGTTTGTGTGGTTGCCTCCCGCTTGATCTTCTATATGTCTTTTGAACTTCTATTCATTCTGTACCACTGTGCATGCTGAAGTGTCATCCTCATGATCTCATACACAAACATACATTCATTAGTATATTCTCAATATTATCAAAACATTATAATTCTAAATAATCTTGAATATGTATAGTCATGATCATTAGTATTCAGGGTTTCAAGGAAGTCTTCCTTTACTCATGCATATTTTTGTTTGATCATAGTACTCTTCTGGTTAATTAAATCATCAAGATAAGAGACATAATATGCATAAACCCTTGATTACTAAATTTATGAATAAGCATAACCAATCATACCAAGTATACTTATATAAGGGATCTTAACACAAGGTAAGATTCTAACTTGACATAGGAAAACATACCTGGATTAGTATACCTGCTTAGTTATGTCTAACATACCTAAACAATCTCTTCAATGATTTAGAGATCCTGTGCTAGAACCTGCATATCTCATAGGTTAAGCATAATATAACAAAGTCATACATACTTCGTAAGTAGAACAAAGATTATGGATGAGTCTTTGTCTTCATGTTGTCATGGTCATGGAACTTGATTTGTCTTTCATGATGTACTTGTATCTTGTTAGTAGACAACATCAACCTCATACAACACCATAATGCATTAGTACAATCATATAGCCCTAATCAATGAATGTCTTCGATCATTCACATGTATTCATATTGTTACTAGGGAGATAATTCTAACATTAATCAAGATTGTACTAATAAATAATATTAAGACAAACACATTATGAACTTAATCAGGAATCATATTTCAAGACATACCTGAACCTCCTTAAGTCATACCTGTCGAGACTTCTTGTAGTCTTCTTATGTAAGGCCTTAGCCTCGACTCCCCCTGAAACTTGATCTGGAGCTTGATTAGGGTTTGCTAGAGAAACCCTAAAAATTAAATCTTTGACTTTCACACTTCTGAATGGATGGAAGGATGTGACTTGCTGAGCTAATCAAACTAGCATACTTCAATTTTTAAATATCCAAAATTTGACCCCTCAAAATTGCCTTCAAAACTTCTGGATCTTCTGGACAGGATCCCGAACTAGGGTTTGATGAATCCCACCTTTCTGCCCAATCAAAATGTTTGATCCAAGGCTCTAAACTCTTATTTTCCTGAGGAGCTTCCAGCCATGGTCACAGACTTCAAAAATTCCAACTTTTGCTGAAGCCCTAATTTTCCATCTTTCCGATCAAAATCCCGAACTGGGGTTTGATCAAGCTCGGTCTTCTACCCAACCAAAAAATTCAATCTTGGTATCTAAATTTCGATTTTCCTAAGTAGCATTCAGCCATGGACTCTGATTCCAAAGATTCTAACATTCTCTGAAACCCTAAATTCCGAAAACCATGAATGAAGGTGCTCCAAAAAATAATTCTGTTTTGACAAAAATATGTACCTGATTGTTTAATTTTTAACTCCAAAATTTTCATTCCACAGGGTCTGAAATTTTTTTTTTTCTGTGGTATCCTGACCTGTCATATTTCCATCCCGATAGGTCTGACCTCAATTGGATTTTCTGAGAGAGAGTTATGCCAAGTTTCGCAACGTGACCTGTTTATGGGATAAAACAGGAGAGCGAACTTGTACAGTGTGCCATGTGTCACTGGTTCATCTTCGGCCTCTAAAAACGTTTCTTGAGATAGTACATTCTGTGTAATACCTATCATTTTTTATGAAATTTCATTTGGAGTTTCCTAGCCCAAGTTATGACCTTTTTTCCTAGGTCACCTGATTTTGACTGAGATATGGAAGAGGCCTAAACCCTAACTTGTACTGATCATAACTCACAACGTAAAACGAATCTGAGGGTGCCCTTTGGAAACAAGGTACCTGGGGATGTAATATATGACCTGTAAAGGTTTTAGATCCTGAACCTTCACCAAAATGGATTTATAGTGAAAGTTCCACGATGACTGGTTTTTTCTATATAAAACCCTAACCTTCAAATTGTCGCAAGAGAAGCAAGTGTCGTAAGTGCCATGCATTGCCTTTCTTCAGGTTATATCTGATACCATGTTAAGATTTAATATGATAATATAGAAAATAGCAGCATTACATTCCATTTCACAATAATAGCATATACAGGATCATTGAAGAAACAACAACCACAGCATAAACACAAGAGACACAGATTTATCCTGGGAAACCCTCATGGGGTAGAAAACCCAGCAAAGCTTCCTCAATATAGATGACCAGCAATATACAAAGATGTAACCCTGACCATAAGCTCCTGCTTCTCCATAGCAGACCTCTCTCTCATAAGTGCGCTACTCTCCAGTGAGTGAGTGTGTGTTAAATGAGGAATACACCTCCTCTATTTATACACTACTCCGACTTTTCTTTTACACAAATCATGTAGGCTCGTATTTAACCATTGGGTTAAATACCCCATTACAACTGACTGGGCCGACCCCTCTAGGGTTGTCTAATAAACCTTTGACCCACATAACATATACAGGGCCAACCCCCACTAGGGAAGTCTAATAACCCAAGTTACCACATTCCGACGGAGGAATAAACATCTCCGGATATACAATAAGATCTTCACGGAGGAATGAATCATCTCCGGAATAATAAAGTACAAATATAATATTCTTTGAAGTTACAATATCTCAACAGCTGAAAATCCAGTACGGGAAGATTTGGAGGAGGAGGAAGGTGTGCAGCCGTTATTAACAATAGGGAGAGCCTTAACGTTTAAAGATGAAACAGAGGACGATGCAATTAATAATTTCATCAGTGAGCCCACATCATTCAATAAAAATGTCTATCAAATATTGGATAGTAATTTAGCTGCAACAGAACAAGAAATTATTACAGAAGAAACTCTAGTAAGTGATGCCAGTATAATTCTAGTACTCAAAAATTCGAAGAGTGTTCCAGTAGAAATCAGTCCAGGGAAAACATTGAATATCAATCCAAATCTTGCGCCTAGCAAACTGGAGTAGCTAGTCACTCTGTTGAAACAATGTAGGGGAGCTTTCCCTTGGGAGTACACAGGCATGAAAGGGATTCCTTCCAATCTGTGCACCCATCAAATTTATATTAAGAGCGACTCCGGGCCTATGTGTCAACCACAATGAAGGATGAACCCGAACCTAAGAGACATAGTGAAAGAAGAGATCCAAAAAATTTTGGAAGCAGGATTTATATACCCGATTTTAGACAGTGAGTGGGTTTCTCCACTTGTGATTGTGCCAAAGAAGAATCGGAAATGGAGGGTCCGTGTGGATTATATAGAGTTGAACAAAGCAACGTAGAAGGACCACTTCCCCTTACCTTTCATCAATTAGGTCCTTAATACCTTGTATGGGAAAAAGTATTTTTCCTTTCTGGATGGCTTTAGTGGCTACAACCAAATCCAGATTGCTCCATAAGACTAGGACAAAACCACTTTCACCTATCCCTGGGGAACTTTTTCATACCGAGTACTTCCTTTTGGGTTGTGCAATGCACCAGCCACATTTCAGAGAGTAGTGATTGGAATCTTTTCAGAAATGGTATATGATTGCATGGATATTTTTATGGATGACTTTACTCCATATGGTGATAGTTATGACGAAGCACTGAAAAACTTAGAAAAGGTATTGAAACGCTGTGAACAAAGCCAACTCTCTTTAAGCACTGAAAAAGTGCCATATGATGATGAGTGAGGGCATAGTGCTGGGGCACTTCATCTCTTCTGAGGGTATCCAGGTATATCCATCCAAAATCAAGGTAATTGAAAATATACCAACTCCTGGAACATAGAAGAATGTATGCAACTTCTTAGGGCATGCTGGCTATTATAGAAGGTTCATAGAATTTTTTTCCAAACTAGCTTCTCCTTTGTTCACTCTGTTGATGAAGGATGCACAGTTTTTCTGGAATGATGCATGCCAAACAACGTTTACTGAGCTAAAGAAAAGGCTATCTACAACACCCATCTTATGAGGGCCCAACTGGGGTCTTCCTTTTCATATTTCTTCAGATGCTTCAGACACTGCCATTGGAGCAGTTTTGGGACAACAAGAAGGTAATTCTCCTTATGCAATTTATTACATTAGTAAGAACTTATCTCTTGCTGAACTAAACTATCCTGTCACAGAAAAGGAATTTCTTTCCATTGTTTATGCCATCAACAAATTTAGAAATTATATTACTGGATATTCTACTTTTGTGCACACTGATCATTCTGCTATCAAGTATTTAATGAATAAACCAATCATGAATGCTAGAGTTACTAGATGGCTGTTACTGTTATAGGAATTTGATATCACAATTATTGATAGACCAGGGAAGGAAAATGTTGTTGCATTTTTTTTTTATCTCGACTTACTAACAGTGATGACAATTTACCAGTCGAAGATTCCTTCCCTAACGAACATTTGTTTGTAGTGTCAGCTCATTCCCCATGGTATGCAAATTTTGCTAACTTTTTGGCTGTAGGTAAGCTCCCAGCACATCTGTTGAAGAGAGACAAAAAGAAGATCATACAACAGAGTGCTAGGTACTGCTGGATTGATGGCCATCTTTTCTACACAGGGCTTGATTTAGAGATCAGAAGATGTGTTAGAGAAGATGAGATCTTTAGCATTCTTGAAGCTTGCCATGATGGGCCCTATGGGGGACATTTTGCTGAAAAAAGAACAGGTCATAAAGTTTTGAGAATGGGATATTTATGGTCCACATTGTTCAGGGATGCAAAGAAGTATGTTCAGGCATGTGATAGCTGCCAAAGGATGGGTCAACCCAACAAATTAGATGAAATTCCTTTGCAGCCACAGCTTGTGGTTGAACCATTTGATAGGTGGGCTCTAGATTTTGTAGGGTCTATCAACCCTCCCTCAAAACAAAAAGTTCACATATTGGTTTGCACAGATTACATGACCAAATGGGTAGAAGCCGTAGCCTTGGTTAAGGCCAATGATCAGGTTGTGATTGATTTCCTATATGAAGAAATTTTTACTCAGTTTAGGGTACCTAAGGAAATCATTACAGATGGTGGACCACAGTTTGTGTCTCACAAGCTGGAAGCACTGTTACAGAAATTTCATATTCAACGCAGAATAACCTCGCCATATCATCCACAGGCCAATGGCCAAGTGGAGAGTACAAACAAGTTTATCGAGGCTATTTTGACAAAAACAGTGAAGAGCCATTGTAAAGATTGGGCTGAAAGGATTCCAGAGGCACTATGGGCCTATCGTACTACATGGCGTAACACCATTGGTTTTTCCCCATATGACTTAGTGTACGGTAAGAATGCTGTTTTTCCATTTGAATTTGAAATCAGGACCTTGAAAACAACTGTGGAAGCAAACCTTGATTTATCAGAGGCACAAAGGGACCGACTGAATCAGCTCAATGAGTTGGATGAGAAGCGCACAGTTGCAGTACATAATACAGCTTTAATCCAACAACAAAACTCTAAATGGCATGATCGGTTTATAAAGAAGAAAGTCTTCCAAGAAGGAGACTGGGATCTATTTTATGATTCACAGTTTAAGAGGGACTTTAAAGGCAAGTTGCGTACCCGATGGTTGGGTCCCTATCAGATAGATCGGGTATTTGATAATGGAACAGTTCGGTTGATCACCATTGATGAAAACAAAATACCATTATTCTCAAATGGTCATCGACTGCGACTGTATCACAAGCCGATCTCAAGGGAAGCTTTCGTTTCGCATGTTGCAGATGATCCAGATTATCAGTTAACGCCGGGACAGGGATTTTTCTCAACCCCTTTCAATTTTTAAGAACTGAAATCTCCACATGATTTGTACATAAATAATTCATTTTCTTTTTCATTCTGTATTCTATTTATTTTTCATTTTGCACTTAATCGGGTTTGTTTTGAAGAATTTTGTGCAGGAATTAATTGGAGGAACATCAGTCATGACTGGGCCAGACGATTGCAGGCACCTTGCATTGTTCCTGATATGATAAATCTCTTTTTAAGAAGATGGATGATTTGTTACCTTTCAGCATTCAGCTGAAAATTTTCCTGTTACTTCATTATTGCGTAGTTGCGACTACTTACCTTGCTCATTCTTCCTATTGCAGCAGCTGTGACTCCGCTATTCCTGACCATTCCGCCAAATCCAGCAGCTATGACTCCGCTATTTCCACTTCATTTTCTCCCTTTTCCAGCAGCTGCGACTCCGCTATTCTTGACCATTCCGCTAAATCCAACAGCTGCGACTCTGCTATTTCCACTTCATTTTCGCTCTTTTCCAATAGCTGCAACTCCGCTATTCCTGACCATTCCGCTAATTCCAACAGCTGCGACTTCGCTATTTCCACTTCATTTTTGCTCTCTGCCAGCAGCTGCAAATCCGCTATTCCTGACCATTCCGCTAAATCTAGCAGTTGCGACTCCGCTATTTTCACTTCATTTTTTCTCTTTTCCAGCAGCTGCAACTCCGCTATTCTTGACTATTCTGCCAAATCTAGCAGCTGGGACTCCACTATTTTTTCCATTTCGCTCTTTCCGTCCAGCTGCCACTCCGCCATTCTTGCCTATTTTGCTAAATCTAGCAGCTGTGACTCCGCCATTTTCATTTCCATTTTGCTTTTCCCATACAGTGGTGACTCCACCAGTCTGCCTGCTCTCCGAATGATGATGCCAATAATGATTCAATTGGGCGTCAATTTAGTTGCTTGCTCCACAAGATACAATCACAATTCGCCACGAAGGAAATTTTTGGGTGTCTTGGGTATCTGTTAGCTCGGGTTACGGTGACCACATCACTTCAGCAAATGCGCATTTATGCTCATTTTAATGGAGGACATGACGAAAGCAGACTATGATGATTAATTCACGGCTGAACGCATAACGCAGAGGTACGGATTCATAACTTTTACATGATTTGGCAGGAAATTAAATACGGTAATAACGATTATGTACTGTCTTAGCCCTCGATAAACGAATCCATACCATTGAAACACTAGGGAATATGTCAAAATCACGTTTGTATTTATTTCCCGGCACCTTACCCGAGTTTTACCGAAATACTCTAATTATGCCATAACTATCTTGTTTCACCTGGACTTCATACCTGTGCTGACTTTCCTAAAATACCCTATTTTTGAACTCCAACTATCCCTTACATGTTTGTATGCTGCAACTCCCACGTCTAGACTGGTAATTGTTGTATTCGTTCTAAATTTTGAGGAGAGATTAAGATAGGTAACCCAGTCCGGCATGAACCAATAAACACGGAAGCTGTATGTGCCAATGCATAAGTTCTTAACATTTTCACAGCAGCAGGTTGGATGGAATACTTTGAACGGTTGAATGGTTTCCACACAGAAACCGCATTACAATTTTCCCTTAACCAGACTGATACTCACTCTGAAGTCAAGGGACTGTGCATGGATGTTACATAAGAGATCATAGTAGAGGTTACTGGCTTACCCTAGATTGGGAAGAAGTCATTTAGATGGAAGGCACATAATGAAAATGCAGTAAGGGAATTTTTGGCAGTCGGAGAACATGTTAGTCCAAAGCGCCGTGGGTTGGAACTAGCATCTTTACCACCACCCTGGAATCAAGTGGAAATATTTGTGAAAAGATACATCTCTTGTGAAGGTAGGTATCAAACTGTTTCCTTCTCTAAACTTCCTTTGTTGTCTCATTTACACCATGGAAATTTGGTAAATATACCATTTTATCTTCTTAAAGCCCTACAAGCCATGGCTGGATATGCAAAAACTGCCCAACACCCAGTTTCCTCCCTTACTAGTCATGGCTTAATTAACTTACTAGTCTTAAGAGACATTGCAAATTGTAATTTAACCTGGGAGCAATTTCTTGCTGGAGATGGACCAATCATAGAACCTGTATTAGAAATGGAGGGTGTTCGCGAAGGTAATGAGGACCGGCGTTACTCAAATCCAGTTGGGGGGGGAGATTGGAGCATTAGGGAACCAGACTAATGGAAAAGAGGAGGTAAATATGGGAGAAGCAACACCTGTAGAAAGCCCTGTTGCTGAGGAAATTGTGATGGAAGCCATGGCTTAGGAGGCAGGGACATCAGAAGCTGTAACTGCAGAGGCAGACACTTAGGTGGAAGAAGCTAAAACTGGAGCAGCTATTGAAGCTGCGACAGTAGAAGCTGCAACTGCAAAAGTAGGAATTCAGGAGGAAGGATATCAGGTAGGAACAACAGGAGAAGGGACTGTGGAAATTTTGGAGGTTGTGTCCTCTCCTGAGATAAGGGGGACCATTATTGAAGAAGAGGAGACCGAGGAAAAGACCCCTGTGTCAAAGAAACGAAGAGGAAGGTCAGGGAACAAGGGTCAGACATCCACTGCAGCAAAGAAAAGAAAAACCAGAGCTGTCACAACATCAATAGCAATAAGGAGTGAAGAACACCAAGTGGGAATGGTGAGGAAAAGAAGGACTTGATCAACTGTAGCAGTAGAAGCAGCTGTAACAGTAACAACAACAGAGGCAGCAGAGACAATAAAAGAAGCAGATACAGTGGATGTAGTTGGGGGTAATAATGAAGCACCTTCAACAGAGACAGCAGGAGCAGTCCGAGCAAATATCGAGTCACCTATAGCAGAAATAACACCTGTAACAGGGGTAGATATAGAAATTCCCATTTTAAACCCCAAGTCATCTGCTGTTATGCAGGAACCTTCCATAGAAGAACCTCAAGTCGAAAATATCCTGTATGAAAATGAATTATTAAAGGAGGAGGTGCAGACATTGCGAAATGAGTTAGAAAGATGGAAAGGAGTAGTTGGAAAACAAGCAGAGAATAATTTGAACACATTATTAGATGCTGCAAATTTATTAGAAAATTCATCTCTTGCATTAGAAAATGAGGAGCAAGGAGAGACTGTTTTCCCAGAGTGTGGAGACATATTCTTTGCAACAGGACATAGAGTTATTGTGTTGGGAGTTGTATCACAAAAGCATGCACAGATAGAGAAAGAGGAAGAAAGAATGCCAGAAATAGAATTGATAGGGGAAAATGAGCCAAGAATTGAAGAGATTCCTGATTTGAATTTAGGAGATGAAACAGTGTAGTCCCAACCATCAAGGAATACTGAACTTCTTCAGGACTAGTCTCATCAGTCAGAGGGATTTGATATAACCCAGAAACAATCTCAACAGTTCGAGGAAATTGAAGGGCAGGGGGCTGTTACACAAGAACCAACACCCTTGGAAATATATAGTGAGGCTGCAACTCAGACAACAATATTTGACATCAAGGATCAAGAAGAGAACACTGTCACACAAGAACCAGTGTTTTCAAAATCTTTTGCTAAAGCTTCAACACAAACTGAGATGGCTGAGATTGAAATGGAAAGAAAGGATGCTGTCACACAAGAACTAGTAGTCCTAAGAATATTTGTTGAGTTTGTAACACAAACTGAGATGGATGAGGTTGAAATGGAAAGAAAGGATGCTGTTACACAAGAACTAGCATCCTCAAAATTAATGGCTGAGACTGCATTACAAGCACAGACCACTGCAACATCAATGGGGGATGAAATTGTTACACTGCCAAAGCAAAACAAGGAAGTCATTTATTTGGACTATGATGATAAGAAGGATGTGGAGAACAAAAAATTTCAACGGCTAGAGAAAAAGATTCTCTGGCTAAATCTCGAGTTGGATAAATGGCATAAATATATTGATCAGTTCAGGATAGGTATGATTTCTCTCCAAGAACATAAAAATGTCATTAGGGAGTTGAGAGAAAAATGGGCTGAGGAGTTATTCTTCCAGAAACTTCAGTGGGAGAAACTTCAAGAAAAATTGGAAGGGTTGAAGAAACTTAAGTCCCTGCAACAAGAAAAAGACAAAATGTATACTCTTTCCCTAGAATTATTGAGTTGTAGGGCTCCATCCCCCTCTTACCCTATCTTTCTCCACGGGAAGACAAATTGTTAAATTTTCATAATTTACTTCAATCTGATCTAGGATCTTAACTGAGAGAACAACATGTACAACAAATCTACAACATATCAATCATGGACACAATAATGCAAGCACACAAGAGACACAGAGTTTACTTGGGGAAAATTGTAAAGGTGAAAACCCCAATAACTTCCTCAGAGATAGATAGAGCAATGATACAACCAGAATACAAGAGATAGTCTTCTCCTAGCAGCAAAGCCTCCTCCTCCACAAGTGCGCCACTCTCCCAAGTGTGAGTGAGAGAATAGAATGATCAAATAGAGATCTCCCGATCTCTATTTATACTAGACTTGACTTGCCTAATAACCTTTACTAGGTTGGCCTTAACTTAACCACATAACACAATGCTGACTAGGCCGACACCCAATAGGGTGGTCTAATAACCCTTTGACCCACATGGCTGAACCCCACTAGGGTGGTCTAACAACCCTTCGACCCACATGACTTATACAGGGCCGACCCCAACAAGGTGGTCTAATAACCCATTGAGTATAAGTTACGACACTTACAATATAAATGACGACACTTCCATATAGAGGAATAATAACATCTCTATAGGAATATAAAATACATGGGTGAAATACATTCTGAAGTTACATATACATCAACACAAATTTATTCAATTGAGGGCTCTGAAAGAAGGGAGATCATTTGATTTGGCAACAACTACCTAGTTTTTGGAAACTTTTCTGAAAAGTGATTTTGAGGATCAACATTTGTTATGTGAATTGTATTTACATGACAGGGCCTGTTATATTGACTCTCCAACCAATCCATTTCCTTGTTTAGGGGATTTTCAGCTGAGGGCATTTGCCTCTTTTGTCATTAACCATGTAAAATGGCGAGATGCTTTCCAAACCATCCTAGGGAATGAGGAGAATTCTACTCTCTGGATTAGGGGTGAACCTCAAGATCCGAAAGGACTCATAAAAAATCATGCTAGATCTCTCAGGGTTCCTTCAATTGCCTAATACTTTGAAATTTTGTGAGATGAAATCCTCACCACATGTGTCCCAATGATTCTTAATATGCAGTAGAGTGCTCTGGAAGGTAGTGAATACAGATGGCTATATTCTTCTTCATCTCTAAAGGAAAAGGACCCATACTGCTTTGAGAATTTCAGGCAAGCTTTGACAAGGGTTCCTAGATATGTGCAGTGCATGGAAAAATGTGGGTCTTGGTGGATTGGATTAAGATTTAGATTCCCTCTCATATGGATGCCTATGAGTCCTTACAAAAACAACAATGCTTTGACTGTAGAAGAAGAAAACCTATGTTGGGAGAAATGGATAGCTTGCTATGGGTTTGTGCCTCGAGGGGAAACACTAGAATTTGCCTACAATCTCACAAATATTCACAGATTCAACTCAGACTCAGATTCAGACTAGGGGAGGTTGTTGCATGAGGACATGCAATCGAATAGTTGGGGGGAGATGTTGGGTCCAGGAAATGCCCCTTTTTGGCCATTCTTATTACATCATTTTGCCCTGATTACATCCTATTTTCACAAGCTAGACCTATTCCTTTTATCTAGATCAACCAATGATATTGACAGGTATAATTCGTTATTGCTTTATTTATTTTATGCCAAAGTTTGTTAAGGTTCTGGATCCTAGTTCTTGATTTATGCTAATCTGTGTGATTTCATTTAGTCAAGATCTAAAGTGCGGGTGTATCAGCCAAATGGCGCCAATTGTTACTCTTCAAAGACCGATTCCTCATACTCCAAGGGACAACACATTCCTCTACGAGAATCTGTAACAGGCCTCCACTGAAACAGAACCCAGCTGCAACAGACAGGTCGCATCCCATCTTGCCAAATCCGTTGATCCATTGATTACTGGAGTAACAGCTCCTTCATGAGTAACAACCTCATTTAATACGGTTGTAACAGTAAGTTGTAACTCCACAGCATGAAGATCATAGATATTCATTGCTGCATGATTTTAGTGGATCGTGATCTGTACTTTCAATGTATAAATATGAGAAAGCTCTTGTAGCCTGGGGTTGGACAATTACTATTTTGCATAAGCTATAACAAAGCACTGATATTGTCAATTTCTATCATTAATATATGAGTAGAGTTCTTCATTTCTGTGTCTTAATTTGTTGTGATTCTCGGCGTCTTTGTTAGAAGGCCAGGGCCTGCCTTCTCATAGAGATACTCGTGTTAAGTAGGCAGGGTAATTTAGCTTTCTTTCTGTTGTGTGGTGTGGAATAATTGTAGATGTTACTGTTAGCTGCAACAGAGGTTAGCTTTCCTTTTGGTAGTTCACGATTGCATCTTGAATAGCTGTAGTAGAGTGGTGTGACAGTCGACTGTGTAGGTTAATTCAGTTTAATGCATGTGTGTTCGAATCAGCTGTAACAGCCAAGCTCAATTCCAATATCTTTATGTTGTTTATGCTTTCTAGGATTTCCAGTAAGTATCAATCAAGAGTTCAAGCTTATGTTTAGATTCTGGTTGCCGTTGTATCTTCAATTGGTTTATTAGAGTAGGCAGATTGTGATTGAGTAACAGTAGCTACCGGATGGATCATTTTGGTAAAGATTGAATATTGTAGTTTGATAATTATAGGATTTAACTTCTTGCAAAAGTAATCTAGTTTATTTCCATTCTTAATTTTATAACTGCTAGGTTGATTTCTGTAGGAAGGTAGCTGCAATTGAATTCCTATATGTATGAGTTAGATTAGTTTTTTTTATGGAATGAGTTTGGATAGATAGACAAGTAGGATCATTACCTCCATTTAGTTAATCAACTGCTTGACATGTTTATGCATAGATTGTGCTTATTTCCATTGAAACAAAAGACCTCCCTGGGTTTGACAATTTATATTGAGCACCCTGTGTGTTAGATTTAATTAATTGAAATATAGGGTGACCAACACTTATGATTACACACTCATATCCATCATGCAACTCAATCCTTCCAATAGAGCACTCTAGTATCCCATCAAACACAACTACCCTCTTCATGCAATTCTTTTCCCACAGCATCTCATGAAAGGATCTTAGAATTTTTAACAATTCTATCATTTCATCTATGATCTAGTTTCAATGAAATGTACACCCTAGTCATGCATCCACACAATGCATATTAACATATATGTAACCACACATATGCATGCATAATCAACAATACCTACATAATATCTTAATGTACATTCACTTAATGCACCCAATGCACTACACCATTGATCTAAAACATTGCTGCATATACACATGTTTCTTCCATGGTAAGTTGGGCATCTTAGTCAATGCTTCAACGCAATACCCAACCATCTCCCTAATTACTTGGTTAGCTATCTGAGTGCCTTCTTTTTCATCCAAACACAACACATCAGGAGTCCTCTCACTCCTTGGTTGTTGGAAAATAAATTTCATCCCAAATTAACATCAATAGGGAGTTCATGGGATACTTGTTGAGCACTGTGGACTTCACCACCCATGTCACGTCCCCTCCCGTCATTACAGTGCAAGGAAGGAAACATGACCAAACATACCGGTCTTATTGACAATCTTGGCCCCATTCATTACTAAGAAATGCATGGATAAATAAAACTTATGTATACATATTCATACTCAGCAAGCACAACGAAATTAAACACTATATATGCACATAGTTTCATCATGCATTCAACATATAAACAAAAGTCATTAATTAAAACATTTCGTAGCATAGAATTAACATAACTCAACCACAAGAATACTTATCTTGAAATGTAAATGTCCCAACAACTGGCTATGTGAGAGCAACGTTCCACCCAACCATAGATCTATGTCCAGCCTATATTCTTTTAGCTGAGATATCACCCCCGAGTTGGGTTGTGTATCCACTAAGGAGGAACTAAACAGGTTCACTCACAACCATGGTTTCACTCAATAGCTATGCTAAGCCAACATGCAGTGGGTTTATCAAGCCACACCCAACACAAGGAAGGTCCCCTTCTCTGCTGCGCAATCCCTCAGGCGTCCCTTCTCTCTAGTGCTCTTCAGGATGGGCATAGGAAGGTCCAAGCTGCTAAATCCTTGAGATCCCAGCCTTCACTGGGTTTATCAAGCAAACCCAACCTCTGTTCAATCATTCACACTTGGCTTTCTCCCAATTCTGTCATCAAATAACTCAATTCCGTCACTGGTTTTTCGGGTTATAAAAAATGGGTTTTCCAATGGATTTCGGGGTATCTAATACTCTCAATTTTGCTCCAAGGTTCATATCTTTGGATCTCCCATTGGATTTCACTGTCAAATACCAATTATGGGCATTTATGGCTCTTCAAAACGTGGGTTCTTGCAAAGTTGCGATTTCTGGTTTTTCTCATTGCTGGGCATTCGTAAATGGATGGAAACTGATGCTGGGATGTTCAACCATGGAATGGGAATGAGGAACAACCCATTCTGATGAGGTAGAGTGACTTGTGATACAAGAAAAACAGAGCCCATATCTGCCATACGAATTTATGGGCTGCCCATGCTCCATTGAAGCCATGGACTGAATTCTTCAACTACTTCCTTACAACAGAATTAAATGTCAGCAAAGGAAGTCAAATGGGTTCACAAGATGACATTTGGTAGCATATGGTTCATCCCCACAACCCCCTCATCACTCCCTAGTGGATACACATTGCCCCTTCTCGTTAGTTGCTTCCATAGCCAGTTTTGGTATTTTATTGCATGATGTTTATTTACATAATTTTTACAATGTTCCATGGCTTCATAGCACATGGGTAACATAATATCAAATGCTTTCCTTTTAACTAAAAATCTAAGTATCCACTAGTGGGGCTTTGGCCTTGAGCTCCACGATAGGAACACATATATCACATGTATACAATATTTACATTAAAAGCTAATATATCCTAAGGGTCAAAATGGGGTATTACAATCCCCTCCCGCTTAGAATAACACCGTCCTCGGTGTTCCAATGCTTAGGAATACATATACAATTTACACTTCCAAAATTTTCAAAATTTTGCATATCTGCCCTGCATTCTATCCTTTACTTTGAACCCTCTGGAACAAATAATTTGGCTTCCACAAGCTGCTCTTGCTGGCTTTGATCTTCCAGCTCCGCAAGTGGGCATTGCTCCACAGCAATCCCTTCCCTTTATTTACCTTCCAGTTGATCTACAAGTCTAGAATTTTCATGGATTCCATCCTTTTTTTTTTTTGCTATCCTGACAACTATTTGAGGAAGATTTTTAGTCAAATCAAATAGCTTTTTTCCTACTGCCATGATCAATGTACACAACATCCCACTCTTTGCTCGCTAGTACCACTGTTTTTGTAACAGCTGCAACCAATTAAATTCCACTTATCACCTGTGGAATACATCATTGCAATTTCTGTTAGGCCAAGCATAATATAAACATTAAAATCAGTCAATTAACTACCCAATTGACATGGGTAGTCCATGCTTTATCCCTGAGACTTTTATACTTTTCATGCTTGCCCAACAGACACATGAGCTCATTCATGTCCATTCTTTCACAGGGAATTAACTACCTCAGCATTCACAATTTATTTCAAGCAAATAAACACACTCTACTTTTCAGCCATACATGCATTCAACAATTTTATGTTTTTATAAATGCATCAATAAAAAAGGAAAGAGAGAGCAGTAAGAGTCTTATCCTCTTAGTCTTGTTCCATTCTGGAACCCACACCACCAATGTGGTTTTCATGCTCCTAGCCTCTTTCACTTCAACGTGAATGCCTGACTTGCCCTTCTTGGCTATGACACTTAGTGTCTATGGTCATTCTAGACCTCTCAACCATAGAGTTTCTCCACATGGTTTGTCTACAACTCTTGGGTGCTAGGACCCGCGCAATCCCACTAGCACCATCTTTCATTACTGCTCATGCGAAGCTCTTTAGGATGGTTACATGCCCACATGCATCTTTAGGATGCCTTCATAGTCCTTGCTCCCAACAATACCTACACTCAAACATTGAATTAATTCACATGTTTAGTTTATTTTCATAGGATTTATCTCTAAACAAGAATTTAGGAAATCATAACCAAATCATATACACATGTATATTCATAAGCAAGAAGCTGTAAGATAACCAAATACTTATCTGTATTGTGTGTTTCCTCTCTAGTCCACAAGGTCCTGCTTTGCTTTGCAAGCCTTGGGATCACCTATGGACTTGGATGTTTGGCCAGCACGCAGGCTGCTCCACAACATCAAATAATCTTGGATGTTCGGCTAGCACGCAGGCTACTCCACAATATCAAATAATATTGGATGTTCGGCCAACACGCAGGCTGCTCCACAACATCAAATAATCTTGGATGTTCGGCTAGCACACAGGCTGCTCCACAACATCAAATAATATTGGATGTTCGGCCAACACACATGATGCTCCACAACATCAAATAGTCTTGGATGTTCGGTTAGCACGTAGGTTGCTCCACAACATCAAATAGTCTTGGATGTTCGGCGAGCACGCAAGCTACTCCACAACATCAAATAATCTTGGATGTTCGGCTAGCACACAGGCTGCTCCAAAACATCAAATAATTAATGCCCAACATTACACCTTCACACCAATTGGATTTACCAAGAATTTGGTGGTGCCTAACCAGTCCCATACCTGGTTGGCCCTCTCCATTGCCGAGCCAACACATCTGCCTGGGTCATCAGCCAATGGAAGGAAACTGCGCCACTGACCATTATAGGTCAAGGCTCTACTACTCTTCCTTAAGCTTGCATCAACCTTTCACATGTGTCACAACCCCTCAATGTGTATAACAATTCTTCACCCACACAAGGATGGCACTCCTTCTCTTGTGCAAACCGACAGTTCCCTTTAGGAACTCTTTAGGTGACTTTCTTGACTGCAAGCTAACATGGCCCCACAATACCCACTCATACTACACAAAGGTTACCACTGCTCATACAATCCTCTTGAGTACCATTTCTTTACTTTGCCGTTTATCGTGCAATCACCAAATTGCATCTATGTAAGCTGATAGCACAAGAAGGATAAGAAGCTCATCAATATTGCTGCTCAAACTCTAAACACATTTCATAACATTCACTATCCAACATTGAAACACCGGGAATGTGTCCATTCCCTTAGGGTGTAGTCAATATTGACAATCCCGTCATAACTCAACATCAAAAAAGTGTGCACCCCTTTCTGATGTGAGCCATGTAGGCCCTACTCATACTCAAGCAATCTGCCATAATGGAAATAAAATCAAAACATGCTCTGTATATTTAATCTCACAATTAAACATGCATATTCTTAGCTAGGGTCAGAGAACACTTATCCATTTGCAGATGTAGTCTTTCTTTATTAACGAGGAATGGGGGCTCCCTTCTCTGAGTTGACAGTCCCTCGGTTTTCCATCCCCACTCATTTTGATGTTACATAACCCTCATATGTCTTACTGACATAATATTTACCATCTCACTCATATTGTTTACCAATCATGTAGTGCAGATGGGACATTATCAAAATGTCCAATGGTGTTTCACTCGAAACCCTTTTCCAAAGGATGGGGTCCTTCCCATCTAGTTTGGATTCTGCAGGCCATCACACATGGTCTTCCTACAATGTGTCATCCTAGCACACTTATCAAATAGTCAAACAGTCAGCAACATTTAACAATAACTTCAAATATGATTGTTTCATAACCAATCAATGGCATTAATAATTAAATTCAAACATGAATTTACAATTCTGTCCTCCTACAGAAATGGATTGGTTTAACTATGAGGCCATACTCATATTGTTTGGCTCTCGTAAGTGGTATTACTCTGTCCATTATGGTTTTACACTTGCTACCATACATGAACATCCACCTACAACATGTTCTCCTGACACGATTTTATATAAGCCAAACAATCATTAGCAATTATTAGCAAAATCTGAAATTTGAAATTTGCAAATCTGTTTTCCTACAGAAATTAGATTTGCAACCATGAGATTATTCTCATGAATTTAAACCAGAAAATTTTCAGATTTGTTTCATGCATAATTTACAACCGTGAGAACCCTTTCATAACCTTTGGCTTCTGCACATGGTATATCTTGGTCTTTACTATGGGCTTATCCTCATTGCCATACGCAAGACTTTTCTACCTGAAATCTGAACTTCAATCAGCCAAACTCGTTATGAGTATCTATGCATATAATCTTTTCATTGCTACAATAGTCACTGAAGTGTTATTAGAATTATAACACTCAATAATTCAAACACCCTCAGTTGTTAACATTTGAAATGCAATGAAATATACATATATCTATATATGCATCATTATCATAATAAAATTGCAAGACACAGGTACACTGCCCATGCAATTTAAATAAACTGTAAATACTCATTACTTCACAGCCATATTCTTTTTATGTAACTTTGTCCTTCCAGTAGAGCACTTTGGTATTCCATCAACATGTCTACCTTCTTTATGCAATCATTTTCCTTCATTCACAACATCTCATGAAATGGTCTCAGTATTAACAATGGTTCACCATTTCATCGATTATCTAATTGCATTGAAACATATATATCACAACCATGCATTTTCACAATGCATCTCAACATGTGCACCCGCACATATGCATGCACATTTACAACATTTACATAATATTTTGATGTGCATTCACTGAATGCATAACCCCTCAGTACAACCTTGCATTAATCCATGAATACTATGCATTCCAGCATATTATGGCCTAACCATGGCTGTCTCATATGGCATGTACTACCACAACATGACTATAAGTCTTTACTTTCTTTGGTTGTTAAACTCACAACCAATATACACAAATGGCATGATGTAATTTTTCATATGAATGCATTGAGGTTTCTAAGAAAATTATAGGGCGCAAGGCTCCTTGCCTTTACTTACCCGCACCTCACCATACTCGGTAGGTTGACATTCACATTCAGGCACTCAATACCACATGCAAACCAAATCAACATAGTTTAAACATAGTTGAAGGGATCTCACCAAATCCTGTTTAAACATTTATGCAATTTAAGCACAAATAACCATTACCTGCATGGCTGTCATTAACATTGCTTGATGTTACCTGATCAGTTGGCCTCTTACCAAGGCTACACAGTCCTTTTTCCAACCTCATGATCACAGATTTGTTGCACCATCCTTTCCTCATAAGGTGGTTGGTCATATGCAACAATATCATCCACATCCTTAGCCATGCTTCGATTTTCTTTGGTCCTACAACCAATGCGAACACAACTAATTATTAGAAACCACCATATGGATCTTAAGTGGCTCATTGCATTTTCAACATTCTCATGCCATAATTTTATGTACATAAAGCTTATAAAATATAAATACAGTTAGCAAGACAGTGGTTAAGGAATTCTCCCTTTCCAATCCCTCATCCTTGCATGAACCTCATCTTCCACATCATAGCTGGTTCGATTTCATGGTCTATGCTACTTCTAGGCATGCAATTCTAGGAATTGTCCATATTGACAACAATTTTTGTCAAAACAACCACTGGCACTTTTCTGCTCTACATAACTATGAGGTATGATAACCTCCTTCAAATTCTAGTTATGCACCATTGTTACCTACTGGATAAGCTTTCCAATGTCTATCCACATGCTCCATTCTGAATTCGGGTGTGGAAATTGCATTACTCCAAAAATGACAATTTTCTCCACAATTCTGCATATTTTTATATAGTTGTAAAATATCCTAAACTGCCAACTTCAATCACTGGTATAAACAAATATAGAACGTTTCAGCAAAACATTTATACCGGGCGAAGTTAGTCCATACAACAAGGAACATTTAGCAACTCGCGGATCTTTGTTTCGATGCACCATTCATCTTCTATAAATTTCTGGGTTTGACTACTTTTCATTTTTAACTCCCTTTGCAACCTGTGCAGCCTGTGCACAACTTGTGCAACTCCTGTGCAACCTGTGCACAACTTGTGCACAACTTGTGCGCAACTTGCACAACTTGTGCAACTACTGTGCAACCTGTGCGCAACGTATACAGCTCCTGCGCAACCTGTGCGCAACCTGTGCACAACCTGTGCAACTCCGCAATTCCAATTGCACAACTTGTACGTGACCTGTGCACAACCTGTGCAACTCATGCGCAACCTATGCACAACTTGTGCAACTCCCACACAACCTGTTCGCAACCTGTGCAATTCGTGTGCAACCTGTGTGCAACTTGTGCACAACCTGTGCAACTCCTGCGCAACCTGTGCACAACCTGTACAACTCCTGCGCAACCTGTGCAACTTCACAATTCCAATTGCACAACCTGTGCAACTCTGTAATTCCAATTGCACAACCTGTGCGCAACCTGTGCAACTCATGTGTAACCTGTGCGCAACTTGTGCACAACCTATGCAACTCTTGCGCAACGTGTGTGCAACCTGTGCAACTCATGCGCAACTTGTGCAACTGCTGCACAATTCGAAACTGCGGAATTGTGGAAACACCTCTTCTGCTCCTACAAACTCGTGGGGCTCATATCTCCTCGTCCATTAACCAATAAGGCAAGTCTGGTACTATTGAAAATATCTTGGTGAGATCTATGCAATGGTGTGATTCTCTGCCACACCTGAGAACTATGATTCTGCCATTTTCCTCAATGAAAATGCTGCCCAAACTTCATCAATACTGTGTTAAAAACACTCTGATATCCGCCTGCAAACTTAGAGTTTGGCCCAAGCAACCCCAGTGTTGCAACATGGGCTCTAATACCACCCTGTCACGTCCCCTCCCGTCATTACAGTGTAAGGAAGGAAACATGACCAAACATACCGGGCTTATTTACAATCTCGGCCCCATTCATTACTAAGAAATGCATGGATAAATAAAACTTATGTATACATATTCATACTCAGCAAGCACAACGAAATTAAACACTATATATGCACATAGTTTCATCATGCATTCAACATATAAACAAAATTCATTAATTAAAACATTGCGTAGCATAGAATTAACATAACTCAACCACAAGAATACTTATCTTGAAATGTAAATGTCCCAACAACTGGCTATGTGAGAGCAACGTTCCACCCAACCATAGATCTATGTCCAGCCTATATTCTTTCAGCTGAGAGATCACCCCCGAGCTGGGTTGTGTATCCACTAAGGAGGAACTAAACAAGCTCATTCACAGCCATGGTTTCACTCAACAACTATGCTAAGCCAACACGTAGTGGGTTTATCAAGCCACACCCAACACAAGGAAGGTCCCCTTCTCTGCTGTGCAGTCCCTCAGGCGTCCTTTCTCTCTAGTGCTCTTCAGGATGGGCATAGGAA
This sequence comes from Larix kaempferi, assembly GCA_027924585.1. Taxonomy (NCBI): domain Eukaryota; kingdom Viridiplantae; phylum Streptophyta; class Pinopsida; order Pinales; family Pinaceae; genus Larix; species Larix kaempferi. The sequence goes on from BSBM01000458.1 coordinate 28,926,480, forward strand.
AGTCCAAGATGCTAAATTCTTGAGATTCCAGCCTTCATTGGGTTTATCAAGCAAACCCAACCTCTGTTCAATTATTCACACTTAGCTTTCTCACAATTCTGTAATCAAATAACTCAATTCCGTCACTGGTTTTCTGGGTTATAAAAACTGGGTTTTCCAATGGATTTCGGGGTATCTAATACTCTCAATTTCGCCCCAAGGTTCATATCTATGGATCCTCCATTGGATTTCACTGTCAAATACCAATTCTGGGCGTTTATGGCTCTTCAAAACGTGGGTTCTTGCAAAGTTGCGATTTTTGTTTTTTCTCACTGCTGGGAATTCGTAAATGGATGGAAACTGATGCTGGGATGTTCAACCATGGAATGGGAATGAGGAAGAACCCATTCTGATGAGGTAGAGTGACTTGTGCTACAAGAAAAATAGATCCCATACCTGCCATAACGAATTTCTGGGCTGCCCATGCTCCATTGAAGCCATGGACTGAATTCTTCAACCACTTCCTTACAACAAAATTAAATGTCAGCAAAGGAAGTCAAATGGATTCACAAGATGACATTTGACAACATATGGTTTATTCCCACAACCCCCCTCACCACTCCCTAGTGGATACACATTTCCCCTTCTCATTAGTTGCTTCCATAGCCAGTTTTGGTATTTTATTGCATGATGTTTATTTACATCATTTTTACAATGTTCCATGGCTTCATAGCACATGGGTAACATAATATCAAATGCTTTCCTTTTAACTAAAAATCTGAGCATCCACTAGCGGGGCCTTGGCCTTGAGCTCCACGCTAGGAACACATACATCACATGTATACAATATTTACATTAAAAGCTAATATATCCTAAGGGTCAAAATGGGGTATTACAACCCAACACACTCATGGTTTCACACATAGCATGCTCTTATTCTTATGGATGCATTAAAAATTCTAACAATCACATGGTATAATGCTCATTTCTTTACTACCACATACCTCATCATACCATGTGGGATGTCATTCACATAGATGCATTCACTATTACATGCATATCATTTTATGATGATTGAAACATGGTTAAAGGATTCTTACCCATCCTTTATCAACACTTATGCAATAAACAAAAATAAACATTACCTCCATGGCTGCCATCAACATACCATATGATGTTACCTGATCGGTTGGAGTCTTACCAAGGACTACACAACCCTTCCACCAACCTCTTGCCCACGGATTTGTGCTCTAGCCTTTCTTCACAAGAATGCTAGTCACATGCAATATCATTATCATCCTCATCTTCAACCATGCTTCTATTATCTTGGTAAAATGAAGAACCACCAGAAACAACACTTTCATCATTTCCCAAGAAAAGTGTAAGTAGGGCATCTCAAAAAACATATTTTTTACATATATTTGTTGGGTGTGCATTGAAATTGTAATGTAATGTGCTTCATTAATAAAATTTTCCAATATGCAATACCACATGCAAGCACAAGCAAGTTCACATGCACTATGCCTTATCTCTTACTATGCCTATTATGCATACACATTTAATCTATCTAATCTCTTTCATTTTGAACATTCCTATGCTACAATTTTCTGTACATAAAACTCAGAAAATATAATTATATCAGCATGAGAAGGGTTAAGGAGTTATCCCTTTCCATTCCTCATCATAGCATGGTCCAATTCATGGCATATCTATTCCTGTAACTCATGCTTTGGCCCAAAGCAGCCCTAGTGCTACAACCTTGGGATTTGATACCACTGTTGGAATATTCTCACCATCATTTTTTATATTTGCATGCTTTGCATGCATGCATGCATCCAGTCATCAGTATGGTAGTCTCCCATCACCTAGTCCCCAATTTTTCATCCCCAGGAGCCTGTTTATGCTCAGTCCTATCCCTCCTATCCACATATGCACCGTTTTTTTCCATCACTGGAGTACAAATGTGCCCTCTTCCACCTATTTAGGAGTGACATCAGTCAGTTCCATTATTAGTGGATCAGTTCCTTGATTTGAGGACTGATTCCTTAGTTAACTGACTGAAGTACTTAGATAGACACCTACAGAGACTAGTTCATCTCTACTGACTACTAACAGCTCCTCATGTGCCCACATTGGAGTCTCCTTCCCTAGATTTGTGCCACATGCACCAGTTAGACTTAGTTAGACTCATTTGACTAATATTTGACTGTTTGTGACTACTACCACTGATTGGATGATGTCTCCAATGTCATCCAAGCCACACATTGAGGAGAATTCAAATGAACTTAGTAGTATTCGAATTCATTTGATTGTATTAAGTTATTATTCTACTTTCACAGTGCCAGCTTACAACTGATGTATGATTACAACAAGTTTTGTCATTTCTTGTGTTAATGAGTGATTACTGATTCAATTCTTCTTTCTTTCTTCTTCTCTGCAATTCTTGAGTGAGATTAGTGCGATTTAATCTAGCTGCGTGATCTATCCTGTAAAATATCACATGGTATCAGAGCTGGAGCCAGCTATTCGAATTGCATCAACTCCATCACTGAGTTTCTAAACAAGTTCAAAAATATGATTTCACAATTGAAGAGATATGGGATTGATAAAGAAGACAAGCAACTCATCCTTGCCATACTATCAAAACTAGGCCTTAACTACTCAGTATTTGTCTCTACCTTCCAGTCAACGAATCTGTCCATCCCAAAATGGAAGTTTCCCACACTTGAATACTTCATCCAGTCTCTCACACTTGAGGAGGAGAAGTTAGTTCATATGGGAATGATAAAACCCAATTTGGATTCGACACTTGTTGCCACTGAAATGAAGAGAGCGAATGACAAGGGCAAGCAAAAAGTTTTTGACAGAAAGTCGAATGAGAAGAAGAAGAAGGAGGCTCCAAACCAGTCAGAAGGATTTTTGAATTCCAAGAAAGACAAACAAAATCATAAGGGGAAATCCAAATGTACCTATTGGAATAGAGGATTTCATCTTGAGAGTTCATGTATGAAGAAGAACATAGATCTCATGGCTTCACTTCTTGAAAAGAATAATCTTCGAGTACTTGCATGTGCTAGGAAGAAAGAAGGTCAACCATCAATATTAGAGGACAAAGAGAGATGTCATGCTCTCATGGTAGGTGCATCAACACAATCCTCCTTCATCATATATTCAGGAGCATCAAGACACATGTATTCCTCTAAAGATCTCTTTACTGGTTTCGAATCTACTGTTGGACCTTCCATCATGTTGGGGAATGATTCTGAGATCTACTCTGAGGGGATTGGAAGAATCAAACTTGATCATGGGTACTTATAATATGTGCTGTATGTCCCTACACTCACTCCTAATCTAATTTCGTTCTACCAGATGACCCACTCTGGAGATCCCAAGAGGGTTATCTTTCCAAATGAGGTTGGAATCCAAGACATGGTATCAAGATCTACCATTGCAAAAGGTGTTGCAAACCACAAGTCGAAACTCCATGAGTTCTCCCAATTTCTACCTCTCTCAAAATAGTCTGCTCTTCACACTCATGCAAATGAAGAGAGTAGGATATGGCATGAAATATTTGGGCATCTCAACTACAAGCACTTGCAAGACATGCAAAGTCAAAAGGTGGTTGAAGGTCTACCCAATCTCAAGTTTTCCCAAGGCACCTGCAAAGGTTTCTTGAATGGAAAAGATCCAACAAAGAAGGTTGAGAAAAAGAAGATTCACAGAGAAGAGCGGATGCTAGATCCATATCCACAAGAACCTGAAGATATAGCACCTAAGGTTCCAACTCCTATTGCAAAATGGGCCACCACTAATGTTGCATCCACCAGTGATCTTGTTGGAGATCCACTATCTTCAAGAACACTCAGATCTGATCTTCTCTCTCACACAGATCCATTTCTTGCTGAGAGATTCTTTCTTATGATTGGATCAGATCCAAAGACATTCTTTGAAGCCTCCTAAGATCCAAGATGGGTAGCAGCCATGGATGAAGATTATGATTCTCTTCAAAGAAATGAAACTTGGGAGCTTGTCTCTCTCCCTCCTGAGAGGAAGCTTGTTCAATGCAAGTGGGTTTACAAAACTAATATGGACTCTGATGGGGTCACTAGAAAATACAAGGCTCAACTGGTTGTAAAGGGTTACTCCCAAGTCTATGGGATTGACTACTCTGAGACATTCGCTCCTGTTTTTAAGATGGATTCCATCCGTCTTGTTCTTTCTCTTGCTGCATCCAAGCACTGGGAAGTGCATCACATGGATGTCAAGAGTGCTTTCCTTCATGGATATATAGAGGAGGAGATCTACATCAAGCAACATGAGGGGTATGTTTAAGACTCTTCACCGGTGTGCAGATTGAGGAATTCCTTGTATGGACTCAAGCAAGCTCCCCGAGCTTGGTATGCAAAGATGGACTCCTTCCTTCTGTCACAAGATTTAAAGCGGTGCAAATCTTATTCAAATGTCTATATGAGACATGATGGTGTCTCCCTACTCCTGATTGTTCTATATGTTAATGATCTATTGATTACAGGGAGCAACACTTCATGCATCAGATCTATAAAAACAACTTTGCACAACTTCTTCTCCATGTCATATCTTGGATTGTTGAAGCAATTTATTGGTCTTGAAGTCACACAAAATGATTTAGGAATCAAAGTTACACAATCCAAATATGCTTCACATCTGCTTGACAGGTTCCATATGAGCAAATTCAAACCAACTACATTTCCTTTTCTTTCAGGGATCAACCTTGAGGATGGTTCTTCCACACCTCTGGTGGATAGTACACTGTATTGGTAGTTGATTGGGAGTCTATTGTTTCTTACACACACTCAACCTGATATTTCCTATGCAGTCAGTGCTGTCTCCAGATACATGCAAGAGCCTCATGAACTTCACTGGAAGGCAACAAAGAGGATCTTCCATTACTTGCAAGGGACAAAGACCTATGGTATTCACTATGCAGTTGGGTCTCCTCTGAACCTTGTTGGATATACTAACTCATATTAGGATGGAGACAACTCAGATAAAAATTCAACATCTGGTTTTGTTTTCATGATTGGATCTAGACCTATCTGTTGGTCGAGCAAACAGCAGACTGCTTTAGCTCTCTCTTCAATAGAGGCCGAGTACAGAGGTGCAGTCAATGCAACCAAACAATGCATCTGGTTGCAGGGAATCTTGTCAGAGTTTGGGATTCGATTCAGTACTCCACCAGTCATCTATTGTGACAATCAGAGTGCTATCAGGACTTCTATAGATCTGGCTCTGAAACAAAAAACCAAACACATCGAGATACACATGCATTACATCCGAGGATTGGTGCATGATTGGACCATCACACTGCTATACCTTCTAACGGAAGAGCAGATTGCATATATATTCACTAATACCTTCTCAGTGAAGAAGTACACTTACCTTAGATCTCTTCTTGGGGTGAGTGATGTACATGATTGATTATCCTACCACAGTCTATCTTGAGGGGGGGATTTCTTCCCATTGGGTTTTCCCTCTTTCCTCACTTCATTTATTTAGATTGTTGTACGGGGTGACCTTTGGTCTCAGTTACCAGGGCCCTACTAGTTTTTAGTTACTTCCTCATAGTTTGGCTTGTGGGGGGGTGTTGGAATATTCTCATCATAAATTTTTATATTTGCATGCTTTGCATGCATTCTGCATGCATGCATCCAGTCATCAGTATGGTAGTCTCCCAACACCTAGTCCCCAATTCTTCAGCCCCAGGAGCCTGTTTCTGCTCCGTTCTATCCCTCCTAGCCACATATGTGCCCTTGTTTCCATCACTGGAGTACAACTATGCCCTCTTCCACCTATTTAGGAGTTACATAAGTTAGTTCCATGATTAGTGGATCAGTTCCTTGATTTGAGGACCGATTTCTTAGTTAATTGAATGAAGCACTTAGATAGACACCTACAAAGACTAGTTCAACTCTACTGACTACTAACAGCTCCTCATGCACCCACATTGGAGTCTCCTTCCCTAGATTTGTGCCACATGCACCAATTAGACTCAATTAGAATCATTTGACTGATATTTGACTGTTTGTGACTACTACCACTGATTGGATGATGTCTCCAATGTCATCCAAGCCACACATTGAGGAGAATTTGAATGACCAGAGTAGTATTCGAATTCATTTTATTGGATTCAATTATTATTCTACTTTCATAGTGACAGCTTACAACTGATGTGTGATTACAATAGTTTTTGTCATTTCTTGTGTTAATGAGTGATTAATGATTCAATTCTTCTTTCTTTCTTCTTCTCTGCAATTCTTGAGTGAGACTAGTGAGATTTACTCTAGCTGTGTCATCTATCCTATAAAATATCACAGCCACTTTGTCACGTCCCCGGTCTCCTTGGTGCCCTTTAGAGGTGATGGGAGACAACCTAATACATTTTTTTTCAGCAATTATTTCTATTTTTATATGCAGCCGCAATGGCCTCCGATGCGCAATCTACCCTGCCGCAATTCGCAGTCGGAATTTGGAAGTCATATTGCCAAATTTACCTTTCCAAAGAAATTGCGCTCTTGACTTCTGCAATCCTCAATGCAGAAGTCGAAAACCAGAAGTCAAATTCATAGCCTCGAATATTATTTGTCCGACTTCCGCAATCCTCAATCCACATGTGAAACTCGGAAGTCAGAACCTCAAATCGCTGTCCCGAAAAATTTACTCCTCCGACTTCCGCAATCCGCAACTCACGTTGCGGAAGTTGGAAATCAGAAACCTCATTTCGTCACCCAGGGAAGAACCACCTTCCAACTTCCGCAATTTGCAATCCGCTTTGTGGATGCAGAAGGTCAGACATCCAATGCGCTAACCCCGTGGATATCGTCCTTCCAAATTCCGCAATCCAAAATCCTCTTTGCAGATGCGGAAAGTTGGAAGTCCAACGCACCAACCCCTTGGAAATCACCCTTCCGACTTCCGCAATCCGCAATCCACCTTGCGGATTCAGAAAGTCAGAATTCTAGCCACACAACTCCAAAGGCCAGTCCCCGAACTCCGCAATCCATAATCCGCATTGCAGATTCGGAAAGTCTGGACCACATACCCTTGCACCTGCAAACTTATCAGGATGATAGCTCGTTCATCCTTGGAAAAAATTGGACAAGTCCGGTACCATTGGAAATCTCTTGGAGAGATCTATACACTGGTGTGATCCCATACCACAACTGAGTACTTTGACTTGGCCATATTTTCAATTGAAGCCTTGCCTAAACTACCTCAATGCCCCTTTTTACCCCTTTGCAAGGAGTTCTACCTATCTTCTTCCATGAATTCCCTTTCACCTGACCCACAGAGTGGTCATGAAACACAACAGGGCTATTTGATTCCTCTCCCAATTCCAAGTGATTCCATGCAGTCCATCCAACAATATTGCAATGCATAATAAAACACCCATCATGAAACTAAACTAATCAATGCATCTACAACCTGCAAGGTTAATAACATATTAAAATCAAGCCAATGGTGAAGTAGTCAAACATGAATTCAGCCTCATACTCAGGCCTATACATGGTCTTCATACTAGTCAATTTCATACAATCATTCATTGAAATAACTTGAAAAATTAGGCATAACATAGGAAAACTAGCATCATTTAACACCACAGAAGCACTTATCTTTAAATGGAACTGTCCAAGCAACTGGCTAAGTGAGAGCAACGTTCCACCCAACCACAGGTCTCTGTCCAACCTATACTCTTTCAGCTGAGAGACCACCCCCAAGATGGGGCTATGTATCCACTAAGGAGGAATGTTGGTTGTCATCCTCTTTCTATGGGGCTGATCTGTGTTCTGCATAGTTCCCTTACTTTAGACCCAACCAAATCCCCTTCGCTGGCCCTTTCGGCATCAACTTGTGAGCAGGTTGAAGTCTCACCTGAAGCAAATATGGGTGGTTACAGAATCAAGTTTCTGCAACCTGGTGACGCACGGTTATGTTATGAGAGCTTGCTATGAACAGCTTACTCAACATCTACTTGAAATATTATTACCAACATGTATCTCCACACTTCGCAGTTATCAACAACCTACAGACTTCGCTGGATCGTTGTTACTTTACTCTTATAGATACGCAATTATCATATCTAACATGACTTCGCAATGTTCATACATGCATGTTTTGCTACTTATCATATCATTCTCATTCACATTCATATTAAAACACATATATAAGCATAAACATTCATGAACATACGATATAACAAACATTCAAACACATAACACAGATATTTACGTGGTTCACTCCCTAGATGGGAGCTACGTCCACGAGAACTGTTCTTATATTTCTTGGAAGGGGTTAACAGTTCCAGCATGCGCACTCAGTTGCAGACTCTTCTCTACAATATATCTCCGTGCACACAGCTGTAGAGTCCTTTTTCCTCTCTTAGATCTCTCTTAGCCTAGATCTACTCCAATATATTCTTACAAAATATAACAACCAACCCTTCCTTATACAAAATTTTTCTTTTTATAGATTGTGCCCGAAGGTCACATATTTACAATAACTATGGGCCAAACCCCATAGTACCCTTAGACCCAAAAATGGAATGGTTCTCCTGTTGAGCACGCTTTATCTTTAATTCCCTGGAGCTCTGCTGACCTTTTTCGCTACTTCCTCTAGCTCTGATGCTTCTTTGATAGTTGTAGTTCTGACCACGCGGCTCTGACGATAGAGTGGTGTGTCCTTTGCACCATTTTGCTTCTTTACTCTTCGCTTCTATTGCTGAAAGTCCGCCGCTTCATTCATAAATGCTCCAACTACCTCGATGGTTCTTAGTACTTTGCCTTTAATAAGGGGACAAATCCTTTTCTGCCACTTTGCTTCACTCCATACCCTTCTCCCGAGAATTGTGGAATTGCTTCTCCCAAAACTGGTCGATGTTAGGCCTCACATAACTAGTACTTTCTCCATCAAAACTTCTTCTACTTGGGCTACGTCGAACATGCCCCTAACAATTACTCATGGCTCGCCCCTGATCCAATTTGATTGGGCTTCTTCAACTGCGCATCCCTTGGGATGTTTGATTTCACAACGAACTCCTAAAAAGTTGCACTCAGCTTCGCAACTGTTTCCTTGGTCTCTTGCTCAAACTCCTTAATGGTTTCGATCATCTCCTCTGAGATGGGTTCTTGAAGTTTCTCCTTCACAGTGTTCTCTGTTTCCGAATTTCTTGCAACTTCTCCTCAATTTCTTCAGATAGTGAAAGCGCCTCTTCCTGCATCGGCTGCAACTTTGATGAAGTTTCAACTTCCTTCTCCCTTAGCTCTTTCATATCCTTCTGAAGTTCTTTCATCTCTGCGAACTTCTGGATCCTTTGCCTTGGTGGAAAATCCTTCATAGCCATTTTCATAGAGTTAATATATTTCTGTCGTTTTTGTACTTCATCCTGAATTTTCTGTAACTCAGGGTCTTCCTATAGCATAGCCCATACCTTGGTAATTTCATCAAGTAGGTCTTGATAACTCTCCACTTCTGCGGAGATGTTTTCTGTTAAAGTATTCAACTCCTCGGTTTTTGCTTCTTTAACTTGCTGCAGAGTGCAATATTGTTGTCGAGCTTCTAAGTCGAGAATCTACTCCTTATATCCAATATCCATGTTTTCCATCTTAGCCTTGAGATTGTCTACTGCGGCACCAATCCTTAGGATATTGGCTTCTACTTCGGGTTCTTTTGGGCAGTATGGGATCTTCGCACAGACTTCGGCAACAACTTTCTTCAACTTCTTCTACTTCTCTTACGCATATGCTAACTCCTTGGTCTTGAGTGCGCATTCATCCTTTATCTCTTCGTAGCTATCTTCCAGCTTCAGATGCTGGTTATAAGAGACAATGTATCTATCTCATATTTCTTCCACAACCTGCAAATGTAGATTATGCAACCCTTCAATGGGAAACATCCCAACATTAATATCTAGATGTGCGAGCTGCTTTGCACCTTTAGTGAGCTCGTCGGTCGGGAATATGACATTTATCGACTCGATTCTGACTAACCAAGGTCTCATTGTCAAGGCAAGCACCTTTCTTTTCCTTTGGCTTGTCTCGCCTGCCCTATCTTCAGAATCTGATTCTCTCACCAAATCTCGCTAGACTTGTTCAACTCTTGCTACCAGGCTCTTTAGTTATGCGAAGCTCTCCATCATGCCTGCTTGGAGCGTTTCTTGCTTGCTTTCCTTTAATGCAAGTGTTTCTTCAATGTGCTCAGATACTCAGAATGTGATGCAATCATAGTCATCCTCATGCAACTACGCATTGAGTGGAACCTTAGTTGATTTTTGTTTCTTCCTTTGCATTCCTTCCGGCACGGTCATGTCGGGTTCCTTTATTTTCTCGCCTGATGGCAAACCAATAACTTGTTGTTGTTCTACGCCTTGACTTGGTTTTGAATTTTGTGCGCTTGTCGTATCATCACCTTGGTATTGTGAATTTCCAACTTCACTTTCTTCTGATGTGGTGATCAACGTGGCTGGCGCATCGATCTTCCATTCTAGCGGCCAATCCTCCATGATCAGATCAATTTTCTATCCATCTAGCTGATATAAGAATTAAAACCATTGAGGAGGATTTATCTGTACTTGCAGCTGAATGTAGATAAAGTGCAGTCCATCTTTGAAAGTCATCTTACGAATATAGCGAGTTTTCACTTCCATAGTGATATGCGGAGTCCTCTGAATGACTTCACATAATTGCGCGAAACAAGTGTACAACTGTATGTTGTTTATCCTCTATTGGTCTGACTTCGAGTTTTCCCACATGTTCGCAAACCTCATTCCTCGATAATCTCCAATGAATACCAAGACATTCTATTGATAACTAGGCTATTTCTATCCGACGAATGCGATCAATACTAGAAACTAACCGTAGTGGATCTGGTTTCCACTTTCTTGTGTATCTCATATGTCTTCTAGGAATTCATTCAACAGATAGCTCACCCAATTGTACTGAAGTCCATCCTTGGTCTTCGCAGCTAAGGATATTGCAGTGATCGACACCTCGTTCGGTTTTCATTTCCTAAGTATTTTTCTTGCAAGGAGCTGGACTATGAACTGCGTGGCTTGATCCTTGATCCTATAGCCACGAATGCCTTTGAGAAAACCAAATTCACTCTTCATCCTTGCAACCAACTCTTCATCCTTGTTCTTACCGACGAACTCAACTACAGGATCAACACCTACCTTGCTCAAGTGCGTGAGCCGGTAGATGAGATCGATGTTAATGTCTATCTTGTGGTCTAAACACAAGTATCCCTAGTGCGTGCATGAAATTAGTGTGCGCACCACAGCCGTGAGCTCTAGGATCCTATCAAAGTGTGGGATGCGCAACAGGTTCGACAACCCTGATGGCTGCAACGACGCAATCCAGTCTTGCATGTGAATGGTTGACTACTTGGTAGCTTCGTCATGCCTTCTGCACATGTATTGATATGGTTGGAATTGTGGGTACTTTGCTTCCTCGAGCAAGTCATGGTCGATGAATTTTCACTCTGGAATTTTACCGAGCAAATTCTCCTTAATCTGCACATGACTTGACATGGGCGGAAACAGAATATCATACTGCGTATTCCTCATGAGAATCACCTCTGGCACATCTTGTTTCCTTGGAGGGATGTACTCTGGAACAAGCAGGGTGGGTCTCTCTTTAGGTCGTTCTTGTGCAAACAGATTCAGAACACTCACGGTCTTCGGATTTTCTTGTTTAGTGGCCTTCTTCTTGTCTTTCTGCTTCTGTTGTGATACATTCCTTGGTGAGTTTCTAGATGGTCCACCTCGTTCTGGGACTGCTTGCTTCATGGGTGTCTTCATGACTCCTTCCAAACTAGAATGTCGAAAGTATCTTAAGATTTTGTCTAAGGTCGACTGTTTAGTCATACACTATCGGATAACGATTTCTTTCAACTGGTAAAAACTTGGGAATTACAGGCAGTACAAATTAAAATTCGCGGTAAAATTGGTAAGTATGCAGTATTTACTATTTATAGGCACTATAGCACTAAGGCGCGCCCAAAAAAGACTAACTTAGCATTAAATGCTATGTCCATTGGCCAAATATTGCTTAGATATTTTTCCTTTCCCTTCATTGAATGTGTCTTCAACGAACGAATATGCCTTAAATGTGGAAACATCCGGTTCCCGAAAGTACTGTATAATGACTATTTTCCGACCAAAACTGTAACGACTATTTTTATTTTACTTCGCTAGCGCTTAGGTGAATTGCGAGGTTCAATGCGCATTTCCCTTTGCTTAAATTTTAAATTCGCAGGACAATTCCTCTTTACTTCACAACTCAACTTGCTATGTGTGCTTCGTAGCACATCTTCCATTTTTGTGAAAACTTCACATTTTTCCAAAATTGTGTGCAGAATCTTATTCTTTTATTTTTTGTGTCCAATTTCAACTTCACTTGACACTTAAAATCTTCTTGCATTTCTTAACCGATACCTGGAAGAGTGGGTCCGTCCCTGTAAGGATTTAGTCTACTCCCATTAACAATTCCTTTCAAATTTTCTCCAAGTAGTGTGGCTAGATGAACTGCGCCACCATTAGTCACATGCTTAACAATGTATGGTCCTAACCAATGCATTTTGAATTTTCCAGGAAATTTAATAAATTTTCTATCATAGAGGAGGACAACGTCTCCTACCTGGAATTTTTTTGTCTTGATGTGTCTATCATGCCATACTTTTTCTCTATCTTTTGCACTTGTTGGTGAGAACTTTCAATGAAGCGATCTTCCTCCAATCCAACTGAGTGTAGTATTATTTCTTCCATTGTCTGATCATCTGCCATATCTGTGAATGCTGCAATTCTCAAACTTGGTACTATGTATTCCATGGGCATAACAACTTCCTGTCCATATGCTAATCTAAAAGGTGTATGACCTGTCAACTTCTTACAAGTTGTTCTATATTCCCATAATACTGCTGATATTCTAAATCCCAATCATCCCTGTTTGTGTTGCATACTTTGGTCAATGCATTCTCTAAGACTTTGTTAAAGGCTTCTACAGTGCCATTAGATTGTGGATGATATGGTGTGCTCTTCTGATGGTAGATATGAAATTATTATGTCAAGGATGCAATAGTTCTATTCAGGAAATGGGTTCCTTGATCACTCATTAAAATATTTGGACATCCAAACCTTGTCAAAATATTCTAAAAAATGAACTGCACGGCGGTAACTGCTCTACAATCCTTCATTGGTTTTGTCCCATCTCGTTAAATTATATGTAGTTGTGATGATATACCTTGATCCAGTTTGCTTTCTTGGTGGGTTAATAGGTCCCACGAAGTCAATAGCCCATTTATCAAAGGCTTGAAGTGTCAGTTGTGGCATCAATGACATCTCATCGCGACGAGATGGATTTCCTGTTCTTTGGAATACATTGCACTTCCGACAATGTTCTTTTGATTCTTTGTGTATCGTAGGCCACCATAGTCATGATCTCAAAATTTTCTGCGCAGTATCTCTTCGTGTGTAGTGTCCTCTAGATACACTTGAATGTGCTTCGACAAGTATACTAGGTCTTTCATGTTCTAATACGCATCTTCACAATACTTCATCTGGTCCCAATTTGTACAATTGTCCAGCAATTAGATTAAAGTTAGCTTCTCTTACCACTAATTATTTCTTCTGATGCGTAGTAAATTCTGTAGGTGCTAATCCTGTAGTAAGAAATTCTACAATATCTTTTAAATAGTCATCTACTATATGGATAGAAAACAACTGCACATCTGGTATACTATCCTTTAGGTTACTAGGTTCTTCGCCTGACTCAATGCGTGAAATATGGTTAGGTCCTATGTTCAATCTTACTGGTTTCACAATGATTTCAAAATCATATTCCCAAAACAGTAAAAACCATCTGCATATTCTCCCCCCTAACACTGGTTTATTAACCAAGTACTTCAAAGCTGAATTGTCAGTAAACATACAAAAATGTGAACCTAGCAGATAGTGTCTAAACTTCTGGAATGTGTATACCATATCTAAGCCTTCCCTTTCTGTCATGGTATAATTCTTTTATGGTGAAGATAGATTTCTTCTTGAAAATGCGATGGGATGGTCGATGCCTCCCGCACCTGGTTGAGCTAGTACAATTCCAAGTGCTATAGATGAAGCATCTACGTGTACATGAAGTGGTTTATTCTAGTCAGGAAAGACTATAATAGGTTCCATAACCATTTTCTCTTTCAATGTGTCCAATCCTCTTTGCAAATATTTAGTCCAACTGTACTTCGCTTGTTTCTTCAATAATTTATCCATAGGCGTAGTTATATGCGCATATCCTTTGATGAATTTCCTATAGTATCCTGTGTGCCCCAATGTAGTGCGTAGATGTTTCACAGGGTTAGGTGCTGGGATATTTATGATGATTGCGATCTTCACTGGATCAACCATCAATCCCTGCTTACATACTATGTGTCCCAATAAAATACCACAGGGAACAAAAAAAACGCTCTTCTTCAGATTCAAGGAAATCTGGTATTGTCTACACTTTGATAACATCATCCTTAAGTTCCCATGATGATTATTCAAAAGGTCGAATACTGTCCAGTCATCAAAATAAAATTCTAAGAATTTATGAATATAATCCTTAAATGCAGCTATAACAACTCTAGAAAAGATAGCAAGTGCATTCTTCAATCCAAATGGATTAACAGTGTACTGATATGATCCCCATTCAGTAGAAAATGTGGTCTTATGTCTGTCTTCTGTAGCAATTCTAATCTGATGATATCCAGAAAATACATCAGTGAAAGAATATGCCTCCTGTACACCTACGTTATCTAACACTTTATCTGTGAATGGAGTAGGAAATGGGTCATGTAGAGATGCATCATTCAATTTCCAAAGGTCCACATAGATTCTGATTTCACCTTTAGATTTCTTATCTTGAATTACCATAGGAATTATCTATTCCGATTCTTCTACTAGTTGAATAATTCCGATGTCAAGCATCTTATAAATTTCTTCTTTCACATGTTCTTTATATATGGGATTCAATCGGTAAGGTCTTTGCTTAATAGGCTTTGCATCAGGATTGAGAGGTATTTTCATAAATCCCAAGTCACCTAAAATGCCTTTCATTTCACAAAACTTGGTAGGAAATAAATCTTGATATTCGCAACAATCCATCCTACTGTTTGTTCCTCCCAGTAATCCCCAACAGAAGCAAATTTTTGTTCATTCGCATTACCAATATTGATCTTTCTGGTCTTCACGGGATTACTCAGGTCTGGAATTTCTAAATCCGGTCCTTCAACATCTCGTTTTCCTTTAGACTCAGGTATATTCACATTGCAAGGGTATTCATCTCCATCTTCGTCTAGCACGAAGTTATAACATTCAAGGGCATGTTCAAACTGTATTTCCCAACCTGGTTGTTTATATACAGGCAACATGACATCATTAAATACTTTATTTTTAATGATCTGTAAATCCTCATTGAAACCCGGACAATCATACTGAAGGTGGATTGAAAGTCGTCTATTATCATGTGCCAATCTATTGTACTTCTGCGAAGTTCTGCTTCTGTATACCAATTCTTTGATATTTGATCCAATGTGTACAAACATATGAACCCATTCTGTCTTAGGTATATGTATCCAAGATTGCAAAAAAAATCTATGTGATCTATGGGATCGGTCTGTCCATTGTATTTTACTTGTACTATCTCAGTATGATTTGCAAATTTGATTTCCATCATGTGCTTACATTCTTCCCATGTGTTCAGGTTAGCTTTATGCACATCCCACCATCTAGCAGGTGTAGCTCGCATTGCTATATCCAAGGCTGCTAACTTATGTTCATCTGAAACTAATACTAAATATTCATGAAGAAATGCATGGATATTTCCTAAACCAGCATAAGTAGGAATTGGACTTACCTTTGTTCCAATCCAACGTAGTGACTTTTTTATCTTCGCACATTGTCTTGCCGATACTTCATGCATTCGACTCTTCCAGTTCTCCATTCCTGCATCTGATTCAGATACACAAGAATTGTCGCATCTCCATATCAATGTTCCATCATATGTAGGATTAGTGTAATCTTATTGATTCATTGTCATTTTGTAGATATTATCAAGTTCATGGGCTCTACATTCTTCTCGGACTGGTTCAACATATCTAGGTCCTTGTGAAGGATCCAAGGGTGTGATGACCCTGATATCCGGTCCTTCAAATATCATTTGTTTCTTCTTTAAATTGATAATTTCTAGGTTGTCAATTGCCCAGTCAATCCCTAATAATGCAGGATAAGGATTGTTGTCATTTATGATCTCAATAACCTTGAAGTCTGCTTTACTTCGCACTCAATCAATGTCTACAAGAAAACTTGATAATATCCCAAAGGGTATAACCGTTTGTTGATTAGCTAACATCAACTGTATAGGTGGCCAATATAACTTTGGCTTTCCCATTTGTTCTCATGTTTGTTTTTTCAGGACATTCACCTCTGAGCCTAGGTCGAGAATGACCTGGTACATTTCAAAATCTTCGTCTGTGCATTTAGCCTCATTTCTCTTCGTGTCCTTCTATGGTTTTTGATATGATGAACTACTCTGTGTGCATCATTCACTGTATTACGTTGTTCATAATGTACCAATAGGTTCTGTAATTCTCCTAAGGCGTTTCCATGCCTCAACAACTTTATGCAGCTCTGTAGGAGCTGCGTAATAGGACTTATCTGTTCTGGCGAAGTTCACGATCCATCATATGAGATTGGCATATAAAGTATCGGTGTCTGATCACTTTGCAATTGGGTCCTTGTGGTCGAAGGTTCCACGTCCTGAAATATTTTTCTTGCTTCCATGAATCCTTTTTCTCTTGGTCATGGTTAAAAGCGGGCATTTTTCTAGTTGTTTTTCTTACCCAAGGCCCATCAGTAGGATTTGGTCTGTTTAAGTGATCTTCAGAGGTCGAAGCTTCGTTTGTCTTGTCATTTCCTGTCAAGTCTCCACTTCACATCACAACATGAATGTTGTGATCTTCGTTTCTTTTCTCAGCTGTGATCATCTATATATTCTAGTTCTGTCCTTTTGGTCTTTTCTCTTGCATTTTTCCTTGCAAAATGGGACATGCTTCAATGACATGGTCAAATGACTTACAATACTTGCAAGTTGTGGACATGTTCTGATAGTCTCTTGATAAATGTCCTGGTTGAGCACATTTATAGCATACAATATGACCTCTTCCTCACCCTTGTCCAGTGTTACGTCCTCTTCCTTTGTATCCACGACGTCCTCTATATGCGCCTTGGTCATACTACACATTTTCATTATTATGCAGTGTTTCTCCCTGGACTCTATAGACATCATGATTTCTTTATATCATGAGATCATAAGCTCTGCAGTTGGTATCATCATGTCCAACTGACTTACAGAATGTGCAGTACAGATTCTTTGGTGTCTGTACATATTTCTGAAGCAGGTAACAGTCTCCTGGGTGATGTCCTCGACATTGGAAATCTCACACCATGGTCCTTGATTTTGATTCAATGGGTTCAGTGCTCCACTGGCGATGTAATCTCTGAATACGGGGCAATGATCCTTGGAATGTCCCTCTCCTTTACATTTTGTATACCAAACCTCTTCTCTTATCTCTTTTCCTTTCTTCATATCTTGTAGCTGTAATGTTAAATTCGTTAGCTGTGTCTGTATCTGTACCATACCTGTCCTAATTTCTCCTATGGGAGAAGCTTCTAGATTCATCGCAATCTCTAATGCTTCTGTTTGCAATGTTACCTTATGTTGAATCAGCGGTCGTCTAATGTGGGGCACCAACGCAGCTATGAAACATTATTGATGCTGTTGCGATGCTATTTTGAAGCTAACTTGATCTAACAATGCTTTGAAGTTTTGATCAAACTCCCACACAGTCTCATTAGGTTTCTATTTGATTTATTTTAGCTTTGTGATGCACTGAGATTCTGACTTAGGTTTCTTAAATTCTCTAATAAGCGCAGTTTTGATATCGACTAGAGATCTGTTCTGTCCAACAGAATACTTCATGAACCATGTTAGAGATCTGTCTCTAAATGTGGTAACTAGCTGAGCTTGTTTTATAGCATCATCCTGTACTTGATTAACGTTCCATACATCTTCACAGAGAAACCAGTGATGTTATGGGTATTCTAGACTGGTTCCTTTAAAAATAGGTAGCTTAATGTCGTTTTCATTCTTCTTCTAGGAGGTGTAGTGTTCTGAGATGATGAAGGTATACCACTACTTGACTGATTCTGAGTACTTGCTCTTGCAATATTACTACTAGTGTTTTGCAAACTAGTGATATTTCTGTCCTCAACTATGGGTTTCTGCGGAGTAATAGGCTGGTAACCAATGCATCTAGGTTCTATTTCACTATCAGAATCAACCTGATATGAGTTTCTATCACTTCCTAACTCAGTTTCTAGGAATGTGCGAGTTTTGACTTCATGAGACCTCTTTCGAGTGCTAAATTTATATCTCTCTCCACTTCACAAAATACCAATATCTTCATCTGTGTCACTATCTATGTTACTAAACATTACAGACTCAAACCCTAGGAATCTGATTGCATTCTTAAGAATCCTTTTTTAGCTAGTAGCATTTTAATGTATAAACTGAGGTTTTTCAAGTACTTACCTCTAAATCCTTGGAAGAAATATCCTTCTGATGCACTGTAAGACTTCAACGTGTCCACAAGAAATTCGGTAACATAGCCTTCCAGTAAGCTATCCAAACAAAAGTCTACTTCTCTTGAAATGTGGTTTTCAATCCCTTTAAGCCTTTGAATCAAATCTAGAGTCCAAACTCTAGGTTCTCCACCCTGGAAACAATTTTTGTGTTCTACTATCATCGATATCCACTCATGCAACTCAGTAGCAAAAGATGCGAAGAAAATTTGATGCAGGTCAGTGAATATCTACCTTTGCAACCATTGTTCTGTGGTAAGATGCGGATGTCTATTCTCTTTCTTCGCAAAATCAAGTTCTCTCTGGCTTACCCAGTTCTATATTTCTGTCTTTTCCAGATACCACATAACACATCCCTAGTTAAAACGTGGCAATGGAAGTGTTTGTTGGTTTCCTTCTTCACATTCACATAACATAGCAACATCGCATATCGCCAGTTATTAGCGTGGCAAAGGAACCATTTGTTGGTTTTCCTCCTCTTTCTATGGGGCCAAACCAGGTTCTGCATAGTTCCCTTACTTTAGACCCAACATAATTCCCTTCACTGGCCCTTTTGGAATCAACCTACGAGTAGGATGAAGTCTCACCCGAAGCGAAGATGGGTGGTAACAGAATCAGGGTTCTGCAACCTGGTGACGCGTGGTTATGTTATGAGAGCTTGATATGTGCAACTTACTCAACATCTACTTAACATATTATTACCAACATGTATCTGTGCACTTCGCAATTATCAACAACCTACAAACTTCACTAGATCGTTTTTACTTTACTCTTATAGCTACGCAATTATCATATCTAAGATGAATTTGCAATGTTCATACATGCTTGTTCCACTACTTATCATATCATTCTCATTCACATTCATATGAAAACACATATATAAGAATAAAAATTCATGAACATATGATATATTAACAGAGATTCAAACACATAAAACAAATATTTAAGTAGTTAACTCCCCAGATGGGAGCTACGTCCACAAGAACTATTCTTATATTTCTTGGAAGGGGTTAACAGTTCCATTCTGCGCACTTAGCTACAAAGTCTTCTCTACAATATATCTCTGTGCACACAATTGCAGAGTATTTTTCCTCTGTTAGATCTCTCTTAGCCTAGATCTAATCTAATTAATTCTTACAAATTATAACAAACAACCCTTCCTTATACAAAATTTCCCTTTTTATAGATTGTGCTCGAAGGTCACATCTTTACAATAACTATGGGCCAACCCCCATAGTATCCTTAGACCCAGAAATGGCATGGTTCTCCTATTGACCATGCTTTATCTTTACTTCGCTGAAGCTCTGCTGTCCTTTTGCTCCGCTTCCTCTGGCTCTGACACTTCTCTGACAGTTGCTGTTATGATCACGTGGCTCTGACACTACAGTGGTGTGTCCTTTGCACCATTCCACTTCTTTACTCTTCGCTTCTATAGCTGACAGTCCACTGCTTAATTCATAACTGCTCCAACTGCCTCGATGGTCCTTAGTACTTCGCCTTTACTAAGGGGACAGATCCTTTTCTGCCACTTCACTTCGCTCCATACCCTGCTCCCAGGAATTGCGGAGTTGATTCTCCCAAAACTGGTCGATGTTAGGCCTTTCCTAACTTGTACTTTTGCCATAAAAAATTCTTTTACTTGGGATGTTCCCAACAAGGAACTAGTAGGCTCACTCACAGTCTTAGGCACATTCCTTCAGGGAATCTAACAACAGTTGATTTTTCAAGCAAGTCAGAGACAGGTGATTATAGGTCAATAAGCTCATCCACAGAACTATGGGCATATCCCAATGACCTCAGACAGTTCAGGCACCCCCATCCCCTCCACTCTCAGCCTAAGGAAGGTCCACTTCTCTGTTGCAAAGTCCCTAGGGAGACCCTTCCCTTAGCACTGAATTGGGAGGGTATGGCTGGCCCTGACTGTTAGATCAAGGTAAATGAGCCCTCTTTGTCTCTATCATGCAGTCTAAACCTTCCTGGCCTCTTTCCACTGCGATCCACAATCAGGTCTTCCTCAATGTTGCGACCGAATGGCTCTATCTTGCATCTGTGATTTCAGCTAATAGATCTTTGTTTTCCTACGGGTTTCCTAATCTATTCACACTCTTTAATTTGTCCCCGAGGTCTGATCCATGGATATCTCAAGCGATTTACTTCCTACACATGGTTTCTATGTGCTTTTAGCTCTGCGAATTCGCGCTTACACAAAATCACGATTTCCTCTTTTTTTTTCCTTCACTGCTGAGCTTTGCAATGTGTGATTACTTCCATTGTTTGTAAACAATGGGATAGGGATTAGACTGAGTGAATTTCTAGGAGGTATAGTGGCTTAAGGTACAAGCAAAAACATATCCATACCCTACCATATGGATTTTCAGGGCTTCTTTATACTCCATCAACCTCATGAATAGGTTTTCTCAACCACCTTCTTAAAACATAATTAAATGTCAGCAAGGGAGTCAAATGGATTCACAAAATGACATGTGGCAGCATGGGTTCCAATCCCACAACCCCCTCACCTCTCCCTAGTGGATACACATGGCCCTCTCTTATTGGTTTCCTCCATAGCCAGTTTTCTTGGTATTTTATTGCAATATTTAATATTTACATCATTTACATTTTCCATGGCTTACTAGAACATGGTTACCCTAATACTAAATACTTGCCCCTTCAAGGATGAGCATTCACTAGCGGGGCCTTGGCCTTGAGCTCCACGCTAGGGATCATACATAACACGCATACAATATTTACATTACAACCAAAATATCCTAAGGGTCAAAATGGGGGTATTACACTTTGTTTGGTTGCACCAGAATCGCTTGAAATTTTGAGACTTTTGTTTTTCTTGTCTTCTTTATAAACCCTAGGTGTGTGAAATCTAGTATCCATGTCATGGATGACTTCTTTCTACAAGGGCACCGATATCTTTGAGAATGACAAATGTAGATGGTTTTTGGACCGTTGAAGGCATGATTCCTTCAACCTGTTCACAAAATATTTTCTAGTATGGGAAACTTTAGGAATCATAATCATGTAGTCTCTAGTATGGAAAAACTTATCAGTTTTGTAAAGACTATATATTGTATAGGGTAGGTTTTAGCGGTGATAAATGGATCTATTGTCTACAAGAGCACTAAAGCGAAGACCTTGAGCATGGTGAGATGCTTTGTTTCGAGGACTTGGATATTGATGTGATGTCATGATTGATGGATTTTGGAGAGATGCCTTTCTTGGGAACGTGATGTGATGATGTACTTGGACGTTCACTTCTATGATACGGATGATGAAGCGACCAACTTTGGTTGGAATTGACTTCTTATAGCTATGGGGGGTTTATTGGGATGAAATTTCCTTCTTGCCGTTTTGAAAGACAAGTATTTTGGTTGGTGAACCTAGGAGTGGTTATTTAATGGTGAAACCCTTGTGTGCTTGAGATGAGCACTTGCATGTGTGAAGGATTTGATGGGTTGAAAACTAGCTGATCTTGTGATCATAATAGTGTGGTCTCACTTATGATAGGTATTGAAGCTACTTCATTGATGGCAGGTATAAATACCTCATTGAGCTCCTCTTTGTTTCGAGAATAATTTAATATTCTCTACTGAATAGGGCCAACCACGTGAAGGTGGAAGATCTTATGGCCCGTCCCCCCCTCACATCACTCTCAATTCCCCATACCCAATGCATGTACTTGAAAAAAAATATGTGCAAACATGTGGATTTCATCATAAAGAAAAATTTACCATTCATTCATTAAAACACTCATTCATCCAGTAGGAAAAAAATAATGCATGAAATTATATTATAAAAAATAAGTATACATAGTGTTTCTTTAGTCACTTCTTTCTAGGTTTTTTTCTTTTGACAAAATCAACAAGCAACTCATCTTCTGCAACTTGTTGTTCAGTTCTTGTGGCTTCTACAACTTGGCATATTGTCTACCTAGTAGAATTATCCCGACGTGGATGTTGCGGAAAGGGGTCCGAATTTGCTGCAATAATATAAAAATGTCACATTGATATATTCTGTTATTATAATGACAAGTATTTCATTTAAAAAAACATTACAAAGGTGGTTTTTACCCAATGTGGCCACATCATGTACTTCATATTCCTGTCTAGGTTCATCTTGTATAGTGTGACCCTCTACATGCTCTACAAATGAAACATGGAAAAGTACAATTAATATTCACCATTTGCAATGCAATATTTTAAATTGTAGCATATTAATACATTCATTACCAGGATTCGAAGCATAATCTTCGAATTGTTGTTCTCCATCCTTGACATTAAGTGGATTGTTTTTTTCTTGCTCAAAACAGAGTCAATATTTTATGGAAAATATTTATAACGAATTGATTGCACAAGTAATAAATCTTCATTAAACTATATTGATTTTATATACCTGTGTGCAAGATGGATCACCCGAAGACTGTGTTTTCCTAGACAAGCTTTTTCGGCGTTCAACAATAGCTCCAAAGCCGTGCTGGAAGCCAAGCTTCAAGTCTTCCTCTGTGGGCACTTCCTTGAATTGGTCGGCCTGCATATTTGCACAACATCAAGAATTTACCTTTTACAGTGCAATAACATGAAAATAATTTTCAATTTATTATTTGGATGCAATATTGGTTTTTTGATACTTACAATTCATGCCTCTAAATTCGAATAACCACTAGGCCCAAGCTTGTGCTGACCAATTTTTTCTTGTCTCACCTTTGTGGTCTTTGATGTGTTAGACAACCTATGAAAATGTTGAAATATGTTAGATGTTTCAAATTTGATCTAAAAATGAATAATAATAATGTTTATAATTACATTGTGGAAAGTATTGCATACCTTCCTGTGCTCGATGGTAGCTTTCATTCTTTTCTCAAAGCCCTCTCCTTTCCATCTTCCACTAGCGATTTCCACTCTCTTCCTGGAATCATTGGAGGGCGCTTATACCTAGGGTTCCTTTCTAGATGAACCCTATATTGGTCCCTCACAATCTTCATATGTTGGCCAACCTTCTTTAGGACCTCAGCTCGATTAAAGGTATCGCTGCCGAACAAGCCAACCAAGTGATTAGTGAGCTCATATTTTAAATTTTTACTTTGTTTATCCCACCTTGTGCAGATGGTGGGCCCAAATATATCCAATGAAAAATCACTTATATGTTTATAAAAACATCATTTCTTGCAAAACGATCATGCCATCATTAGTTGAAAAACAATGTTTTATTAGTATATTACAATCAAATTATAAACAATAACTTGAACAATATATAAATACCTGGGATATTCTCTATCTTTATGGGAACGATATCTTTGTACACCAAAAATGTGGTCTGTAGTGTACCTGTTCTAGTGACATGGGAAGATACAGGAAATGATGCTTCAATAATATCAATACTAGTCTTTAGATCGACCCCTTCTTCTACACGATCTGGTGTGCGCCAATCATTAGCGGGTGCACTCACATCTGGCCTCGGGGGTGTCGTGGAATGTTTTGCTGACTGTTCAGTCGAAAACAATGGCACATGAGATGCAAGTGGAGTCATTTTATCATGTGACGACTCTCCAGAAGCATCACTAGTACCAACACCACCTTGACCATGCTAGTGTGTGGGCACAAAAAATCCTATAAATACAAACCATATTTTAGTTCACCATCATATACAAGTAAAAATTATAAAATACTAAATGAATTTATATTCTAATTCAATATCCCGCAACTTACTTTCAAGGCCTGAGATCTATTTACCAAAACATAAACCTTTTCTCTAATCTCATTTGTCTGCGATTGAATGAATAGCAGATGAAGGATATCCTCATGAATTTTTTTAATGTCTTCTCTATCATCTTAATTGAGTCTAGAGAAGATCCAATGTGAACATCGTGCATGAGCTCATCCACATCAAAATATATTGATTACTCTGATGTTGGATCATACATCGAATCAGTAGTCTGCAACAAAAATATATAAAACATTACTAATGTGAAAGCAATAGACTGAGGCAAAAAACATATTAAAAAAACATATCGATCATGATAGATTCTGAAATTACAATTAGTTATACTTGATTCCTCGAGGTTGGTGTCGTCTGATCCATAGTTGGGGACTTTCCTTGATCATTCCCCTACCAAAAAAATGTAGAAAACATTATCATAATGAAACCAATATACACAAGAAAAAGACATAAAAAAACATATTGCTCATATTATATTTGTACAATTAAAATGAATTACACCTGCTGCCTCTAGGATCATGTACTCATCTGATCAACGGTTGGGGACTTGCCCTGATCACTTCCCTGAAAACAAATTGTATAAAACATTATCGAAATGGAACCAATATACTCATGAAAAGAAATAATAAAAAAACATATTGCGCATATTATAGAAGTACAAGTACAATGATGTATACCTGCTGCCTCGAGGTTGGTCTGGTTTGATCTACTGTTAGGCAAGTTCCCTGATCAACACCCTGCAACAAAAATATAGAAAAAATTATCTAAACGTACTCACGAAAAAAAATAATAAGAAAACATATTTATCATATTTAAACTGTACAATTACAATCAGGTATACCTGTTGCCTCGAGGCTGATGTCATCCGATCAACAACCAAGTAGTTTCCTCGATCATCACTCTGCAAAAATTATATAGATAAAATTATCTAAACAAAACGAATATACTCATGAGAAAACACAACAATTTTTTTGCTTGTTCATATTATATTTGTACAATTACAAAGATGTATACCTACTACCTTGAGGATGGTATAATCCTCTAACCAACTGCCGGGGAGATGCCCTGATCACTAGCCTGTGACGAAAATATAACCATTGAATATCCGACATAACGAAATGAAACCAATATACTCATGAAAAGAAATAATAAAAAACATATTGCGTATATTATAGTAGTACAAGTACAACGATATATTCCTGCTGCCTCGAGGATGGTTTGGTCTGATCTACTGCTAGGGAGGTGCTCCGATCAACACCCTGAAACAAAAATATAGAAAAAATTATCTAAATGAAACCAAAATACTCACGAAAAAAACATAATAAGAAAACATATTGATTGTATTTAAATTGTACAATTACAATCAGGTATACCTGTTGCCTCGAGGCTGCCGTCGTATGATCAACAACCGAGTGGTTTCCCCGATCAAGACTATGAAACAAATATATAGATAACACTATCTAAATGAAACGAATATACTCATGAAAAAACACAAAAAAAAACTTTTTGTTCATATTATATTTGTACAATTACAAATATGTATACTTGCTGCGTCGAGGATGTTGTACTCCTATGACCAACTGTCAGAGAGATGCCCCGACCACTACCCTGCGAAATAAATATAGAAAATTATAACGAAATTATAACAATATACTAACGAAAAATACATAAGATGTTAAATTCATTAATTAAAGGTTGGGTAAATTGTTAGATGTATCATTCCCATAGTAACCATGTTTGTATCTATTCGATTCAAATTGTAATTAATAAACAACTCTTCCCTTGTAGCTATTGATTTGATGGCACATACAAAAACATGGTTTCCTTCACACCCCTCAATTATGCAATTAGGTTGCTTAGTTGCAGACCCTGGTTGTGTACTATTTATAAACCGTGCAATATTACTTGTAGCTTTTGGCCTTCCATCAATGTACATCGTTGCTCCTTTATTTTGATCTTCTCTTTCAGCTGTAAATAATTTGCAGACAATCCATATCTACGCATACTTTGTGTATATTGGACCAGCTGCATCCAATATTTGTAGTTGTAACAGGGTCCAACATACTCCATCAATTCAGTACATATGCCGTAATCGACCCTTATGCCATCCATGCAAAACAACCCCAAACCATGTCATGACGATGGTGCAATTCGATATATCCTCTCGTTCACACAAAAATATGTGTTTAGTTGAGGAAGATCCTTGGGTACCCATTGTTTCACTAGATGTTTGTACCTCAAGGGCACCTCCATGTCGCCTATTGTCTCATCATCAACAAGAAAGTGGTTGCAAAGTTAGCCGGCGAGAATTTAAAATATACCAGGGCCCAATATAGGGATAAATTGCAACTTGACCTCAAGCATGAGCGCCCTCCCATGGTTCCGGAGAAAAAGTGAAAGGCACTCATAGAGGATGCAAAGGAGAAATTTCTAAAAAGACAAGGACAACAACCATGGCCTGGAAAAGCAAGGTACAACACATATCATCTTTTTAGTGAAATATGCTCATTTATTTTTTTCATTTTTGTTTTAAGTAAGAATTCTGATATCTAACGTTTTTTGAAATTTTCATATATAGGCTACTTGACACCTCCAAAGAAACCAAGGCTAGAGTGAAAAAGCAAGGGCAGCATAGACTGGGCCAGGGTGGCTATAGAAAACTAAGAGCTCGAATCATAAGAATTAAATGATTAATTGTGGGGAATATTTATTTGACAGTAGCGAACAAATATTTGTTTTTGATACTGGAAATTTTAAATGTGTTATGCATTGCAGGGAAATACGTTCCAAGATGCTGCCACCGAGGACGACCTAAAGCTTGGTTTCAAGTATGGTTTTAAAAGTGTGATTGACTATCGGATAAGCTTGGGGAAGACTCCAACCTCCCCAATGACGCAGATGTAGGTAAATAAAATTAATAAGGACATCATTGCAGTATACTATTAAAGTATATTCAGTTTTGATTATATCACCCATAACTAAATATTTATGTTTGCTTTTAAGAAACAATGCAACCGTAGCAGTGAATCTAGCGCTACTCAACACATACTAGATGATGTTGGGGTGTGCATGTCCCATGATAGTGGGGAGCAGAGTAACCATTCTGGTATGTACGCTTTGGAAATAGAAATATCTACTATGATTATAGATATTTATTTCCTGACATATACTTATACATTTTCTTCTTTCAATGGAAGACCATGTAGCTCAGGAGGGTGAACCGCAAGAGGAATTAGCAAGTAGAGAAACAATTAACACACCAGCTGTCACAACCAAACATATAAGTAAAGAGCAATATTGTAATTTTAATCAAAATAATGAACTACTAATTTCAATAATATTTCAACATATCGATATGCCCATTTTTGTTGTTGCAGTTCACGCCCCTTCAGAACTGCCTCCACACCCTACTCAACGATGTTCAAGAAGTATGATACATGAGGGCATGGAAACAAAAACACTAGCAAGACATTGATTTGTATATATTCCACCAAATGATGATGATAATACCCAAATCGTCAGTTTTTACAATGCAAAAAAACATAAATCAAAGAAAAAGTAGATGTATAAATTCATGACTTGTATTTGGATGTATATTGCTGTTGTTAGTCTGAAGCATTGTTTATATGAATTACCTCATTATGATTCAATGTTTTTATGTTTATATGTTTTTATGACTAGCTTAGTTATGCATGACTGTTTATATGTTTTCTATGTAAACACCATCATTTATTGGGTATGGGGAATTGAGAGCAATGTGAGGGGGGGGAGGGCCCAATTGAGCTTCCACCTTCACGTGGTTGGCCCTGTTCAGTAGAGAATATCAAACTATTCTCGAAACAAAGAGGAGCTCAATAAGGTATAAATACTCTTTTATTACTATGTATTAAAGATGGTTATAAATTTTTAAATGCATGTCTATTTCTTTAAATATTGTTAATAAATTTAACATTTCACGGTTCATTCATTTCTATAGGACTTTTTAGTAGGATTTAAATGACTGTTTATTTGCTTATATATTATTTACTCATATAAAAATTCCCTCTTTGATGATTTATGCGGGTCTTGGTGATGGAAATGCTTCTCGTGGACAACTCTTATCAAGTTGTATGGGCAAATGGATCTGGCGAAAGGACAATGATAAGGTAAGGGTTTTGACGTGTTCTTTATCCTTAATGTGTTTGTCTTTATCCTTAAATTCTATTTCATTCTATTAATATACAAGAGATACAACCAATAGTAAATAACTACTTTTAGACTATAATCCAAACTAGGAGACAACCTTCTACATAAAACAAAAATGCTTCTTAGTAACGTAAGAATATGTTTGCTAATGGGAAATCCGGGGTATCTCAGGCCACCTACTAAGGTTACAAGTCCCAATAAAATCTTAGCCAAAGGAAATTGCTTGCATTATGTGGTTTCTCTTCTTCCTTTAACTTTGATTTAAACTAGAAAAGTATTATATTTAGCTTAAGTTCAACACCACAAGAAGCCATCAAATCAACCTACTTCAAATATTATAAAAAATGGAATACTGGGAGAGTATCATCAAGTCTGGTGTTTCTATTTCTCTCGTGAGGCTCAGTACATGCCTTAGGAAATTAAAAACAAAATAAGAAATATATGAGAACTGCAGGTCAGAATCCAAGAGCTCATAACTCATTATCTGATTTTTTGGTCTTCTTGTTGGTTGATACCTCTACCTGAGAATGTCTACCCTTCAACTACGCCCAATTAGGATCCAAGGCTTGGTGATTGTCTATTGTGTTGGTAGCTTGCTACTTTGGGCTATCTGATTCATCTCATCTACAATTGCCTCTCTTATTCAACATAACATTATCCATGGAAACCTGGTATCTGTGTAACTTTAGCATCATGTCAAGGATGTCCTTGATTTCCTTCCAACCCTTATTTTCTCCATCCTTCTCACTTTACTCCTACTGAGTTTTATCTCAATCATTTTTAAATGAATGAAAACTTGAGGATGAGGATTTGAATTTATCATCTGAGTTGCAAGAATTAATATAGGAGGATGGTGAGATAGGTAGGTTACACATGCCTTCAATATGTTGTCCTTGCATTTAGCACAGTTTCCTAAATATAGATAATTCTTGTTATTTTGTTTCCATGCAGCCGAGTCATCCCTATTCCTCATCAAGGTGTGATCATTAGCCTTAGCACTTGTGAGTGTGTGGTTTAAAAATATAGTGAGAGAGAAAGAAATATATTTTATATTAACATCCAAAGATGACCAAATGGGGTCAATGAGAATTCCAATTGCATCATCATCAAGTACAAAGACTAGTCATCAATGTTCCAATTGGAATGCATGAGAAAGTAGCCCCACAAAATCACACAAATATGTTTTGCATTTTTATGTTTGTATCGTATGTTTGTTATTGTATTTCTTTTGTATTAGCCAAATCATCTTCTATATTTATTTTATATTGTGAAATTTCATATTTGGATACATAAGTTCTTGCATTGTAGTGATGATTGATTTTTATTATTGTAACGTTTATGTATCTATAAAATTTGAAGGTTTATGGTTTTGGGTTTATCAGAAGCCAACCAGTAAGTGAAGAAGGATTCCTCACTCTTGGTCAAGATGGAAATATTGAGCTGGGAGATGGAAAATCAACAGTCTGTATGGATGAGACCATAATATTGTTTGTTGAGTTAGGGGAGATGAAATATTCAGGCAAGTTTGTTCTCTACAACTTCGACTCAAACATTGTTTGGCAAAGTTTTGCATCTACAATGGACACACTACTACTATGACAAGAATTGACACAATCTTTAAACCTAACCAGCTGTAATTCTTCTACAAATGTATATATATGCTGTTAATTTCTCAAAATGATGCAAAAAATAGAATCTCTAATGATTGAATTGAGTTACAATATCCCTTAAGAATGTTTCGATTATTCATACTCCCTAGGGCCCAAGAAAAGCTATGTGATTGGTTCCGTGGTTGGTCTCCTCAATATGTTTGGAATTTTTATCATTAAATATGGTGAGCCCTTCATAAATTGATATGTCTAGATCTTCAAAGGTAGTAGATAAAGTGATGTTATTACATGAGGAGTGTCTCCAAGGAAATTATGATATGGTTTCTAAACTACAAATTGCATGCTCAACTGTGCAACCTACTTCTCAGTGCAAAAAGGTATTTTATGAGGATTTTTTTGCTACATGAGATCATTCCTAGTAATAGAATCGAAATAAGTTGTCAATTTTTTGTTTATTAACATGTCTCTTTCCCATCATGTGCTCAAGGGACTGTTTTTATCTTATAAGAATATTTGATACTAACTTGACCAATTTTGGCCATGCTTGAGGTGGTTGCATAAGAAGGATCAACTTTTCATATTCACCTCTTCCAATAATTAGCAACATCAAAACAACTTACCACTAGTTGGCACTACAAAGATCCTACACAGATTTTCCAGGTGAACAACTACTCTTTTTCCCTAGGGGTTGAGTTATTTATTTATTTTTCAATAAAGATGAATCCAGTGCACCTTATGTTTTTTGTAGTATGATGAATTCTCACTAGTATCTCTTCACATGTAGTAGAGCAAGTGACGCTATTTCATGAGGAGAATGTAAAACTATTCTCGAAGTAGAGAGGATCTCAATAAGGTATAAATACTCTTTTATTCCTATGTATTAAAGATGGTTGTAAATTTTTAAACACATGTCTATTTCTTAAAATATTGT
Source organism: Larix kaempferi (assembly GCA_027924585.1). Classification (NCBI taxonomy): domain Eukaryota; kingdom Viridiplantae; phylum Streptophyta; class Pinopsida; order Pinales; family Pinaceae; genus Larix; species Larix kaempferi. The sequence continues at coordinate 28,957,612 of BSBM01000458.1, forward strand.
TAATAAATTTAACATTTCATGGTTCATTGATTTCTACAGGACTTTGTCGTAGGATTTAAATGGATGTTTATTAGCTTATATATTATTTACTCGTATAAAATTTTTGTCTTTGATGATTTATGCGGGTCTTGGTGATGGACATGCATCTCATGGACAACTCTTATCAAGTTGTATGGGCGAATGGATCTGGAGAAAGGACAATTATAAGGTAAGGGTTTTGACGTGTTTTTTAAAGTGGGTTTTGACATGGTTTTCTCCTTCTTCTTTCCAAGTTCTCCGGTTATTTTAGTGTTTAGAAGATCTGTCTTGAAATGCATCAAATATATAATTATTTTATGTTTGGGGATCATAATCAACATTTTGAATTTTGGTTTCTATTTTTTAATTGATGCATACTAGTGAAGGATAATAGGAATCCATTGTGTTGAAATACCACTCTTAGGTCAAGACCATAGTCATCACACACTAAGAAAAAAGTCTTAGTGAAATATGACATGGTGAAAATTAGTTGTACCGATATGGAGAAAGGGTTATCTAGGAACCAATATTTTGCTAGTGCAAGGAGTAATCAACTCAATAAGGTCTTATATTAACAAGAATTGCTTAACAATTTCATGGCCTAGCACAACCAAGGACCCCATACTTTGAATCGTGGATCCATCTCTCGGAGAATAAGATGAACTGGAATCCCTTGGAAACCCAAGGTTGTTTCCCATAACAATGTTGCAGAAGGAAATTCAAGTACTAAGTAGTAGGGGGAGGCCTAATGGGAATGGAATCCTCCTAATGTCTTTTAGTCTTAGTGTAAACTCATACTCTTCCAAAGATGCGATGATCAAGTATGAATTTGACTACAATGCCCACAATTATTACCCATTTCCCATGGTCTTTTCTCGTGCGAAGGATGTACATGTAAGGGACCCAGAAGGTCACAAATACTTGGATTGTTGTAATTATCCAAATAATTGAGAGGGGGGATGAATACATTATTTTAATTTTATTTTCTTGTGCTTAAACAAATCGAGTCTTTTACAATATTTATTACTGATCACAGATGTTAATGCAACAAATGTAAAACATAAATGATAATCATCAATCATAAACATGATAGAGATAGAGAAGGTTATTCATGAGGAAACCCATAAAGGGAAATAACCTCTTCTTCTTAAGATGTCAGGCAAGCATCAACTTATCTACATCATTTTTCTTTGAGCACCTACTCAAATGAGGCCGCAACCTCATTTTATAAGCAACTACTTGTAGAGAGCACCAACTCTTTGAATTCTCCTGCTACAATAGGATGGAAGCACCCACTTCCACTTGCACAAGCTTCAACTTGTACACAAAACCCTAGCACCACCCTACCACCCCTTTATAAAAATTCAATCAGTTAATTACAAACCACTTGTTCAAATATGTCGATGCTTACCCTCTCTATCTATGCTCTATTTTGTTACAACTCATTATCTGCGTTAATTGAGCTTCAGTTCTTCAGCAGTTAGCTTCCATTCTTATCTGTTCATATTCGAATTTCTGAGCATTCTCTTCTTCACAAATTCGAGCAACATTTTCTTTTTCTTCTGTATTGTCTTCTTAGGTTAAGAATCGTAGATTTTACTTCAGACAACCACCACTCATATCCATCCTCTTTCACTTTTAAGTTCTGATCAATTGGTTTATATAGATACTGAAAATATATGCCTCAGTCTCTTTAACTTCCAGACCTCCCAATTCGATAACTGGCCCAAAAAAACTTCTTGTCTTTATAACTATTGGAATATCAATCAACACATGTTGTAACTGTCTATTTAAAAAATATACAAGTGTTTAGATGCGTTTTCTGCCACTTAAGATTTACCAAAACAGTTCTTTTGATATCCATTAAAAACTCCTTTTATTTTATTGATGAGTAGACTGTGTTAGACTTCTTAAGATGCCCGCAAGATGTTTTATAAATCTTAATGATGCCCTCATATGCCTGTAGTGGCTCATACTTAGCCCTCATATGCCCACAGGGACTTCTCCTTTAGCCCACAAGAATTCCCACAGCCTTCATACGCTCGCAGGGGCTCACCATGTGCCCACAAGAATGCCTGCAGAATTCATATGTCTGCAGGGGCTCACCCTATGCTCGCAGGATGCCCACAAGGGCTCACCATGTGCCCACAAGAATTCCTGCAACATTCATATGCCCGCAACGGCTCATCATATGCCCGCAGGGGCTCACCATATGCCCGTAGAATGCCCGTAGAATGCCCGCAGGGGCTCACCATGTGCCCACAAGGATTCCCGCAGCCTTTTCTGCTTACCAACTATCAATGAAAACTGAATCATAATGCCAACATGGATTTCCTTTCCTCTTATTCAAAATATGGCCGTGGGAATATTTTGAATACATTAGCCGAACAAGCATAGAAGCTGACACTCAACTCTAGAGATTTCTACAATGATAAATTTCCTGTCTTTGCATAGCATCTAACAAGGTTGTTTGGCTATTAAATGATGATAGAAACTAGAATAAAAAACTATAAATCAAGAACAAAAACCAATAAAAATGAAGAATCCAAATAGAGAATGTTGGCTATTGCATTAGCTAATGGAATTTATCACTCAAATAACCCTTGTACATTCACTTTCATAAGATATTAAGCATAGAAATCCCAACTATCTATCATATAAACATAGATCATGACTGGTAGTTATCATGTCTATTCATGAAAAATCTATCATTAACATTTAACTTATCTCATTAATAATACTAAAACACAAGAATTAGAAAAAAATATTGAAATAAAACCCCAACTCACAAAAACAACATGATTTACCATTGAAACATAATATGAATTAGTATAATTTAGTATGACATGTGAAAGATAATTTAGAATAAACATCCCATCATTAACATTTGGTATAGTTATACTTATCAATTACGCTATCAAAGAAAACACACCACAGAAAAAGAAGTACAAGGTTTATAGTGGGAAAAACCTCTTATGTGAGGGAAAAAGACACTTCAAAAATATAGTACTTGGTTGCAAATATAGTATTGCAATCCTCCCATTGTGCTTAGCCAAGAGAAAATTAAAGATAGTAATATGGATACAACCATGTATCTAAGTCCATCTACTATTTCTATATAAGCAGATCACTTAACCAAGTTAATAAATGACTACGAAAGCGGCCCAACTTTTGTTTATATTAATAAAAAGTTCAAAGGTGCTCTATGAAATTTACACCCTTGTCACTAGTAATAAACATGGACAATATATTTTGGAGACATTTCAACTACTTCATCCATTTCTTTAAGGTTGGTTGCCACTTCAAAACCTTGAGTATGCATGGGGTTCCATATTGCTTATAACTTGTGGCCAGATGCAATTTCTGTGTGATTTTGACAGAAGAGTATCCCTTATTGCAACTTGTAGCTAAAAAAAGGTGGTTATGTTCAGTTTTTCATTCCCCAAGGGAATTTCACTCATGCCATCAGGTTTCTTGTGGTGCCTGACCTCTTAGGGCTTGTTGTAATGCTTCTCCGTGAGCTTAAAAGAAGTGCAATTTCAAAAACAACATTTTCTCCAAGTTATTGATAAGTAGAATTGAGTTTTAGTCATGTACAATCAATCTCTTTGTTAACTATTTGTCTCAGCAACTCTTTTAACGTCAATTATGTTTTCCATCCAAGATTTGGAGTGTCTTCACCTGCACTTTTAAGAGTACTCAATTCATTTCCCTTTTAATTTCTTGTTTCTATGGTCCACGTTAACCATTATTCATTACAAGCTACAAGGAGTAGTAAGCCTTGTTTCTTGTTTCTGTTCCCAACAGATGAAGGTGCTGATGCTTAACCTATAACCTGCTGTATGCCTTCTTATCAGCATGTGGATGAGCACTGATTTTGAGATCAATTTGCTGCTGTTGTAACACCTTTTGCATATGTATTTCTTATAGGCATGTGAGTGCTTCCATCAATGCTTATTTTAGTATGAGATTAGCATACTTTTACGACTTTTTTTAGTACTTTTCTTGTGGCTTATTTCAGTATATGATAAATGTGTTTAGTGCTTCTTTTGGAGGTTTCAAATATATTTTAACATTGGTGCTATTTTTGAAGGTTTTTTGAATATTCTTCAAGCCATAGTTAATAAGCATTGCTACAGGGGTTCCAGATTACTGGTAATAAGCATTGACGGTAACTATTTTTTAAAAAACTTCTAGGTATCGTCGGTATAGCGACGCACATTCGTCGCAAGTATAACAAAACCATTGGAAGTTCTACCTTCGTTTGGTTTGTTCGACAAACATTTGCCGATTGTTGCGACGGAACATCGTTGCAAGTATAGAAAAAGCGTTGCAGGGTCTACCTTCTTTTACTCTGTTTGCCGAATGTGCGTCGATACTTGGAACGGAACATCATCGCAAGTATAGAAAAGCTCTCTCTCTGTTCGATGCAAAACCGTTGCTAGAGAGACGGTTGTGCGTGGAATCAAATTATCAAAACCGTCGGACGTTCTACCTTTGTTTGTTCTATTCGATGAATGTTCATCAATACCTGCGATTGAACAACATCGCAAGTATAGGAAAACCGTCGCAGGGTCTGCTTCTTTTGGTTTGAATTCTCCGAACGTGCGTTGATACTTTCGACAGACAATCGTCGCAAGTATAGAAAAACCCTCTCTCTGTTCGACGAAAAACCGTCGATATAGGGACGCAGTTTCGTCGATATAGGGACAATATGTAGAAAATGAATAAAAAAATTCAATTTCAAGACCACCTTATAGAAGACACGTGGCCAACAATTTTTGTCTCTATTGAGACCCCTTTTCAAGTTCGTCGTTATATCCACGAAACAGGTTCCACGAACAAAGGGGACCCTGATCGTCGAAATTGAGACGAAAAAAACGTGGAAATAACAACGAAAAACCATGGAAAATTTGCTCACATGTACTAGTGATCTAATAATATATATTATTTTATTGTAAAAAAATGAGATCCTCTCCTATGTAAGAGACCCTATTCATCATTGGATTTTTGGAGTTATCTCTCTCTTGAGCCTAATTGGCATATCTTTTCTTGGTGAAAATTTTGTGATAAGGGTTCCTTTCTTGTTCATGTGTGGTGCACATATATTTATTGTAGCTTCATTATTGTAAGTTGTGTTGGGTGTTTTTCATTGCTAACAAATTTCTATGCTTTGCTTGGGCCATTGGAAGGGTACTATTACCCCCTTGGAGAAAGGTGTTTTATGTTAAGCTCTACTTCATCATTTTTTGCATATTATTTATATGGTATTTATATGTGATATATTTTCCTTAATTCATAATTTTTTTTACTATGGACGCTTTTACAGTGGTTAGACATTGGAAGGTTACTATTACCCCATTGAATAAAGGTGTTTTGTGTTAAGCTCTACTTCATCATTTCTTGCATCTTATGTATATTTTATTTATGTGTGATATGTTTTCCTTAATTCAAAATGTGTAGCCATAAAAAATTATCTAAAGGGTGCAAAAAAATTTATATTGGTTTTTCCACCTACTAAAATGTTTAGGCAAACAACACACCTATACGTCGTAAATTTGACGACATTCGTCAAATATTCGATGATATATGTCGGATATTCGACTGGCGTTGGAAATTCGACAATTACAGAGGTCAATTTAAAAAAAATTAAGCAAAATTCGTAATTATAAAGGTGAAATCCGACGACACGGTCAATTTCATCGGAATTTGTCGAATTTTCTCGTCGAATTTTGTTGTGTAGAAACGAAAACTAGCTTCAAATCGGTGGAAATTGGTAACTAGTTTGTAGATTGAATCTATGTTTTCATAATTTTTGGAATGTACATCAATATGATCTGTTTTTTGTACTTGAATTTTTATTTATAATTATATTTTCTAGATATTTACCCTATCCTCTGTGTGCTCCGGAACTCAGTACAATTGATTGGAATAAATTCCTAGCAGTGTTTATTAACTAGTTGCATTGATTTAGCTTGAAAGAATCATTGATTATGTGAAAGGATATGACCTGCAAATGAAAATTTATTTGGATGTATGTGCGTACTTAAATATATGTATAATGGCTGTAGGTTCACGTTTTGTTTTATTTTCATGGTTGTGTGTTGAATTCATGCAAGACTAGTTGTTTGTGTTAAATACTAGTTAACTAGCCTTGTGGAGTCATTTTCGTAATTGTTTTGTTTAATTAATTGGAAAATTATAATTAGGACTTATTTGCATGGTATTAGGTGTTAATTATCCATTTTTATCGAAAAATTATGATCATGTGATAAACAAATGAATTTATGTTAAGTGTCGCCAATTATGCGCTAAGTGTTGCAATTAGTACACTAAATACTAGTTAATCATGATTAAGAGAAAATGAACTTTTTAGGTGCAATTAACCTGTGTTATGGATTAGGATGGATGAATAATGATTTTATATAGTGTTGGATAAGCTTTACCAACCTTGCTTAAATTTTCTTGATCAATTATGAATTTTGTTTTAATTTATTTGGAATTATCGATATTTTGTCATAATTAAATTGTAGAAAATGAAATTAAATATTTATAAAATTATTCCGCTATGCTAAAATATTCCAATTATCCCTAGAGAGCTAATGATACGTCCCTAAGAACCTTTTATATCCCGGGAGACATTACAGGTGGTATCAGAGCTACAGTTACAATATTGCGGCTGTTGGGCCTATTGGTCGCTTTAAATTTGTTTTGTTGAATGAAAAGTTAATGTTGCCTTTGTGAAAACCAAAATGAATGCACTAATATATTTGTGAAAGATGAAATTATATTATTGTTTTGAAGAATTAGAATATGACTAGAAGGGATATATCCTTTTATGTGTGTGTTTTATCTTAATTAATTGAAAACTAGCTTAGTATGCCTTGTTCCTTTTTAATTAGAAAATTAATTATTGTTTGGGAAATTGAATAAATTGAATAATGGAATATTAACAAAACTTAAAATGAACACCTTTCTTTTCCTCCTAATATAAAAGTGCATAATTTGTTTCATTTCTCTTTGTTGAAAAAGTATGTGCGTGATCCTAGACATATAATTGACTGGAATATGATACATGTAGATTGTAGTGTAAATGCTTATGTTTTACATTAGATGATGCATATGGCATGATTATTATTTACTTAGAATATTTTGATACTGACCTTATGAACTTTGTTTATCATGTTGGTATATATATATATGTTTCATGATTGACATGTATACATGATGTTGATTATGTTTAATATGTATATTTGGTTTGATTAGATGGAACCAGAAGGAGATTTTCCGGTAGAGCCTGTTTCCATCATAGGAAAGAACACCAAGTTTCTTAGGAACAGATAAATACGGAAGGTCAAGGTTCAGTGGAGCCATTATACTCCTGAGGATGCAACTTGGGAATTGGAAGATGTAATGAGGGAGGCATACCCTCATTTGTTTTGAAATCTTTGAGGTTTTGCGACATGTATGTGTATGCATCGATGATGATGCATGGTTTAAGTGGGGAGGGATGTAGTGATCCTCTGGTTTAGACCCTGGAGACATTATTGTTGTTATTATGTTGGATATTATGGCACAAGGTGTCGAGACTGTTTTTTGCACATTATTATTATTTTTATTATGTTGAACATTATTAATTAATAAAATAAAATAATCGAATCAACCGATGCCACGAAAAAGAGTATGAGGAACCATGATGTTACGAGCAAGGGGTCAGGGGAAAAGTGTTACCTTGTGTTTTTACCTATGTGGATGTGTTACACCCTTCTTGTCGACTTGGTGGACCATCTTGATTTATACACCCACATGTGTTATGATACCCCTTGGTTTTTATTTTATTCCAGGATTAAATGTAATGTCCCAAAATTTTGCATTGAATCACAATGGCCTAAGCCAATTCGCCATACTTATGATAGTCTGTCAAATTGGTACTAAAGGTCAAAATAATTGCCAAGCATGATTTCCAAGTTATTTATAATGTAATATTAGATCCAAATGGACAAGGTGGGTCACATTAGAGCAAATTCCCAATTCAAATTGTAATGTTCCCATCCACAAAAAATATCATGGAGGAAAATTTCCACTAGCTTACTAGTTCCCTAGGTTGGGGGTGGAAGCATTAAAAGTTGGAGTGATGGAGCTACAAGACCCAAAGTGACATTAGAATTATAGATGCACATTAAATGGGTCAAATAAATAATAATAAAATAAAATAAGGTGGCATTGGATCATGAGGGCACATAAGAGGTTGTGGGACCCACATGTGGCTAGATTTCCCCACTACACTTCGCATCATTCTCTCACCAATTCGAATTCAAGATGAAGGGTAAAATACTTGGGGGATTTCAAGAGGTATTATTCATGGCATGAATCATCCAAGGTATATTTGGAGTGGAAGAGTAAATCCCATGGAAGAGGAAGAGGCATCTTAGAGAAATTGTGACACTTGGGCTAAATTCCCTAGATTCTATGACAACAATGATGAAGATGCTATGACACCTATCACACAAATCAGACCTGATGGCTGACATATGACATTTATGACATTTCAGGGCTAAAAATATCCTCCAAGAGGGAGCTCAAGGGATTTAGGGAAGCTAAGATGCTTCCACATGTGATTTGGTGGAAGTGGGAAACTAGGAATTGTTGTACAAGTGGCATTCTTTGGAATCTCTTCCCAACTTGAGTTGGAATGCATATCTTGGAAGGAATTCGACCCATAGAGAGCTTGGAAACTTTATAAATGTCAAGAAAAAAGAATGAAGGCAGATTTTGATCATTTTAAGAATTTGCAATTGCATTTGGAGAGAAGAGCTAGTGGAGTGCTACTCTACTTGCCTTGGCACCAATTTTGAGGGTGAACGATTCCCATCCTAGTTGGTAATTGGAAAGGAAATTCAGAACTTTCATTTGGAGCTTCAATGGAGTCATTTTTCGCAGGTGTAATCTACATGCCAGATCATGGTCACTTATAGTTTAGCTTGCTTCTTCAACCATTTCAAGTTTTCTATGCATATTCTTGATCCTTGAGGAATTACGTCTTTGGTGAGATACTGTTATCTTTGGGGGCGATTATGATGCCACATTACTTTGTAATATGATTTATATTCTCTGTATTTGATGCTCAGAAGATCCACAAGTTGATATTCCAAGAAATACTATGCGAAATTGCTCATTAATGAACAAACAATGCCATTTTCCCCACTACCTTGTTGCAAGTTAATGATATGTTGATAAATTCGAATGGTTAAGTGAATGAATGATGGATTACTAATAAATGGACTGTAATTGATGTGTTCAAAGAGTTTCAGGTTCATTAGACAATAATTTGGAGGCATTTGGTTGAGTTTCATAACATTTAGTGAAGATTTCCTACCATTTCCCCTTATGTTGAAACTAGCAATTCTATATCTGATTTGAGAGAGTTGTAGCAGATATTATAAGCTGAATGATGATTCATATGAGAAACCATTTATGTCCTTTATATGTCACCATATTCGGTTCATAATTTCAAGAGGGTTATATTCATTTGGAGAGCCAACTTGTCATTTACCCTAAGGGGATTTTAACCACAATTTGCTAGTAAAACTCTCTACATTGACCAGATTACCAAAGTGAGTTGAAGAAGACATTTTAAGGTTGGAAGGAACCTATAAACACCCTTATTATGTTTTAACATCATCCATACACCTTCTGGTACAATTTGAGATCATTTGGAGCTGTTTGGAGCCATCTACCCTTGGGGGGTTTAAGCCTCAAAATTACTAGTAAATTCCCTGAGTTCTCTTGGATACCTATTCGACCCAAAAACCACATATAATTATGGAAATATAATTTAATTAATGTATAATAACAGATCCAATTCTCAGACCCATAATTAGTGAAGTTTGTACAACATTTGGAAGAGATTTGTTCCAAGACTTAGGGGGGATTTCCACTTCCTAAGTTGACTAGTCTTGTCCCGAAAATTCTTCCCTTGCAAATTGAAGACCATGGTTGGGTATATCAGTTTATTATATGTATGACACATGTGTTAGTGTTCCCCATGAACCCTCATGACCTTCCTCACCAAGTTTGAAAGTATTTGGAGAAGTTTGGAATCAGTTGTATACATATACCTAGAGTTGAAATTTGGTGAATTTGAGCACATTGGGAAATTTGATTCAGAAGGGACATTACAGTGGTATCAGAGCATGGTCCTTGCACCTATGATTTAATATCATACATTGAAGAATAATTTGCATCCATGTCTTAGTATTATGATGAATCCTATGAGTACAATTCTTATGAGGAATATGCAGATGATTGTGAACAATATGAAGGAGAATGTGAATGGTATGAGGAAGAGGTGCCATCATGCAACACTTATTACAATTTCAGGAGGAATGAAGATTATTATTATGACCCTATGTATGATAAATATGATTATGTCACACCACCAAAGGATAATTCTATGAATGAGTTACAAAGATGGAGAGCAACATATAAAACCTTGCCCCAACAATATCGAGCATATCTTGATTTGTATAAGAAAAGTACATATAAGCCCCCTCCTTTCGAAGACTTTGCTGATTGGGTGTTTGAAAATAGGACCAAAAATGAAGATGTGGAGTTAGTGAAGAAAGGTTTATGCCCTTCTTGTAAAATACTTTGGAGAGAAAATCATATGTGTGTGAGTGAAAAGAGCAATGAAAAATCTGAAGCTTCAAGGAATGCAGGTATTTCCCTCTTGAAGAGACTTCTTGGGTACTCTTCAAAAAGAGATTCCAAATGTATTGATATTAAGGAAACCAAGGTGAAAAATACATTAGATTGCTTGAAGGAGAAAGATGAAGATACATCCCATGAACTTGAAGAAGACCCTATTGAAAATATTGAAGATCATTTCGAGACACATTCTACCTTGGACATGAATCAAGGGTCATCTATTGATGGATGCTTGAACTATGAAGGAGTACTTGCTGATGGGTGCTCACACATATATGTTGGTGACATAGAGACCACTTTTGAAAATATTGCTTCAAGCCAAAATTCTCTTAAGCATGAAAATGAATACCTTGTAGCAGTTGAAGAAGAAACAAGATCAACTTCCCCATCACCACTTGAGCTTCATGAAGTTGGTCCAAGTAAGAAGGAAGAATATTAGGAGGTTCATTTGCAAGAGCCTCATTTTCTTGAAGGGTCCTTAAAGATGAATGAAATGAAGATCCAAGAGTCCCTTAGCATTCTCCATGAAACTCAAGCATTGGTGTCAAATTCTTGTTGGAGAGCTAATTCATTAGAGGAAAAATCCTTCCTTGAAGACATGGAGAAGATTCAAAGAGAAATGTGCCACATAAAGGTAATTTCATGTCTTTGATTTTGATAGAAACCATTTGTTTGAGCTTAATGAATTGTTACATGATGCATACTTGAATAATAATGAGGATAATCATAAGCTCACAATTCAAAATAAACAACTTCTTGAAAAGTTGCAAGATACTTGTTTTTCCTCCTATGTTTCAGATTGTCAAATGGTAGATTGTTTGGAGGATTCTCATGACTTGGTGGTGTTAACACCCAAAAAGTGTTCCCTACCTCATCTACCCCATTACATGGCTCATTTGTCCATTTTCCTACCATATTTCCCTTAAAAATCCTGAAAATCCCACTAAAAAGCCTCCAAAAGGCCTAAAATGCCTCCAAAAGGCCACAAAACCATCAAAAAAGCCTCAAAAAGGTTAAAAAACCCCTTTTCCCTCCAAAAATATCCAAAATTCCTCTAAAATAGCAAAAACCCTCTAAAGAGGGAATAAAAAATATAAAATAATGAGGAAAATGGAGGAAAAAACCCTATACATCTGACCTAAACCATATGGTTCGCAAAACCATGGGCCAACACTCCACCACCAAAAAACTATAAATAGGTGATGGAGACCCCTTATTTCATATCCATAGTCATAAGCACCCTTACTTTGCCAAAATCTCTCTTGAAACCCTAGCTCACCCTTGAGCTACTTTCACCTTGAGAGCCCCTTTTGGCCCATTCCCATCATTTGGAGAAAGAGAAGGAGCAAGCTGGAGCTTGGAGAAACCCTCTTGGACATTGCAAGAGCTTCACCAACCTTCACATTGGAGGTAAAATTAATACAAAAGCCATTATTTACATTTTGTTTTTTCTGTTTCATGCACATGTTTAGAGTAATTTTTATTTCTGTTTTAGCATTTTAATTTACATTTACTGAACTGCTACTAAGGAGTCCATTCTCCTTAGTAGGTGCTCATTTGCACAAGCTAGGGGAAAAACTCTAGCTACAGTTTTGGCGACTCCCCTAGGTTTGAATTTCTGGTTTTAGTTTAATTTTTTTTTAGTTTTATGCAAATAACTTCCCGTTTTTTCCTTTCGGCTGCTGTAAACCGCATCTTTTCCCTCTGCAGTCGCGTCCCGACCGCGTCTTTTAGGCATTTACCTGCGACCCGACCGCGGATCTCAGATTGTTTTCGGTGCCCTGCTGACGGATTCAAGTCTGTTACCTGCGATCCGACCGCGGCTAATCAGCTTGTTTGCTGCGATCTGACTGTGCCTATCGACCATTTTCCCGCGTCCTGACTGCGGCTTTTAGCCCCTTTGCTGCGTCCTGACTGCGTCTGTCACCCCTTTTCCCACGACCCGACTGCGTCGTTTTACCTATTACCTACGTCCCGACTGCGCCTATCGGCCAAAAACCCGCGTCCTGTCCGTGCCTGTGTCCCGCAAACCCGCGGTCCGACTGCTCAGTTTCGCCACATACCCGTGGTCTGATTTCTGCATTTTTTCCAGTTTTGAACCCAACCCCCTTTGCTACAATATTTCTGCATCTGCACAACCCTCTGTCCTACCTGCAGCCATCCTTCCCTACAACCTTTTCTGCAACATAATTTCTGTACCCTTTACAGAATCTTTTTAAAATTTCAGTATTTTAATTCAGAAAATTTTGCATGTTAAATTTCAGTATTGTTAATTAGAAAGTTGCCCCCCTTGTGGCACTTTTATTTTGGGTTCATCACCTCACAAGCACACACTCTGTCACATAATTCAAGTGAGCCTTAAAAATTACTTGACTCAACCAATATTCTAACCCCACTTGGGGAACACAAAAGAATCTTTGTAGTTAGGTAGGATCGGGGGGATAGGCTTCCAATAACACCCCTCGGTTACTTACACTTGAGACATAGTTGTTGTCCAATTAGGGAACCAAAATCCCCTAGTACTTTTTGGCACGGTCACAACCAGTTTACAAGAGGGCCTCTCCCCTAGGAGGGTTGAAGTCGCGAGGAAGGTTCCGGAGGCCTGAGTGGAATACCGCACTCCATTCAGTCACCAAAGGGATACCTTTCGCAGTTATCGGGATATCCCTGTATAGGGGTATTGCGGTAAAAGGACCAAATGACAGATTCACCTTTTTGGACGTGTCATGAACGGGGTATCTTAGTTGCCATTCTTCTAAGATTGACTACCCGGTGTCCCTCCCGGTAGGGGGACATATTAGCCACTTGGATTTCCTATTCATATTGTCTGACTTGGATTTCATCACCTTGCAGAGGATATGTCTAGTTGAGTCAGAATAGTTTTTAGTTAGGTGTTTTATTGCTCCCTTACCTCCTTTTGGTCTAGTGAGTCCACCATTTTTTATTTTTTAGGAAACCTGCTACTTTTTGGTATTCTGACCATTTCTGTTGATACGCCACCCATTGTAGCACAGCTGTTACAGTGGGTGTTTTGAGTTGGTTGTTGGCCTGAGTGCCTTTCTTTTTTGAGCTCTCCTTCTGCACACTCGGTTGCATTAGGATTTTTGAGCTGTTTTTCACTCACCACAATCCATAGAGATTTGACACCATCTGTCACCATTGAGTCCCCGAGACATTCTCGGCGCCTCAGGGGTGAGCCCCCACAGCACGGTTCACTTGACACCACCCGTCATAGACACAGATCATCATCCCTTGATACCACTTATCATCGACCTCGAGCCTTGTCACTTGACTCCACTCGTCAGTGACATAGGACTTCGTCACCCGATATTGACGCCCCCTACTTTACCTTCGATTGTGAAGAAGAGTCTGAGAACCCCATTTATACTGCCCCTACTAGCCCCATGGCTGGCGTGACTTCCACTCCTTTCTCGGTAGGGACCATTAGTAGCCCATCCACCACTACACCAGTTACCACACCCGCTGTGGGTATGCCCTCAATGGGGCCCACATCTACCGTTCCCCTCACTGCCCCTATTCCCACAGCTGGAATACCTATCCCCACTCCATCAGTGGCTCACACTACCCATGGTGGTGCAGGACCATCCTATAGCACCTTAGTTCCCCCACTTGGGAGCCACATCCCAAACCCTACCCCTCCACTTGGGGGCATTGGCCCCAACTTGGTCCAACCCCCTACTGTCTCACATCCTTCTTCCAGTTTTCCATTCATTGCTAGCCTCAACCTACCTGACCTAGCCAGATTGACCAACGACCCTATCCGACACGACCCTGCGTGGCCTCATATGCCCACCAAGCTCCCCTCTGACATCCCTAAGTTCGAGGGCAAGGTAGGTGAGGACCCACAAAACCATATCATGTCCTTCCATCTATGGTGTTCCTCCAACTCCATCGTGGACGACTCTATTCGCCTCCGTCTGTTACAGCGCACCTTCACTGGCTCTGCAGCCAAGTGGTATATCGAGCAACCCCACGGGACCCATGCCACCTTTGCTTCCCTTTCCTCGACCTTCCTGCAGTTCTTCCAGTTACCTGTCCGCTATGACACAGGCGTTGAGATCCTCCTATCTTGCAGACAAAACACGACTACCCACATCACGGACCACATTCATGAGTCATGTCGACGCCGTAGCTTATGTAAGATCAAATTAGACGACCGTATCTTCCTAGATTGGTTCCTCAAATCCCTTCTCCCTGTCATTGCTAAGGATGTGGCATCAGAAAGACCCTAGTCTGAAGAAGAGGCCATCCTTAAGGCCCAACAATTCGACCTCATTTACGCCCAGTCGGGTTATCTCTATACCATTATCCCTGACGCCCCTCGCGGCGAGTCCTCCCAGCACGATGTGTCGGGGGCATCTCATGCTGTAGATGGCATCATCGGCCGTGTTTCTTCGCATCCCCAACCCTTTTCCATAGCACGTCCTAACTCTGGCCCCGACCTTTCACGGGCTACCTCACAGTCTGGAGCAACCAACTCATATGCTCCTCTGGCACATCATCACCATCATTCCCATGGAACCACCTGTCCACCTTAGTGCTTCGGTCATGCGGCCCCCTCTTACCCCCCCTCGGTTGCACCTCAGCCCTATTACCACCAGCAGGCTGCACCAGCTCCTGCACCTTCTCAGGCCCAACCCGCCTATTACCACCAGTAGGCTGCACCAACTCTTGCGCCTTCCTAGGCCCAACCCGCTTATTACCCGCCACAGGCGGCCCCTGCGGCCAATCCACAACCTGCTCTGCAGCCATATCAGCAACCCCCTCAAGTTGCTGCACCTGCGCAGCCTCCACCTACATATCATCCACCGCAGCCTGCTCCAGCACCTGCGCAACCTTAAAATCCACCTGCTTCCCAAGGGCAAGTTTACGCCCAACACAACCCGCAGCAAAACCAGAACAACCAACACAACCAGGGCCAACAAAACCGTGGCAAGGGCCGTAATCGTGGGAACAACCAACCTACAGACCAAGCTGGTCAACCTCCTAATCCCCCCAACAATAATAATGCGACCCCTGCTAACCAAAACCCTGATCGCCCGCCCAAGCAGGCTAAAAACCCCAATTTGTGAACAAACCATCCTTGTTCTATTTGTGGGGTCTATGGCCACTACACACATGCTTGCCCACACTTGGAGCGATCTCGACAACTTTGGGTTGATGATGCCCATCGCCAAGGGCATGCGGCTCCTCAAGCACCACCCAACCCCCCGCAACCTCAACAACCACCTTTGGTGCTGCAAAACCCCTTACCAAACCAAGGCATAGTGAACACTCAACCGTTGGCTCCCCCTCAAGCCAACGCGCCACCCCAACAACAAATCACTTACGCCTCTCCTGATCAACCCATGTTCGACTCAGGGACCCACCACTTGTTAATGATGTCATCCACTGATGTCAACCTCCAGACCCGTCGAAAACAATATGGCTCCACCTCTGAAGCCCCTCCCACTGATAAACCCACTAACTCTCATCCCACTGATCAGGCGTTACGTATACCTCCCCCTCCAATAGATGGCGCTTCCAAAGCACCTCATTTCCCACTTCTCCGTATCAACAATAACCCTAATGCGCGCGCTGCATCAAACTACAACATTGTAGACGACTTAGCCCAATATCCCGCAGCCATGTCTGCGTTAGAAGTCTTGAAGAACTGCCCTTCCCAGCGCAAGACTTTACTCTCATCCATTGGGGCTATTGATCCAAATGATTTGAATTTGAAGGCATTTGATTTGGACCAGTACGAACCACGCCTGCCTTCTACCTTAGCATTCCAAGTTTCTGTTTCCTTGCGGAATCTTGTCATCCATCGGTGCATCATCGATGAAGGTGCCTCCACATGCGTTATGTCCACATTCTTATGGCAAAAGTTGGGATCCCCTACCCTTCAGCAGTCCACCACTGCATTACGCACCTACGACGGTCGTTCTGCTCAGCCCCAAGGTCTCCTAGCCAATGTCCCTGTCCAGTTAGGTGGTAAAACCGTCCTCATCGATATCGAGGTCATCAACGCCTAGCTTGATTACAACCTCTTACTCGGTCGCAACTACATGTATGCTATGCGGGTGGTAGCCTCCTCTGTATTTCGTACCATGATGTTCCCCCATGACAGACGTGTGGTCAAGATCGACCAACTTACTTGCTATGATCCAAATGCCCCTGCTGCACCCGAAAATGTTCTCCCCATGGTTGAACAACCTGTTAATGGTGCCACTACCTCGTTTGTTTCCTCCTTGGGACCTGGAGTTTACTCAGACCCGTCGATGACATCCACCTTCCAATCCATTTCTCCCCCGTCATCTACGCCCGAAGTGTCTGACTTATGCACCCTGTCCCATGATAACCAAACACCTAACAATCAACCACCCTTGTTGCCTAAACCACCACTGGTATCTAGCCACATTGGTGTTACACCTATGCATACCATCCCCTTCCTAGTCCCTCCCTCGGGAGTAGTAAGCGCCTTGGTCATGGCTACCCTTAGCCTCCCTGGGTTAACCTTGGGATTACCCGTCTGGTATCTTTCGCCTCCCGTTCCCCCGTCGACACCAAGCGTCGTCCTCCAACCGGTGCAACCCATGGCTACTACCACTCAGCCACCCCCCGGTGTCGCTACCCCTTCGTCCTCCATGAATCCCCCTCCTCCTCCCAAATCCATTGGGGGCAGAGGCCCTCAACCTTACACTGTTGTACCACCTCCCAAGACAGTAAACAACCCCCCCGTGTTTCGTGCTCCTCCCAAATGCTCGTTGTGCGATGAGTTAGGCCATGCGACTCATCAATGTCCACAATTACCTGCATTACAAGAACACATGCAGATTCTTGACGATGACCCCAATTTCCCAGTTGTCAAACTAGATCCAACCCCTAAGCCTCGCGACAAATCCCTGCGCACTAACCACCCCTGTGCCATATGCGGTGTTTACGAGCATTACTCACATCATTGTCCTGATCTCCCCGATTACATAGCAGCTCTCTATGAGATGAACAATTTGGATCTTGAGACGGCACCACCCACCATTGAAGAGATTCACCCCCTGATCCCACCCTCACCCGGGGAGATCAACACCATTTACATGATCTCTTCAACTACCATTCCCTCATCAACCGATTTGACGGCCCATGCTTTCCGTACTGATGAGGAGATTCTTGAGGCACTCACTGCCCCAGAGTATCCTTGGGATGACATGCACCATCGTTCGTATTTCCTCCCAGAAGCATCTTCCTATAACACCGCTACCCAATTTGCGGTTGAATCCAAAGATTTCCTTCCTACCAAGGTCGACTGGTTTACGGACCCTATTCCTGCTCCGGATGCCTTTGAGGAAGGTAACATGGTCAATATTTCACCCGTCATCTAAATTGACATCGCTGCACCAGGAGGTACACCTGAACTCATAACTTTAGGAGCCTCCTGCAGTGAGCATGAGATTGAGGAGTACAAAAAACTCTTCTAGGAATTCCGTGATGTCTTTGCCTGGTCCTATACTGAGATGCCCGATCTCAAACCCGCCATTATAGAGCACCACATTGACACATGGCCTGATGTACCCCCCGTTCGTCTAAAACAGCATCCCATTCATCCTTCCAAGCTACCTGCCGTCAAAGCAGAGATTGAAAAACTTCGCAAGGTAGGATTCATTTATCCTATTGCTTATACCACTTGGGTTTCAAACCCCGTTCCCGTTAACAAAAAACAAGGCACCATTAGAGTATGCACTGACTTCCGTGATTTAAACCGCGCTTGTCCCAAGGACAACTTCCCCATGCCATTTA
This sequence comes from Larix kaempferi, assembly GCA_027924585.1. Lineage (NCBI taxonomy): Eukaryota > Viridiplantae > Streptophyta > Pinopsida > Pinales > Pinaceae > Larix > Larix kaempferi. The sequence goes on from BSBM01000458.1 coordinate 28,976,134, forward strand.
TTGACCAACTCATCGATGCATGTGCAGGGCATGAAGTCCTCTCTTTCATGGACGGTTTTTCCGGATACAACCAAATTCAGATCCGTAAGGAGGATCAGTACAAAACTGCCTTTACCACCCCATGGGGCACCTTTGCCTATCGCGTCATGCCTTTTGGCCTCAAAAATGCTGGTGCCACCTTCCAGCGGGCCATGACCTATTGCTTTCACGACTTGGTCCATATCTTGCTAGTCTACCTTGATGACCTTACAGCTCGTTCCCGGAAACGATCAGACCACCTTAACGACCTTCGGCTAGTTTTTCTGCGTTGTCGCAAATACCAAACCCACTTGAACCCACACAAGTGTGTCTTTTGCGTTCCAGCAGGCCGATTGTTGGGTTTCATTGTTTCCCAGAAAGGAATTGCTGTTGACCCCCTAAAGGTCCAAGCCATCTTAGACCTTCCCTCTTCTCGTACGCTCCGACAGCTCCAAAGTCTGCAGGGGCGATCCAATTTCCTCCATCGTTTCATTCCTGATTACGCTACCACTGTTCATGGTTTCTTGCGCCTGCTCTGTACCCATGTACCCTTTGTCTGGGATGAGCAAGCAGAAGCTGCATTCGGAGCCCTCAAGAAAGCTCTCACACAAGCCCCCTTGATCTCCCCTTCGGATTTCTCTTAGGAATTCATCCTCTATGTCTCGGCATCCGAGCATGCTGTGTCCGGAGTCTTGGTTCAAGAAGACGCTTCTCACTAGGAGCATGTCATTTACTACGTCAGCTAGACCTTGTCTGGACCACCCCTACGTTACCCATATGAGGAGAGACTATCCCTAGCTGTGGTCTTTTCCGTCGAGAAACTGCGACACTACATCTTACTTAGTCATACCACAGTCGTTGCCGACTCCAACCCCATGGTCTATCTCCTAAACCGGCGACTACTGCAAGGTCGTGTTGCTAAATGGGTCATTATCCTCCAGGAATATGACCTCACTTTCCGAACACCTAAGAGCACTAAAGCCCTTGCGCTTGCCCAGCTCATCACTGATCTCCCTTCCCTTCTCCCGGCCCCACAAATCTCCGATGAGTTACCCAACAATCACTTGTTCACTATCTCGTCTGATGACCCATGGTACGGTGATATTTTGTTATACCTGCGCACGCAGAAGTTCAGACCCAAAGTCACCCGTAATGGACGCCGTCGCATCCATCACTAGGCCTCTCGATATCTCCTCTTAGGCGATGTCCTTTACTGGCGAGGGGTTGACACAATTATTCATCGTTTCCTTACAGACGAGGAAGCTGAACACGTCCTTAATGACTGTCATAGCGGTGCCTGCGGCGGCCATTTCTCCGGGATGGCCACTGCCCAAAAGTTCATCCGCGCCGGATACTTCTGGCCCACACTTTTCATCGACTTCATCACTGCGGTCAAGCATTGCCATAACTGCCAACTTTTTGCCCCCAAGGCTCGGACACCACCTGCTCCGTTACACCCAGTCGTCACCGTTGGCCCCTTTTGTAAGTGGGCCATCGACTTCATGGAGTGTAGACCCCCATCTACCAATGGAAACAAATACATCGTTGTCGCCGTCAATTACTTCACCAAATGGGCCGAAGCCATGCCTACCTTCAATTGTACCGCTGACACAGCTGCCCGTTTCTTTTTTAACCATGTTATCACTTCATTCGGGGTTCCTAAACAGCTGGTCTCAGACCATGGTTCACACTTCGAAGATTCCATTTGGCGCGAGTTATCCACCCTCCTCAAATTCGAACATCAGTTCTCCTCTGCTTACTACCCTCAAGGGAACGGCCAAGTAGAGGCCATTAACAAAATTCTCAAAACCATCCTCCAACGCACTGTTGACCGACATAAGTCCAATTGGCACCACATGCTCTTCCCCGCCTTATGGGCTTACCGTACATCCACTAAAACCGCCACTGGTTTTACCCTGTTTCATTTAGTTCACAGTGTCGAATCTGTCCTCCCCATCGAGTGTCAGATACCTGCCTTACATATCGCCGTTGAGCTTCTCCCCGATACCTCCCCACTTGAGCAACGTCTGCTATCCCTCAAACAAGCCGATGAAGACCATCGTGCCGCTCTCCAGATCATTGAAGCTGCCAAGAACCGCTCCAAAGCTGGTTACGACAAACACGTACACCCCCGAAATTTCCACGAAGGAGACCTTGTCCTCGCCTATGACCAAGCCCATGACACAACCGGAAAAGGGAAGTTTGAATCCATGTGGCAAGGCCATTACATCATGCAGACTTGTCTCGGCAAGGGGACATACATTTTAGCTGACTTCGAAGGTCACCCTTTGCGCAACCCTCGTAATGGGTTGTATCTTAAACGCTTTTATCCCTAAATAACTTGCGGCCCCATTGGTCTGCATTGTACAGTTTTCTCTCTTTTTTGTTTTTCACCTTTTTTACCGTGAGCTTACATTCTTCATTTTTGCATGACCACAGATGGACCATTTTTCACCTTATTACACTGGCTTCGCTGATGGAGCAAGCCGCTGGTCTCCCAACCTGGCTTCTGCAGCGTGGGTCTTATATTCCCCTTCCCATGAAATGATTCACCTTGATGGAATCTGCATAGGCGCTGCCACCAATAACCAGGCGGAGTATGATGCCGTGATCGGTCTCCTCACTTCCGCCCTCCAGCTGGGCATACGTCACCTTCATGTGTTCCTCGACTCCAAGCTGCTTGTCTCCCAGCTCAACAACTGCTACCAGGTGCGTGATCCCTGCCTCTTTAGAAAATTCCTGCGCACAAAACAACTCAGCCGACAGTTTGAATCCATAACATTCACCCATGTCCCAAGATCTCAAAATAGTGTCACGGACCAAATGGCCAACAACATCCTAGATTGGCATATCAATCACACCATGTAAAACCTCCATCGTGCATAACATCTCATAAAAATATATAAAAACCCAAAAAGACTGCATTGCATCAACATTTGCATCCATGTACATAAACCATAAACCACATTTGTATCCATCGGGGCATCCACGTGCCTAGTCACACATACATCATGTCGCATTACATAAAATACACAAGGGGCATCCATGTGCCCAACATCCTAGACTACTTGCATCCACGTGCAATACAAACAAATCACACATCATAAAGCGCATCCATGTGCGTACAACTAAAACAACATCACAAAAAGGTGCATCCACGTGCATATATATATATACCAAAAAATACATGTCATAGTGCTATACATGTCCTAAGTACCCCTGTAATTAGCTATACAAAAATGTCTATACATCCCTAAAGCCTCATCAAATACATGACGTAGCTACAAAACTCGGGGGGAGTTCCCTGCACTCCCTAATGAGAGTCATACCGTGCATCATTGCCTGCATCGGCTGCCTCTGAGTCCTCCCCTCGCTCCTCCTCTGGCAAATCCTCATCCCCTACGGGCTCATGTGATCGTGCCCTATCTGCCAAGATAGCCACCTGGATTGCAATTGATCTGAACTCTCGGGGTGCCCTCATGCAATCGTGAACCACGTCCGGATCGACGTCCTGCCACCCCTCGTCGGTCACCCCACCAGAAAACGGTCTAGTAGTGCCCGTACGGACTCTAGTGTCCCCTCCGCATCCCGGCGACGCACCTCCCCCCGCCCAGGCAGAGCTGGAACGGCCACAATCCCCCTCTGTGCCACATGCCCTGGCGGCGGCCTCGGACCCACATCTGCAGATCACCCATTTGTCAGTAACAATATATCAATCAACTATCATATATAAAACTTGACATCCATAACATGCAAGCAAAGCATACGTACCATCTGGCCCCCATGCCTGTCCCGGCGCCCGTGGTGCCTCTGAATCTCCGGTGTAATCCATATCTCTATATGGATAGTCGTCGAGTGTCAATGGTATCTGGAGCCACTACAGGTACAACTCCTGCGTAAAATACCTGCCAACATTACCGCCACCACGGCGGCGCATCATCTCGCCCCACCGCACCATCCGCGGCTCCCTCAAGCCTCCTGTTCTGATCGGCACCCGCGGCCGCAGTGTGGGTACCCTCTCCATAAAAAAGGCACACAATAAAGAACCATAGCAAAACCCCTTGCCAGATTCCTTCGCTGCTATCAGTTGCCGTTGAACGCATGTAAGGTACATCTGGCCCAACACTTAATAAACCCCATCCAGTACACGCTCCACCAGCTGCATCTGGCCCCCAGACACCTTCTCCGGCGATTGGGACCCCAAGACGCGAACCACACATGCCGCCATGGCCTGTATTGCTGGCTCCTGTAGGTCTCTCACCAGAAGTGCATTCCTATGCACCCTAGCCTCTGGACCACAATACCGCTCCAGCATGTCCTCCATATCTATGTCCGCGGATACCCGCGGCTGTGTGTCTACCACCCTACCCAGACAGGGCAACCCCGTCAGGAAGTATACATCTGTCAGGGTGAGGTCCACCCTCTCACCCTGCACTCTGAAGGCCTGTATGTCCGGCTCCCAGAAACTAATCAGTCGGTTCAGCAGCAACGCTGCTGACCCAATCATAAGTACCTAGGCGAACTTTAGTAGTCCACATAGTCCCAGCACCGATCGCACATGGCGCTCCCCTCAGACGACGGCCACGATCTCATATGGAATCTCCTGCTCTCTCCACAGAACCTACAGCATCCTGTCAAACACGCAAGGAAAACTCATCAGACTCATGTCAAAGAAATAAACCTTGCCCCTCCCCCCCGGGAAGGCCTAACAGCTCGCTCCAAAATGCGGCTTCAGGCCCCCTTGCCGCGGTTTCCGACCGCGGCTGTTTGACCCACAGTCGCGGACCAAAACTGCGACTGTCAGTCCTGAACACGCGGTACCAAACCGCATGTTCAGCCTCGGAACACGCGGTCCCAGACCGTGTGTTCCGCATCGGACCCCACGGTCTCCACGCGCGTCATTCGCCATGGAACCCGCGGTCTTCGACCGCGGTTTCCTCCTGAAAACCCGCGGTCCACCCCATGTGGACCGTACAAATAAACCCTAGGACCCACTACCCACCCCCTGGACCCAAATAACATGCAAGTATGAGTTTGACGGAATACCTGTATCTCCCGGATCTGAAATCGGCCAGTCGGATCGTCCAGAAACGCCACCTCACCTCTGGTCCACTCTGATCACTAGTCAAAGTCAAATAGTGCAAATGACACTTGTCATATTGGACCCACTCACTATTTATAGTCAGTTGACTTTTTCTTGTTTTGGCCATTCTGAACCCATATGGAGTCCGTTTTTCGAACCATTTCCACCACTGGAATCAACACGACGAGACTGTCCTGATGGTCACCTCGTTGCATTCTTTTTTCCCCGTCATTTTTTGCACATTTTTTCGACGCCGCTAGTCGCCTCGGTTTGCATGCCACATCGGCCGTTCTCCGTTTTTCCCATATTTTATATCATCGAATTCATTTTTCTGAGCCGGTGATGATGCTTGAGATCATTTCTCGCTCTCACCCCCAGATTTTTTGGGTCTTTTTTCCAAAACGCCCCCCATCACCTTGGTTTGCGTGCCACATTGGCCGTTATCCATTTTTGACACTCTTTATATCGCCGGATTCATTTTTCTGAGCTCGTGATGATGCTTGAGATCATTTCTCTCTCTCACTCGGTACAGTTTCAACATTATGTCCCGACACCTTGTTGCCTTGGTTTGCATGCCACATCGGCTGCCATCAGATTGTTCCACACTTTTACATGAGCCATTCACTCCTGTCATACTGCAAATGTTTCGTTATTTTGCCACCATTTCATTCACCCCGCAAGAAGTCCCACCAGTGTTCCCCCCCCTACCCTCGTTCTTGGTCATCATTTTTGTTCCTTGATTGAACACTTCCTCCTTGCCTAGCCATTCATTTTGTTCGGTATAATTTTATCCCTTTTTCGGGCCGGACAAGTCCTTTATGAAAAAGGCACTTAGGGAGTTTCTGTTAAGCTCTTTTCTGACTCCTAAAATGATGAAAAGATCGTCGAGCAATCTTGCTTCCTTTCATGCTCGTTAAAGTACCTGAAAGGGTGTCTATCTGGTATAAGTTTAACCCTTTTCCGGACCTGGTAGACTAATTACGAAAAAGGAATACTCTAGTCACACCGGCTAGAAGAGTTCTTCATTGCATCCTTTTATGCTTCTTTGGGCCTTGGAGACTAACACACGAAAAAGCAACCCACTGGAGTCTTCTTATCGCTTTGAGACTCTCTAAAAATGAAAGCAACCACGAGCATGAACTATCCTGGGCTCGTACAAATCCACATGACAGTACCATTCCATTCTTTCAGAGTCTTCTTATCGCTTTCAGACTCCTTAAAATTGAAAGCAATCACGAGCATGAACTGTCCTGGGATCGTATAAATCCACACGACAGTACCATTTTATACACACTTCTTCTAGTTCCCTAACCCATGAAGAAGTACCCCCGTGCCTCTTGGCACTCTGATCGATCATCTCGGCAGCACCGCCAATCAGGTCGCCTTTGTTCAGAGTATTCTGCAGTCTCCTGCCATTTTACCCCAGCTTCAGTATCCCTCATCCCAGTCCCCCCTCCCAGATCCAATACAACTATGATCCCTTTCCCATCAGTCAGTTTCATATGCTGCCCGATCATTCCCGTTATCATACTCTGAACAAAGGAAGTTTGAGTCCACCCACTCTACTTGCCTAGTTGTCCCCCCAGTTTGTCAGTCCTACCATCAGTACTATCACATTTTGGTTCTCCACCTCGCGCTCCTGTCAAGGAAACATCATTGCCTTGATAATTGCAGGTCTCCCTCTGTCGACGACAACCCCTCTATTCCAGAGGATAGGCCCATAGGTCCCTGCGCCTTGGACCCATCACCATCTGTGGTGAGTGCCTACGGACCATTTTGAGAGGAGTCATCATTGCCTCTTCGAATGGTTGTTTCTCACATGCTCGACTTCAGCACCTTGATCGCATCGTTGAGAATCGCGCAGGATTTACATCCCTACCATTATTTGTCGAAGACCCCAGATTTCCCCCGACTCTAGCACATTGGTGAGTCACTTCGGAACACCCAGTTGTATGTTCCCGTGGATGTCCGGGTTGCGTTGGCGATTGTATTTCGGAAGCCATCTAGTTGTATGCTTCCTTGAGTACCCAGTTCAGTCCCAGATCAGTTCCAGTTTAGTGTACCATTGCGAGTATGACCCTTTGTCACTCTGATACAACAGCTCATCAGTTCCTTTGGTACCACACTCAGTAGCACTGTTGTCATTCCAGTGCCTCAGTTCTGCAGTTCAAACATGGTCAGCCCAGCAGTACGTCCTAGATTTGGTGTCCCCTCTGGACTCTTATGATGTACACAGTGGTTCTATATGTATCCTATAGGTCCCTCTTTTTTCAGGCCTTACAGTTATTTTTATGTATCTTTATACGAGCATGGGTATGCCCGCCTCATCCATATATTGCGATTCTTCCTCATTCAGCATTTGAGGCTATGTATATGTCAGGTCCCCATTTTTTGGACCCCATTGTTATTATTATGTTATATCTTGATACGAGCATGGGAATGCTCGCCTCGTCCATATGATCAGATGATTCCTCATCCATTATTGAGGTTATGTACTTTTAGTTCTTGCAGTTTGTTCGGGATCGTTGTTCCGGGCTTCATTTGTTTCTTCTCTTCTCCACACCCTAGGAAAACCATATATTACTTATGATGTCCATCGGCCATACGATGAGCTCCTGCCCTCGCACATTAGGGGGCAATCTGTTAACACCCAAAAAGTGTTCACTACCTCATCTACCCCATTACATGGCTCATTTGTCCATTTTCCTACCATATTTCCCTTAAAAATCCTGAAAATCCCACTAAAAAGCCTCCAAAAGGCCACAAAACCATCAAAAAAGCCTCAAAAAGGTTAAAAAACCCCTTTTCCCTCCAACAATATCCAAAATTCCTCTAAAGTAGCAAAAACCCTCTAAAGAGGGAATAAAAAATATAAAATAATGAGGAAAATGGAGGAAAAAACCCTATACAGTTGACCTAAACCATATGGTTCCCAAACCATGTGTTAACACCCAAAAAGTGCTCACTAGCTCATTTCCCTATTCACATGACCCATTTGTCCACTTTTTCACCATCTGAGCCTCTGAAACCAACAAAAGGTCACCAAAAGACCTAAGTACACCCCTTTTTCCATTAAAAAAAGATTATTTTTCCTAAAAAAGCATAAAAAAACCTCAAAAAGGGTCCAAATTCCCAAAAATATTAAAAAGGGAATAAAAATATTAATTTTATTCAAAAAAGGAAAAAGGAGGGAAAAGTACCTAAACCATGTTGGTCAATACCATTTGGTTTCCACAAAACCACAAATGGTATTCCCCACCACCAAAACCTATAAAAAGGTGGTAGGGGCTCCTCATTTCACATCCATCCATTATCTCATCCTCATGCTGCCGAAATCTTCCTTGAGCATTTTGGCCATTGTAAGCAACCTTGGAGAAGGAGACCTCTTGGAGCTTGGAGCTACTCATCTTGGGAGTTGCTCAACATCAACCTTCACCATTGAAGGTATTATCGCAAGCACTTGCTTACCCCCCATTTTTCAATACAAATTCATTCTTTAATGTTTTCTTGTTCTTGTTTTTTAAATGTTTACACTATTTGCTTATATTCTTGCATAGATCCATGATTAGTTTTGTTTAGATTAGTTTCTTGTTTAATTCTATTGAAACTTCTGCTACTAGTTAGCACGTGCCCATAGCACTAAGCCTGGTTGCAAAACCGGGCCAACACCATGGGCCAGCACTCCACCACCAAAAAACTATAAATAGGTGATGGAGACCCCTTATTTCATATCCACAGTCATAAGCACTCTTACTCTGCCAAAATCTCTCTTGAAACCCTAGCTCACCCTTGAGCTACTTTCACCTTGAGAGCCCCTTTTGGCCCATTCCCATCATTTGGAGAAAGAGAAGGAGCAAATTGGAGCTTGGAGCAACCCTCTTGGACATTGCAAGAGCTTCACCAACCTTCGCATTGGAGGTAAAATTAATACAAAAGCCATTCTTTACATTTTGTTTTTTCTGTTTCATGCACATGTTTAGAGTAATTTTTATTTCTGTTTTAGCATTTTAATTTACATTTACTGAACTGCTACTAAGGAGTCCATTCTCCTTAGTAGGTGCTCATTTGCACAAGCTAGGGGTAAAACCCTAGCTACAGGTGGATCATGAGAAATGTGGAAATTTGAATGTTCTTGATGTATTTGAAGATGAACTTGAAGATATCCAAACACTTGATGTGGTGGAAGAGGAACTTGAATTGTTTCTCGATGAAGGTTATGCAATTTTTAAAGAAGAGCATGTTTCCTCTACATTGGAACCAATATACGACAAAGGTTTCACAGTTTTGAAGGAGCTGCATGATACTACCCATATGGATCTCTCCCATGATGAAACTTCTGCACTTTTTGTTCATTTGGGTTGTTGGGTCACGGATTTGTCCATATTTTCATCACCCATCGACATATATTTCATCCCTCTTCTTCTTATTATTATCCATTTATCATTCCATTTTCCATCCATTTGCTATAACTGCACGTAAAATACCATATTATTTTCATTGATGCTTTAGTGGTTAATCATGATTATTTTTTTTTATTTTTGATGAATTGAAGACTATTATGCATAATTTTACTGATGATGGTTTATGGAATGATTTTTCATATTAGCAGCAGTAGAAACCATGGTTCAAGCCTCCAAATTTGGCATGCTATCACACGTTCGCATGAAGATTCACAATATGGTTTCATTCCTAGGATTGATTATGTGGATTTGTGATTTCAATTCGTGCTCAAGTCCAACATGGAAGCCTCCAGCTCATGATCAAACGGCCTTAACCAAAAACGCATGCCGGATAAGAACACATTTATTTGAGTCACGATTTATGGGCAGATGGAGAAGAATCGCGAAAAAATGGGATATGGGTTTTGTGCGTAACAGCCTCAATTACATGATTCGTGAGGAACTCGCCAAACAAAGCCATGGTTTGAGATGTATAGTTGGTTCTCTAAACGTGTAATTCTCAGATTTATTGTTGCAACCGATTTTACAAATTAGCAATTGGTTGAAACAGATCACATGTTGGGGATTCGGTTTCTCATTCTCCTGAGAGCATTTTATGTATAAATATGTAATCATTCTGATGTATTGGGGGGAGAGAAGAGCAAGTAATGTTATGCTGTAGGATTTTGTAATACCCCAATTTTGACCCTTATGAAATATTGGCTTTTAATGTAAATATTGTATACATGCGATGTATGTTTTCCTAGCGTAGAGATCAAGGCCAAGGCCACGCTAGTGTATGTTTGTATTTTATTTAAAATGGACAAGCATTTGATATTTTGTTACCCATGTGCTATTAAGCCATGAAATATTGTAAATTGATGTAAATATTTGATATTGCAATAAAATACCAAAACTGGCTATGGGAGCAACGAATGAGAAGGGGCCATGTGTATTCCACTAGGGAGTGGTGAGGGGGTTGTGGGGATGAACCATATGCTGCCAAATGTCATTGTGAGAAACCATTTGACTTTCCTTGCTGACATTTAATTCTGTTGTAAGGAAGTTGTTGAAGAATTTAGTCCATGGCTTCAATGGAGCATGGGCAACCCATAAATTCGTATGGTAGAGTATGGGCTCTGTTTTCTTGTACCACAAGTCACCCTACCTCATGGGAATGGATTATTCCTCATTCCCATTCCATTGTTGAACATCCCAGCATCAGTTTGGATCCATTACGAATTCCCAGCAGTGAGAAAAACAAGAAATCACAACTTTGAAAGAACCCACGTTTTGAAGAGCCATAAACTCCTAGAATTTGGTATTGATAGTAAAATCCAATGGGGGATCCATAGGTATGAACCTTGGGGAGAATTTGAGAGCATTAGATACCCTGAAATCCATAGAAAATACCAGTTTCTATAGCCTAGAAGTCCAGTGACGGGATTGAGTTATTTGATGACAGAATTTTGAGAAATACAAGCGTGAATGACTGAGCAGAGGGTTGGGTTTGCTTGATAAACCCAGTGAATGATAGAATCTCAAGGGAGTAGCAACTGGACCTTTCTATGCCCATCCTGAAGAGCACTGGAGGGAAGGGACGCCTGAGGGACTGTGCAGCAGAGAGGGGGACCTTCCTTGTGTTGGGTATGGTAGGTATTGTGAGTGCCTTGATTGTTGAATCATCTTGAGATGCCTGTAGCTCTGTGGATGAGCTCACTGGATTAGCATTGCCCTCCTATATCTTTTGTATGCTTGATAAACCCAACTGTGTGTTGGCTTAGCATAGCTGTTGAGTGAAACCATGGCTATGAGTGAGCCCATCTAGTTCCTCCTTAGTGGATACACAACCTAGCTCGGGGTTGATCTCTCAGTTGAAGGAATATAGGATGGAAATAGATCTATGGTTGGGTGGAACGTTGCTCTCACATAGCCAATTGTTAGACAACTTCATCTTCAATATAAGTGTTCTCTGTGGTTTAAATTATGATCATTATGTGTTGTGTTTTGAATGTCAATTGTCCATGTTAATGAAATGAAATGATTATCTTAATGAAATTGACATGAAGTCTGTGCATAGCATGAGAACGAGATTGAATTCTCTGCATGTTGAACCATTATATGCATGTGATAGATATGCTGATGCATTAATGTTTGTGTGCTTGCAAATATGATTTAATTCCACTATGTTTATATTGAGTATGAATTTTCACACAAAAGTTTTTATTTATTATGAATTTTTGAGTAATGTATGGGGCTGAGTTAGTCAAATAAGCCCTGGAATGTCAGTCATGTTCCCTCTGTGGTTTGGAATGATGGGAGGGGACGTGACATATTTGATCCAGACTCTGTTGTAATACTTTCATTATGATAATACATGCTAGCAGTTTCATAATCTAGAGTTGTAGACTTTCATTGTGGAGTTTCACAGTGTAGGAAGGGCCCTCTTCCCTGAGCAGATGCTGATAGTGTTGATTGTAGTTGTGTAGATTTGTTATCATTTAGTTCATGCTTTCATTCATTAGATTTATCATAGTTGTATGCTTTCATTCAATAGAGTTATCATAGTTGTATGTTTTCATTTATTAGATTTATCATAGTTGTTTTCTTGTTAATTAGTTTGACAGATCATTGGCCAACATAGCACTTCGTTTAGATTCATGCAATTAGATCTTGCTTCATAAAGAGTTGATTTTGTTTTAAGTTAGATTTACAGTGTGATTTTATGAATAGGTTTTAGGTTTAATTTGTTTTCAAGAAGGTGTGATATAGTTTACAATAAGTTTCAATTTCTTACCAATAGATAAACAATGTCAAGTAGAAATTGTGCTTGCATAGATATTGCACGATAGCTTTGAAATAAAAGACTTCCTCAGATTGATAATTTATGTTTTGGTAGTATCAGTTGTTTAATTAATTAGACATTTAATCCAACCAACATTTTGGCGCCATTGCCGGAGAAGGTATCAATGGTGCAAAAGTACATCTGGCATTGTTTTGTAGATGCATTGTTAAAGTAGAGCATGTAGGTTGCATGTGTTGAATTTTCAGAATTTACTTCAATCTGATCTAGGATCTTAACTGAGAGAACAACATGTATAGCATATCTACAGCATATCAATCATGGAGACAATAATGCAAGCACACAAGAGACACAAAGATTTACTTGGGGAAAACCATAAAGGTGAAAAACCCCAATAACTTCCTCAGAGATAGATAGAGCAATGATACAACCAACCATGAGAGATAGACACAACCTAGCAGCAGAACCTCCTCCTCCATAAGTGTGCCACTCCTCCTTGAGTGCATGTGTGAGAAGTGAGTGAGTAAATAGAGTGCCTCCCGCACTCTATTTATACTTGACTTGACTTGCCTTTTTACCTAACTCATGTAGGCTTGAACTTAACCACATAACATAATGCTGACTGGGCCGACTCCCAATAGGGTGGTCTAATAACCCTTTGACCCACATGGACGACCCCCAATAGGGTGGTCTAATAACCCTTTGACCCACATGACTTATACAGGGCCGACCCTAAACAAGGTGGTCTAATAACCCATCAAGTATAAGTTACGACACTTACAATATAAATGACGACACTTCCGTATAGAGGAATAATAACATCTCTATAGGAATACAATATACATATATGTGAAATACATTCCGAAGTTACATATACATCAACACTCCCTCTTAACTAGGAAGGTATTTCTCAACACAGTTCTTCTAGCACAAGTCATCTTCTCTGGATCATCATCACTGGATAATCGTCATCGAGTCATCATCATCGTCACTGCTGCTGCTATCTCAATCAATCTCTGAATCTACTTGTCATAGGAAGTTCTACAGAGCCAGTCCTTTTTCATACTGGATTTAGGCCCACCACCTGCAGGTCTTCGTCATCACTGGCCATACTATGGAATCCTCAGGACTTATTACGTGCATCACAAAACCTCGAAAGAGCATCCCAGGATGTTACGGGTACACAACTCCGACCTGTAGGATCTCCTAGGGCGCTATTACATGTGACCCCACCACAAAACCTCGAAAGAGAATCTCAGGATGTTACGGGTACACAACTCCGACCTGAAATATCCCAGGGCACAAATTACATGTGGTCCACCACAAAACCTAGCAAGAGCATCTCAGGATGTTACGGGTACACAACTCCGACCTGAAATCTCCCAGGGCACAAATTACATGTGGTCATGGAAAAACCTAGAAAGAGCATCTCAGGATGTTACGGGTACACAACTCCAACCTGAAATCTCCCAGGGCCCAAATTACATGCCATAGGACAAAACCTCGCAAGAGCATCTCAGGATGTTACGGGTACACAACTCCGACCTGAAATCTCCCAGGGCACAAATTACATGTCCTCCCAGAGCAATGTCTCGAAAGAGCATCCCAGGATGTTACGGGTACACAACTCCGACCTATAGGATCTCCCAGACATGCTCATCTGCACAACCTGATCCACGGCCACAGAGTATCAACCTGATACTCACCATACATCATCTTGATGTACTCATGATCGTCTTGATCATCATCACTACAACGTCCTGCTGCATGTCATCTGGAGCAACATCCTGAAGCTCATCATCCATGATCATCCTGATCATCATCACTGCAACATCCTGCTGCATGTCATCTGGAGCAACATCCTGAAGCTCATCCTCCATGATCATCCTGATCATCAATGCAACATCCTGCTGCATGATCCACCTGATCATCAATGCATCCACCTGATGCATACCAAGTATCTACCTGATACATATCATCATACATGATCCTCCTGATCATACAATGTATCCACCTGATACATGATACATATCACCATACATGATCCACCTGATCATACAATGTATCCACCTGATACATATACAGATACATGGTCCAAGCATCCAACATGATGCATATACAAAATACATACACATGATCCAACTGATCATATCCAGCATCCAACATGATGCATACATACATAAATGATCCAACTGATCATATCCAGCATCAACATGATGCATACATACATACATAAAAATGATCCAACTGATCATATCCAAGCAGCAACCAGAACATCATCCTAATGCTCATCATCCAACACTTACATCCACAGCCATGTGAAGGATCCTCCTTCCAACATGCTTGGAATGGCTTCAGCAAATGTGTCCATCACTTTTTCCTCGAAGTGTCCTCGATCTGAAGAACGCCAAGCCTCTCTCTGAAGTACTCGAACTTCACTCTGTCTAGTGGTTTCGTCAGCACATCTGCAATCTGCTCGTCCGTCGCAACATACAGAAGCTTCACAGCTCCTCTCTGCACCATATCCCTGATATAGTGATATTTGATCTCTATGTGTTTCGACCTGTCATGAAACACTGGGTTCTCGGACAGCTTCACACAACTCTGGTTATCACAGAAGATACCAGTAGCCTCCAACGGGAGATCAAATAACTCAGACAGTAGCTTCCGTATCCATACTGCCTCACAACTAGCTGAACAGGCTGCAACATACTCTGCCTCAGCTGTACTTAGTGCTACGCAGGACTGCTTCTTGCTAAACCAAGAGATCACACCTGATCCCATACTGAAGCAACACTCAGATGTGCTCTTCCTGTCTGCAGCACTGCCAGCCCAATCTGAATCAACATAACCCTGCAGGTTAAACTTTTGATTCACCTCATACTTGAGCCCATAATCTACTGTACCCTTCAGGTACCTCAGAACATGCTTTACAGCAACCGGGTGAACACTCCTCGGATCCGTCAAGAACTGGCTCAATGTGTTCACAGCAAAGCAAATGTCTGGTCTCGTGTTCATCAGGTACATCAATGACCCAATCATCTGACGATACATAGAGACATCAACTGGCTCAGATGAAGCATCACATAGAAGCTTTAGATTCGATGTCATAGGTGTGGCCATGGCCTTGCAATCCATCATCTCGAACCTCTTCAGGATCTCTACTGCATACTTCCCTTGTCCAAGGAAGATTCGATCTGCACTCTTCCACACCTCCATGCCAAAAAAACAAATAGTGCATCATCCCCAAGTTCTGCACATATATATGACTACACCATGCTGTCTTGAAATTCATCTGGTGCATCTTCTATTTCATCACTTTTATATTTCTCAATGCTGCCATCTGCAACATGCTTGATCTGATAGTTCCATATGGAAGTCATAACAAACTTCCCTTCAGTTCTTGGGACTACATCCCAAACATCATTCTTCATGATCGATGGATCATGGCATTCTATTTCTTCATCCCAGATCCTGGGAACTTCAATATCTTCAATATCTTCAATAGATATCTTTGTTGCTGGAACAAATGTTGTAGTTCTTCTTTTGTAGGAGATGGCATACGATCTTTCCTACACAACAAGTTAAATTGCATGATTAGAAAACATCTCATAGTTTTCAGAACAAATTCTTACACATAAAGAAATATGTCATACAGTCATGCAATTATCTTAGCCAATGCTTCAATACAACATTTATCCATATTCCGTAACTTTCTAGATGCCTTCCAATCTCTACCAGAACATTGTTAAGAGTGTGCACAACTCCCAACATGTCAGCAAAGAGGTTTCATTCTAGATAAGTAGCAATGGAATGTTGTACAGTGCCATAGGCCACTTACCCATGCATATTAGGAGTATACTGTTCATCAATGCAATTATTCTAATATGCATAATACACAACCTAATTCTAGGAACATCAGTATATACATTATTGAACAGTGTTATTTAAGAAATGACAATTCAAATACTTATCTTTGTTTGTTCGTTGGGTGGACTCCCTCTGAGTCTTCGCTTCCTTGCAGGAGCTTCTGGAGTCCTAATCTAAAGTAGCTTCTTCTACACCTTTCTGTTGTGGGATGTAGAGAGATGGTCAACTCCCTTTGAATATCTGCATCCTTGCATAAACCACTGGAGTGTACTCCCTGTTGATCTTTGCTTCCTGGATTACCTGTTCTTGAATCTCATATTCATCCTTGGTCCCTATGCATGCTTATTAGTATCATGAATGTGTTATCCTTGTGATCTCATATAAAATCATACATTCATTAGTATACTATTAAAACACAATAATCTCAAGCATGTATAGTCATGATCATTTCAAACAGAAATAATAAGCATTAGCATTCAAGGATTCTTATGGTTAGTCAAATCATAAGAACCATAACATGTCTAAACCTGTAATTACTCAAACCTATGACTCTTCAGGTTAGTTGAATCATCAATCAAGATAAGAGATATAAAATGCATAAAACCTGTGATTATTCAAACCTATACCATCATGATTCTTCTGGTTAGTCATATCATCAATTATGGTAAGAAACATAATATGCATACAATCATGATTATTCAAACCTATGACTTCATGAATAATCATTATCAACAACAGTATAAGATCCTAACACAAGGTAGGATTCTATCTTGATATACGAAAAACATACCTGGATTAGCATGCTAGCTATTTATGTCTAACATACTCACATGATGTCTTCTTGTTCTTCTTCAATGACTTGTGCTAGTAACCTGTATATCTCATAGGTTAACTATTACAAAACCAAGTTATACATACCTCGTAAATGGATCTTCTATGAGATCCATGACAATGGATGACTCTTTGTCCTCATGTTATCATGATCACATGTTCTTGGAACAGAACATGATTTGTCTTTCTTGGTGTACCTTTCATGTTAGTAGACAACATAAACCTCATACAACACCATAATGCATTAGTACAATCATAAGTGTCAACACCCTAACCAATGAATATCTTCTATCATGCATTCATAATTTTGTTAAGGTGATACGACAAATCTAAAATCAAAATTGTACTAACCGTAATAACATGAAGAAAAACATACCATAAACTTAATCATGGACAAATATTGAAACATACCTCGATGAGTCATACCTGTCGAGATCGCTTGTAATCTTCTTATGTAAGGCCTTAGCCTCATCTCCCTCTGAAACAGGAACTTCTTCACTCATGCAGATGATCAATCCATCTTCTTCTAGGATTAACCCAATCCACTTGATTTGCAAGAACTGGACCTGGAGATGGATATGGGTTTGTCAGAGAAACCCCAAAAATTCAAACTTTGAATTTCAAACTTCCGAAAGGATAGAAATATGTGCCTTGATGAGCTGATCAAACTGGTATATTCAGAATTTGAAAACTGCAAAGTTTCACTCCTCAATTTTGCCTTTGAAACTTCCGGATTCACTGGACGTGACCCTGAACTGGGGTTTGATGAAGCCCACTCTTTTGCCCCATCAAAAGGTTTGATCCAAAGCTCTAAGCTTCTATTTTTCTGAGGAGCTTCCAGCCGTGGTCACAGATTGCAAAAATTCTCATTTTTACAGAAGCCCTAGTTTTCCACTTTTCTGATCAAAGTCCCGAACTAGGGTTTGATCAAGCCCGGCCTTTTTCCCAACCAAAAATTCTGATATTGGTCTCTAAATTTCTATTTTGATGAGTAGCATTCAGCCGTGGTCTCCGATTACAAAAATTCCAACTTTCTTCAAAGCCCTAAATTCCGGAAGCCATGAATGAAGGTACTCAAAAACAATTCCGTTTTGACAAAAATATGTACCCGATTGTTTCTGGTGTAACTCCAAACTTTTCAAGCCACAGGGTCTGAAAACGTTTTCTGAGATAGCCTGACCTGTTATCTTTCCATCCTGACAGGTCTGACCTCAATTGGATTCTCTGAGAGAGAGTTATGTCAAATGTCGCAACGTGACCTGTTTTGGGATAAAACAGAAGAGCGAACTTGTACGGCATGCCACGTGTCACTGTTTGAACTTCGGCCTCTAAAAAACTTTCCAGAGATATCTCGGCCTGTTATATTTCCATCCTGACAGGTCTGACCTCAATTGGACTCTCTGAGAGAGAGTTATGCCAAGTGTCGCAACATGACCTGTTTATGGGATAATACAGGAGAGCGAACTTGTACGGTGTGCCACGTGTCACTGGTTCAACTTAGGCCTCTGAAAAAGTTTTCTGAGATAGTAAAGACTGTGTGCTACCTGTCACTTTTTACGAACTTTCATTTGGAGCTTCCTAGCCCAAGATATGACCTTTTTCCCAAGGTCACCTAATTTTGACTCAGATCTGGAAGAGGCAGAAACCCTATATTGTACAGATCATAAATCACAAATTACAACGAATTAGAGGTTTTCCTTTGGACACAAGGTACCTGGAGATTTAATATTCGTCCTGTAACAATTTCAGATCCGAAAACTTTGCCAAAATGGATTTATAGCGAAAGTTCTACGATGACTGGTTTTTGCTATATCAAGCCCTAGCATCGTAAGTGCAACAAGTGTCATACATGCCATATCATGCCTTCTTTCAGGCTAGCTCTGATACCATATTGAATTTTCAGAATTTACTTCAATCTGATCTAGGATCTTAACTGAGAGAACAACATGTATAGCATATCTACAGCATATCAATCATGGAGACAATAATGCAAGCACACAAGAGACACAAAGATTTACTTGGGGAAAACCATAAAGGTGAAAAACCCCAATAACTTCCTCAGAGATAGATAGAGCAATGATACAACCAACCATGAGAGATAGACACAACCTAGCAGCAGAACCTCCTCCTCCATAAGTGCGCCACTCCTCCTTGAGTGCATGTGTGAGAAGTGAGTGAGTAAATAGAGTGCCTCCCGCACTCTATTTATACTTGACTTGACATGCCTTTTTACCTAACTCATGTAGGCTTGAACTTAACCACATAACATAATGCTGACTGGGCCGACCCCCAATAGGGTGGTCTAATAACCCTTTGACCCACATGGCCGACCTCCAATAGGGTGGTCTAATAACCCATCAAGTATAAGTTACGACACTTACAATATAAATGACGACACTTCCGTATAGAGGAATAATAACATCTCTATAGGAATACAATATACATATATGTGAAATACATTCTGAAGTTACATATACATCAACAACATGATTACCTTTCAGTTTATTGAATTTGCTTTTAAGGGTGGTGTGATTTCCATTTTTGCAAGTGTGTGTTATTTCTTTTCTACAAGAGTGATTTTATTTATGCAACTAGTTTAATTCATTTTTCAGATTGTAGTTAAATTTTGGGTGCTGTAAGAACCCCCCCTTCTACTAATCCAATTATGAAGACAGGATTACCAGCAAGATGGATTCAAGGATGAACATAAGTTTGGAAGAACTCTCTCAAATCCTAGTAGCCACTGGGATCTCTTCTTCTCAGGAAGAGCACATCTTGACAGCAGTCAAAAACTTATCCACCTCTCTAGAAGTGGAAGAAGAACCAACATTCCATGAGTCACATATATCTAATGGGGAGCAATCATTCAAACCTGAGATCGAGGACGCCAAAAAAGAGATGCAACGTGATCTAAACCAAGAAGAGAATCAAGAATATCATAGTTATATTGAAAGGTGGTTCGAAGTAGCTACCAGGTCACATCATTATTTCATTCTTCCTTCCTTATTTGTATCATATTATTCCTCGCAGCCGATCTCTCACACTCTCATATGCTTTAAATTACATTTTTCAAACTTGAGTGTGAATATGTTTATAATCCTATTACGCATGTGGTTACATTGTTTTTGTTTTTTAGTTTTTTTTTCAATAAGTATGCTCTCTTCATGCGCCTTGTTGCGATCTGGAAGATCAAAAAGTAGAAAGATAAGGAATGGCTATGAGATGTTTTTAGGAATGCTTTGGAATTGTTGACTATTTTAACAAAATGCTTAAATACTTTTTTTCTTCAATTTTCAAAATTTAATTTGTCTCTATCTGTTACAAAGATCCTTCGTGAAAACAAAATTATAATAATTTGGGAAGGTGGTATGAGGAAGGAAGCATTGGTGAATGAAAAATCCACGAAAAAGGAGCCAAATGATTATGGAAACATTTAAGCTTGAAACTTGAGTGATCATCATGGTATGTGTTTAGTTTTCATTTCTATATAACTCATCCATAAAAAATACACTTACTTTATTTCAACATTATATCATTTTTTTAAGAGTTGTAGCTGCAACTCTGTGTAATTAAATCTAGGTACTCAATGCTTGAAATTTTTTGTATGGATGTGTGTTCTATTTAAATTTATATCATTAAAAACATTCACACCTATTCCGGTGACTTTTTGGGAGCCAAATTGCATTTATTGGATTTTTGGGGCATTTTGGCTTGAAAGTTTTACTAAAATACAGTCGGGACAGTCCATTTTTGGGAGACCAAATGGAAGTATTTTTAAAACTTGTTTCATTTCTAAGTATCCCTTTGAATCTAGTTTCCAAAAAAATTTGAATATTTGAGATTGAGCATCAAACGAAAAATTTATGGTCAAAATACTAACAGGGTGTCAAGCAGGCAGCTTAGGAACAGTGCTGGGATAGTCACGTTTTGGATGCCTTATTGGATAGATATTGAAAACCTGTTTCATTGGTATATTCCCCTATGAATCTATTTTACAATGAAATTTGAATCACTCAATTCCGATATCATATGAAAATTTTATGACCAAAATACCAACTGCCTATCACAAATCTGCTTTTTTTAAAACTCGGTTTTCTAAACTGTTCATTGGCATAGTTGACCCATCAATTCTTTTTGGATTCAAAACCTGTTTCAAATGGAGACACCTATATGAATCTACTTTCATATCCAATTGTAATCACATCAATCCGTTATCAACGAAAAATTTATGCCTAAAACCATGAGTGTTGGTCTAGTCCAAAATTCGAAAAACACCTTGTTATGCAGGCTGTTACTGAGAAAATTTGGAATATCATCACATAGAATTTTTACAACCTGTTTCTAATGGACATAGACCTACGAATTTAATTTCATTTGGATTTTGAATTACTCAAATAGGACAAGGAACAAATAATTTATGATCGAAATACTGTTGGTGAGTCTAGATGGCCATCACTCTCCCGCAGGTATAAAGTGAATTGGCTTCGTTCATTTTTCTTTCGATTTGTTTTATAAGTAATTGCTTGTTTTTTTTTCATAAGTTTTGGATGAAGAGAGACCGATCACCTCTCTTCTTCCATCATCTCATGTTTTATTGCAGGCAAGCGCTAGGTTTTTTTGCAGGTCCTTGGAAGAAGAAGGTCAATGCATGCATGAGTGACTCTTGAAGACTTTTTCTCAATTTGAAAATGGATTGAGCACATAAAATGGATAGATTGATGTAAAAACCATACAAAAGCCAAATTTTCCGAAGTCAAGTCCCATTGCTACATGCCAAGAATCCTTTCATAGCAATTGTTTCCAAAAGAAACCTCTCAAGAAGCCAATTGTGCTATGATATATTCATTCACCTTCCTCCTTTCAAAGCTCTAAAAATAAATTCATGTCGAAGTCCCATTTTCCACTGCTTATGTAGTCAACCTTGACCTTTTTATTTTATATCACTACTACATCATGACTTCTTATATACTTTCCACTTCTGAGTTTCATGTTGGTTCTACTTTTCACTATAATTCTTCACAATCATTTATTTTGTACTCGTATTAGATGAAGTGGAATTCATTAAGGTCCACCTTCCAATGGTCTTGTCCCATCGAATCCAACACATCATCTGGGATTGAGATTAGGATTTTATAGTGCCCTGGGATCTGCATGAATCAATGGCATATTTCCTTGTTGCTAATCATGGGGTTCATCAATGCCTCTTGATTGACAAATATTGTAGGTGACTCGAATCTAGCACATTCATTCGTACCTGTCAAGATGCACTAAGGTACTTTAGAGCTCACTTTCATCAAAGGTGAGTTGCTTCACATTGGTTAACGACATACATTAATGGCCAGTAATCCAATGCTTTCTTTCCATGCTCGACTTCAACATATTCACTCGCATGGTAAGAATTGTACCTCGGTTTTGTAGCAGTTGAAGATTATGTGATCTAATGGTTCAACAGTGACTTGCAACATCAGTTGTTTCAGTAGTTTTGCAATTCCTTTTCTTCTAGTAGTTAGCAGTCTTACATGCAGCCAGTACAACACAGTTCGGATCAGATTCAACCTCATTTAGTTTCATCTCTCATATACATTTGACTGAGCAACAAATCAGCCTACATAGTTCCAGCAGACATCAGTCCATCCATGCCAATCAAATATTTCACGAAGGTAAAACTTGAGGTAAAATAGCATGAATTTTTATTTATTAAAGATTTAGGAAGATGTCATGAAAACCACTATGCATTATTCACTTCTATTTTCAATTTCTATACATTCTTCATTACCTATCATAACCACACCATCTTTTATCCATTCACTTCCATCATTTCCCACTCAATCCTAAGCCCTCACTTAATTTGAACCAAATCATCATTTTATTCCTCTCCATCCCTAGCATCCAAAGCATGAGAAGATGCCTTGCTGCTACCACACAAGTGTTGAGCCCATAATTGGCCCTTTTTGACCATCATTTATCATCTTCCTTTACCTTGTCTTACACCAATTACCTTGGCAATTCGACTTATTGTCTTTATCTATCCCCCAAATTACCAAGGTATGGCCGATTATTGTTTTATTGTATTAATACTTATGATTGTGATGATTAAAGCTGTGCATCTCTTAATCTGTGCTAACATGATGCGATTTATGAAGGTAATAAGACAATAGACTGCAGGAAGATCGGAGCTGAACAAGTCATGAAGGAACGTTGATCGCTTGTGGAAGGTTCCTTGGGGCTCAAATCGTCAATCAAGGCACAGTCGTGGCAGGGCAGCTGTAACAGAAGAACTATCTTAAGTATGTCGCTGCTCGAATCCAGCTGTGAGCTGGAAGGACCGTCACTCTTGGGACAATTAATACTCCTCTCATATTTGGATATTTCAGTTCTGCCACGCATTGTAACAGCTAGATTATTTAGGGCGCCTGAAGATCAGAGATCTTCATGGATGCCCAATTATAGGTTTAGATGTTGCAAACTGTATGTATAAATATGTGGTATTACCTCGACCGAGGGGTTGGACAGCAAACAATTAATTTATCTTGTATTAGCAGCCAAGCCAAAACTGTGTACTCATTCTTCTGTTAATATAAGGAGTTACTTCTGAGCTAAAGAGAGTGTTGTTCAACCAGCGTCTCTGTGTGAAGACTGGGCCCGTCTTCCACAGAGATTGCTGCGTTAATTTAGGATTTCATCTTTCTTGTTGTGTGATGCTTTGTCTTTCTCTTGTACGCAGCAGCAATATTTATTGTGTGGATTTTTCAGTATAAGTTATATTTCTGTGAGATTGGTGAATGGTATAGAATAACAGTCGACTGAGTCAGGTTTGTTTTACACATTTCAATTTCTGTTCACACTGCCGTGTTCATCCTACAGCTGAGACGTAATCCCAGGAGCTCTTACAATTTAGCTTTCCTGTTATGTGTTGATTGATTTATATTCTGCAATTCAGTTTCTTAGAACAGTTGCTTCAATCTCTTTTATCAAAATTCTAGAGTAATGTTCAGGTCATGCTTTATGATTCCCAGCTTGATTAGATTAGACAGTTGATTATTTTAGAATGCGAATGAGATTTCCTTCTTGCAATCGTTGATTAGATCTGATACCATTTCTTCTTGATGCATAATAGAAAAGAATTGTAGTATAGCAGTTGGAAGGCAATCGGGATTGCATAGATTCTTGGGATGAACATGGGTGATAGAAGATAAAAGTATTCACTTCTAATGGTTTTGTGTTTAAGCATATATTGTGCACTTGTCCTTTGAAATAAAAAGACTTTCTCGGGTTGACAATAAATTTCATACGCTCTGTGTGTTGATATTTAATTATCTGCAATTAGAGTGCTTGACATTTTGGCGCCGTTGCCGGGGAAGGATGAAAATTAAACACTAGTCATTAGTTGATCTGATAATTGCTTTTAGTCAGTCTTTTGGTTGATTTTGAAATGATCTGCTTCGCATGAATACGAGGGGGGTAAAACGCGATCACCTCCTGACCCCCAAAACCCCACAAATTACTAACAGTACAGGTGGTTCGGGTCGTGGTCGAGGTCCACCGCTGGGCAGAAGAACATTCATCGACGACCTTGTTGACAAAACTGATTCAGCTGTCAGATCTCGTCAATAGGAGACTCCTATCAAAAGAGGCCCTGCTGATCCTGGAGCGCCAGCATCAGGATCTACAGTGGAAGATACAGGAGCAGCTGTGATTCCTGCATATACCCCTGCTAAAGAAGGAACGGCTGATTCACCCGTTACAACTGAAGAATACGCAGCTGTTACAACTGAGGTAAGGAACAAAGAAACAAACGAAGGAGAAGATACAGAAGAAAAGATGAATAACAAAACTGAGAACGGAGAGGAAGAAGCAGTGGTACAATACCATCATGAAGTCGATTCCCCGCCAGAAACTATGGCTACATTGCAATTCCCAATACAGCAGCTCAAGGGGACAGCTCCTATGAAAAACATCTCACCGTCGGTGTTACCCCGCTTCCATGGCAGGGCGGCAGAGGATCCAGATGAATTCCTTTTTGAATTCGATATCCTCTGTCGCAGCTATGATTATGTCACAGATGCTCAAAAGTTAAATCTTTTTCCTGCCACCCTGAAGGACAATGCATTACGATGGTTCATGAGCCTTGGGGGAGGGACTGTTGCTAATTGGAATAAGATGAAGCAAGTGTTCCTGGAAAAATATCAAGAATATTGCAACACCAGGGACAAAAGGGAGGAGTTATTCAAGATGGTACAGAAGGAGGATGAAAGTTTGGAGGATTTTGTGGAGAGGTTGCTCTACAATGTGCAGAGAGCTGGACAGACGAACATGGGACTAGATGTGCTTAAGATAATCCTGCTTCGAGGAATTAGGGACGATTGTTTAGACATGCTAAATTTATTAGGAAAGGGGGATATCTCTAAAGAATCTTTTGAGACAATTGTGGAATTATGTAAGAGATATTCCAGGGGATCTTCTAGGCATAATAAGCAGAATAAACGAGATAAGTTGGAACGTGATGTCTTTGACAGAACTCAGAAGTCATCCAATGGGGGAGCTACACGGGCAGAGATAGGCAATCTTCTTGAAAACTTTAAAACAGAAATGATGAGCTCTATCTCTTCAGAGATTGATGTCTTGAAGGCCAAGCAAAGACAGGCAGTGGAGGATCTCACACTAGGTGTGTTTTGTCCCCGATGTAGAAAGACTCATCCACTGAAAGAATGCCCTCTTGACAAAATACAAGTGTGTCAGCTGTGCGAGCTGAACCATGATATGAAAGAATGTTCGACATTACCCCAAGTAAAGGCTGTTCTGCAGGCATCAACTCCAGAGGTAGATTCAGCCTACTTCATTGCACAGAAGAAACCCTGGCAACCCCGGAATCAAGGTATGTCTCCCGATTCATTTCCATTTTTGAATAATTTGAATAATTGGAATACTAATATGCAAAATGTGAATACACAATTCCCTTCGAATTATGCTCAGTGGAATTCCCCTCAACCTGCGATGCAAGGTTATAATTCATGGAGTCCTTGGACACAGCCACCACATCAGCCTACTTCATGGTCTCCTGGATGGAGGAACTTCCATCCTGGGAACCAGTTTCCTCAACCACCTCCACCTCAACAGTTACCGTATCCTCCATATCCTCAATTTCAGCAATATCCTCAATACCTACCTCAGCAGTCGCAGCTGCAGCTGCAAAATAATCCTGTTCCTAACTTACCGATACGGCCTCAGCTGCCTGCCCAACCTAACCCTAACCCAAACAATAAAACAGTCCAACAATTGGAAGCTCTCAATATGCCGGCCTACTCTCTCTCCCCTGTACCTTGTAATGATATTCGCTTACGGTCTGGAAAGATAGTAGAACGTGTAACTTCAGAAAATATTCCACCATCTGAGCATGACAAAGAAGAGAGTTCCCAGCATCCATTTGATCTGGTTCCTAACATTGAAGGTGCTGAGCATCCCTCAGATGGGACGGCTGAAACATTAGACAATAAAGTGGATAACACGCAGCCTACCCAGCTGGTAAGGAAACCACCATACCCTGAGAGATTGATGCTGTCACAAAGAGGGGGGCAACCTCAGTTCAATCTCTTAGGAGAATTGAAGAACCTTTATGTTAAGATTCCCCTTTTACAAGCTCTTCAAGATGTACCTATTTACGCTAGAACTGTTCGGGACCTGTGCACTAAAAGACCGGGAAGGAAACCCAGAGATCCCCCTACTGTTCATGTTATAGGGAATTTATCCGCTTTAATGACTGGAAAAACCCCTATAACCAAGTATGAGGATCTCGGAAATCCTACCGTCACTGTACACATAGGACAAACGCAGATACCCAACGTACTAGTAGATTTAGGAGCTGCGATCAATGTTATAACAATGGAGACTGTAAAGAAGCTCGGATTCACCAATATTAGACCGACCCCTACTATCTTAGAATTGCCAGACAGATCCACCATCAGACCCGAAGGGATTTTGGACGACCTTGTTATTTCAGTAGACTCATGGGAATATCCTGCCGACTTTCTGGTATTACAACCAAAATCACAGCTGGGGGGACACCCATTGATTTTGGGGAGGCCCTGGTTGGCTACAGCTGATGCTTGCATCAGCTGTCGATCAGGATCTATGACAATATCTGATGGCATGGAAACCAAAAATCTCACCCTGTACCCTCCAGCACGGCCGAGTCTAGAAACTGAAACTTCCCTTTGGATAGAACAGGAATAGGAGGAAGATGTTCAGCCATTACTAACAATAGGGAAGGCACTAACATTCAAAAACGAAACAGAAGACGATGCCATTAATAATTTCATTAGCGAACCTGCTTCAGTAGATAAGGAAGTTTATCAACTCCTGAACAGTACCCTTGGGAAGGAAGAACAAGAACAGCTTACGGAGGAAGCATTAGTCAATGACACAAACATAATCCCAGTCTTGAAAAACTCCAGAAGCATTCCCATTGAGGTAGAGCCTGGAAAAACTTTGAACATCAATCCTGGTCTCTCCTCAGAAGAACAGATGCGCCTAACCAATCTCTTGAAGGAATGCAAGGGGGCATTCGCCTGGGAGTATACAGACATGAAGGGTATTCCTTCTAGTCTGTGCACTCATCATATTTATATTAAGAACGACTCCCGGCTTGTATGTCAACCCCAACGTCGCATGAACCCCAATCTGAGGGATATAGTGAAGGAAGAAATCCAGAAACTCTTGGAAGCAGGATTTATCTATCCTATCTCAGATAGTGAGTGGGTTTCCCCACTTGTAATTGTACCCAAGAAAAATGGTAAATGGAGAGTCTGTGTCGATTATAGGGAGCTGAACAAAGCTACACAAAAGGATCATTTTCCTCTGCCCTTTATTGACCAGGTACTTGATAACCTATCTGGGAAGAAGTTCTTCTCCTTCCTGGATGGGTTCAGTGGGTACAATCAAATTCAGATTGCTCCAGAGGATCAGGATAAGACCACCTTCACTTGCCCTTGGGGAACGTTCGCCTACAGGGTGCTCCCCTTTGGATTGTGCAATGCACCTGCAACGTTCCAAAGAGCTGTGATTGGCATATTTTCTGAATTGGTTAATGATAGCATGGAAGTTTTTATGGATGATTTTACTCCTTATGGCAGGGATTTTGAGGAAGCACTGGAAAATTTGAAGAAAGTTTTAATTCGCTGTGAACAGGCTCGCCTCTCACTAAGCACTGAGAAATGCCACATGATGATGAGTGAGGGAGTGGTATTAGGACATTTCATCTCTACTGATGGTATTCAAGTGGATCCTTCAAAAATTAAGGTGATAAAGAATATACCAACTCCTTCAACTCAGAAAGAGGTGCGAAGTTTTCTGGGACATGCTGGGTATTACAGGAGATTTATAGAAAACTTCTCCAAACTTGCTTCTCCTTTGTTTTCATTATTAATAAAGGACGCACAGTTTGTATGGAGTACAGCATGCCAGACAGCATTTGATAAGCTTAAAGAGAAACTGTCCACAGCCCCTATTTTGAGGGGACCTAATTGGACCATACCTTTCCACATTTCTTCAGATGCTTCTGATACCGCCATTGGAGCAGTACTAGGACAGCAGGATGGTCAAGTACCTTATGCTATTTATTATGTTAGTAAAAACTTAGCCCCTGCTGAACTAAACTATACTGTTACTGAGAAAGAATTCCTTGCTATTGTTTATTCTATTAATAAGTTTCGGCATTACATTATTGGGTATCCTACATTTGTGCATACTGACCACTCTGCCATTAAGTATTTAATGAATAAACCTGTCACTAATGCCAGAGTAACCAGGTGGCTTTTATTATTACAGGAATTTGATATTACTATTATAGATAAACCTGGAAAAGAAAATGTTGTTGCTGATTTTTTATCACGATTTACTAACAGTGATGACAGTTCACCTGTTGAGGATGCTTTCCCGGATGAACATTTATTCGCACTCTCAGCTCATTCACCCTGGTATGCAGACGTTGCTAATTATTTGGTTGTAGGGAAGCTTCCGCCACATATGTCTAAACGAGAGAAAAGAAAAATTATTCAGCAAAGTGCCAGGTATTGTTGGCTCAAAGGCCATCTCTTTTACACAGGACTTGATCTTGAAATTAGAAGATGTGTAAGGGAAGATGAGATTTTTCATATACTGAAGGCCTGTCACGATGAACCCTGCGGAGGACACTTTGCAGATAAAAGAACAGGACATAAGGCGTTGCGGATGGGCTATTATTGGCCGACACTGTTCAGAGATGCTAAGAGATATGTTCAGTCCTGTGACAGCTGCCAAAGGATGGGCCAACCCAATAAGACAGATCAGATGCCTTTACAGCCCCAAGTGGTACTAGAACCGTTTGATAGATGGGCATTGGACTTTGTTGGTCCTATCAACCCTCCTTCCAAACAGAAGGTTTACATTTTGGTGTGTACAGATTACATGACCAAGTGGGTAGAAGCTGTAGCTTTGGCTAAGGCAAATGACCAGGTAGTGATTGATTTCCTGTACAGTGAAGTTTTTACCCGTTTTGGAGTACCAAAGGAAGTAGTTACCGATGGGGGACCACAATTTATTTCACACCAATTTGAATCCTTGCTCCGGAAGTATCATGTGCAGCACAAGATAGCTTCACCTTATCATCCCCAGGCCAATGGTCAGGTGGAAAGCACTAATAAAGTTATCGAAGCAATCCTTACTAAAACAGTTAAAAGCCATCGAAGGGATTGGGCTGACAGACTTCCAGAAGCACTGTGGGCATATCGCACGACTTGGCGCAACACCACGGGCTTTTCTCCCTATGATCTGGTGTATGGTAAGAGTGCCATCTTTCCAATTGAATTTGAGATCAAGACCCTGAAAA
This sequence comes from Larix kaempferi, assembly GCA_027924585.1. Classification (NCBI taxonomy): domain Eukaryota; kingdom Viridiplantae; phylum Streptophyta; class Pinopsida; order Pinales; family Pinaceae; genus Larix; species Larix kaempferi. The sequence continues at coordinate 29,006,040 of BSBM01000458.1, forward strand.
CAGCCATTGAAATGAACCTGGATGTAACAGAAGCCCAGAAAAGAAGATTGAATCAATTAAATGAATTGGATGAGAAACGGTTAGCTGCGGTAGACCAGACTGTGCTGCTTCAGCAACAGAGATCTAATTGGCATGACCGATTCATCAAAAAGAAAATCTTCCGTGAAGGAGACTGGGCACTATTATATGACTCCAGATTCAAGAAGGATTTCAAAGGGAAATTACGCACAAGATGGCTGGGTCCATATTTGGTTGACAGGGTATTTGACAACGGCACTGTTCGCCTGGTCACCATTGATGAAAACCGTATACCATTAATTGCTAATGGCCACAGACTGCGACTGTATCGGAAGCCCATTTCGAAAGATGCATTCATTTCACAGATTGCTGCTGATCCAAACTACCAATTGGCACCAGAGCAGGAACATTTCTCTACCTTTACCAAATCTTAAACTGAAAATTATATTTGCTGTACATAAATAATTTCTTGCTGTAGCGTATAGTTGTCGTTTTCTTTCTTTTTGCATTTGATCTCTTTGCTTGCTGTTGTCTTTTAAAAATTTTTCAGGGAAGCGCCAGGAGAACGATCAGTTTGGGCCCGTAATGAAAATCTCCCTGTGCTGTCCTTGTGTTTAAAAAAAAAAAAAAAAAAAAAAAAAAAAAAAAAAATTCGACAGCTGCAACATATTTTCCGGCAGCTGCAACATATTTTTCCGGCAGCTGCAACATATTTTCCGGCAGCTGTATATCCTTTTCCGACAACCATATTCTCCATTTCCCGGTAGCCATAATGCCCTTTTCCGTCAGCCGCCAATCTTTTCCGACAGCTGTAATTTCGGCAGCTGCAACATTTGCGGCTGCAACATCGGCGGCTGCAACTCCAGTTTCCGCGGCTGCCACCTCATCGTCCCCATGGTTGCCACCTCATTCACCAGCTATTGCCACCTCATTTCCAATGGCTGCTATCTCATTTTCCGCAGCTGCCACTCCATTTACCAGCCACGGCCATTTCACTTCCCGGTAGCCGTAATGTCCTTTTTCCGTCCGCCGTCAAATATTTTCCGACAGTTGCAACTCTGGCAGCTGCAATTCCAGCAGCTGCAATTTCGGCGGTTGTAACATTGGAAGCTGCAACATCTTTTTCCCACAGCCGCCACATCATTTCCCGGCTGCCACCTTATTTCTCGGCGGCTGCCACCTCATTGACCAAGTCACTTCCACATCATTCCCACGTAGCTGCCATTTCTTTCCAGCGGCTGCGACATATTTCCCATAGTCGTAAAATCTTTTCCCGCCAGCTGTAAGTTTTTTTTTCCCGCCGCCGTAAAACTTTCCCGTGATAGCCGTAATTTTCCCTGATATCGTAAATCTTTTTCCGGCTGCCGTGAATTCTTTTCCGGTGGCTATAACTTCTTTCCTGCCAGCTGCAACAAGCTTTTTCATCGGCCGTGTGATCATTTCTTTGGCAACTTGCAGTGGTAACTTCCGTGTTAACAGAAGGATTGTTCAACTTGCTAATTATGATGCTGATTCATCCCAGTCCTGCCGGCGAGCTCATCATTTTAACCCGGAGGATGCGACGCCTTGTGTTTTACCGACGAAGGAAATCAGTGCCTTATCCGAGTCATCATGATCCCACGGCTGACTGTGCACGCGTCCGGCTCCGTGACGTCACCAACTGCATGCTCCACCAGTTTCCGTAGCCTTCCGACGCACAGTTTTATGAGGTATGGCTTTCATTTATCACGTGATTAAAGTATTGATATCATTTAAACGAGATTGGCCGTACCTTCACTCGTACCACCATTTATATCTGATTAAACCTTTCCCTCGTACGACGTAATACTAATAACTGCCACCTTCCCCAATTCGGCATGAAAATTTTAAACTCTCTGCGCTTAACTTTCCGAATTTGCCCATTCGCTCAACGTCTCCGCTCAACGATTCGTGCATTCTCTGTGCTGCAACTTCCATTCTGGGATCCTGTACTCTGTCGAATAGCAGTTTCATCTTGCAGCCAGGACCATGGGCATTCCAGTTCGCCATGAACCTTTCAATACCAGGGAACTTAGACGGAATCTGCAAGTTCTGGCCATTTTTCAAGCTGCTGGCTGGGTCGAGTTCTTTGAACGATTGGATGGATTTGATCGGGACGCAGCCCTGCAATTTGCCTTGAATCTTACTAAAACACACTCCACGGTGTGGGGGCTGTGTATAGATGTTTCTGAGGTCATTATATCCGAGGTTACAGCTATCCCGATGGTGGGAAAACCTTGGTTTAACCGTCGAGTCCCTGCAACGGTTGCACGGGAAGAATTTTTACTTCCAGGGGAGCAAGTTGAAGCATCCAGGAGAGGGATTGCACTGAAGTCATTGCCGCAGCCATGGGACCAGGTTGCTGTATTCCTCAAGAAGTACATTACCTGCGAAGGTAGATACCAAACTGTGTACAAATCTGAACTTCCTTTGCTTTCTCATCTCCGTCATGGCATTTTGTTGAATATTCCATTTTATCTATTGCACGACTTGCGCCATATGGCAACGTTTGTTCAATCTGCAAAGCACCCATTATCCTCCCTCACCCACCATGGCCTTATTAAGTTAATTATTGTAAGAACCCTGGCCCAACATAATATAACATGGGAGCAATTCATTACCCGACCACAGCAACCTGTTCCCTTGAGGGTCATTCCATTACAGCAAATACCGGTTCCGCCACAACAGGAGGACCGGAGTTCCTCCAATGAATTTGGGGGGAGGGATGAAACGGAAGAAGAACAACAGGGGGCACAGGTAGGACCATCCGGGAGGGATGAAACGAAAGAAGAACAACAGGGGGCACATGCAGGACCATCCGGGGTGGATAAAACCACAGAGGAAGAACAAACAGGGGCACAGGCAGAGCCATTTGAAGTGTATGAATCCCCAGCACAAGCAGAACCAGTGGGGGATGACACTGCATTTGAAGGAGAGCGAGGGGAAGCACAAACAGAGCCGTTAGGCGACAATGTAGATGAAACCCTCGCGGAAAACCTAGATAACAGGGCAGCTCCGACAGCAGAAGGTGAAATTGGAGCAGCATCAAATGCTGCGACAATGGAACCTGAAGATGACGGAGCCAGAGCAATGGAAGAAGATATTGAGCTGGTCACAATCGAGTCTTCACCGGAGTGGGCAGGAGGAGAAGCTGTGATTGAAGAAGAACAGCATGGGGGGCAGGGAAATATTCCTTTAACTTCAGTTTTGCCCCCCTATATTCCAGCTCCACAAGAAGAAACATCACAAAAAGGAAAGTCACAAAAGAAAACGCCACAGAAGAGGAAGAGGGCCACCAATGAGTTTGATTTAGTGGCACCAATCAGAAGGAAACGAACTCGATCAATCACAGCAGCAGAGGCAGCTAGAACAAAATGGGAAACCTTAGAAACACAGGTTGAACCACCAATCCTTACACCAAAACCGAGGGATGCTCCACAAAGGCCAGTGGAGGAAGAACCTGAAATTGAGGGACTCTTGTATGAGAATGCAATGCTGAAAGAGGACCTCCAAGCACTTAGAAAGGAGCTGGAAACATGGAAGGAAATCTGTAGAAAGCAGGGTGGAAGAAAGATGTATACATTAATAGAAGCTGCAGACCAAGTGGAGGAATCAGCTTCTGCTGGAGCTGCAGAAAAGGATGAGCGAATACTCTGCCCCACCTGTGGGGAGATCTTTGAGGAAGCAGGCCATAAAATTTTACTTAGCACCTATTCAGCACAACAGCCTGTAGCCACAGAAGGGAAAGCAGTGGATAAAGAAGGTGCTGTTACACAAGAACCAGCACCTTTAAACATCCTTGCTGCAGCTGCCACTTCCCATGATGCAAAAGTCATAGAACGGATGGGAGAAGAACAGGGAGTGGAGGATGCCCTGGAAATTTATGAGGAATGTATGGCAATCCCAAAATTCTCCCACAACATAGAAATTATAGAACAGATGGGAGAAGAACGGGAAATGAAGGATGCTCTGGAGCTTATAAAAGAATATAGTGAGACCCCAGAGTGTTCCCATGACACGGAGATCATGGAGCCAAGGGATACTCTGGAGGATAGTGAAGAATTTTGTGCTGTAACCCCAGAACATTCCCAGGACACAATAATTTTAGAAGAAGAAATGGAAAGGCAGGACAGTGATAAGTTGGAACAGGATGCTGCAACACAAGAACCAGCAACCCTGAATATGACCGTCCAACCGACTGAGCAGACAGGAGAAGAAGCTGGGACAGAGGATATTCTGGCATTTACTGATGAACTCTGGGTTGTAACCCCAGAGAGCTCTCATGATACAGAACTTATAGAAGAGGAGCTGCAGCAAAAGAAGGATGAAAAGGTGAGCCAGGATGTTGTTACACAAGAACCAACATCCTTGGAAACTGCAGTAAGAATTCCTGAATTGCAGTTGGAAGATAACCTGGAAGTGGATATCATTCCTGATACACAGTGGAGTGAATATGAACAGGTACAGACACCATGCTCAGGTGACACTGAAATCTTGGAGGAGGAGCTGCAATTTGAAAAGGATATCCAGTCTCAGCAGCAGAATGACAAAGAAGACACTGTTACACAAGAACCAGTGTCTCCAAAAGCAATAAAGGCAGCTGCTGAAGAAGGTTTAAGGGATGTTGATGTTACACAAGAACCATCAACTCCCTTGTTAAGATTAGATGCGCTGGAAGACACTGTCCCACAAGAACCAGTGCTTTCACCTCCTAGAGATGTCATTGAGTTGGACTCAGATTGAGGATTTCTTTTCAACTCCCTCAGGCATAGCACAAGAAAACTGCAGAAAGATTCCCACCACACCAAGTGCATTCCTAGACATCAGCAAGTAGTAGTGGAAGGGAAACAGTGAAGTTGGAAGATGCCAGGTTACTCACAGAAGCCTTTCAAAAAGGATAGAGGGGATGCCTGATTTATCTACATTCCTTCCTCTCTCCTGGACAGAGTTCAGTGCAATATTTAGATGCAGGTTGTTGCATGAGGACATGCAACAGGATAGTTGGGGGGAGATGTTGAGCCCATAATTGGCCCTTTTTGACCATCATTTATCATCTTCCTTTACCTTGTCTTACACCAATTACCTTGGCAATTCGACTTATTGTCTTTATCTATCCCCCAAATTACCAAGGTATGGCCGATTATTGTTTTATTGTATTAATACTTATGATTGTGATGATTAAAGCTGTGCATCTCTTAATCTGTGCTAACATGATGCGATTTATGAAGGTAATAAGGCAATAGACTGCAGGAAGATCGGAGCTGAACAAGTCATGAAGGAACGTTGATCGCTTGTGGAAGGTTCCTTGGGGCTCAAATCGTCAATCAAGGCACAGTCATGGCAGGGCAACTGTAACAGAAGAACTATCTTAAGTATGTCGCTGCTCGAATCTAGCTGTGAGCTGGAAGGACCGTCACTCTTGGGACAATTAATACTCCTCTCATATTTGGATATTTCAGTTCTGCCACGCATTGTAACAGCTAGATTATTTAGGGCGCCTGAAGATCAGAGATCTTCATGGCTGCCCAATTATAGGTTTAGATGTTGCAAACTGTATGTATAAATATGTGGTATTACCTCGACCGAGGGGTTGGACAGCAAACAATTAATTTATCTTGTATTAGCAGCCAAGCCAAAACTGTGTACTCATTCTTCTGTTAATATAAGGAGTTACTTCTGAGCTAAAGAGAGTGTTGTTCAACCAGCGTCTCTGTGTGAAGACTGGGCCCGTCTTCCACAGAGATTGCTGCGTTAATTTAGGATTTCATCTTTCTTGTTGTGTGATGCTTTGTCTTTCTCTTGTACGCAGCAGCAATATTTATTGTGTGGATTTTTCAGTATAAGTTATATTTCTGTGAGATTGGTGAATGGTATAGAATAACAGTCGACTGAGTCAGGTTTGTTTTACACATTTCAATTTCTGTTCACACTGCCGTGTTCATCCTACAGCTGAGACGTAATCCCAGGAGCTCTTACAATTTAGCTTTCCTGTTATGTGTTGATTGATTTATATTCTGCAATTCAGTTTCTTAGAACAGTTGCTTCAATCTCTTTTATCAAAATTCTAGAGTAATGTTCAGGTCATGCTTTATGATTCCCAGCTTGATTAGATTAGACAGTTGATTATTTTAGAATGCGAATGAGATTTCCTTCTTGCAATCATTGATTAGATCTGATACCATTTCTTCTTGATGCATAATAGAAAAGAATTGTAGTATAGCAGTTGGAAGGCAATCGGGATTGCATAGATTCTTGGGATGAACATGGGTGATAGAAGATAAAAGTATTCACTTCTAATGGTTTTGTGTTTAAGCATATATTGTGCACTTGTCCTTTGAAATAAAAAGACTTTCTCGGGTTGACAATAAATTTCATACGCTCTGTGTGTTGATATTTAATTATCTGCAATTAGAGTGCTTGACAACAAGAACCAACAGTAGGTAGAAAATATATGTTTCTATTAGAAGCATCCCATTCAACACATGTAAGAGCCCACAAATTATTGGAAGAAAAAGAGATGGTTTCCCACAAGATCCAACAATGAGAAAAGATGCTTTGTTGCCACACAAGAACCAACAGTAAGAAATTGATCAAAAAGTTTAGTGAAGAATTAGGGTGAAATTAAGGCATTCTCTGCATTCAGTTTATTGGATTCATGGTTCATTAATGCATGCATTGGTTCACTTCTACACAATTGTTGCAAGTTTCCAAGTTACCTTCAATTGGAAATCAAGTTGCATCCATTGACATAGCATTTGATATCTATAATGGAGTATTTAGAGGACACTTATTGTTGTTGTCAAGATGATGCAAGATGTTGTTTATAACACTTTGATGGCAATACTATAGCAGAGTTCATGGCAAACAGTTGGTTCAAGCATGAAACAAGTTGGAAGGTGATTCATTGTTGTGTCTTTCTTTCCATTGTTTGGTTATTGACTGTCCACATTTCTGAGATCAGTTTCAGCATTTTTATAACAATGGATAACTATATTTTTCAAGACTTGATAGATACTTGGATGTGGGAAGGATTTCATGGTGTTTTGTTGACATCCCTTGTTTTGATCATACACATGGATTCATTGAATAACAAAGCATATGTGTTATATGGATTGCAATCATAAGGATTTGATGGGTTGTGAAGTTCATAGATATTTCAAGAAAGAATGATTACAATGCCTTTCCCTCCCATACAAACATTGTGGTTGTTTCTCTGTCTGCACATTATTTTCATGCTTGCTGATACACATCATTGTTTGAAAATAGTTTATGTGCTCATAAGATTTACCAATGGATCATAATAATCATTTATTGGGTAGTAGCATGGTGATTTTGTGGCATCCTCTATTGCAATTATGAAAATACTTTTATAGTTGATTACACCAATTCTAATAGAAGGGATTCATTATTAAAAGGAAATTGAAACAATGTCTCTACCCAAAAGTTAAAAATTTTATGTAGTGGCTTGTTTCAGAGGCACTTTTCCCATAGTTATTTCAAGCAACAGAAGAAGCCTATGCTGCCATACAACAGGGAGAATTGCTGCTGCTATCAAGATGTTTTCTTCATGAATGATTGGGGTTTGTTATTATTTGGCAATGGTGTTTATGCTCATAAAATCTGCAGGGATGTATGATACTATTTATGTTTGTTGAAGGCATGGCAATTTGATGACAATGAGTTGAGATGGATCAGCAAGTATCTTATTCTCGTAAGCTGTCCTATAACAGTATATTGAAACAAAGTTGGAATACAACAACCTGTAGTAGCCCTGATACATTTAGAACAACAAATTGAAGGCATTTTTGGCAGTCAGGGACAAGGTTGATTATGCCATGTTTGGTTGATATTTGAGCTCTAATAGTCATTGCAAACTTTCAGTGAGCTTAAGCACTAAAACGATGAGCTCTAATAGTCATTGCAAAATTCTTCGCTAAATCCTTTGCTAAGCAGCTGCAACACCGCCAAATTTTCTGCTAAATCCTCCGCTAAATGGTTGCAACATTGCCAAATTTTTCGCTAATTTCTCTGCTAAAGTTTTTCGCTAAATTTTTCAGTAATTTTTGAAACTCCATCAGAATTGCTAGAGATCATTTGATGGCTATTTTTTTTCTGAATATTATCCTTTTATGAGAAATGCAACAACCATTGTTTGAAGGAGTTTCAAGTATTGTTTGAAAAGAAGCATCATATTCCATTAGCATCATTAGTGGGCAAGCAGATTGGTTTTGGTCATTATGCATGGTAAAATGAAAGCAACAACCAAATGAGTCCTTCTAGTTTGGATGCTACAAAGGTATTGGGTTGCATGAGGACATGCAACAAGTTCAGTTTGAAGGAGATGTTAGGTCACGGATTTGTCCATATTTTCATCACCTATCGACATATATTTCATCCCTCTTCTTCCTATTATTATCCATTTATCATTCCATTTTCCATCCATTTGCTGTAACTGTACGTAAAATACCATGTTACTTCCATTGATGCTTTAGTGGTTAATCATGATTATTTTCCTTTATTTTTGATGAATTGAAGACTATTATGCATAATTTTACTCATGATGGTTTATGGAGTGATTTTTCATATTAGCAGTAGTAGCAGCCATGGTTCAAGCCTCCAAAGTTGGCATGCTAGCACACGTCCGCATGAAGATTCACAACATGGTTTCATTCCTAGGATTGATTATGTGGATTTGTGATTTCAATTCGTGCTCAAGTCCAACATGGCAGCCTCCATCTCATGATCAAACGGCCTTAACTAAAAATGCATGCCAGATAAGAACACATTGATTTATGTTGCGATTTGCGGGTAGATGGAGAAGAATCTTGAAAATCTGGGATATGGGTTTTGTGCGTAACGACCTCAATTACCTGACTCGTTAGGAAATTGCCAAACAAAGCCATGGTTTGAGATGTACAATTGGTTCTCTAAATGTGTAATTCTCATATGTACTGTTGCGGCCAGTTTTACAAATTAGCAATTGGTTGAAACATATCACAAATTAGGGATTCCGTTTTTCATTCTCGTGAGAGCATTTTATGTATAAATATGTAATCATTCTGATGTATTGGGGGGAGAGAAGAGCAAGTAATGTTATGCTATAGGATTTGATCCAGACTTTGTTGTAATACTTTCATTATGATAATACATGCTGGCAGTTTCATAATCTAGAGTTGTAGACTTTCATTGTGGAGTTCCAGCTCTGCTCAATGGAGGAAGGGCCCTCTTCCCTGAGCAGATGCTGATAGTGTTGATTGTAGTTGTGTAGATTTGTTATCATTTAGTTCATGCTTTCATTCATTAGATTTATCATAGTTGTATGCTTTCATTCATTAGAGTGATCATAGTTGTATGATTTCATTCATTAGATTTATCATAGTTGTTTTCTTGTTAATTCATTTGACAGATCGTTGGCCAACATAGCACTTCGTTTAGATTCATACAATTAGATATTGCTTCATAAAGAGTTGATTTTGTTTTAAGTTATATTTACAGTGTAATTTTATGAATAGGTTTTAGGTTTAATTTCTTTTCAAGAAGGTGTGATCTAGTTTACAATAAGTTTCGATTTCATACCAATAGATAAACAGTGTCAGGTAGAAATTGTGCTTGCATAGATATTGCACGATAGCTTTGAAATAAAAGACTTCCTCGGGTTGATAATTTATGTTTTGGTAGTATCAGTTGTTTAATTAATTAGACAGTTAATCCAACCAACATGGGTGAGTTAGTTCATTCTCCTACATCCTACAATTCCATGTTTTGCAGCATTAGTCTCAATGAAGTATGGGTGAAAGGGTTCTTTTTGATGGTGCCACATGAGGAGTATGGAACTCCTAGATTTACTTTTTATGATGACAAGGTTGGAGCACATTTTTATTCACATTTGCAGCAACATCCTTTATTACTTTATGATGATTCACATCTTCATGGATGCACCTATGATATGCATTTGAGTCACTTGAAGACTCATGGTTTTTCTTTCTCAACACTTGGTCCATTTGATGTTGGAGGAACTTCATCCAACACTGGGGTGAATAGATTTATGATTGGAGAACATTATTGTTGGCAGCCACATACTCTGTTATATCTTTATGATTCTCACATTCATGTATGTATGGGTGAGACTTCTTTGAGTCATTTGAAGTCTCCTTGTTTTTTTTGCTCATTATTTGGTTCAGATTTTAGTGGAGATTCTTCATTCACTTCTTGGATGAAAGAATACATGGCTGAATATTTTGCTGCATATCACATCCTTTTGGAGCAGCATTATAGGACATGGGATCCTAACCTATGTCATTGGAGCATATTTGACTGGTTACTTGATGCTTGCATGCACTTGGAAAATGGTGTTCTACTTGCTTGGAGGTATAAGCACTTTCATGATTCTTTGATGAGGCACTTCCTTGATGTACTTTTTTGTCATGTTGTTATATACTTTGATGATCTATACTTTGTACTTATGATATTTGGAAGAATGCATACAAGGAAATGGGATCCAGGAATCCTCTTATCTAATGGTATGGGTTGGAGAGCACTCTTAATTGTTGGGGTGCAATACAAGCAGTGGGACCTTGGAATAATTTTTGTCTCATTGGTTTCAATTTTTTTTGGGAAATAAGTAGTATGGGAGATTGAGTTCCCACTTAGTAAAGTGATTTTAATCAGAGTAGTGCAGCAACAAGCATGGTGGTTCCTCTCTAAAACTCTCATGGAGTCTTGAGGACTCAAAATTGGGTAATTTAGTGGCAGCTTCAGAGAGTTATATAGTGGAAAAGAAGGCAGGTTATTCAACACATACGTTTGAAATTTCTTGAGGAAAATCAATATTGGGAAGGGAGGACTTGTAATGTCCCAAAATTTTGCATTGGATCACAATGGCCTAAGCCAATTGGCCATACTCATGATAGTCTGTCAAATTGGTACTAAAGGTCAAAATAATTGCCATGCATGATGTCCAAGTTAGTTATAATGTAAAATTATATCCAAATGGACAAGTTGGGTCACATTAGAGCAAATTCCCAATTCAAATTGTAATGTCCCCATCCACACAAAATATCATGGAGGAAAATTTCCACTAGCTTACTAGTTCCCTAGGTTAGGGGTGGAAGCATTAAAATTTGGAGTGATGGAGCTACAAGAACCAAAGTGAAATTAGACTTAAAAATGCACATTAAATGGGTCAAATAAATAATAATAAAAGAAAATAAGGTGGCATTGGATCATGAGGGAACATAAGAGGTTGTCGGACCCACATGTGGCTAGATTTCCTCACTACACTTGGAATCATTCTCTCACCAATTCGAATTCAAGATGAAGGGTAAAATACTTGGGCAAGTTCAAGAGTTATTATTCATGGCATGACTCATCCAAGGTAGAATTGGAGTGGAATATTAACTCCCATGGAAGAGGAAGAGGCATCTTAGAGAAATTGTGACACTTGGGCTAGATTCCCTAGCTTCTATGACAACAATGATGAATATTCTATGACACCTATGGAAAAAATCAGACCTGATGGCTGACATATGAAATATTTAACATGGTAGGGATAAAAATAGCCTCCAAGAGGGCGCTAAAGGGAGTTAGGGCAGCTAATATGCTTCCACATGTGATTTGGTGGAAGTGGGATACTAGGAATTGTTGTACAAGTGGCATTCTTTGGAATCTCTTCCCAACTTGAGTTGGAATGCATCTCTTGGAAGGAATTCGACCCATAGAGAGATTTGAAACTTTATAAATGTCAAGAAAAAAGAATGAAGGCATGTTTTGATCATTTTTCAAATTTGCAATAGCATTTGGAGAGAAGAGCTAGTGGAGTGCTACTCTACTTGCCTTGGCACCAATTTTGAGGGTGAACGATTCCCATCCTAGTTGGTAATTGGAAAGGCCATTCAGCCATTTAATTTGGAGATTCAATGGATTCATTTGTTACAGGTGTAAGATACAGGTCAGATCATGGTCACTTCTAGTTCAGCTTGCTTCTTCAACCATTTCAAGTTTTCTATGCATATTCTTGATCCTTGAGGAATTGCACCTTTGGTGAGATACTATTCTCTTTGGGGGAGCTTATGATGCACCATTAATTTGTAATATGATTTATATTCTCTATATTTCATGATCAAAAGAGCCACAAGTCGATATTCCAAGAAATACTATGCAAAATTGCTCATTAATGAACAAATAGTACCATTTTCCCCACTACCTTGTTGCAAGTTAATGATATGTTGATAAATTCGAATGGTGAAGTGAATGAATGATGGATTAATGACAAATGGAATTTCATTTATGTGTTAAAAGAGTTTCAGGTTCATTAGACAAGAATTTGGAGGCATTTGGTTGAGTTTCATAACATTTAGTGAAGATTGCCTACCATTTCCCCTTATGTTGAAACTAACAATTCTATATCTGATTTGGGAGAGTTGTAGCAGGTATTATAAGCTGAATGATGATTTATATGAGAACCCATTTATGTCCTTTATATGTCACCATACTCGTTTCATAATTTCGAGAGGGTTCTATTTCATTTGGAGAGCCAACTTGTCATTTACCCTAAAGGGATTTGAACCACAATTTGCTAGTAAAACTCCCTACATTGACTAGATTACCAAAGTGAGTTGCAGAAGAAATTTGAAGGTTGGAAGGAACCTATAAACACCCTTGTTATGGTTTAAAATAATCCATACACTTTCTGGTATAATTTGAGTTCATTTGGAGCTATTTGGATCCATCTACCCTTGGGGGGTTTAAGCCTCAAAATTACTAGTAAATTCCTTGAGTTCTCTTGGATACCTATTCGACCCCAAAACCACATATAATGCTGGAAATATAATTTAATTAATGTATAATAATATATACAATTCTCATACCCATCATTAGTGAAGGTTGTACAACATTTGGAAGAGCTTTGTTCTAAGACCTAGGGGGGATTTCCACTTCCCAAGTTGACTATTCTTGTCTCGAAACTTCTTCCCTTGAAAATTGAAGACCATGGTTGGGTATATCAGTTTATTATATGTCATAAATATGTGTTAGTGTGCCCCATGACCCCTCATGACCTTCCTCACCAAGTTTGAAAGTATTTGGAGAAGTTTGGAATCAGTTGTATACATATACCTAGAGTTGAAATTTGGTGAAATTGAGCACACTGGGAACTTTTATTCAGAAGGGACATTACATTAAATTTATTTAGAGTTAGGGTTTTTTCCTCACCTAGTGCACCCCTCATGAAAATTTGTGACTCCCACTTTGATGAGGACTCTTCCTCTCCCCTCTAATGCATCCTATTGAGAAGTGTAACTCCCATTTTTCTAATTTTGGAATGTAACTCTTCCCTTGTGTCTCTCTCTCCCCCCCAATTCAAATTGCTCTTGGGAAATGGGATTTGGGGTGGATGGGAGCTAGTATCTCTTATTGGTTATGCATGATGTTGGATCTTGTTGTTTCTATGGTACTAGTGGGATTGGTTTTGGTTTCTTTTGACATGATTTTTTGTTGGTTGGTGCGCCCTTGCTGAGCATGTGCCCAAGTTGAGTTACTCTGGAATTTTCATTGTTTTGTCTTAGAATTGCCTCTGGAGATCCTGGATTGGAAGTGATGTGGAATCCACTTGCCATTTCATTTTATTTTGGACTGATATATTTCTGAATATTTTGTCCTGGAGCCATTGGAATTTCCCTGGAGTGGAAATTGAGGAAGACTTTCCATTGGGTTGTGGTTGGACTGATTTCTCCTGAAAACTTTGTCCTGGAATTGCCACCGAAGTTCCTGGATTGGAAGTGATGTGGAATCCACTTTCCATTGGATTGTGGTTGGACCAATGTTATATGGGTTTTTAGGTTGAGTGCACTCTTTCTTGTGGCATCATGGTTCCAGCTTGGGGGTGACCATTGCAAAGTGAGTTTTGGCTTTCATTGTGTCTATGGTTGGGTGGAACGTGGCACGATCGATTTTAGTTGTGTATTTTGCAAGATTAGTAACTTATTTAATGTTTATTTGAATTACTTGGCTCTGATATGGTTCTTATATGGTTTCACATGAAATGTATGAGAAAATATATGAGCTAATTATGTAAGAAATATCTCATAGATTTTAGTTACATTATGCTACTAGTTTTTGGTATTTTGTGAGCATGTGCTTGAGAAAAATGTTTATTTGGAACCTTTGATAAAGATATGATAATTGTGACTATTTTATTTAGATTATGTGTAATTTTATTTTTCAATAGCTTAGGAATTATTGGAAACACCTCTCTACAGTGTTTCTAGCCTCTATTCGAAAACTAGTTCACCAGTTGGGTTGTTTTATGTAGTTTCAAGATTTGGCATGTGAAATGTTTGAGAAAATTCTTGAGTGAGATAAATGATATTAGATTTTATAATTACAATTACAATTTATGAATAAATGTGTAATATTTCCTATATAGTTCTATATTTGCTTATCAAAATCCTAGTTTTGTTTCCATTCACTAGCTCCTTCGAAAGAATTGTTTTAAATGGATTTATGAATTTGCATGGGAAGTGTTGGAATAAATATTGACATAATTTATATATATGATAATGCTGATAATACATGTTATTTATAGTTGGAATGTATTCTAAATGACTCTGCAATTTTTTTATGCATTTATCTTACTTGATTCCTTAATTTCTAGCCAATTTGAAGAAGTAGGTTTAGCTAGTTTGATGAATTAATAAGAGGACTGTTTATGAGTAGAAAGATACAAGAATTTTGATGTAGTGTAGCTCTTATATTATGTACATGATCTACAATGGTCAATAATTTCTTATTTTTTGCATTTGGAAACTAGAAACGGAAACTAGCTTCAAATCGGTAGAAATTAGTAACTAGTTTGTAGATTGAATCTATGTTTTCGTAATTTTTGGAATTTACAAAAATATGATATATTATTTGTACTTTGATTTTGATGTATAATTCTATTTTCCATATATTTACCCTCTCCTATGTGTGATCCGGAACTCAGTACAATTGATTGGGTTAAATTCCTAGCAGTGTTTATTAATTAGTTGCACTGATTTAGCTTGAATGAATCATCGTTTATGTGAAAGGATCTGACATGAAAATGCAAATTTATTTTTCTGTATGTGAATACTTAAGTATATGTATAATGTTTGTAGGTTAAATTTTTGGTTCATTGGAATGATTGTGTGTTGAATTCGTGCAAGACTAGCTGTTTGTGTTAAATACTAGTTAACTAGTCTTGGAGTCATTTTATAATTGTTTTGTTTAATTAATTGGAAAATGACAATTAGGGATTATTTACATGATATTAGGCTTTAATTATCCATTTTTATTGATAAATGATGATTATGTGATACAAAAATGAATTTATGTTAAGTGTCATCAATTATGCTCTAAGTGTCGCAATTAGTACACTAAATACTAGTTAATCATGATTAAGTGAAAATGACCTTTTTAGGTGTAAGTAACCTGTGTTATGGCTTGGTATGGATGCATAATGATGTTATATAGTGTTGGATAAGATTTACCATCCTTGTTTCAATTTTATTGATTATTTATGAATTTTGTTTTAATTTATTTGGAATTATCGATATTTTGTCATAATTAAATTGTAGAAAAGGAAATTAAATATTTATAAAATTATTCCGCTGTGCTAAAATATTCTAATTATCCCTAGAATTATAATGATATTTCCTTAATATCCTTTTATATCCTCGGGGGACATTACATGTGGTATCAGAGCTACAGTTACAACACTGCGGCTGTTGGGCCTATTGGTCGCTTTAAATTTGTTTTGTTGAATGAAACGTTAATGTTGCCTTTGTGAAAACCAAAATGAATGCACTAATATATTTATGAAATATGAAATTATATTATTGTTTTTAAGTCTTAGAATATTACTAGAAGAGATATATCCTTTTATGTGTGTGTTTTAGCTTAATTAATTGAAAACTAGCTTAGTATGCCTTGTTCCTTTTTAATTAGAAAATTAATTATTGTTTGGGAAATTGAATAAATTGAATAATGGAATATTAAAAAAACTTAGAATAAACACCTTGTAGCTATCAGTAGGTAGTTAAACCAAGGAGAGACCCAATAAAGAAAACCGTAGAGGATGGAGAAGAAACAAACAACACCTTATGGTCCCAAGGAGGGGTATGTAGGAAGGAGGAGAAGTAGCTCATCCTTAGATCTGGAAGACTTAGTTAGGAAGTGCAATGAAAATATTGATCACCTTCAAGAACATATAATGAATGAACTGAAAACCTTAAGAAATACCCAGGTCAAGGAAGAAAAGAAAAGCAGGAAAACTTATTCCAAGATGGACTTTCTGCCAAACAGTTATAGCACACCTCCCTTGATAAAAAGAGGTAGAAGTCTAGAGAGTAGTCCAAACCGTTCTTCATAAGACCATCGTAGTATAAGGATAAGAAGGTATGACCATGATAATTTGATGGGAGAATTAAGTAATATAAAACCTCCGACCTTCAATGGTGAAATTAAACAAGGGAAGAACATGAAGAACACTTAAGAATAGTAATGCAAGTAATAAGAGAACATCAACTATATGCTAAGTTAAGTAAGTGATATTTGTATCAGAACAAGATTCACTACTTAGGACACATTGTATTAGAAGAAGGAATCTCAGTTGATCCATAAAATATAGAAGCTATAATTAATTGGCCAACACCTAAGAATGTGTCAGATGTTAAATATTTTATGAGTTTAGTAGGTTACTATCACAGGTGTATAGAAGGATTTTAAAAGATAGCACATCCGATAACTTCATTGCGAAAGAAAGGTATAAAATTTGAATGGACATCTAAATGTGAAGAAAATTTTCGGAAACTCAAAGAAATTCTTACTACTGCAGCAGTTTTGAAAATTGCGAATCCAAATGAAAGCTTTGTAGTATGTACAGATGTATGCCAACATGGTATAGGTGGTGTGTTATCTCATAATGGACATGTTATTTTTTATGAATATAGGAAGTTAAAGGAACATGAAAAAATTATGTTACTCACAATTTAGAATTAGCAGTAGTGGTACACGCATTAAACATATGGAGACACTACTTGATGGGAAAGAAATTTGAATTAAGAACTGATCACCATGGATTAAAGTATTTATTTGAAAACCTAATTTAAATGCAAGACAAATAAGATGGATGGAACTACTATATGAATATGATTTTGAAATTAAGCATATAAAAGTAAAAGAGAACAAAGTAGCATATGCACTTAGTAGGAAAATACATGTGATGCACATAGTTATCAGTACCAACACCTCAAATCTAAAGGATAAAATAAAAGAGGAAAACAATACATATGAATTATTTCAACATGTAAAAGCAGGTTTACAACAACAGGGAACAACACACAAGTTTGAACACTATAAAATGGAAGACATAATACTTAAGTATAAGAACATGGTCGACGTTCCTTACTCTGAAAATGTAAGGAAGATGGTTTTAAAAGAAATGCATGACGTCCCTTATGAAAGTCACTTTGGGTATCAAAAGACAATAGCATCAGCTAAGAAAGATTATTATTGGCTAGAAATGAAAAAGAAAATTGCATATTGCATAGATAGATGTTTAGAATGTTAGAAAGTAAAATTTGAATACAGACACCCTACGGGATCGTTACAACCTTTAAAGATACCATAATGGAAATGGGATGTAGTCAGTATGTATTTTATCACGAAATTACATAAGACAAGATCAAAACATGATGCTATTATGGTAGTGGTAGACAAGTTAACTAAAGCAACTCATTTTATTCCAGTTAAGACTACATATAAAGCAACTAAAATAACATATATTTATATAAAAGAAGTGGCTAGATTACATGGAATTCCGAAATCAATTGTTTCAGACAGGGAGTCAAAGTTTATAGGACATTTTTGGAAAAGTTTGTTTAAAGGTTTTGGAACTGATTTGAACATGAGTACTTCACATCATCCTCAGACAGATGGATAGACAGAAAGGGTAAATCATGTAATTGAAGATATCTTAAGAATATATGTAATGGATCAGCCTAATAAATGGGAAAATTATTTGTATCTAGAGGAATTTGATTATAAAAATGGTTATCATTATTCTTTGAAAGTAAGTCCTTTTGAAGCGATGTATGGAAAAAAGTGTAACACTCCAATCAGTTGGGACAATACGACAAACAGATTTATTATTGGGACAAAATTATTAAAGGAAATGGAATATCAGATGGTTAGGATTAAACATAGTTATTATTGGGACACAATTATTAAAGGAAATGGAATATCAGATGGTTATGATTAAACAGAGTTTGAAAGCAACACATGATAGACATAAAAGTTATGTAGATCAGAACAGGATTGATAGATAGTTTCAAGTTGGAGAACATGTGTTTTTGAAAGTGAAATAGAAGAAGAGTACTTTAAACTTGGATAGTTGTTCTAAACTTGCAGCTAGATATTGCAGACCCTTTGATATTTTGGAAAAGATAGGACCAATTTCTTATGAGCTAGATTTTCCTCCTAACAAGTATACATGATGTTGATTATGATTTGTATATTTGGTTTGATTAGATGAATTTGGAAGGATATTTTCCGGTAGAGCCTATTTCCATCATAGGCAAGAAGACTAAGTTGCTCAGGAACAAAGGAATCCGACAGGTCAAGGTTCAGTGGAGCCATTATACTTTTGAGGACATAACTTGGGAATTGGAAGATGTGATGAGGGAGGCATACCCTCATCTATTTTGAAAGATTTGAGATTTTTCGGCATGTATGTGTATGCATCGAGGAAGATGCATGGTTTAAGGGGGGAGGGATGTAATGACCCTCTGGTTTATCCCCTGAACATATTATTGTTGTTATTATGTTGGATATTATGGAACAAGGTGTCGATACTATGGTTTGCATATTATTATGTTGAACATTATTAATTAATAAAATAAAATAATCGGATCGACCGATGCCATGAAAAAGAGTATGAGGAACCATGATGTTACGAGAAAGGGGAACCATGATGTTACGACCAAGGGGAGCCATGATGTTATGGGAAAGGGGTTGGGGGAAAAGTGTTACCTTGTGTTTTAACCTATGTGTATGTGATACACCCTTCTTGTGGACTTGGTGGACCCTCTCGATTTATACACCCTCATGTGTTATGCTACCCTTTGGTTTTTATTTTATTCCAAGATTAATTTTATTTGGAGTTAAAGTTTTTTCCTCACCAATGCACCCACTACTACATATGGCTCAAAAGTCCCACGAACGTTTGCCATGAAATAGTTAAAATTGATGTTTTCATGGAAAAACAGTTTAAATTTTTGGAAAAAAATTGAAAATTCTCCTGAAGATCGTCGCTATAGCCACATATGTACTTTTTGCCTTTATAGCCACGAAATTTTGTCGCTGTAGCCACAAAAAGTACATCCATCTCTATAGCCACGAAAAATACTAAAGTGGTTGGTGTCCAATGTGGATTACAACCTCCTTACCTTAAAGAGAGTGTTCCCATCTATTCATTACTTGTACAAGGGAACATGGTTTTGGTCCCTTCACTGCTCTACCCCCTCATTGGAATTCCATCCATTGTTATTTCTCAATATCATAACCATTGGTTGGATAACTCTCCTTACTTGCTGAGTTTCTTCAACTCTTGTAATCTTCCTCCATTTATTCCCTCATTAGTGACCTCCCTCTGCAACTGCTCAATCTTCTTTTTAACTACACACATACAATTAAGCCAACATCAGTCTATGATCTATGCCTTTCTTAAAACATGTTCAACCCTCTCACTATTTCTTGCTTCCCCCATGATATTGTCTCTTATATGCCCTCAAAATTGTCAAAACCACTCCAACCACCCCCATGGTGCAAGGTTTTGATGTTTCCATGCTATTGGGTTCAAAAGGTTACCCTCCTTTACCAATAGTATTTTGATCCAAGTTGAGTTTTTTGTCGCCAGTCTCATCCTCACGCCCCACTTCAACTCTTCCTCCACCTTTGAATATCATTAGCATTCTTCTACAACAAATTCCTCTACCATTGTTTTCACCCCAAAATACATTGCTTGGTTTATCAAGTGGTCTACTTTCCAAAGCATAATTAGGTTCTAGATATTTCAATCTACTATCTTCTCCACCTTCTAGATGTATTCCACTACCTCCTTAATCAGTTGTAACCATTGATAGAGACTCATTAGGATGTCCACTTAGAAGATATTGTACTCATTTCTAGTAGCATTGCCATACAAAAATATCTATATACAGTTTTAAATATCTTTCCCTCACAACTCAGCTTCCTATTTAATGAAAACTCCAAAATGTGTTTCAAACCACTCATCTAACCATGATTTCAATAACCCTTGTCTCATCTTGCTACAACTCCTCCCTAATGAAATTGAAAGGCAAGGAAAGGTGGAAAAATGATGCTAAAAAGCTTATCACCCATCTACCTAGTGATGGTGTATGGTTCATAGCGAGTGGTTTGATCAACCTATTGGGTCTTGTAAGTTGCTATTTTTGCAAGTGAAATAAGACCTTGTTACCAACATTGTGATGTTGAACCCAATAGTGATCATGTCATTTATTGTGCTTTCCAGAACTTTGATATAGGATGTCATCTACTTGTCATTAAATGTGCTAAAATTGTTTCAAAACCAATTTGTTTGTTTGTTTCTCTATGAGCATGGGAAGATACTTGTGTTGATGTAATGGGAAAAACTACATCAACTAGTGAAGCCCAATGCAATTTTTGCATTGGGGGATTGAGAGAAATTAGGTTACCTTAGAGATAGAGTTGAACTAGAAGGAAACTATGCCAATCTTCATCATCTACAAGGGAAATTAGGTGTTGAAGCTTATATCTAGCCTGATTATTTCAATGTCATCCTCACCCCTTGGTTCCCCTCTATATTCTAACCCTTATTTGAATCCCTAGATGGCATTTAGATTGGGAATAATACTTGCCATTGAGGTGGTGCAGATATTTTAGGAAGGTGTGCAATAAAGGGTTGTCTTTCTCTAAGACAAAGTCCACATGTCACGCTATCATCTCTTTTGTGTGTAAGTATACGTCAAAATCAAGAGAGTATGTAGTCGTTTAACTCTCGTGGAACCCTATGTCTAGGATGATATCCTCCAATTCCTAGCCAATTTTCTTGTTGTTGGAGGCAACCCTTCTACCTCGATCCTTATCCTCCAACTTTTCCATTTTTTAGGTTATGGTGGCCAACTGTTTGAAATATTAATTCCAATTGAAATATGACTTCATAAATCCATCTTAAAAAATACCAAAGAATTTGATTATATCATTGGATCATATACGCAAAACATTTGAGTATTTTTGTTTAAGTTTCATACATAAACCTCTCCCCAGTTAAATCAAATGCCTTCTTAGCATGATTCAAAATTTCCACCACATTAATCTTAGTCTAGATCTACTATGCTTCTATATATTATTATAATTTTATAATATTTTTCTTTCATAAATACTCCCACTACATACTCTACTCAAAGGTAGTTTTTATAATTTTATAATGTTCAGTTCATTTGGTAAAACGAATATCTATACTCTACCTAAATGAAACAATAGAGATAACTCTATTGCACTAGTAACTATATAGTTCACACTTGCTTCCACCTCTACACCAATGTGGTTTTCAAATAATGAATTAAATCAACCTCCCTGACCGAAAAGTAATTTGGTGCCATTTTTGGCTTCCCATTGCTTTAGCTCTGCCATTTCAGTTGTGATATCTCCTACAACTGTTCATAGAAAACAGACAGGAAAATGGAGGAACCAACATCGATGGATGTCGATGAACAATTTCCTTCTAAAAAACCAACAAAGGAAAAGGAAAAATTGGGAATGATGCTATTCAAAAGACAAGTCCATGGGTCGAAAATAATCACCCTCAATCTCTCGCAGATGTTGTAGCTCATAAAGATATCATCGAAACAAGTGATATTTTGCTACTCATTTTGGTTTTTAGGCTTTTTTGAGGGTCAATCTTGTGTTTAAGATTTGTTTTTTGTGATTTAATGATTTTCAAGGGGAAGATTTGGGGTTTAATTTCATGTTCCCGGCTTTAACGATGCCTACAACGTAGTGGTGGCCATTTGATGTTTGATAATGTGTTCAAGGTTTCAAATTTGGGGTTAATGGATGTATTCGCTGCAAGTGCGGTGTGTCAGGGTTTAGGGTTTAACTATATATTGATTGCAAGTGCGGTGTGTCAGGGTTTAGGGTTTAAGGATGCTGAAATTGTTAGAGTGGTGAATAATGCACATCGAGTTTCAATTTTGGGGTATAGGAATGTACGCATTGCAAGTTTACTAAGTCATGATTCAAGGAACAGAATTTAAGGATGCTGACATTGTTTAGAGTGGTAATGTTGATAGACTGACGAGCGAGAGCAAGCTGCCTCATCTCCTTCTTTACGATTCGCATGGCACCGGGAATACATCCACTGCGTTGGCTGTAGCACGCAAGCTTTATGGGAGTCAGTACCAGAACATGATCCTGGAGTTGAATTCCTTGGATGATCGAGGAATTGAAGTAGTTCGCCATCAAATTCATGATTTTTGCAAGCACTCAGAGTTATAGTTTACAGTCAGGATTAATGCCATTTTGGAAGGTAATTTTACATTGATGTTTCATTTGAACATTTCTTTCACATGCGAAACTATTTTATTTTTCTAAAACCTATGCAGTCAACCTATACTCTGCAATCTAATTGAAGAATACACTTGGATTGAACTCATTGTACTAGTGATTGGTTCACCGTTAACATGAATGGATTTGACAATCAAATATGTGGTTATGAAACTAGTTCTACAACATTGCACAGATTGATTTTATTCTTTTGTTGTTTGAGAAAAATGGTAGATAGGCTCAATTGGAATATGCATAGATCAGTTTGAGAAAAATGGTAGATAGGCTCAACTCCAAACGCACATATATGATTTTATTCTTTTGTTGTTTGAGAAAAATGGTAGATAGGCTCAATTGGAATATGCATATATTCGTTTCCTGTATGAAAAGCAATAATTTGATGCCGGATTTTTTATTTTCCCGTGTGCCAATTATTCCTCTGTTTATCAGCATAGCTATGGAGAATTACAAGGTTTTCTCTCATATGTAATTATGTTGATAAGATTATTCCAACTTTGCAATCAAAGTGCAAAAGATTTTTGTTGCTCCTTTGGACCCTGCCAATGTCACAGAGTGGCTACGACATGTCATAAGTGAAGAAAGGCTAGGTTTTTCAAGGCTATTTTAATTTCATGATAAAAACATATGTTTATTGTAAGGATAACCATCTCTTGTTTTAAATTGGGGAAATAACTACATGCTCAAATTGATGAATCATCTCTATGTTTAGATCCTTAACAAAATTAATTTGAACATTTCTTTCACATGCAAAACTATTTTATTTTGTAAAACCTATGCAATCAACCTATACTTTGCAAAATAATTGAAGAATACTTTTGGATTGAAATCATTGTACTAGTGATTTGGTTCACCGTTCACATGAATGGCTTTGACAATCAAATATGTGGTTATGAAACCAGTTCTATAACAATTGCATGTTGTTGCTGCCTTTAGAAGGAAGTTAAAATGAAGGTGGCACCAATAGAATGATTTTTATAATCAAGCTTCAAGTGTTTCAGTCCTTTCATTGTTGCAAGAGGCGGATTTATTTCCACTGTCTGTATTGATCTAATTAAGTCTAACTAGGAATTTATTTTTTTTGTTTTTTGGATGGCACTCTACGATTGACGTCATAGAGGATGGCTTGTCTGCAACAGTGAGGCTCAGCCGTGGTGACATGAGAAAGGCTTTGAATATTTTGCAGGTTCCAATTTCATCTTGCCTTTCACTTCCAAGCAGATCTTTAATATTTAAAATTTTTCTTGAACTAACATGGACACTTGAGTATTTACATGCTTGCCTTTATAAATGAAATTAGTGTGTAATTTTGACACATTCTTCTGTACAACTAGTTCTATGGGAAATCATTTGTACCATAAGAAATCATAAATAAAGTGATTCCACTACATTTATTATCATTCTCTGTAATGAAAATTCCTTATGACAAACCCAAATTATGGTCGATAGTCATTTGAGAGTGTCAACATTTTGTTTGGATCCTTAGAATAACGTTTTTCACGTAGCAAGCTGAAGGGCAGAGATAAGAACTACTTTATGATTTTAGTTCTTCCAACAGTTCAAAGTTTGTTTCTTCAACTTTTGGGTGTTGGCTTATATCTAATATGCCAAAGGTCAAGTTGATATATTGCGCTTCATCATTTTCTTTGGATTTCAAGTGGATTCTCTTTAGACTTTTTCATTCGATTATAATTTTGTGAATCGCTTTGCATCTTACTCTTACTGATTCTTTGTTGATGTGCTTGCTAGTCTTGTCAACCATTATAAATTCTTGTTTCAACCTGTTACCCCTCATATCGTATGAGGCCCTACACTTGTGGTTTTTATCACAAGTGCTTGTTGACAGGTTGATGCAGCTGTTGGATGTATTGGGTGCTTGATGATAGAGTTATGGTTCTTGTTGTTTTAATGCCATATCCGATGATTGGTTGATGTGTCCTCATGGTATATTGGTGCTAGTAGCTTTTAGATATGATTTCTCTATGATGTTTTGATGTTGTGCATATGACCCAACATTGAAGTTTAGAGAAACCCACAATGAGCATGCATTATTATAACTAGCGATTGCCCCAAGAAGGTGCAATAATACGCTGATAGATTATAATGGTTAAAGAACATGTGTTATCTCGGAGGAGATCATATGTTCAAAACTGGGGGGTAGGGTTTCTCATTGGCCCGTTGTGACAAGGCTCGAAGGGTAGGCGACCCCTGGGATAGAGGCTCTCCCCTAGGATAAAGGGTCTTGGGACGTCTCCGCCTTTGCTGAGTCACAAGTTTCTGGTATATCTGGCTTTCCAGCTGTTGGATATACCCTTGGGAGGTCGCTGTTCCCATGGTTAAAAATTTTTTGTTGTTGTTGGAGAGTGAAATGGATGGAAAGAGAAACTAAAACCAAGAAAGTATATGGACAAAAGTTTAAACATCGTGTAGACATGACCTTGTACAATAAAGATTTTTTTTGTTTCAAAATCGTTACCTTAAAGATTATAGTTACAAGGTATAAATGATATATTAATCTTGAATGGAAGTATTTTTTGTTTCAAAATCATTACCTTGAAGATTTAGTTATATTTTTTGTAAAAAGGTTATGTTGGGTTTTAGCCCTATTTTCCCATTTCCTCTTAGGCCAAACTAAAGCTCTACATTTACCAGTCATGATAAAAACTGAATTGAAAGTTCGTTTTTATAAATATTTTTCAAAAATATTTCTTTTCTGTAGAACCCATTGTTTATATTATCTTGAAAGTCATGACATGAATTTGACATATTAAGTAGCTCTTATTTGAAACCTAGAAATGGAGGAGATCATAAGTATCCCATCTTAAAATGCAACAAGTAGTTATTCAACATCTTAAAAGGCAACAATCCATTAACATAAGACCGTTGTTCAAGTTAAAAAACCTATTGTTTTCAACAATCAATTAACTGTGTATCTGCAATTTACAAAGACCAATAGACTGTGTAGAAAAATGTTTAATGAGTGTGAAAAAAGACCAATAGAATTTGGATTCTCCAATAGACATTCACGCAATCTAACAAATGCCAATTCCTCCAACATACAACTTTGGTTGGTGGATTTCATTTGATGAAAAATGGCCTCATATAAACTCCATCCCCTGTACGTAATTGATGATATCCATGGTGTTGATCATACGTGTACTGGTAATCATATAAACAATTCTATAAAGCTTATTGAAAATGATCCTAAACTTTCTGGAAATTTTGAATGATCTCATTTCATGCACTGTATATATAGGATGGTTGATCTCATTACATGCCCGTGTACTACAATATTATTAATGCTTTATGTAACTTAATGAATAATGAATTTTAAGTAGAGATCCAAAACATGTTCAAAAGCTAAAATGTCCTATTCCAATCTGCACAATGAAATTATAGGGCGAATGGTTGGTATTCTTCATATTTTGATGATTATGCTTGGCTATTCAAGGCAGTTGGTCAGTAGTGTGATATTGGTGCTAAATGCATGGAAGATAAGATTACTGTAATACCATTCAACATATCCAACTATTAATTTGTGACACACTAACTCTTGTCTCTCAGAGTTCAATTAATTTAATCATAACAGCCCAACCGGTTTTTGAAATTCCATCCTCTCAAAATTCAAGTTAATTGGAATTTTCAATGTTACATTTGTCGAGCCTATTTCCCTAGAATTGCTTCAGAAGGTTTCTCAAGATCACATCTATGGAGCTTGAAAGATGGGGCTTGAAAGTTGTTTCTGCAACCTCGATGTACATCAAACTGCCTAGAATAGGGAGAGTTTGACATAGCCATTTCAGTTCGAGAATTTGAGGTAGCTTCAGTGACGTCAACAATTTCAAATCCTTCATCTACTAATCCATTAAGCCTTCCATTGTTGTGTCATGATAATCTCTAGACTGTTGAACATAGTCCAAATTCAAGATAGGTAATGAGTTGGTTGAATCTTGAGTATCAAAATCCCTTGAATTTGTTTATATGTTGATAGCGTATCACTACACAATTTAATGACAATTTAACTAAGCTATGGGATGATACAATTAGTGTTGGACATGGGATTGTGAAATTAACAGAAATAAAACTGGACATGGGTATGCATAAATTAAAGGAATTGGGCTTCTGAGAGGAAACGTACCCACGATTATGGAGAGAGCATTGATCATTCTTTCCAAATGGAGCTACCTTTGCATAAAATAATTGAACCAAACCTTAGAATTAAATGAATCTCATGCATGAAATTTGAGATAGATGAGAATAGATTAAAATTACTGAAATGAGCAGTTGTGGTGTTTGTGAGAGCAGAGAAGAGTAGAGGGCAAGGGAAGTATTGATAAATGTACCTAGAATTAAGAGAATCCATTAGTTTCCCTTCGTTTGAATTGTTTGCTACAGCAATGGATGATCCAAATCCAATTGCATCCTCCTAAATCACATGGTCCACGATGCAGAAATAGGCCCATGCATAGACACAAGATGCATAAACACAATATCTCATATATTGAGACGCCCAATCACACACGGGCATACCAAACCAGAGATTGAGGCAGCTTTTCTCTAAGATTTGATAATATATAAACTTTCTGTCTAGATGACGCGTTTGCTTCCAAGACAAGCTAGATCATGTCAATTGAGTATTCTGTGTATGACAAATTGTAGTAGTTTTTGGAGCTCAAGCTCACTGTGAAAGAGAGAGGCAGAGCATTTTCAAGAACATGGAATGTATATGGCTGTGTATGCAGCTGTAGTTGCTCTTCTGTTTTGTTAATGAATATATATTATATTCATGTTTGAATTTGTTTATATTGTCTTTGACCCTAAATATTGGTGTTTCTATAGATATTTATTCACAATTTCTACATGAGATAGAGCACGCACAACCTGTGTATTTTCTTCAGAAAACAGAGCATCATTTGGCTGCTATCTTAGATCCCCACCCAAAAAGCTGGTAAAACCAAAAGGAGTTGTCATGCCATTTTGTGATGCATATGGATGTCGCTTATATCCGCTCTAGCAATACCCATGGTTTCAGAATCATATGGAACCTATTGATTGCAAGCTCGAACCACCGCCGCTTAGCCTAGCGTCTCCCAGACCACTGCTTAGCTCTCAAGTGGATTAAACCCTATCTCAAACCTTAATGTGGCGGATTTTTGTTGGTTGAAATGAGAACATGTCATGGTAGTTTTTTATTTGTGAGAGGGACGACGATATGGGAAGCGTGTCCACAAACCCACCTTCGGAAAAGAAACGCCTTCGGCATAAACATAAAAGCCAACAAGAGAAATTTGCATAAATGCAAACCAAATCTGCTGAATTTGCAAATTTAGAGGGTGAGAACACATAGCAACAAATAGAAGTTGTAAGAAGACGAACTGATTGGACAGGAAGATGAACAGACAAGAAGATCAAGAAGCAACTATGAAATTTCCATGACCATCCAACAACAATCTATATAATGTCACTGAGTGCCAAAATAAGAGGATTCAATCCAGGATAAACAATAGACACTCTTCTAGCTTTGTGTGTTCCACTCAGAAATCGAAGCTGTTGGTGAAAGAACATGAATTAATATAAGTTTGAACTTTTTCTAGGGTTTTCTGGAATGTTTTTATCATATCTATCACAACCTTGAGATGTATGGATGATATTAATGATATTATTCTATTGACATATGTTGGTGTATATGTAACTTCAGAATGTATTTCATCTGTGTATTTTATATATATTTATTGTACCCTTATAAGAGATGTGTTATTCCTCTATAAGGAAGTGTCGTCATGTGGATTGACAAGTGTCACAAGTGTGTGTACTTGCCGATGGGTTATTAGACCACCTTGTGGGGTCAGCCCTGAATTATATATAATATAATGTGGATGTACCTAGCTAGACAAGTCGGCCCCATAAGGTCACTGGGCAAAAAGGTTCGTATAAATAGAGATCAGAGATCTCTATTTTACTCACTCGGAAAAGTAACTCACTCTCACTCAGAAAGTGGCACACTAGTGAGGAGGAGGATCATCTACTACTAGGAGACTATCTCAGTGTTATTTGGTTGTGCTTTGGTTGAGCCATTGCTCTCTCTATCTCTGAGGAAGTTGTGGGGTTTTTCACCTTAGGGTTTTCCCCACGGAAACTCTGTGTCTCTTGTCTCTTATGCTTTTGATTCTTGTGATGCTTGTCATATTGTGATTGTCATGCATTGATATACTGTATATGTTATTCTCTCAGCAAAGATCCTAGAGTATTGTGAATTAATGCTCAAAATTTAACATGGTATCAGAGCTAACCTGAGAAGAAGACATTTTGCAGTGACAGAATATTGAGTTCCTTGTTTATTGGGTTTCTCTCCATAGGTTTTTTAAAATCAGTATAGTAGATTGACTCTACTCATCAAGGCACATCTATCTGTCCAATCAAAACTCAATTCCGAGCATTTTCAGATTTGGTCCTAAAAAGTAGGGTTTCCACAAAAATAGGAATTTCTGGAATCTGAAGACATAGCTGGAAGCTCCTTGCAAAAATTGAAGTTTAGAGCTTTGGATCGAGATTTTTGGCTGGGTAGATCTCCAGGAAACTCAAACCCTAATTCAGGGTTCTCCCTAGTGAACCCGGGAAGAAAAAAGGACAAATCTGAAGGGTAAAGCTTTGCTGATCTCAAATTCTGAATACACCAGGATGATCAGCTCATCAAGGCGCATCTTTCTATCCTTTCAGAAATTTGAAATTCACATTTTGAATTTTTAGGGTTTCTCTGACAAACCCTAATCCGGGACCAGATCCAGTTTTCAACATCTCAAGTGGTAAGATCTAAATCTTTTCTATTTCCATTTGAAGTACTCTTTAAGATGTCTCTCCACACCAAGCTTGAGGATAAACTTGAAGGGGTTGATAACTTCCGAGCCTGGAAGTATAGGATTGGGTTAATCCTGGAAGAGAATGAGTTGGACTCATATGTGAAAGAAGACATCCCTATCCCAAAGGATGAAGAGGAAAAGGTATTGCATAAGAAGAACTTGGTCAAGGAAAAAAGAATCATTGCTGATTCCATCAAAGACCATCTCATACCCCATGTGTCTTCTCTTAAAACACCCAAGGAGATGTTTGAATCTTTGACCAAGCTATTTGAAGGAAAGAACATAAATCGGAAGATGACCCTGCGGAACCAATTGAAAGGAGTAAAGTTTCAGAATGGAGAAACCATTCAATCTTATTTTTCAAGGGTCTCCCAGATCAAGGAACAACTAGAAGCAGTAGATGAAATGGTGGAGAATGGTGAAGTGGTGATGACCACTCTAAATGGCCTACCCAGGTCATGGGATTCCTTCAATCAAGGAATATGTGCAAGGAAGAAGTTGATCTCCTTCAACAGATTGTGGGAAGAATGCTCTCAAGAAGAAGCTAGACTTATAGCTCGTGAGGAAAATATAAGAGGTGAAGATCAAGCTCTTGCAGCTCACACCAAAAGAAGCAAAACCAAGAAGGAGCACCCTCGCCACAATAGATCCTATCAAAAGAGTAAGAAGGACCAAAGCACGACCAAAGATGCTTCACATGCAATGAGAAGGGTCACTTTGCCTCAGATTGTCCCAAGAACAAAAGGGATAATAACAACAATAAGAAGAGGAAGGGTAGCAAAAGAAGGTTTCATGCTCATGCTGCCGAAGATGATGAACCCCCAAAGAAGAAGGCTAGGGCAGAAAGTGATAGTGATGATGAATCATCAAGTGAAGAAGAATATGTTTTGATCTTTGCTCTTACAGGTACTATCTCTCATGGTTGTAATGATTGGTTAATCGACAGTGGGGCTTCCAAACACATGACTGGGTTTAAGGAATCTTTTGTGAACCTATCTGAACATGAATCACCCCATAAGGTGAAACTTGGGGATGATTATCAATACCCAATCAAAGGAAGTAGTGAAGCCTCCTACAACCTAGATTCTGTAAAATCCTTGAAGATGAAAGAAGTCCTTTATGTACCTGGGCTTAAGAAGAACTTACTCTCCATCTCTGCATTGGATGCAAAAGGTATGAGGGTTGCATTTGTGGATGGACAAGTTCTAATGTGGCCAAAGGGAAAGAACATCGATGATGCAGTAGTGATTGGAGAGCAAGAGGGAGGTTTGTATAAATTGAAGGGACAACCTGAACATGCCATGGTGCATGAATCCATGGAGCCAAGTGAACTTTGGCATAGAAGAATTGCTCATATGCACTATAGAGCACTTCCAATTGCAAGCAAGGCAGTAGAGGGTCTTCCTGAAATCAAGACCAAACATGAAGGTGTTTGCAAAGGATGTGCAAAAGGTAAGAACATTAAGAAGGCTTTCCCAAGCAGTGAAAGCAAGGAAAAAGACATCCTAGAAATCATCCACTCAGATGTATGTGGTCCTATGTCATCCAGTTCCCTGAGTGGGTATGTTTACTATGTCTCATTTATTGATGAATTCTCCAAGCAGACTTGGGTATACTTCTTGAAGAGAAAAGATGAGGTGTTTGATAAATTCAAGGAATTCAAAACCTTGATGGAGAATTAGACTGATAGAAGATCAAAACATTCAGATTCGACAATGGTGGAGAATTCACCTCAAGTGACTTCAAGAAGCTTTGTAGCGATTCAGGGATTAAGAGGGAGTTGACTGCTCCGTATAATCCACAACAAAATGGAGTTGCAGAAAGGAAGAACAGAACAATCATGGAAGCAGCAAGAGCAATGCTCCATGACCAGGATCTACCTATGCATCTATGGGCAGAAGCAACTAGAACAGTTGTATATGTGTAGAACAGAACACCCCACAAGATATTGGACAACAAGACACCAGAAGAGGTCTTTTCTGGTAAGAAACCTGAAGTCAGCCATCTCAGAATATTTGGTTGTCCAGTATACACTCATGTCCCAAAGGAAAAGAGGACTAAACTAGATCCTTCAGGAAAGAAGGGTATCTTTGTGGGTTACATTGAAAGCTCTAAGGCTTACAGAATATACTTTCCAGGGTTCAAGAAGATTGATGTCAGCAGGGATGTAACATTTGATGAAAACTCAGCATTCATCAAATCAAGGAAGGCACCTATCGAAGTTTATGAAGAACCTAAGGAAACAAGATTTCAAGACACTACCATGACTGAAGCAGTTCCATAAGTTGTTCGTGAGTTTGAAGATCCACAAGAACTTGTAGATCCACCCCGTGAAGATAACTCTCACAAGAGGAAACTTGCATGGGCTAGAGAGCTCATTCAAGATGCAGAAAGATTTGGCATTCTAGAAGAAGAACATAGAGCAAAGAAGAGGACCAGATCACATACCAGCTATGTTGCTTTACTCTGTGACATTATGAACAAAGAGCCTTCCAGTTATGAAGAAGCAGTGGAAAAGAAAGAATGGAAGGATGCCATGGTTGAGGAATATCAATCAATAATGAAGAATGATGTTTGGGATGTTCTCCCAAGACCTAAAGAGAAGTCTGTTGTGACTTCCAAATGGATCTACAAAATCAAGCATGTTGCAGATGGCAGTGTGGAGAAATACAAGGCAAGATTCGTAGCTCGTGGCTTATCTCAGAAAGAGGGAATAGATTATGAAGAAACTTTTGCACCTGTAGCCAGGTATACTTCCATCAGAACAGTACTTGCCTTGGCTGTAGCAATGAAATGGAAAATACACCAAATGGATGTCAAGACTGCTTTCTTGAATGGTGTAGTTGAAGAGGAAGTATATGTGGACCAGCCACTCGGTTTTGAAATACATGACAGGGAGTCATATGTGTGTAGATTGAAGAAAGCCTTGTATGGCTTGAAGCAAGCTCCCAGAACCTGGTATGGTAGGATGGACAGTTTCCTATCTAGTTTGGGATTTACCAAGAGTAAAGCGGATTCCAACCTTTATTACAAGGTCGAGGAAGGGAATCCTGTGATTCTACTCCTGTATGTGGATGACTTATTTGTAATAGGAGATGACAGGTTGATTGCAGATACTAAGAGGAATCTTGCTGCTAAATTCAATATGAAAGATTTGGGAATAATGCACTATTTCCTAGGTATGGAGGTGTGGCAGAGTGCAGGTGTAATCTTCCTTGGTCAAGGGAAGTACATAGTAGATATCCTGAAGAGATTCGAGATGATGGATTGCAAGGCCATGGCCACACCTATGGCATCGAATCTGAAGCTTCTATGTGATGCTTCATCTGAGCCGATTGATGTCTCTATGTATCGTCAGATGATTGGGTCCTTGATGTACCTGACGAACACGAGACTAGACATTTGCTTTGCTGTGAACACATTGAGCTAGTTCCTGACGGATTCGAGGAGTGTTCACCTGGTTGCTGTAAAGCATGTTCTGAGGTACCTGAAGGGTACAGTGGATTATGGGCTCAAGTATGAAGCGAATCAAAAGTTTAACCTGCAGGGTTATGTTGATTCAGATTGGGCTGGAAGTGCTGTAGATAGGAAGAGCACATATGGGTGTTGCTTCCGTATGGGATCAGGTGTGATATCTTGGTTTAGCAGGAAGCAGTCCTGCGTAGCACTGAGTACAGCTGAGGCAGAGTATGTTGCAGCATGTTCAGCTAGTTGTGAGGCAGTATGGATACGGAAGCTACTGTCCGAGTTATTTGATCTCCCGTTGGATGCTACTGGTATCTTCTGTGATAACCAAAGTTGTGTGAAGCTGTCCGAGAATCCAGTGTTTCATGACAGGTCGAAACACATAGAGATCAAATATCACTATATCAGGGATATGGTGCAGAAAGGAGCTGTGAAGCTCCTGTATGTTGCGATGGACGAGCAGATTGCAGATGTGCCGACGAAGCCACTAGCCAGGGTGAAGTTCGAGTACTTCAGAGAGAGGCTTGGCGTTCTTCAGATCGAGGACACTTCGAGGAAGAAGTGATGGAAACATTTTCTGAAGCCATTCCAAGCATGTTGGAAGGAGGATCCTTCACATGGCTGTGGATGTAAGCGTTGGATGATGAGCATCATGATGATGTTCTGGTTTCTGCTTGGATATGATCAGTTGGATCATTTATATGTATGTATGCGTCATGTTGGATGCTGGATATGATCGGTTGGATCATGTGTATGTATTTTTGTATATGCATCATGTTGGATGCTTGGACCATGTATCTGTATATGTATCAGGTGGATACATTGTATGATTAGGTGTATCATGTATGGTGATATGTATCATGTATTTGTATTTGTATCAGGTGGATACATTGTATGATCAGGTGTATCATGTATGGTGATATGTATCATGTATTTGTATTTGTATCAGGTGGATACATTGTATGATCAGGTGGATCATGTATGATGATATGTATCAGGTAGATACTTGGTATGCATCAAGTAGATGCATTATATGATCAGGATGATCATGGATGACGAGCTTCAGGATGTTGCTCCAGATGACATGCAACAGGATGTTGCAGTGATGATGATCAGGATGATCATGGATGACGAGCTTCAGGATGTTGCTCCAGATGACATGCAGCAGGATGTTGCAGTGATGATGATCAGGATGATCATGTGTACATCAGGATGATGTATGGTGAGTATCAGGTTGATACTCTATGGCCGTGGATCGGGTTGTGCAGATGAGCATGTAATTCGGTGCCCTGGGAGATTTGCAGATAGTCTTTCGAGGTTTTTCTATGGCATGTAATTCGGTGCCCTGGGATATCTGGCAAATGCTCTTTCAAGGTTTTTCTCTAGGAGGACATATAATTCGTTGCCCTGGGATATCTGCATATAGTCTTTTGAGGTTTTTCCTATGGCATGTAATTCCTTGCCCTGGGATATTTGGCAGATGCTCTTTTGAGGTTTTGTCCTATGGCATATAATTCGTTTCCCTGGGAGATCCGATAGGTTGGGCTGTGTGCACATAATCAGTCCTGGGATGATCTTGCGAGGTTTTTCCATGACCACATGTAATTCGTTCCCTGGGAGATCCTATAGGTAGAGCTGCGTGCTAGTAACATCCTGGGATGCTCTTGCAAGGTTTTGTGGTGGGGTCACATGTTATAAGTTCTGGAGATCTGGACAAGATGAAAAAGGCCTCAGATGCTCTTTAGAGTTCTTGCTAGTCAAGAGACTCTTTTAAGGTTTTGTGACACATGTAATAAGTCCTGAGGATTCCACAGTATGGCCAGTGATGATGAAGACCTGCAGGTGGTGGGCCTACATCCAGTATGAAAAAGGACTGGCTTTGTAGAACTTCCTATGATGATTAGAGTCAGAGATTGGTTGAGATAGCAACAGCAGTGACGATGATGATGACGATGCATTGATGACGATGATCCCAAGAAGAGGACTTGTCTAGCAGATTTGTGTCGAGAAATACCTTCCTAGTTAAGAGGGAGTGTTGATGTATATGTAACTTCGGAATGTATTTCATCTGTGTATTTTATATATATTTATTGTACCCTTATAAGAGATGTGTTATTCCTCTATAAGGAAGTGTTGTCATGTGGATTTACAAGTGTCACAAGTGTGTGTACTTGCCGATGGGTTATTAGACCACCTTGTGGGGTCGGCCCTGAATTATATATAATATAATGTGGATGTACCTAGCTAGACAAGTCGGCCCCATAAGGTCACTGGGAAAAAAGGTTAGTATAAATAGAGATCGGAGATCTCTATTTTACTCACTCGGAAAAGTAACTCACTCTCACTCAGAAAGTGGTGCACTAGTGAGGAGGAGGATCATCTGCTACTAGGAGACTATCTCAATGTTATTTGGTTGTACTTTGGTTGAGCCATTGCTCTCTCTATCTCTGAGGAAGTTGTGGGGTTTTTCACCATAGGGTTTTCCCCACGGAAACTCTGTGTCTCTTGTCTCTTATGCTTTTGATTCTTGTGATGCTTGTCATATTGTGATTGTCATGCATTGATATACTGTATATGTTATTCTCTCAGCAAAGATCCTAGAGTATTGTGAATTAATGCTCAAAATTTAACAACATATACTCACAGTTGCACATATTATTTTGAACCACATAGAAGAGGACCAAGCCTTTGGCCACAAAGAATCTATTTAGGCATCCAAAGCCATTAATAATGCCACAAAGCACCACACATGGCTTCGTAGTGTATCCATGGCAGTATGCATCCAAGTCATGGAGATTTGGGGCATTCGACATGGTTAAGGGAGGAGATCTCAACCTCGGGCCCTAAATGAATCTTATATCTATCCAGGGATAAGAGGGATACCTAAACCAAGCACACATGGCATACTTAGGGTATCATCTTATGATTGAGGATGTTAGTGCAATTATATGGTTTTTAGTAATATCTATGTGTGTCGGGGCCTTGAGAATGGTATTCTAGGAAATCCAACTGTGTTTGGCCCTAAATCAATTCTTGAGGAATTTAGAGCCATTAAGAATGTGTCAGTGCATCATACATGAATTCATAGGTCTATCCATGGAACTATGTACTAGGGTTTTGGCCTTTGGGGCATTGGACATGGTCAGTGAAGGACACCATATCCTTAAGCCCTAAAAGAATATTCTAGACATGTAAGGCTAAGGAGGTGGTCGCCACCAACCACACATTACCTCATCACTATATCATTAGCCTATGATCGAGAATTACAATACCATTAGGGTATTTTGAGTAGTATGTAGGTGTCCCAACTCTTGGGAATGATGTTCCAGGGAAGAAAACCTGCAATGTCCCCAATTTGGCCCCATGGCATTAACATTATAAATGATGTAATCTTGTTATGAAATCATGGTGAGGAGCTCAAGGCCAAGGCCCCGCCATCGATTTCGTGATGCATATGGCTTGCATGCTAGCAATGCACATTGGAAATTCAAATATCATGTAATGTGCATTTTAATAAAAATACCCACAACTAGCTATGCAATGCAACAAAGAGATGGGGGCATGATTTCACAAGGAATTGGGAGGGAAAACATTAAAACCCTTGAGCCACTAGAGTCAAGCCAAGTGTCAATGAGAGAACCCATCAAACCCTCAACTACCCATGTTGACTTTTGTACCCAACCATTGATTTCTCCCAAGAGTGGGTTGAGGTAGTTAATGCCTTGGGAATGGAGAGGTACGACTGTCCAAATTCGGGTATGGACAAGCCACCCTTCATGGAAAAACATGTTTTGTCTCCTTGGGCAAGAAAGAGCCATAAATTTCTTCCCCAAGCCATTATGCATCCATCATTCTTTCTCCCTCACGAGTTTAGAGCCACCTGGGTGTTTTCCAGGCATGTCTGCTGCGTTTTTCTTCATTCTCCCTGTAGAGAAGGGCGTTTTTGTGTTGTATACCAGTGGGGAAGAAGGGGAAATCGAATGGGGGATTCAATAGAGACCGTTTTGGGCTGTTGAAGGCTGAGATATTTGGGGAAGAAATCGTTTTTCCTCCCTGTGGTTGTTTGCCCATCCCACAATCCGTTTTTGGTTGGGAACATTTTTGAGAAAACCCATGGCCATATTATTTGTAAAATCCCATTGTTTAGATTGTGTATCCCTGCCCCATGTCTGTGCATGCTGTGTGAGAGAAGAGTATGTTGGGTATGGGTTATGGGTACCCATAGATTTGGCTTGAGCTTGAGAATAAGCATCCATTGTTCAAGTGTAGCCTGATAAACCCAGTTGGACTGACTTGGCTGAGATGAAACGGTTAATGGGCTGCGTGTAAGCTGGAATGTTCCCTTTCCTTGTGAGAATCATGCCCAGCTCGGGGGTGGCCTTCGGACGGACTCAGTATAAGCTGTCGAAGAGCCTATGGTTGGGTGGAACGTTGCAGCGACATAGCTAGTTGCTTGGGACAGTTGCATAATGAAGATAAGTGTTTTTATGTCTATGTATTTACTTCTGAAATGTTTCATTAATGATTATTTTGATATGCTGGATGGGCATGAAGTGTGTGTGTGGATTAGTTTTAAATTCCGCTGTGCATATTGCCTAATTGTATCTGCACACCAATGTATAAATTCTTATGATTCTAATTAGTGGTCTGAGCTTTATGAAATGCCCATATTATAGTGCCATGTTCCCTTCCTTGCATTGGGTCAGCAGGTGGGTACATTACAAAACCATTCCTTTAGCTCTAAAGAAATCATTGAGGCATTCAAAACCATCAATACTTCCTCAAAGCACCATGGTGTATGTGCAAGAAACTAGGGATCATATCCCTTTGGATGTATTACAAATGAATATTTTTTGATTTATCTTACTCTGATCCAGATATTACTATGCACTTTGACATAGAGGTTTGGTTTTGTTTTTTTTAGATTAGCCATCAGGTCTATTTCAGTTAGGATGTATTGAAGACATTTTATTTTTATGGTTGTTTGGGATGACTATTTATGTCTTAAAAATAGTTAGAGCTCTCTAATAGGTGGATATCGAAAGTAGTTGATAGTCTTGGTATCTTCAACTAAGCCGAAAGGTTAGTTTATGTGTATTTTAATTTCATCTTCCAAATATCAAATACAATGTTTTGTCTTGAAAAAAAAACATTAAGTTATATAAAACTAATACATGCTAAGGGTTAGATGGTTATTTAGGTTTTAACTAGGTTCGTGTCAATATAATCAACAAACAAAAGGATAATTGATACAGGTTTGTAGCTAGAGCCTAAAGGGAGGATCAAATTATTGGAAAAATTTGTAAATGCAATTGGAATTTGCATTCAGATTTTGGTTTCCACCGCCAAACGCACTCAACTCACTATGCATTGAAACCCTCACCGGTTCTTGGAGTTGGGTTTAGAAAGTTCTATGCATTGAAACCCTCATCAGTTCTTGGATTTGGGTTTAGAAAGTGTTTTCCACCACCGAACACTCAAATCACTTGCGCACTGAAACCCTAGGATATAGTCTCACCTACAACTAGTGGAAGAGCACCAACACACTGAATTTGTGGGCCAATGAGATTCAATGCAGATGGCGCCAACAGAGGTAGAATGATGGGACTCAGAGAAGACATAAAAATTGAATACTCAGAATCGACCTACGAGAGTTAGAGTAAATATAGAGTTTCCTCTTGAAGATTTGTGGTTCTATTTAT
Source organism: Larix kaempferi (assembly GCA_027924585.1). NCBI lineage: Eukaryota > Viridiplantae > Streptophyta > Pinopsida > Pinales > Pinaceae > Larix > Larix kaempferi. The sequence goes on from BSBM01000458.1 coordinate 29,044,741, forward strand.
CAAGTATTTACCACTAACCTACTTCGGTTCATGATTGGCTTATTCAATGGATGTTAAGTAGCTCAGTTGAAGAAAGAAGGATAATACTGGTTAGAGGCTTCTTTCTTTCAGAGGCTTCAGTGCCAGGTCTGAGGGATACCTATTCTCTCAATTAACATGGGATTTGCACCTGCCCTCACCACTTATTTAACATGGCACTTGAGTGGGGTAATGTTTCAAACCCAATTGAAAATAGCATAACACTAGCTTCCCCTGGCTTCAATGTCAGCCCTGGCTTCCCCTGGCTTTCCCTGGCTTCCCTTGTATTTTGTTTGGCATTTACGCTAGTTGCATGTTTGTGAGTATTTGTTGGTTATTAAAAAATAATAAAATGTTGATGTTTCCTTTCGAAACAATCCTTTTTCCTAGACAGTTACAGTAAGTGTATTATGATATAATACTTTGGTCACCTTTCTTCTTTGTATAGGGGATTCTATATATGCCAATAGCCATAGATTGTTATGGCTATCATACGATTTAATGCTCAGCCAACTGATTGCTCTTTTCAAAATTGGATTTGTATTCTTGTTTACAGCTTAGTGGTATTCATTTTATGGCTTTTGCATTAGACTTTATAACGACGGTTTCTGATACTGAAAGACATCATACTTCACAAAATTATGAGGACCTTCACATATATAGTTGGCCATAAGACAATTCTCATCTAGGTTATGCCAATGCAGTTTTAAGAGATCGTCAGAATTAAGTGAACCAATGTTTGGACAATGTTATTTCCAAATTCATGTTTTAAAAAATTCTAAGTTCAGTGATGTTAAGTCAGCTAGGTAAAACATAAGTGAATTTACAAGAAAATTGACTTACAAATATCCACAAACCTACTGATCTTCTCCCTCAAATGTCATTAGACTAGATGGCTCTGAAAAACAGTCATTTGCATATTGAAGCTAATCTAGGCTAGATAGCCTGCAAGATGTACCTCATTAATAGAGAAGCAAATCCAGCCATACAAAATTAATTTATGACTATGTATAAAATAGTTGAATTCATAGGATTTTGTTGTGTAAGGCTAAGGAATAATTTGGAAAGAGAATCTATATAGACCACATTATAGGAAACTATTTTAGAAACTAAACGGCCAGGGCCCTGTACATTGATGTGTACTAAGATGCCAATGTTTTCAAATTGTTTCAGAAAAAAATTCTATTAGAATTTCTAGCAAGCGACCCACCTAATAGACCGCCATGAAGATTTATGGCTGAAACAGTTCCCATTCCTCTAAAATTGACCCTTAATCTCAATAGTGATCATAGTCCCAATATATATTTACAATTTACAGGATGGGAATAACATCTACCCAAGGAGTTACCAGATAGAGTCAAAGTCAATAGAAGTGTACCTAAAATTAAAGTAGAATTTGTGACCACTTCTTGTGAATAAGTTGGATTAATGGTGGGTATAGATCACTGAGAAGAGTTAACTGAAACATTTTGCTCATGAGCAACAACTCCATATTTTGAGCTATAAGAATTAAATCCATATTGGTTGTATGAAGATGATAAATTGGTAGGATAATGAGTTGTCAAATCTTGAGTTTGATGAGTAGCCATATTTGGCACTAATACAGAGGGCAAGTGAACAGTTTAATGATCCAGTGCTAGCAAATATGGTTGGTTAGCCTAAAAAAAATTTGTTTGAACTGGCTGAGAATAATGATGTTTATAAAATTGATGCTCAACTGATCTACCTAAAGGTGTGAAGTGAGGTTGTGCCTGTTGAGCTTCCACAGTGTGCAAATGTGTTATGACATGTCAAAAAGCATCCCAACATGTGTTTGATGTGATTCTATTTTCAAAGTGTCCAAAAACAATTACATCTTTGTCTTATTTTTGTGATTTTAATATATATATTTTTAATCGCATCTATATACTTATATATCCTCATGTCCCATTTTGGGGGGTCTTTTTGTTTGTGTCACACAATCAAGCCCCCCTATCCCTATGTTAACTAAATTAGGTCAAAGTAAGGCAAAATCTATGCTACAACACAAATCCTAGTTTTGAGTCTTTTTTTCTCACAAGTTGATGGTCAATCTTTCCATCTCTGTAACCAAGTTTGAAATCTGAGGAGAATACTAGGATATGTGAGGTTTGATGTTTGGTCGCAAAGAACATGATACCTTTTTTGTTTTTTTGTCCACATGGTCGGGATTGGTTTATAATACTAAAATACCACCAAAATATTTGTCTCTTTCTTTGAAGATTTGGATTTGGTCTAGCATACCTATTATGAGCGTTTTGGTCTCATTCATTTTATCTACTATGAATAGTCATTACCTTGTATTTGTTGTAATTATAGCAAACTAGTGTATCATTGTAGGTATAATGTTTCTTTCCTTCAAATATTTCAAGGTTATGAATTTTGAAGCCTGTGTTTCTTTTTTATTCCTCTGAGTTAAGATGGATCTATGCTAAAATTGAAGGAAACTGGGAGATGAAAAAGAAAAAAAATGATAAGGAATGGAGGACAAGTAGAAAAATTAGAGCATGAGTAAGGAGAGAACTAGGATTCAAAGCTTGGAAGAGCTAAGCTATGTTTCCTGGGCAAGTAGGTTTACCATATGATAGAATAAAATTCCATGGTTTGGAACATTTCTTGGGGTTCCCAATGTTAGTTTAGCAAGCATCACCAGCTTCACAGAGTTCAACTTCAACTTCTTTGTCATCGCAGTCAAACTGAATGAGCTAGTTTGAGCTCATGATACATCTATCCCATATAAAGTTTAAAAAATCAGTTTTTGTTTCTTCTGTTTTGTGGAAATTTGTTTCCAAGTGCTAGAGTTTGGGCTGTTTTGTGCAATGGAATTTGACTATTTTTGACTTTCTGTCAGTGTTTGGAAAGTGAAACATTGGAGAGTTTGGTATTTACATATACGGAGTTTCTTTTCGATTGTTAACTCTTTTAACAGACTCTAGGAGCCCGTGGTACATCATTTCAACTCTGGGTGAAGATTATTGAATGTAAGTTCTTGAACTCTTTATTAGAATTTAGAAGACATTGGAGGAGGACCATATTTTGGCATTTGAATGATTGGACAACATCCTCAAACAATTATAATCATTGTATTGCTCAAAGTGTTGACTGAATTATTTTGTCAAACCAAGGAGTGGGAGAGTTGTAACTTGTGGTAACTACATTATTGAAGATGGAATTTTCTTATTAGATTGCTCCTCTATAGTGTACTATTTCTTCTATTGATTTTTGTTAGAAATTCTAACATTAAGAGGTGTTTTTCAGCTTTTCTGATATGGGAGGGTATATTCATAATCAATATTTGTTGATTCTGTTTGCTTACAGCTTTACGGTAAATGTTGAAATATTGATGTAAATTTGTGGGAGTTGAGGTATCAAAATTAGTTTGAGGTTAATGTTGTATTCAACAAACTTCTAGAGTCAAGATTCAGATCATTGAACTGTTAGAAATTTTCAATAATGTTCATGCTTATCTAACTTGCAATAGTTGATTACGTGGTTACATAAATATTGGTTCCGGCCTTGGATTTCAGATGTCTTTTGGAGCTTCAAGGACGTTCTTTTGTTCTTTTAATAAATACTTCATGTGTGAGGATTTAGTGTCCAAGTCCTTGCAGAACTAATGCATATTTTTTTAACTTTATAAGTCTTGTGCAAACACATACCAAGAAGACAAAGGATCTTTTAGAATCAAACACAAAGGATCTTCCATTCAAGTTTCAATAGATATATGAAATGTGCATGCTGTCATGTATTTATTATTTAGTGACTGTCTTTTAAGGTTCATTTTGTAGGCTTAAGTAGTTGGAATTTGGATTCTTTCTTCACTGCTACTTTCTCTTTTGGATGAACTATGATGGTCATGCCTATTTTTTTTAATCTAGATTGTAGAATTTGCTAAGAGTTGCTATTTGCCATTCAAAATAGCCATTAGAAAACTCTATACATCTTTCCATGTGTATTATAATGTCATTGGATTAATTTTATGTTTTTCCTGACTACATGCCCCACCTATCAGGTATCTCTTAGGTTTAGACATAGGGATTATTACGTAGTTTGAGTGTTATTATGTTATACTAACAAAAATCTTTTGCAGATTTTTAATGTAGTCTAGTGTTACCATTGTGCATGCAGAAGGGTCCCCGCCCCTGCCATGGTCTATCCGAATGAAAATTGCATTAGGTGTGGCCAAGGGCCTGGAATTTCTTCATGGAGGAGCTGAAAGGCCCGTGATATATCAGGATTTTAAGACGTCCGATATCCTGTTGGATTTGATTTGTCCCTATAACCCCAAATACTTTAAATTACTAAGCATTGTCATAGTATGGATTCAGTTTTTCCATATGGTGTCTTTTGGTTGACTAAGAGACTATGCACTGTAATGAGTTTTTTGCACGACTGAAATACTTTGTACCTCATGCAGGAATATAATGCCAAGCTTTCTGACTTTGTTCTAGCAAAAGATGGACATGAAGGAGACAAAACTCATGTTTCAACTCGAGTCATGGGAACTTATGGCTATGCAGCTCCTGAGTATGTAATGAATGGTGAGCATTCTTGATAACATACAAGTTACAAGTTACACCTTGTGTTTACATGTGAATCTCACCAACACCAAAAACTGTTAGAAGTGTGGTCTGCATAATTTAAACTAATTGATTCTCACTATAGGGTATACTGATTATACATCCTCTTGAGGGTGGGAGGTGGTGTGGATTTCTCCACGGCCTGGACAAACTAGGGTGAAAACTGAAAACACCAAATTGTTTAAAAACTATCCTGAATTTAAACTTTTAGATTCACTATAATCATGTTAATATTATAATTCAAATATAACTGTTGCCTTGGTGAAGCCGGTACTTTGACTGTAAGAACTAATTACTATCTGTTCATAAATAATGTCTTTAACAGAAAGCATGCATGCATGCATGCTATTCATGGGATCAACTTCAAAGGAGATAGTTTGTTGGATGGAGAGCTTAAGCAATTAAGATTCACCCTTCTTATTTGCTAATTTTAATTTTTATTCTGTAGTGATGCTAGTCTAGGCCTCCTAGCTATGAATTTATAAGTTTTATTTACAACAGTTCTGTAGTATTTGGTTGAAATTAATAGGAACATTTGAGACATTTAGTAGTGGATTGTGGAGTGATGGGAATAGGCAAGATCTGAAAATGCATTATACAATGGAGGAAATTTGGCAGCAAGGAAACTTGATGCTAGAAGATACCAGGATGTTGAGTATGGGCCAGTTATGGAACCATGGCACATTGTGTGGGTCACTAGATTCTGATTTTGTACTACAAACATTGTCTACTTCTAATTTTGTACTACAAACATTCCAGACTGACCTAATATTGGCTTGCAACCATTTGCGTCAAATTGACCAACACCAGATGTCCCATCTCCCACCACATTTTTTTGCATTGCAACAAAGCCAGTTGCACTGCAATCATTCTTCTGCAGAGCCTTAGAGCCAGTTACATCCTGTGACCTAGTTGTCCTATTCAGAAAACTAGGAGCAAATAAGGGCTTTGTTTTTATGGTGTTCCCTGTTTGACTTTTAGCTGCTTCACATGAAAGAGAAGCTATTGTCTCAGCTCTGGAATCCATGTCAAATTCAGTAAAAATTGGAGTCACCACCTTCGACCCATCTACAGGGGTAGAAGAGTTTTCATGTGAAGAAGCAGCTAAATGATTTCTAGATTCCAAATCAAACTGAGTAGAAGTTGAAGTCACCAACTTGGCACCATCAACAAGCGAATAAGAGTATTTGTGCGAGGAACAATCCCCACTTGATGAATGATTTGTAACATCTTGAGATGGAATAGAGTGGGTCACATGATACAATCTTGAAGGTATGTTCAAAAAACCTGGAGTAAATGTAGTCTTCGATTTTACAGCTTTCTTTGCTTGTGTACTAATCGGTTCACCATTACTACAGGTAGTGACAATTTTGGCAGAATCTATTGGGCTAAAAAAAAACTCAGTAGCAAAAGCAGAACCTTCAACATTGCACCCTGTGTATTCTCCAAACATCCATTCTATTCATCTTCACATGTATCACTGTGTTCCTTTGGGTGCTGGTGTGCACATGACCTTAATTCCGATATAGAGGCTGCAACACTATCCACCATGCCATCCTCAGTAGGAAATCCCTCTGCATCTCTAATTGATTCACAAGACACCACATCTCCGTGAATTTAAATTGGGAGTCAACAAAGTCTTCATCCTTATTGAATATTATTGGTTGTGTCTCTGATGATTGAGTAGCAAAACATGGCATGCCGAGCTGAGAATCATTCCTAATCATTTTCCTGGAAGAACCTTCCCATTTACGAAGTTCATCCCCTGCATCATTTTCTTTCTCTATCATATGAGCATCAGAAATATTGCCAATCTTTACAGCCTGACTACATGAATCACTGTAGTCCAGAACAATTCCATGTTGATTTTCGTATGTAGTTGTAGGAAGGCAGGCATGCACAGACGAATTCAGTGGAGCCCCACCATTGTCACAAGAAAATGGTGTTATATCCATAGTAGCTGGAATCCATTGTGAAGAATTATCCACAATTCCATTTATAGCATATTCATTAAGAAAACTACAAAAGTTGTCACTGGAATTTTCAGTAGATAGTTGTGTTACTTCATAGCCACAATCCATGTTTTCTGGGCCAAGTACATTTGAATCACAGTTCTAAACAGTATAAATCCTGCTTGTATCACCTTCATTCAAATCACTGTTCCTCGGGTCATCTAAATGTGAATGCTTTGAAACTGAGCAACTCCATTTTCCATTATCTAACCTAGCTGAGGGAAGAAAACTAAGTCTTCCATTGGGTCAAATGTGTTGGCTCTTTCATTTATATCATCCATAGGTAGACTCTGCTTCATTGCCAAAAGAGAGGGACACGAAGAACTCCTACTCAAGCATGTATTCGGTGGTTTGGGTTTAGAAAGGGAGGAATGAACTGTATTCAGGATCTTTTCTCCATCTTTTGTTGATGACTCTTCTGAACAACTTGAATTACTAGTTAGCAATCCTGATGCTTCAGATGTCATATCCATAGCCACCATATCCACATCACAACTACTCAAAGATCATGCCATTAAATCTGATTTTTACATATTTCTTAGCTCATCACTGCTTGTAAGGCCGTCCAAAACCTCAATCTTTTCATTAGTAGCTTCCTGTGCATTACCAAGATTGCTCTTGAGGGACTCTACCACTTCAAAGGGACTGGATAGATACCCATCAGTCCTACATGATGTAAAATGAGATTGATTGTGAACAAGAGATGAACTGTGATTAAAATCACATTTTGCCTCTTTTATGACTGCAAAGGTTGGGCTATCAGCAGAAATTGAGGGGAATTGAATAGATAATCTACTGTATAGAAGCATATAAGCTCTTTCATATAATACATCCTCTTGTTCAACTCTCTTAACTTTGCAGTCATCTATTCTATACCATGATACATGCAGATCCTTTACATAACAAACATAATGCCTAAAAAAGGAGGCATTAAGCATATCGACATGCACTACAACAACATAAAGCTTGTATATATGCAAACCGTTTCCCTTTCCACTCACATAAGGTGACAAATCTAGTGTTTCAGTGAATGTTACTCTCTTATTCAGCTTGCCAAACCTCCCAGTCTGAAATCGTTTTAGTGCAATTGTAAGAATATTAGGAGCCTGATGGACAGTAAGTCGATTCAATGCCTTCACATAAGCATCGCATCCATCACACTTATATCTATTTTCCCCATCCAGCCATTCAAGTGCAGTAAATTGCTCCAGCGCATCCTCCAAAGACGCCACATCTCCGTGAATTTCAACATTAAGATCCATCAAATTCTCATATCGATTTGAAACCCGGAGGCATTGTGTACATTTCACCTAGGACTGGAGTGAATTCTACCTATTTTTTTGCATTTTTGGAGTTATGCTTCATGGTAAAGTTTTATACAAGGTTCAGTTTGCAATCCTATCAGAGTATGGTCTCTCTTATTGGTAGAGGTTTAAAATGTAAATAGTTTGGATTTTAATTTTAAATTTTCTTTTGGTAGTCTATGTCAGATGATGCAAAAATAGGAAGCATTCCTATCACTGAGCAGCTAGCCCTTCCTAAGAAAAAAGCTGTCAATTGTCAAGAGGTTGAAGAGTTTCTAGAAGCAATTAGGAAGCTTCAAGCACAGTAAGTTGAACAATTTCTAGTTCATTATTACATTCTGTTATCTCCTCAATAGACATAGACTAGTCATGGTGTCTAGGTGATAGGAAGTCTTTAATTTTTGTTCTTTTAAGTGTGTTTAAGGTCTGGTCTGATAGGTTGAAGAAGGTAACTAAGTATGAAATAACTATTTAAAGTTAGCTCTCCTTCAAAAGGAAAATTTCAAGTTTCGGTAGCTTAGACGGGCCTGGCAATGGTTCGTTAGCTACCGAAAACCCTGTTTTCAGTGGCTTATCATGTGAAAGAAAATATGCTCCAGCTACCGAAAGGGTAAAATCACAGCATGAGTTGTGGGGTAGTTTCGGTGGCTTTGGCAAACACGACGGTGTTCATTAGCCACCGAAAGGTAAATGTATTCTGGAGTTCACAGTGCAAGTTCATAACCTTCCTTAGTTGCCGAAAAGTAAAGTCGTTTTCGCAATCCATGTGGCCGTTTCGGGGGTTTGGGAGAACACGACGATGTTCATTAACCACCAAAAAGGTGGGTCCTGTCTGTAGCTTAATATCCAAAGGTTGGGTTGTCTGCAGTCACCGAAAGCAAAAGGAACTGGTTAAGATAATTTTCCGGTGGCAGATGGGATTAAGGGCGGATTACCGGCTACCGAAAAGGGAGCTGGCATCGATCGGCACACACGTCAAATCAGGGGTTTTGGGTCATAATACAGGGAACCCATCATGGCTTAGCCTCTGAAATGGTCATTTCAACAAAAACACAATTTACCCTGAGGGAAGGCCGGACGCCATCGCCATAAATATTACCATACCAACATCGTTTCCCATCCACATAAAAGCATTTCTAAAAATTTGTTCCCCCGGTGCAACCATGCCACAATGGCCATCATCACGCCCTCATGATTATCCACCTTTTCATACCCTCGAAGTTAGCTCCCGAAAAGCCACACCACCTTTCTGTTTTCGCCCTCACCACGTCGATTGAACTCTTTTTCTCCCTATTTCCCCGTCTTCCCCTTAGTCCCGATTTGAGCAGCAGGCGCCAGCGAGTAGGTTACCGATGAAGAAAGGAGGAGGAGCGGTCCTGAGAAAGGAATTGAGCAACATCTGCTACCTGGAGGGACACCCTGAGGTATGTCAATTTTTCAAGAATGTCGGCTGCTATAATTTCTGCAAAAAGCTACAGGGTTCTCATCAACAGGTGGCTGAAGCATTTTCCCTCACGTTTGATAGCAGTAAGGCTGTGATAGGCAAGGAAGAATTCCAGGTGGAAGAGGCCCTTATAGCCCAGGTGACAAAAATTCCAACAACTGGAGAAAACTGGCTTAAGACCATTGTCAAGAAAGATTTCAAATTTCAATCATACCTGAAATCGGAGCATAGGAACCTGGTCTGGAAAAAAGACATTCCCATGTCATATCTGGAGGATAAATGGCATCTTTTATTGAAATCCATTCTGGTCTATATAACCTATGAGGGAAGGTACAACAGGGTGCTAATTTACCATTTTAAACTACTGGATCATTTCACTAGCAAGAGCTCTCTAAATCTCCCTTTCTACCTCCACAAGAGCCTCACCAAAATGGCACATTAAGTGAAAGCTCATCCCACCAAAATTGTAGGAAGATTGTACCACCATGGTGTGATAAAACTCTTGGTCTTAGAGTTATTGCAGAGAAAAAGCATGAACTGGGAATTCTTCTTGTTCTGGAGTGGGTTCGAGACAGAATTGCAACCAGAAGATGGGAAGAAATCATCCACCCCTAGAAGTGGGAAAAGAAAGAGGAGGGCTATTCCCTTAATTCAAACCGAACCCCTTTCCTCAGATCCAAAGGTGAAGAAATCCAAAAGGAAATTGGCATTTAAAGATAAGGCAGAGGAAGAGGGAATTGTTTCAGAAGAGACCCCTTCAAGGAGTACTAATCTTTTAAACCTCCCATACACCGATTCTAAGGAGGATGAATTGCAGGAAGCTGGAGTAGAAAAAGAGGAGATGGATAAAGAATAGGAACCGGAAGCAGCCCCATCCATGATGGAACAAGAGGACGCCTATGTCAATTTTCCCTCTCCTATACCTGTGGAGGAACAAGGTCAACAGGTAGCTGAGGGACCAATTCATAACACAAAGATTTCTGCCTCGCAGAAAATCAATCGACTACTCCAACATGCATATGAATGCAAGATCATCCAGAGAGTCATCAAGGAGAAGAATTAGAGGCTGACTGAAAGGTATAATGAGCTATATGTTTCTTTCCAGGGATTGACCAGGAAACATGGAAAAATGAGAGGGAGGAACATTAGGCTGATCAGGGAAAACATCAGACTGAGGAGGAAGGTCGAAGCTTTGGAGGCTAAGAGAAAAACTTAGAGTCCCAAGCCCATGGTACATTCGAACCTGGAGACCTTAGCAGCAGCTACAGTCAACTTTTCCAAACCCCCAGCTTTGGCCCAGGAGGAAGCAAAATCCAGGTAGCAGGGGATAGAATCCCAGTTTTGGAAACTTTTTGCAGGCTGGATCATCCACCGCTTTCGGCAGCTTGGGAAAACATAGGCGTTGTTCATTAGCTGCCGAATCTCGTTTCGGTGGTTTACGACATGCAGGCAGCGCCCTCCTGGATACCGAAAAGAAATAAAGTTTTTCAACACTCTTAAGCGTTTCAGTGGTTTAGGCGAAGCGTTAATCCAATTCATTAATCACCGAATACCAGGCTTTCAGTTTCTTATCACCTTCAAGCCCAGTTTTGTTAGCTACCGAAAAATTAAAAAACACACAGGTCTATCTTCGGGCATCAAACCCCTTTTGTGTTGGTCCTAGCATCTTGAAGGTGTTTTCCAGGGGATTGATAAGCGTTCAAGTTCACCATGATCACCTCTGGTCCCAGACTGAGGGTGTTGGTAGAATTGACAGTGGAATATTCCTGCCTATTTTTAGAAAGGATGCGTACAGGTTTTTTGTAGAATAGCAATTTCAAACTCGCCCTCCAACTCCCAGAGGCTCGTCTTAGCTGTCAAGCGTAGGTGTACCTGCAAGGATCAGTTATTTTTCTCATGACACACTGTTACATATTTCATTAACTGTTCTTAATTGTTATTTTTAGTATATTCGATCCATCTTTTGGGATCTAAAAAAAATTGTAATGGCTATAAAGCCCAGAACTAAAGTAGAATGCAGGTTCGATTTTGGAGAGACTGATCTATATTTGTATTTTCAGACTTCAGTGACTTCTCAGATAATATAAGCTTCTTTTACTATTTGCTTTCAAATTTCTCTTTCTTATGTTTCTGTATCTACTATGGATGGTTTATTTCTTGTATGCTCACTTGTCTATGTTAGATAGCTATTATCTTGTTTTGGCATTTGATAACTGAACATACATGTTATTTATTTTGTTGTGATTAGCCATTTATATGCAAATTTCTGTGTATGAGTCTGCTCACACGATAAGGATCCACTCCCATTAACCTTTTAGCAACCCTCTGAACAATAGTAGTCAAAGCCTTGTCTCCCTGAGCGTCCCTATGTGTGTTCCGAGTGTGTGAGTTTTGATCTCAGTCATCCAATTTGATCCAAACAAACCCCATCATTCAAGATAAATTTAAGTTACCAGGCATCTCTAAATACAACCTAAGAGAGCTTCCTGGAGTAATAACAAATTGGTGCCATTACCAGGGAAGATTATTGAAGCAGCAGCTTCCCTGGGAGATGACACAGTTCCAGCTTTGATGATAGACAAATCCTGGGCACTATTTCGGTTGTAATCATCTATCTGGCGACTCCATTGGAACGAAGTGGCTTTGAGAAGACCAAGTACCAGATCAAATCCTCAAAGGCCACCAGTGACACCTATTTCAGATCCTGAATAGATTATAAAGAGAGGCAGGACTACGCAGAGACATATTTCTAGAGCCACAAGGTGGACTAAATCAGGCCTTACCAGAGGTATTTCTTCGGTCTCATCAGATGAAATTCCTTTTGAATCTCCATTTTCTGAAGCAGTTGGTTCACAAGAAACTATAAGTAGAGCAGAATATTTATGGGCCCAAGTATCCTCATCCATTGCTGCTGCCCAAGTCCCTAGCCCTGATTCTGCTACCCGAGTTGACCTAGGAAAAGAAATCCTAGAATCCATCAAAGAAGAAGGCTGTTCCTCCTACTTGCAACCCTCATTGAATGAACCAGAAGAGAAGTTCCCCTTTGTTTACACCAACGTACTTGCCATAGAAAAAATATTTCAGGACCTTTTAGACCAGCATGAGCAAAGGCTGTCCTCTTTACTTGCACAGTCCAATAAGAAAACCGATTGCCCAGAAAAGCCATAAATCTGTTTCACCCCCATTTTTGGTGACTCCATTGAAACAAAACCTCCACTTTCATCATTGCCTATACCTCCTCAGCCACCAGCCACACTCAAATTGCTTTCTTCCATCCCTTTAGTACCCACACCCACAATGGCTGTCCCTCTAACCAAAATGGAGAAGATCCTCCTTGCTAGGTATGCCCCTCTAAATTTGCCTAATCCCCTTTCTGCGTTGACTACCGGAGATTACCAAAAATATATGCCTAAATTCACCGGGGAGGGGGATTTTACAGCCGAGGAGCACTTGGAAGCATTTTATAGCTATGATGAGAATATCAATATCGATCACGAAGATGTATGGACTAGGGTGTTTGTGCAAATTTTGGATGGTCAGGCAAGAAAGTGGTTTAAAGAACTGCCCGTTGGATCAATAGATGACATCGAGGCCCTGGATGAATTGTTTTTGAAACATTGGGGGGCAAGAATATACCACCTTTATTATCTCATAGAATTTGATAACTTGAAGAGAGAAAGTGGCGAGTCTATGTCAGCTTTTACGAAGAGGTTTAATAAAATGTTTAGCAAAATCCCTGCTGAAATCAAACCTACGGATACCTCTTCCAGGATCACTTATGCCAACGCTTTTGACCCTGATTTCTGTCTTCATCTCCGAGAAAGAAGAGCTGCCTCTTTACTACTCATGCAAGATGCCGCACTTGAAGTTGATTCAAACATGGTTGCATCTAATATCCTCAAAGGGAAAATCGACAAGAAAAGGCAGACCCCAGATTCCTCCTCCTCGTCAGGAACTAACCTGGAAAAAATGGATAAGATGCTGGACAACTTGACCTCCGAAATGTCCAAGCTGAAATTGTAAGGCCAACCATCTGCGAGAAGTAAAGGGCTGAATGAGTTTGTTCCCAGGAATACCAATGCTCTCCCTTACAAAAGAAATGGCCCACAGGTTCCGACCCTCCAGAGAGACAGGAATCTTGTTGAAGAACAAAGGATCAGAGCCCCTTTCCAGCATGCAGTATTAGAAGAAGAACAGGAACTCATTCAGGGAGAAGCAAAAGAAGAAGACAATGTCAACTACATGGAGGATAAGGTTGACCTCGCCTTCCTGACACAATCTGATTATGAGGAATCCCTCATGAATGAACAAATCACCGAGGAATCACTGTATCAGGATGATGATCAAAGGAGCTATGATTTGAGGTCCAGGACTGTGTAAAAGAAACCTTTAACCCTTGCTCCTGGGAAGAAGACTCCCACCCCCATGAAGCAGCCTGTTGCCCCTCCAAAACAGTCCGTCACTCTGTCAAAACAGTAGTCTGCTGCTCCTGCAAAACAGGTTACCGCTCTTGCCAAACAACAGTAAAGACCAACCCAGCCAGCTGCCTCAGATCCTGGCCAACTTACAGCTCCAGTCCAAGAGACAAGACTCCCTGACAAGTTTCCCTACTCCTTCAATCTCGAAACTGAGATTCAGAAAATAAAAATCCCCTTTCCACTAATCGAGCTGATGAAAAACGATTCCTTGAAGTCATCCATACTGAAATCCCTCCAGCCAAAAGCACCCGTAGATGCTGACTTTGTGAATTTACAAGACGATAAGCCTACAATAACCTTAGGTCCCATGGTTGAAGAACAGGATGGGTCCTGCCCACCTTTTTATATGTCCTTAAACATCCATGAAAAAATTATTCACAATTGCTTACTCGACTCAGGAGCCTCTCACAACCTCATGCCTAAAGTTGTGATGGATGAACTCGGGCTTAGCATCACAAAACCCTACCATGATCTCTTCTCTTTTGATTCCAGAAAAGTTAGATGCTCGGGCCTCATAAAGGATCTTGTCATAAACCTGACTCAGCTGCCTTCGAAAAGTATGGTCATGGATGTAGTGGTTTCTGACATCCCACCGAAGTTTGGTATCCTATTGTCCCGGTCCTGGAGTAAGCGGCTAGGGGGTACCCTACAGATGGATCTGACTTATGCTACCATTCCTATGTTTGGAGGAGAAACTAAAAGGCTCTATAGGGAAAACAGGTTGGCTTATGTCATCAGCAATGAGAAGAATTTTGTAAACCATCCCATCTACGCAGTAGATACAGATTTTGGGGCATGCATCTTGCAAATAGATGATGAACAACCAGCCCCTTTGCAACTCACCAAGCACACTGGTCAGCAACCTGAGGAAGTGACCACTGCTGTGTGGAACATGTTTTTTGATGGTGCCAGTACCCAGGCTTCAGGAGGTGCAGGTGTAGTTTTGATCTCCCCTCTGAAGGACATTACCCATTTGTCTTATAAACTAGAGTTCAAGACTGCAAACAATATGGTAGAGTACGAGGATTTGCTATTGGGAGTCAAGGCTGCCAAAGAAATGGGAATCATGTGCCTGAAATTTTTTGGGGATGCAGAGCTCATCATACAGCAAGTGAATGGAAATTATTAGGCAAAGAATGTCAGGCTGAAGTCATACATAGATGAGGTATGGAAACTTAGAGATTCCTTCATGTTTTTTGAGATTTCTTATATCCTGCGAGCCATGAACCACCTGGTTGATTCCCTTGTTGTCTCTGCCAGCACTTTCATTCCCCCCATGCCTCCCAAGTTGAATTATGATATCCAATTCAGGTACAGGTCATCCCTACCCGACAATGTCAAATTTTGGAAAGTCTTTGAGAATGATGATGAGCTCAGTAGGTTCGTCCAGGTTGTTGATGAATTTTCTGAGATACACATTGACCAAGAAAACCTGAATATAGAAGAGTCTTAGAAATCCAAATTGAAGGGGAAAATAGGCCAACATGATATTGTCCAATTGCAAGGAAATCATATACCTAGGGTCCTAGTACCTCTCGAAAGGATTTTCGACCATAATGACATCCCATTTAAACCTGTGAATGAGGAAAAAGACCCATCTATCCATGAACAAAACATAGGCAGCCAAGATCACCCTAAACTCATAAACCTGTCCACAGAATTGACAGTTGATCAGCAGTCAGATTACTGCCACCTGGTAAAGAATTTTGCAGATGTCCTAGCTTGGGAATACACTGACCTGAAAACTTACGATGAAGACACCATTCAGCATAGAATTCCATTGGAAAAGGGCATCACCCCTTTTAAACAGAAGCTAAGGCCTATCAACCCTCTCCTATTACCTGTGATCGAGAGGGAAATAAAAAAGCTAATTGATGCTAAGATCATAATCCCGCTGAGGTATTTTAAATGGGTCGCAAATCTGGTGATAGTAAGGAAGAAGAATGGTGAATTCAGGTTATGTGTCGATTGCAGGAACCTAAACAAGGGCTCTCAAAAAGATAACTACCCTCTGCCCAAGATGGAGAACTTATTGCAGAGAGTGTTAGGAGCTAGGGTCATGTCTTTTCTAGATGGCTTCTCGGGCTATAATCAGATTTCTATGCACCTCGATGATCAGGAGAAGACAACCTTTACCACTCCTTGGGGTACCTTCATGTACTCCAAGATGCCGTTTGGATTGATGAATGTCGGGGCCACTTTTCAGAGGGCCATGGATATTGCATTTGTGGGGATTAAGGATAAGTTTGTCCTCATATACCTCGATGATATCACAATATACTCAAATAGTCACAAGGAACATTTGCAGCACCTAAGAGAGGTCATCCTGAAATGCAGACAGTTTGGAATTTCTTTGAACCCCAAGAAGTCACAGTTTGGTCTTGGGGAGGGGAATCTCTTGGGCCACATAGTTTCATCACAGGGAGTAAAGATTGATCCAGTTTGGGTCGAAGCGATTCAGAAGTTATCTATACCAAGGTTGAAAAAGGATATCCAATCTTTCCTTGGTAAGCTAAATTTTGTCAGGAGGTTTATTCTGAATTTTTCTGAGCTGGTAAAGCATATAACCTCCATTCTGAAAAAGGGAGCTGAAACGAAGTGGACAGAACATGCGAGACATTATTTCGAAGCCATCAAACAGGCCATCATGGAGGCCCCTACTCTGGTCAGCCCAGATTACACCAAGGAGTTCTACATTTTCTCTTTCGCCTCTTGCGATACAGTGGCAGCAGTCTTGTTGCAGAAAGATGAAGAGGGGCTCGATCATCTGATTGCTTTCTTCACCAAAACATTGAGGGATGATGAAATGAAGTACGATGCCATATAGAAACAGGACTATGCCCTAATTAAGTCATTAAAAGCATTCTGAAATTATATCCTGCATGCAAAGGTTATAGCTTATGTCCCTTCAGCTTCTGTGAAGGATGTTCTAACTCAACCTAACATTGATGGTAAGAGGGTCAAATGGATTGCCAAGCTGATCGAATTTGACATAGAGGTGAAGCCCACCAGGTTAATAAAGGGCCAAGGTATGGCCAAAATGATGGTTGAAGAGAATCGCAAACTGTTAGACATTAATTTCATCGGAACCAATTCTGAAAATTTGCCAACAGAAGCAGCTGCAGCAGAACAATGTAACAGCGAACAGGTGGCTGAACATATGCTCTCATGCGAGTGGTATTCGGGTATCATTCATTTCCTGCAGAATTTAGAAGTTCCACATGGGCTTAGTTCAACTCAGGCATGATCTCTCAAGCTCAAATCTGCAAAATTTTGCATAAGTGGAAATCTGTTGTACTGGAAAGACCCTACTGGAGTTCTGTTAAGGTGTTTGGACAAAGAAGAATCAAGTCAAGTCATGCAGCACTTCCATTCAAGAATGTGTGGGGGGCATCACTGCTGGAAAACTAATTCCCATGAGATTCTGAGGGTTGGGTACTATTGGCCTTGTCTGTTCTCTGACATATACACTTTTGTGAAAACTTGTGACAAATGCCAAATATTCACGGGAAAACAACAGCTGAAATCCCTCCCCTTGAAGCCTATTGTGGTAAATGGTCCTTTCCAGCAATGGGGCCTCGACTTCATAGGGGAGATCAATCCTTCATCCAGCGGTCAGCACAAATGGATCTTGGTAGCCACTAACTATTTCACCAAATGGATAGAGGCAATCCCCACAAGGAATGCTAACCATCAGGTTATCATCAAATTTCTGTATGAAAACATCATCACCAGATTTGGTTGCTTGAAAAGGCTGGTAACTGATAATGCACCTGCTTTCAAAGATTAAGAGCTAGTCCATATGTGTGAATTAACGGGCATTCAGTTAGTTCAATCCACATCCTACTACCCTCAAGGCAATGGCTTCGCTGAATCTTCCAATAAAAGTCTAGTCAGAATCATCAAAAAACTATTGGAGGAAAATCAAAAGAGTTGGGATTCTAAGCTAAAATTTGCTCTCTGGGCTGACAGGGTGACCAATAAGAGATCTATAGGGACCTCTCCCTTTAGATTGGTTTATGGCACTGATGCCATTTTCCTAGTTCAGTTAATCCTGCCAATGACTAAATTCATTCAGGAGGAGCAGGATGAACCGAATGATATGGTGAAAAAAATGTTGGATGTGGTTGAATTGCAGCAGACCAGAGAACAATTAGTGGAACGGTCAGAAGCTCATCAAGAAAAAATAAAAGGTACCTTCAAAAAGAAGGCCAAGATGGACACTTTTCAGGTGGGGGACTGGGTATTGAAATGGGATGCCCCCAGGAAGGACAAAGGCAAGCACGACAAGTTTTATTCTCTTTGGATAGGTCCTTACGTGATAACTCAGGAAAAGCAGAACAATACTTTCAACTTGCAAAGCCTGGAAGGTCAAGAGATGTTTGGTGGCCCATTAAATTGGCGTTTCCTGAAACTTTATTTCGTCTGAGGCTTCACAGCCTGGTCATTGTAAATATCATTTTGTTTTCAGTTTTCTTTTTTATTTTGTTTGCAAATAACTCCATGCCCAATGGAACACTAGAAGTTAGAGTTAGGATTTTGTTTTTTTAGGAAAGGCATTTGGTCTGCGGTTCTTGGAACCCCGCTGGGAGGTTTCCATCCCCAAGTAGGAGCCATATGTTATCTCCTCAATAAACATAGACTAGTCATGGTGTCTAGGTGATAGGAAGTCTTTAATTTTTGTTCTTTTACGTGTGTTTAAGGTCCGGTCTGATAGGTTGAAGAAGTTAACTAAGTTTGAAATAACTGTTTAAAGTTAACTCTCCTTCAAAAGGAAAATTTCAGGTTTCGGTAGCTTAGACGGGCCTTGAAATGGTTCATTAGCTACCGAAAACTCTGTTTTTGGTGGCTTATCATGTGAAAGAAAATACGCTCCAGCTACCGAAAGGGTAAAATCACAGCGTGAGTTGTGGGGCAGTTTCGGTGGCTTGGGAGAACACGACGGTGTTCATTAGCCACCGAAAGGTAAATGTTTTTTACAGTTCGTGATGCAAGTTCAGAACCTTCCTTAGCTGCCGAAAAGCAAAGTGGTTTTCGCAATCCATGCGGTCATTTTGGGGGTTTGGGAAAACACGACGATGTTCATTAACCACCGAAAAGGTGGGTCCTTTCCGTAGTTTAATATCCAAAGGTTGGGTTGTCTGCAGCCACCGAAAGCAAAAAACACTAGGTAGGATGATTTCCGGTGGTAGATGGGATTAAGGGCAGATTACCGGCTGCCGAAAAGGGAGTTGGCATCGATTGGCGCACACGTCAAATCGGGGGTTTTGGGTCATAATACAGGGAACCCATCATGGCTTAGCCGTCGAAAGGGTCATTTCAGCAAAAACATGATTTACCCCGAGGGAAGGCCGGGCGCCATCGCCATAACTTTGACCAAACCGAAATTGTTTCCCATCCACATAACAACATTTCTAAAAATTCGTTCCCCTGGTGCAATCATGCCGCAGTGGCCATCATCACGCCCTCATGATTATCCACCTTTTCATACCCTTGGAGTCAGCTCCCGAAAAGCCACACCACCTTTCTGTTTTCGCCCTTACCACGTCGATTGAACTCTTTTTCTCCCTATTTCCCCGTCTTCCCTTTAGTCCCGATTTGAGCAGCAGGTGCCGGGGAGTAGGTTACTGATGAAGAAAGGAGGAGAGGTCCTGAGAAAGGAATTGAGCGACATCTACTACCTGGAGGGACGCCCCGAGGTATGTCAATTTTTCAAGAATGTCGGCTGCTATAATTTCTACAAAAAGCTATAGGGTTCTCATCAACAGGTGGCCGAAGAATTTTCCCTCACGTTTGACAATAGTAAGGCTGTGATAGGAAAGGAAGAATTCTAGGTGGATGAGGCCCTTATAGCCCAGGTGACATAAATTCCAACAAACGGAGAAAACTGGCTTAAGACCACTGTCAAGAAGGATTTCGAATTTCAATCATACCTGAAATCAGAGCATAGGAACCTGGTCTGGAAAAAAGACATTCCCATGTCATATCTGGAGGATAAATGACAGCTTTTATTGAAGTCCATTCTGCTCTATATAACCAATGAGAGCAGGTATAACAGGGTGCTAATTTACCATTTTAAACTACTAGATCACTTCACTGGAAAGGGCTCTCTAAATCTCCCTTTCTACCTCCACAAGAGCCTCACCAAAATGGCACATCAAGTGAAATATCAGCCCAACAAAATTGCAGGCAGATTGTACCACCATGGTCTGATAAAAATCTTGGTCTCAGAGTTATTGCAGAGAAAAAGCATGAATTGGGCATTCTTCCTATTCTGGAGTGGGTTCGAGACAGAATTGCAACCAGAAGATGGGAAGAAATCATCCACCCCTAGAAGTGGGAAAAGAAAGAGGAGGGCTATTCCCTTAATTCAAACCGAACCCCTTTCCTCAAATCCAAAGGTGAAGAAATCCAAAAGGAAATTCGCATTTAAAGATAAGGCCGAGCAAGAGGGAATTGTTTCAGAAGAGACCCCTTCAAGGAGTACTAATCTTTTAAACCTCCCATACACCGATTATGAGGAGGATGAATTGCAGGAAGCTGGAGTAGAAAAAGAGGAGATGGCTACAGAACAGGAACCCCACAAAGCATCCCCATCCATGATGGAACAAGAGGACGCGTATGTCAATTTTCCCTCTCCTATACCTATGGAGGAACAAGGTCAGCAGGTAGCTGAGGGACCAATTCATAGCACAAAGATTTCTGCCTCATAGAAAATCAATCAACTACTCCAGTAGGCATATGAACAAGAGATCCTCCAGAGAGTCATCAAGGAGAAGAATTAGAGGCTGACTGAAAGGTAGAATGAGCTGTATGTTTCTTTCTAGGGATTGAATAGGAAACATGGGAAAATGAGAGGGAGGAACATTAGGCTAATCAGGGAAAACATCAGACTAAGGAGGAAGGTCGAAGCTTTGGAGGGTAAGGGAAAAAATCAGAGCCCCCAGCCCATGGTACATTCGGACCTGGAGACCTTAGCAGCAACTGCAATCAAATTTTCCAACCCTTCGGATTTGGCCCAGGAGGAAGAAAAATCCAGGTAGCAGGGAACATAAGCCTAGTTTTGGAAACGTTTTGCAGGATGGATCATCCACCGCTTTCAGCAGCTTGGGAGAACATAGCTGTTGTTCATTAGCTGCTGAATCTCATTTCGGCGGTTTACGACATGCAAGTAGCACCCTCCCAATACCGAAAAGAAATCAAGTTTTCTAGCACTCAAGTGTTTCGGTGGTTTAGGAGAAGCATTAATCCAATTCGTTAATCACCGAATACTAGGCTTTTGGTTGCTTATCACCTTCAAGCCCATTTTTGATAGCTACCGAAAACTTAAAAAATGCACAGGTCTGTCTTCGGGCATCAAACCCCTTTTGTGTTGGTCCTAGCATCTTGAAGGCATTTTCCAGGGGATTGATAAGCGTTCAAGTGAACCATGATCACCTCTGGTCCCAGACTGAGGGTTGTTAAGATTTAATATGCTAAGACAGAAAATAGCAGCATTACATTCCATTTCACAATAATAGCATATACAGGATCACTGAAGAAACAACAAGCATAGCATAAACACAAGAGACACAGATTTATCCTGGGAAACCCTCATGGGGTAGAAAACCCAGTAAAGATTCCTCAATATAGATGACCAGCAATATACAAAGATGCAAACCAAAGACATGATCTCCTCCTCCATTTATAGCAGACCTCTCCTCCACAAGTGCGTCTCTCTCTCAAGTGAGTGTGTGTGTCAAATGAGGAACACACCTCCTCTATTTATACACTACTCTGACATATCTTTTACACAAGTACACGTAGGCTCGTATTTAACCAATGGGTTAAATACCCCACTACAACTGACTGGGCCGACCCCTCTAGGGTGGTCTAATAACCCTTTGACCCACATGACACATATAGGGCCGACCCCCACTAGGGAAGTCTAATAACCCGAGTTACCACATTCCGACGGAGGAATAAACATCTTCGGATATACAATAAGATCTTCACGGAGGAATGAAACATCTCCGAAATAATAAAGTACAAATATAATATTCTTTGAAGTTACAATATCTCAACACTCCCCCTTAATGAGAAAGATATTATAACAACATCTGCACGAGCAAGGAGTCATCAACATCATACATGATACATCTATAAATCATTGGAAGCTTTCTCAACATCATCAGTAACTCAAGCAGTTACTGGAACATCTTCAATACTGGAACATCAACATCTTCAGTACTGAGTCTTTATCTTCTGCAGCACTCGAACAACTACAGCAACATCAACATCTGGATCCTCATGATCATCAGCATCATCATCTCATGATCATCAGCATCATCATCACATGATCATCAGCATCGTCATCAGCATCACGATCATCAGCATCATCATCACACAATCATCGGCATCATAATCACACGATCATCAGCATCGTCATCACACGATCATCAGCATCATCATCACACGATCATCAACATCGTCATCACACGATCATCAGCATCGTCATCACACGATCATCAGCATCGTCATCACACGATCAACAACATCGTCATCTAGATCATCACGATCAGCAACATCGTCATCTAGATCATCACAATCAGCAACATCGTGATCTAGATCATCACGATCAGCAGCATCGTCATCTAGATCATCACGATCAACAGCATCGTCATCTAGATCATCACGATCAACAACATTGTCATCTAGATCATCACGATCAACAACATCATCAATACAAGTATAAATATAATTAATACAAGTATCCTCATCAATACAAGTATACACATCATCAATACAAGTATCCTCATTAATACAAGTATACACATCATCAATACAAGTATCCTCATCAATACAAGTATACACATCATCAATACAAGTATCCTCATCAATACAAGTATACATATCATCAATACAAGTATCCTCATCAATACAAGTATACACAATAGCAGCATACCCTGCAACACACAAGATCCAATTACGGGATGATCAATCCCTCTCACTTTAGGACATAGGTCCAAGGATGATACAATCCTGATCCGCTTACGGGATGATCAGTCCCTCTCGGTTTAAGACAACTCTCATGTCTATGGATGATACAATCCAGATCAACTTACAGGATGATCAATCCTTATCACTTTAAGACACCTCACCATGTCTAGGGACGAGGCAATCCCAATCTATTTACAGGATGATTGGTCCTTATCACTTTAAGACATCTCACCATGTCTAGGGACGAGGCAATCCCAATCTATTTACAGCATGATTAGTCCTTATCACTTTAAGACATCTCACCATGTCTAGGGACGAGGCAATCCCAATCTATTTACAGCATGATTAGTCCTTATCACTTTAAGACATCTCACCATGTCTAGGGACGAGGCAATCCCAATCTATTTACAGGATGATCAGTCCTTATCACTTTAAGACATCTCACCATGTCTAGGGACGAGGCAATCCCAATCTATTTACAGGATGATCAGTCCTTATCACTTTAAGACATCTCACCATGTCTAGGGACGAGGCAATCCTAATCTATTTACAGGATGATTAGTCCTTATCACTTTAAGACATCTCACCATGTCTAGGGACGAGGCAATCCCAATCTATTTACATGATGATTAGTCCACTCAATCTCATTTAGGACTATCCTTCCTTTCGAATTACTGGATTTACTGTCCAAGGATGATTTAATCCATTCAATTCATTTAGGACTATCCTTCCTTTCAGAATTACTGGATTTACTGTCCAAGGATGATTTAATCCACTCAAGTCATTTAGGACTATCCTTCCTTTCGGAATTACTGGATTTACTGTCCAAGGATGATTTAATCCACTCAATTGATTTAGGACTATCCTTCCTTTCGGAATTACTGGATTTACTGTCCAAGGATGATTTAATCCACTCAATTCATTTAGGACTATCCTTCCTTTCGGAATTACTGGATTTACTGTCCAAGGATGATTTAATCCACTCAATTCATTTAGGACTATCCTTCCTTTCAGAATTATTGGATTTACTGTCCAAGGATGATTTAATCCACAACCGTACATTTAGGACCACGTCCAAGGATGACTCAGTCCTCAACCGTACATTTAGGACCACGTCCAAGGATGACTCAATCCTCAACCGTACATTTAGGACCACGTCCAAGGATGACTCAATCCTCAACCATACATTTAGGACCACGTCCAAGGATGACTTAATCCTCAACTGTACATTTAGGACCATGTCCAAGGATGACTTAATCCTCCATCGTACATTTAGGACCACGTCCAAGGATGACTTAATCCTCCACCGTACATTTAGGACCACGTCCAAGGATGACTTAATCCTCAATCGTACATTTAGGACCACGTCCAAGGATGACTCAATCCTCAACCGTACATTTAGGACCACGTCCAAGGATGACTTAATCCTCAACCGTACATTTAGGACCATGTCCAAGGATGACTTAATCCTCCACCGTACATTTAGGACCACGTCCAAGGATGACTTAATCCTCAACCGTACATTTAGGACCACGTCCAAGGATGACTTAATCCTCAACCGTACATTTAGGACCACGTCCAAGGATGACTTAATACTCAACCGTACATTTAGGACTACGTCCAAGGATGACTTAATCCTCAACCGTCCACCAAGGACTTCATTCTCGAAGACATACGTCTACGGCTCTTCTTTTGGACTGAAGTCCAGGGATGATCCAATCCCCTCACATGTTCGCCAAGAACTTCATTCATGAAGACATACGTCTACGGCTCTTCTTTCGGACTAAAGTCCAGGGATGATCCAATCCCCTCACATGTTCACCAAGAACTTCATTCACGAAGACATACGTCTACGGCTCTTCTTTCGGACTGAAGTCCAGGGGTGATCCAATCCCCTCACATGTTCACCAAGAACTTCATTCTCGAAGACATACGTCTACGGCTCTTCTTTCGGACTGAAGTCCAGGGATGATCCAATCCCCTCACATGTTCACCAAGAACTTCATTCTCGAAGACATACTTCTACGGCTCTTCTTTCGGACTGAAGTCCAGGGATGATCCAATCCTCTCATGTCCACCAAGGACTTCATTTTCGAATACATACATCTACGGCTCACTTTAGAACTTGTGTTCAAGGATGATGCAATCCTCACATGTATTCTCATCAATTACTATCGATCCTGGGAACCCATATAGAACCTGATTCACACTTCTTCTTTAATTACATCATTAAGAGAATGGTCTTATCTAGCCACTTGGAGCAAACATCTCATCATGATTCTCTTCTTCTTTCTAAGAGAATCTTCTAGCCACAAGCCTTCTATAGTGTGTTTGATTTGAAAATCCTTTTTTTTGTTTAACATCCATCGCTTGTTCAGTGTTCATCATTCATCATGATCTTTCCTACAAATCAAAATTAAGTACATGATTAGTAATACTTCATAATCATCAAATCATATTGACATGATAACCTATTATGCATACAGATATCATTTACATAGTTATGCAACTATTTTGACCAATACTTTGGCACAACACTTTCCCATATCCTGTATGCATACAGTGGCTATCTAGATGCCTTCCATCTCTACCAAAACATACTATCGAGAGTGTGCACAGCTCTCAGCATGTCAGCAAAGAGGTTTCATTCTAGACAAGCAACAACGGAATGCTTGTCCAACTTACCAATCATATGCATATTAGTAGTATACTGTTCAATGCTCTATGAATGTTTACACTTAGCATGATATATTCTAGGAATACAAATATGCATACAAGCAATATCATTTACTATTTCAAATAACAACTCAAATACTTATCTTTTATGTTTGTGTGGTTGCCTCCCGCTTGATCTTCTATATATCTTTTGAACTTGTATTCATTCTGTACCACTGTGCATGCTCAAGTGTGCACTAGTGTCATCCTCATGATCTCATACAAAAACATACGTTCATTAGTATATTCTCCAAACATTCTAATTCTAAATAATCTTGAATATGTATAGTCATGATCATTAGTATTCAGGGTTTCAAGGAAGTCTTCTTTTACTCATGCATATTCTTGTTTGATCATAGTACTCTTCTGGTTAATTAAATCATCAAGACAAGAGACATAATATGCATAAACCCTTGATTACTAACTTTATGAATAAGCATAACCAATCATACCAAGTATACTTATATAAGGGATCCTAACACAAGGTAAGATTCTAACTTGACATAAGAAAACATATCTGGATTAGTTATGTACAACATACCTAAACAATCTCTTCAATGATTTAGAGATCCTGAGCTAGAACCTGCATGTCTCATAGGTTAAGCATAATATAACAAAGTCATACATACCTCGTAAGTAGAAAAAATATTATGGATGAGTCTTTGTCTTCATGTTGTCATGGTCATGGAACTTGATTTGTCTTTTGTGATGTACCTGTATCTTGTTAGCAGACAACATCAACCTCACACAACACCATAATGCATTAGTACAATCATATAGCCCTAATCAATGAATGTCTTCGATCATTCACATACATTCATACTGTTACTAGGGTGATAAGACAATTCTAACAATAATCAAGATTGTACTAATAAATAATATGAAGACAAACACATTATGAACTTAATCAAGAATCATATTTCAAGACATACCTGAACCTCCTTAAGTCATACCTGTCGAGACTTCTTGTAGTCTTCTTATGTAAGGCCTTAGCCTCAACTCCCCCTGAAACTTGATTTGGAGCTTGATTAGGGCTTGCTAGAGAAACCCTAAAAATTCAATCTTTGACTTTCATGCTTCTGAATGGATGGAAGGATGTGTCTTGCTGAGCTGATCAAACTAGCATACTTCACTTTTGAAATCTCCAAAATTTGACCCCTCAAAATTGCCTTCGAAACTTCTGGATCTTCTGGACAGGAACCCGAACTAGGGTTTGATGAATCCCACCCTTCTGTCCAATCAAAAGGTTCAATCCAAGGCTCTAAACTCTTATTTTTCTGAGGAGCTTCCAGCCGTGGTTATAGACTTCAAAAATTCCAACTTTTGCTGAAGCCCTAATTTTCCATCTTTCTGATCAAAATCCCGAACTAGGGTTTGATCAAGCCCAGTCTTCTACCCAACCAAAAAATTCGATCTTGGTCTCTAAATTTCAATTTTCCTGAGTAGCATTCAGCCGTGGACTCCGATTCCAAAAATTCTAACTTTCTCCGAAACCCTAAATTCCGGAAGCCATGAATAAAGGTGCTCCAAAAATAATTCTGTTTTGACAGAAATATGCACCTGATTGTTTCTGCTATAACTCTGAAATTTTTGCTCCACAGGGTCTAAAAACGTTTTCTGCAGTATCCTGACCTGTCATCTTTCCATCTTGACAGGTCTGACCTCAATTGGATTTTCTAAGAGAGAGTTATGCCAAGTGTCGCAACGTGACCTGTTTATGGGATAAAACAGGAGAGCGAACTTGTACGGCATGCCACGTGTCACTGTTTGAAGTTCGTCCTCTGAAAATTTTTCCTGAGATAGCTTTCCCTGTTGTCTTTCTATCCTGATAGGTCTGACCTCAATTGGACTCTCTGAGAGGGAGTTATGCCAAGTGTCGCAACGTGACCTGTTTATGGGATAAAACAGGAGAGCGAACGTGTACGGCATGCCACGTGTCATTGGTTCACCTTCAGCCTCTGAAAACGTTTCCTGAGATATTAAAGTATGTGTACTACTTGTCACTTTTTACGAAATTGAATTTGGAGCTTCCTAGCCCAAGTTATGACCTTTTTTCCAAGGTTACCTGATTTTGACTGAGATCTGGAAGAGGCAGAAACCCTAACTTGTACTCATCATAACTCATAAAGTACAACGAATCTGAGGATTCCCTTTGGACACAAGGTACCTCGGGATGTTATCTTTGACCTGTAAACGTTTCAGACCTTGAAACTTTGCATAAATGGATTTATAGCGAAAGTTCCACGATGACTATTTTTTGCTATGTAAAACCCTAACCTTCAAATTGTCGTAAGTAAAGCAAGTGTCGTAAGTGCCATACTTTGCCTTCCTTCAGGTTAGCTCTGATACCATGTTAATATTTAATATGCTAAGACAGAAAATAGCAGCATTACATTCCATTTCACAATAATAGCATATACAGGATCACTGAAGAAACAACAAGCATAGCATAAACACAAGAGACACAAATTTATCCTGGGAAACCCTCATGGGGTAGAAAACCCAGTAAAGCTTCCTCAATATAGATGACCAGCAATATACAAAGATGCAAACCAAAGACATGATCTCCTCCTCCATTTATAGCAGACCTCTCCTCCACAAGTGCGCCTCTCTCTCAAGTGAGTGTGTGTGTCAAATGAGGAACACACCTCCTCTATTTATACACTACTGTGACATATCTTTTACACAAGTACGCGTAGGCTCGTATTTAACCAATGGGTTAATTACCCCACTACAACTGACTGGGCCGACCCCTCTAGGGTGGTCTAATAACCCTTTGACCCACATGACACATACAGGGCCGACCCCCACTAGGGAAGTCTAATAACCCAAGTTACCACATTCCGACGGAGGAATAAACATCTCCGGATATACAATAAGATCTTCACGGAGGAATGAAACATCTCCGGAATAATAAAGTACAAATATAATATTCTTTGAAGTTACAATATCTCAACAAGGGTGTTGGCAGAATTGATAGTGGAATATTCCTACCTATTTTTAGAAAGGATGCCTACAGGTTTTTTGCAGAACAGCAGTGTCAAACTCGCCCTCTAGCTCCCAGAGGCTCGTCTCAGCTGTCAAGCGTAGGTGTACCTACAAGGATCAGTTATTTTGCTCATGACACACTGTTACATATTTCATTAACTGTTCTTAATTTTTATTTTTAGTATATTCGATCCATCTTTTGGGATCTAAAAAAAATTGCAATGGCTATAAAGCCCAGAACTAAAGTAGAATGTGGGTTCGATTTTGGAGAGACTGATCTATATTTTTATTTTTAGACTTCAGTGACTTCTCAGATAATATAAGATTCTTTTACTATTTGCTTTTAGATTTCTCTTTCTTATGTTTCTGTATCTACTGTGGATGGTTTATTTCCTGTATGCTCACTTGTCTATGCTAGATAGCTGTTATCCTGTTTTGGCATTTGATAGCTAAACATACATGTTATTTATTTTATTGTGATTAGCCATTTATATGAAAATTTATGTGTATGAGTCTACTAACACGATAAGGATCCGCTCCCATTAACCTTTTAGCAACCCTTTGAACAGCAGTAGTCAAAGCCTTGTCTCCCTGAGCGTCCCTATGTGTGTTATGAGTGTGTGAGTTTTGATCTCAGTCATCCAATTTGATCCAAACAAACCCCATCATTCAAGATAAATTTAAGTTGTCAGGGATCTCTGAATACAACCTAAGAGAGCTTCCTGGAGTGATAACACATTCTATATTTGCGCATAGAATTAGATACGCTGTATGATGATTTTTTTTGCTAGTTATGCTTTGAGAATTTTGTGTCAAAATTATGATATTTGTACAAAATGGGTATAGCATTTCTCTTGCATTCTATTGTTCTATGACACGTCATTTAAAAAAAATCCTATCCTATATGATTTATGGACATGCATTCTGAAGAGGAAAAATGAGCATCATCTCCATTTAAGAAAAAACTTTGCATCCCTCTGTAGCCAAATTTGGGCTAGGCCTTGAAATCTCTACCATATCTATTAGTAGCATATATTTTCTTAACCAGTATGCTAGAGGGTGTCTCATAATATAACCAAAATTTTCACTTACAGCTCTGAACATTAGTTTTCCTCCGTAGTCTATGAAAATTCCCACCTCCACAATGTCATTGGGGCTCTTTTGCATTCTCCTGGGTGTGCAGCTGGCATCTTCCCTCATCTTTCTAGCTCATGTTCTTTTGTTGAGTCCATTCTTCCTGTTGTTCCATCTTATCTACTATCTCTACTATGGGCACAATTCTAGCTATCGAAGTGTCATTTTGTTTCTTCACTTGTTGACATATGGTTTTGCAGGTAGTTAGAGCTACAGATTACCATCATAGTTTCTAAGAACATGGGTAGTTATTTTATAGTCATTACCACACTCTCAATCTCCTTAGCACAAGTCTTTTGTTGTTTTGCATTGTTTTATAGGATTAACTTAGCACATAAAAGGTTAATTGTGTATTGAATCCCTAGAAACTTCTAAGAATATCCCAAGAAATACACAGTCCTTCAGTTTTAAACTGTGTATTGTATAAATTTAATGCTCAGCCAACTGATTGCTCTTTTTGAAATTGGATTTGTCTTCTTGTTTATAGCTTAGTGGTATTCATTTTCTGGCTTTTGCATTAGCCTTTATAAGGATGATTTCTGATACCAAAAGGCAACATACTTCACAAAATTATGAGGTTCACAAAACACATATTCATTCATGCCTCGGAATGTCTTGATAGTTTGTTAACAAGATGCTCACCCTCCAAATAAAAAAATGAACTCCCTTGCTGAATATGTTACTTGAATGACTAATTGATGCCCTCGTATGCAATCACCTCCAAATTTATTTATTATTATTTAAAAAAAAAACAGACATGTCCGTCGCTATAGAGACGACAAGCCCCAACAAGTTTCGATGAATTTGCTATACTAGCGATGGAAATTTTCGTCGCTAGTATAGCAATTTCGTCGAAACTTGCTAGGCTTGTCGTCTCTATAGCAACGGACATATTTTTTAAAATACGGAACGTCGTCTCTATAGCAATGAACTTTCGGTGCTATAGCAATGAACTTGCGTTGCTATATCGACGGTGTTCGCTTGGTTTATTTGTTTTTAAATACAAACAACTGTTGCTATAGCCACGAAAGTTCGTTGCTATAGCACCGAAAGTTCATTGCTATAGAGATGAAATTTGGGTGCTATAGGCACGAACTTTCGTTGCTAGAGGGACAGAGATCGCTTTATTTATTTTTTTAAATATGACAATCCGTCACTATAGCCACGAACTTTTGGTGCTATAGCAACAAACTTTGGTTGCTAGAGAGACAGAGATCGCTTCACTTTTTTTTAGATATGAACAACCATCACTATAGCCACGAACTTTCAGTGCTATAGCAACGAACCTGTGTTTTTATAGCAATGAAATTTTGTTGTTAGAGAGACGGAGATCGCTTACCTTACATTTTTCAAATATTAAAAGCCGTCACTATAGCCACAAACTTTTGGTGCTACAGCAATGAACTTTCGATGCTATAGCAACGAACTTTCATTGCTATAGAGACACATTATGGTTTTTTAAAGATAGCACGGTCCATGTCATTTCTGTCTCTATAGAGACAAACATCAGCAAGTGTTGCTACAACGATGAAATTTTTTCCACGAAAACTAAGATTCCCGTTCGTTGATATAGCAACGCAAAAGTGTTGCAATAGCAATGATTTTTCGTGGAAAAAATGTCCACATGTACTAGTGACCCCTCATGAAAATTTGTAACTCCCACCTTGATGAGGGCTCTTCCTCTCCCCTCTAATGAGCCCTCTTGATAAGTGTAACTCCCATTTTTCTAATTTTGGAATGTAACTCATCCCTTGTGTCTCTCCCCCCCCCCCCAATTTGAATTGCTCTTGGGAAATGAGATTTGGTGTGGATTGGAGATAGTCTCTCTTGTTGGTTATGCATTCTCTTGGATATTGATTTTGATATGGTACTGATGTGATTGGTTTTTTTTTATATTGACATGAGTTTTTGCTGGTTGGTACACCCTTGTTGAGCCTGTGCCTAAGTTGAGTTACTCTAGAATTGCCTCTGGAGATCCTGGATTAGAAGTGATGTGCAATCCAATTTCCATTGGATTTGAGCTTGGACTGATATATTTATGAATCTTTTGTCCCGGATCCACTGGAATTTCCTCGGAGTGGAGGTCGAGGAAGAATTTCAGCTGGGTTGTGGTTGGACTGATTTATCCTGAAAAATTTGTCCTGGAATTTCCACTGGAGATCCTAGATTGGAAGTGATGTGGAATCCACTTGCCATTGGATTGTGGTTGGACCAATTTTAGATGTTTTTTGTGGTTGAGTGAACTCTTTATTGTGGCATCATGGATCTGGCTCGGGGGTGACCATTTCAAAGTGAGTTTTGTCTTGCATTGCGTCTATAGTTGGGTGGAACGTGGCATGATTGATTTCGGTTGCGTATTTTTCAAGATAAGTAATTGATTTCTTTGAATTATTTGGATCTAATATTATTATTATATGGTTTCAGATGAAATTTATGAGGAAACATATGATCTAATTATGGAAGAAATCTCTTATACATTTTAGTTACATTATGCTACTAGTTTTTGGAAAACATAGCTAACTAGTTTTTGGTATTTTGTGAGCATGTTCTTGAGAATTTTTTTACTTGGAACCTATGCTACATATATTATAATTTTTTCTCTGTTATTTATATTATGTGTACTTTTATTGTTAAATAGACTAGCATAGATCCATCTTAAACCTGTATCTATCAATCACCGAGAGGGATCCAATTTCTTGAGGTGTATTTCTTTTTTTAAATTTAAGCTCAAGACATTTGATCTCTCTTGATTGATAGATCCGGGTTTAAGTTTTAAGTTTTTATTTTATAAATGAACATCTATTTTTTAGTTACTTTTCATAATATTTTATTTTATGAACCAACATGGACTTTTTTAAAATACTTTCCAAATACTTTTTATGTTTTATTAGATGGTTATGGGATTTTTTTAAAATACTTTTTACGTTTTATTAGATGTAATGCTACATAACGCTTCATCACACATTAGAAGATCTCCCCCATACTGGGTTGTAGAGCACCTTGTTTCACTCGGTGCAATTATGAATGATTGGAAACACCTCTCTATGGTGTTTCTAGCCCCTATTCGAAAACTAGTTCACTGGTTGGGTTGTTTTATGTAGTTTCGATATTTGGCTTGTGAAATGTTTGAGTAAAATCCTTAGTGAGATAGATGATATTATATCTGATAATTACACTTGAAATGTTTGAATAAATGTGTGGAATAGTTCCTATATATTTCTATAGTTTGTTATTGAAATCCTAGTTTTGTTTCCATTCACTAGCTCCTTTGAAATAATTGTTTGAAATGGATTTATGACTTTGCATGAGAAGTGTTTGAATAAATTTTTACATGAGTTATAAATATGATAATACTAATAATACATGGTAGTTATATTTGGAATTTCTTCCAAATTCCTTTGCAAATTGTTTATGCATTTACCTTACTTGATTCCTCAATTTCTAGCCAATTTGGAGAAGTAGGTTTAGCTAGTTGATGAATTCATAAGAGGACTGTTTATGAGTGGAAAGCTACATCCATTTGGATGTAGTGGAACTATGATATGATTTACATGAGCTACAATAGTTAATACTTTCTTATTGTTTTTCATTTGGAAATTAGAAACAAAAACTAGCTTCAAATCATTGGAAATTGGTAACTAGTTTGTAGATTGAATCTACGTTTTCATAATTTTTGGAATGTAAAGACATATGCTCTGTTTTTGGTACTTTAATTTTTATGTAGAATTATATTTTCCAGATAATTACCCTCGCCTCTGTGTTCTCCATAACTTAGTACCACTGATTGGGTTAAATTCCTAGCAATGTTTATTAACTAGTTGCACTGATTTAGCTTGAAAGAATCATCGTTTATGTGAAAGGATATGAACTACAAATGAAAATTTATTTGGATGTATGTGCATGATTAAATATATTTATAATGGATTTATTTTAAATTTTTTTCATTGGCATGGTTGTGTGTTGAATTCATGCAAGACTAGTTGTTTGTGTTAAATACTAGTTAACTAGTCTTGTGGAGTCATTTCCGTAATTGTTTTGTTTAATTAATTGGAAAATGATAATTAGGAATTATTTACATGATAATGTGTTAATTATCCTGGTATTGATAAATGATTATTAGGTTATAAAAAAATGAAGTTATGTTAAGTGTCGTCAATTATGCGCTAAGTGTCGCAATTAGTACACTAAATACTAGTTAATCATGATTATGTAAAAATGACTTTTCTAGGTGCAAGTAAGCTGTGTTATGGCTTGGTATGGATGCATAATGATGTTAGATAGTGTTGGATAATATTTACCAACCTTGGTTCAATTTTCTTGATTAGTTATGAATTTTATTTTAATTTATTTGGAATTATGGATATTTTTTCATAATTAAATTGTAGAAAATGAAATTAAATATTTATAAAATTATTCCGTTGTGCAAAAATATTCTAATTAGACATAGAGAGATAATGATATGTCCCTAATATCCTTTTATATCCCCGGGGTACATTACATCTAGACTGGAAAAACATTGTAAATATAGAAACTTGGCAAGAGGTCATAGAAGTATAAAAGCGTTTGGAGCGGGAAAAGGAGAAGGAACAACATGTTGGTAAAAAATGAGGAGCTGAAGATATATCTGCAGAAATGGAAATAGATGAGGTTGACCAAGGTCAATCATCAAATTGGTCCAAAAAATAAGGAGGGACTTAAGAGGAGTAGGATATAAAACTACCCCAAGAAATACTAGACATGATACCACCCTCTCCTCACAAAAGGGAAGGGTCAGTAGCTAGTTTTTCTCACTACACTTATTTGAGATTTGTAGAGCCAATGATGATGCAAATAACACCATTTGAATCTCCATAAACAATATTGCTTCCGATACAAACAAATCTGCAAACTAAATATCAAAACTTAAAAGAGAGAAATGAGAAGTTGGCAGATGAATCCAGGAAACAGATAGGGGTCTCAGGAAAGAGGTTGATCATAGTCGTAGACAATAAGAATGATATATTGAGATGGTAAATAGTGCAACCCACAGTTCCAATTCTTACTAGTATAAATTATTTAAAATCAGATGAATATACAATTGACTTCAACAAGCTTGAAAATATGGATAAAGTAGACACCTATAGGAAAATAAGTGGGATGATATGCCATGAAGTGGAGAAATCAGAGAAGATAGAAAGAAAACTGAGGAAAACTCTCAAAATATTTGAAGAACTTTGGAACGAAGAGAAAGAATTGGTTAGGGCAAAACAAGTAACCATCAAGATTCTAGAAGAAAAAGTTATGGCATTAAGTTCCAATTCTGGTGACAGTTCCCATGTTTTAGTTGTCCTAAATGAAAAAAGACAATGATATAGAAATATTAAAAAGACCATTAAAAATCCCAACTGTGGAGCCAGTTCAAACTCTAGAGTTGAGACATGCTCAGGAGGAAAATGAAAGGATATATACCAACATGCTACAGTTTAAGAAATTGGAAGAAGATAGAGGGGATGAGATTGATGAGCTCAAACTGAAAATTGCTTCATTAAGGTTGCAAATGACCACTATAACAATAGAGCAGAACATCCTAGATTCACCTTTTGCTACTCAGGGAGAATAACAACTAAATGAAGCAACATGGCCTGGAGAGCAGGATGCACACATAGAAATGGTAGATGTAGAAAACATGGAATTAGACCCCTCAAGCCAACAAACAAGAAAGGAGTAGACTGATAAATATGGTAGGATCACAGAATTGGAAGCTTAAGTAATCCAACAATATGAAAGGATAGTTTAACTAGAGGGGGACATATCAAAACATGAATATGGGATCCATGAACTAAAGAATAAAATGGATGACCTCAAAATTAAGGTATCTAGTTTAAAGCTTGATATAGAAGTAGAGTCCCTGATCAGAAGTAAAAACATAACCTTGTGGGACAAGATAACTCAGCTGATGACATATGAATGGGGAAGGTTCAAATTTTTCCAAGAAGAAATTGGTACCTTCAAATCCATAAAAGAGGAGACAAATAGGGTAAAAAAGGAGCTAGGGTAAATTCCAAGAATTATAGAACAAGTCATAGATTATTTAAATGGCACGAGCAATAATGAATTACAATGATTGCAGATACCAAGCATAACCACAAAAATAAAGGTAGAAAAGCAAATGATATTCAAGCAAGTCCTAATGAAGAGATCAAAGATTAGTATGTAGACGCTGGGTTCTGGTATTGACAATTTTAAGGGATTGTTTGACAAAGTGATCAAGTTAGTATTACCCCATCCATGGGATGGGAATGGAGATATACTTTCTAGGGATGAATTTAGAAGAAATTTGGAGCAAAATATAACTGAAACACCTTCAGTGGAATAGGTGGAAGGGGTTATCTAATGGGAACAAGTGATTGAGAGACTAAAACCTCAGTTTCAGATATGGATACATCTGAAGAGAATATTCAAAGAGTAAGATCATGTTTCCTATGCCAAAAATATAGATGTCGAGCTTTCATTAGATGCTTTGAAATCTCATAGGATGCCAACAGGCAAGGACTGTAATATAGTTGCTCAATATGCACCATCAACTGCACCCTCAAAGAAACGGATACCAGGTCAATCTTCCAGCACAACAGGTACCTCTTCAAGCAGTCAAAACCACTGAACTTAGCCAAAATGAACCATGGGATACCCTACCCCATTTGATTTTGTACCACCATCTGGAAAAACAAATATTCCTTCTATACCATAGATGTAGTCATAAAGGGAAACACTTGGCCACTTAGTTGTGCAAAACCAAGTATATGTGAGAGTGCATACTTCACCAAACAAAGGCAAGAAAAAGGGGACAATCAAGAAGAATAGTCAAGGTCAAGATTTATGAAAAGTTAAATGTAAAATATTTTTGAACATGTAACAAGTCAAAATACTGTTACTATTTCTTGTTACAGGGTAAATCAAGTCTAACTAATTTCTGTTAGTTTGAAAGGTAATATAATGTAATCCAAGCCATGAAATAGAGGATGACAATTTTAGAATAGAGATACTTTGTCTATATTGTAGAGATGATGAAACATTTTGGCCCCGTAATATGTTTTTTTTTAGATTAAAGATATAGAAGTGTACAAAGAAGTTGTTCCTCTGTTAGTAGCTCCATCATTACATCGCTTATGTATGTATGAGAAGACTCAAGAAATGATAATAGACTGATTCAACAACTTTGATTCCAATTAAGTGTCTATGATTCCTTTTTAAGATTGAATGATGAATGTTATAACAAATATTTCAAGCATATTTTTTCCTTTGCTATAAGCTTTTGTAGTTTCTATGTTGATTCAATAGTGTATGGAGTTTCCTATTCTTATTGTGATCATAAATTTCTTGTTGCATATGATTAAATCCACATATAAACTCATGAATGATTTTCAATTGTGTAAAGAATTAGTGAATTCCTCTTTCTGAGGCTCAGTACGTTCCTGTCCACTTTTGTTTTGAGAAATTGTCTTCACAGGTGCTTCTTGAACACACTTAAGCACTCCATCTATTAAATTCACCTTCATTTTCCCCATATTTTATGTTGCATTTTGTAAATTTCCTCTGCAAACTATCATTTACATCGCAAAAAATGTTCATAATTCTTTCTTATTGCAAGAAGATCAAGAATAAGATCAAACCACATTTTATACAAGATATAACTCTAATATATTTAAAATTTGAGCTCTCATCATGCCTGGGCATATGCTATTTCAACCTAGTCTACCTCTGGGACTAACATGAAAATGGCGAACATACTGGGGACACATGTGAAATAAATATTTCCCCCGATACAAATTTGTAGATGATATGAGATAGTCGTGGTGAAGCAAATCAAATATATTTTGGTTGAATTTCACTTGGTGACTTCATTGGATCAAATTGGATCCTGGTAAGAGAAATACAAGATCAAATCCTCAGTCGAAGGAGTTATGGAGCTTCCTGGATTCTCAAACTCATTGGAGGAACATCCGATAATATCAAGGAAGAAGTATTCATGTGTTTAATTCATCTTCGATATCTCCTGTAGTAGATAATCAAGAAATACATGAGGATTTAAATAATTTTGAAAATATGCATAATATTCCTGAGACACATTTACATCCATATTTGAAACTTTAGTTTACTTCTCCATCAATATTTGCTAGTGCATCCATACCTGATCAATCCTGTAATCAACCTCAAAGAACTCCACTCACACCTTGGGTTCATAATACTATCTTACAACACTTAAATATGCTTGGAAGAGGACATGGAGGACCACCTCCTGCTGTAAATACTTGGATAGCTACTAGATTTGGCCCTTTGAACTTGCCATATAACCTTCATGATATGCTGATAGATATTGAATATCTTACCTAAGTTTGATGTAGAAAAAAGTATCACAGCTAAAGATCATATTTCTAAGTTTCAATACTTCACAGATAACCTCCTTATTGAAGAAGATGATGTATATATGAGGATTTTTGTCCAATACTTAGAAAGTGAGGTAAGGAAATGGTTTATATCCCTGCCAACAAATTCTTTAAATTCATGGCTTGCTCGAGAGAAAGCATTCATGAAATAGTGGGGTGAAAAGAGAGATCACCTATATTACCTCACTGAGTTTGCATCTTTGAGAAATAAGAATGGAGAAAATGTGAGTGAATCAAATAAAAGGTTCAATAAGGTCTATAATAAAATTACTTAAGATATAAATCCTTCACAAGCCATTGCCATGGTTACTTATGCAGGGGCTCATGAATATGAATTTTCCATGATTCTTAGAGAAAGGAGGTCCACGACTCTTTTAAGTATTCAAGATGATTATCTTGATGTAGAGGAAACATGACAGCCTTAGGCAAGTTAAAATGCATACAAGACATTGATAAGAATAAACCTAAATATGAGGAAGGTACCTCAAATAAAAATAGGGAAAATCAAGATGAAAAGATTGAGGAAATGTCAAAAATATTAAGAGGATTATAAAACAAAATCACTAGACTTGAGGTAGATGGAAACAATTAGAACATAAACCCTCAAGGTATGGGATAGAGGAATCCAAATTAGTATAGAATGCTTTTTAATCCTCATATCTTAAATATAGACATGATAAATGAAGATCCTCCAATACAACCACCAGTGAGAACAAATGATGTAGAACATGTTGTAGATATGCCTCTAGATGAAGAATACATTAAGCATCTAGAAAAAATCCTTTGGATAATGATTATGATGATATGATACACCTAAATCAAGGGGAATATGAGAGATATTTTCAGGAATGTGTTTACCAAAATGAGCTCAAAACACATAAAATGTACTTTCTAAGACCTAGAAATTTCTTTGGAAATCAACCTCAAAATTTTGTTCCTAAAAGAATGGTTAAAGAGCCTAAAATTACCAAATTTTTTGACAACCCGTCCCCTGCTAAACATTTCCCTTCTGATCAAATTAAGTCTGGTGCCTCATATTCCCCAGGAATAAATTTTACACCTCTTGTTGTCCAAAATAAAGCTGTTATCCTTCACCATGAAAAGAAAGAAGACAAGTCCTCTCATCGTTTTGATTTTGAGCATTAACTTTCCAATCTTAAAATTCCTATCCCACTATCAGAACTCGCTCAAAATCCTATGTATTCCAAACAAATTGAAAAGGTCCTCAAGTTAAATAATCCCAACCTCCAATCTAATAGTTTAAATATTGATGATGAAAGCACTGCCATTGAAATTGGACCTGCTATAGAAGAGGAAACTAATGAATATACAACTCATTTTTATATAACTTTGAGCCTGCATGGAAAGGTGATGCATAACTGTATGTTAGATTCGGGTGACTCTCACAATTTGATGCCAAAGGTAATCATGAAAGAGTTGGGATTGGAAATCACTAAGCCTTACCATGACTTATATAGTTTTAACTCAAAACCAGTGAAATGTGTGGGCATGATCAAATCCTTATGGTAATCACCTTTTCTCAGTTACCATCTACAAGTATCCTTCTATATGTTGTAGTAGATAATGTACCTCCAAGATATGACATGTTTCCGTCAATAAAATTTACTAAAAGGATGGGGGGTACAATGCAGATCGACATGAAGTATGAAACTGTGCCCTTGTTTGCAAGAGAAATAAGGACATTGTATAGAGAAGCCATATATGTTTATATACCCAGTGAAATACAAATACCTATAAACTACCTTATATATACCATGGAGGAAGATATGGGATATTGCATGCTAATTGCAGGAGACAGTTATGAGAAAGAATGATGCAGGAGCATCAATGCTGAGTCAGAAATGTGATCACATGTTCACATGTTGTGACTAGCAGGAGGACGAGCTGTCACGAAGGAAATTTGTTTTGTTAAGTAATTTGAAATATTTTCAAGTGTGTAACCAAATAGTGCGTTGTCAGTTGTTGAGAAGGTAGAGCATAGTGGCGAGTGATACTTCCTGCGTGGAGATCAAGCCAGTTAGCTAGTTAGTTGAATAAGGATAGCGACTCCTTCAGTGATGGAGGAGAGTCTATTAGGAGTTTGTTGTTACGATTCAACCATTCGGTTTTGGAGGATATTTTTGAATGGATGAAATAGGGGAAGATAGGAACTGAGTAGTGGGTTCGTTCAGAGAGTTGGGGTTCAAAATTTGGTCAGCAGAAGTGAGAGTTCTGCGTGAGGAAGGGTCGGTGAGATATTTTCTTCAATATCAGAGGAAAATACAACTGTATAGATATTTTTGCTTTCACTTAATGAAATTATCCAGTTCCGTGTGTTAATGGTGTTACTATGCATTTGAATGAGAGATGAGCCTAGATTAAATCAGGTAGAGCTGTGTGCGAATGATAACCTGATATCTATGTGAATGAATCTTTGTCTTTGTGTTTGTACGAACAATAATAACACCCAAGTCCTTTGTAAGAAGACCATTAATTCGTAGTAGAGATAATTTCTTGTCATCCTTAGTTCTCATCATATCTAGACGAAGATCATGCTGTATTGATCGATTCCCTGATCAATCCATGAGAAAATCACAGAATCATAGTCAATTCAAATAACCTAGGTTGATTGGTTCAGATCCAAGCCAAAGGGAAGATCGATGGTAGGGAAAGAACCGATCAAGTGGATGTGCGTGGGAATTAGCATTTCTGCAAGCCAAGTTGAAGTGTTTCGCATTGATCAAAGATCAACGGACGAGATTCCATCCGTAAGAGATCGATGGTTGCGTAGCGTTCCGTAGGAGAAAGAAGCGCTATATTTAATAGCGAGAGGTTGCAGAAGTGTTTTCGATAAATCACGAAGTACATGCCCATAGTCTGTAATCGAAAGCTGTGGAAAGGAGCGTGCGGAAAGGAAGTTGCAGAAAGCACGTTGCGAGAAGGCGATTGCGGAAGGATTGTTGTGGAAGGACGCTGCAATTGCGGAAGGAAGGTGTTTCCGCAAGACAGTTTTGGAAGATCAATTCTAACTGTCAGAGCCTTGCAAAAATCCCATTCAGAAGGGGAGGGACGCAGTTGAGGAGAACCTAGCTGGTTGTTAGTGAAGGTTGGTGATTCATCTTTAAGGGATCACCTTATTTCCTGGTGTTCGGGTACACAGGGTACTGCCAAAGGACCGAACACCAAGAGAAACCACTTCACACAAACAAATCACAGATCAACACACCGATGTTTTGACGTGGTTTAAACCCTCTTGAGGGAAACACTCCACGGCCCCAGCCAAATAGCTTCTACGTGACAATTTATTATGCAAAGAAATAAAGTTACAAATGATCTTATCATAATCGATCAACTAAAATATGACCCTCCATGCTCTTTAAATAGAGATCATGGACCAATCGGGTGTTAAGCCACGGATCAAGGTTATGTTTGATCTAAGAGAAGTTGAGTTGTTGGATCACTCTATGTCGGGAACATATCGTGACCGTCAGATTAAGTATTTACAAATGCATACTAATGCATACTAAAGAAACACACTATCCCTAACATATATATTACACAAGTTGATCTTAACTAACTCCTAAGTGTCTAAATATCCTAACATCCCCCCTTAAGAACAACTTGGGATAGGATTGAAGGATTTACAAAAGTGACACTATTAGGAGAAGGAAGGAGGCATTAGAGCTTATCCCCCCTTAATAACAAGTTCCTGAACTCCTAACATAGATCGAAGTTTAGAAAAATTCACTTCTGTAAGAGACTTGGTGAAGATGTCTGCAACTTGATCATCTGTAGGGAAAAAGAGCACTTCAAGAACATGATCATGAACAAGATTTCTGATGAAGTGCATATGTAGCTCGATGTGTTTGCTACATTG
The DNA here is from genome assembly GCA_027924585.1 of Larix kaempferi. Taxonomy (NCBI): domain Eukaryota; kingdom Viridiplantae; phylum Streptophyta; class Pinopsida; order Pinales; family Pinaceae; genus Larix; species Larix kaempferi. The sequence continues at coordinate 29,086,711 of BSBM01000458.1, forward strand.
ATGTAGAACTGGATCTTTGGAAAGCTTGATGGCAATTTGATTGTCGCACCAAAGTGGAGTAGGCTACTGCTGCTCAAATCCAAACTCCGAAAGGATCTGTCGAAGCCATAAAGCTTCCTGACTGGCATTAACTGCTACTCGATATTATGCCTCTGCTGAAGAAAGAGCAAGAGCTTGTTGTTTCTTACAAGCCCAGGTAATAGGTCCAGATCCTAGACCGAAAACATAACCTGCAGTAGACTTTCGATCATCAAGATCGTCGGCCCAATCTGAATCAGTGAAACCAACCAACAAAGGTTTCCCCCCTGTACTGTAATGAATCCCAAACTGAAATGTACCTCGACTATATCGAAGTATTCTTTTAGCTGCTTTCCAGTGACTTTCATGAGGTGTCTGCATATAACGGGAAACATGACCAATGACAAGGGAAAGGTCAGGACAGGAATGAGTCAAGTATAAGAGACTACCAACAAGTTGATGATATAAGGTGGAATCGACTTCAGGTGAAGTACAAGTGGCAGAAAGTTTGACTCCAGACTGGAAGGGAGAAGGGGTTGGTGTACAATCTTCCATGTGAAAGCGACGAAGAAGGTCACAAGCATACTTAGACTGAGAAAGAAAGATTCCTTCTTTGATTTGCAGGACTTGGCGACCAAGAAAATAATGCAAATGTCCTAAGTCTGACATTTCAAAATTTTGTTTAAGACTGGATTTCACATGGGTTATAAGCTTAGGGTCACTACCAGTAAGAATAAGGTCATCAACATATAGAACAAATATGATGAGATGGTTTCCTACTTTCTTGGTATAGACATTGGGGTTAGAATGGCATCTAGAAAAACCAGTGTCAAGGAGAAAGTTATCCATTTTGGCATACCAAGCTCTAGGAGTTTGCTTAAGGCCATATAAGGATTTCTTAAGGAGGTAGACAAGGCTAGAGTTATTCTGAACATAGACAAGAGGTTGGTCCATGTAAATTTCCTCCTGTAAATGACCATGTAAGAAGGCAGAATTGACATCCATTTGATGGACTTCCCAGTTGTGTAAGGCTGCAAGGGAAAGAACAAGGTGGATGGAGTTCATTTTTGCGACGGGAGCAAAGGTTTCATTGTAGTCAATCCCTTCAACTTGGGAAAAACCTTTGGTAACTAACCTTGCCTTAAGTCTTTCAACACTTCCATCTGATGCATACTTAGTTCTGTAGACCCATTTACATATGACAAGTTTTCTTCCTTTTGGAAGAGGTACAAGATCCCAAGTATCGTTCGCCATTAAGGAACGATATTCTTCATCCATGGCTGCATCCCAATCTGGATTCCTTGAAGCTTCTGCAAAAGTTTCTGGATCATGATTCTCGAAAACTTGAGCCAAAATAGAAGAGGCTCGCTAAAACTCAGAACGTGTTCGACGTTGATCTCTAGGATCACCAGCAAGATCACCAGTTGCTTCACATGTTGAATGGACCCATCGAGGAAGCACTTCTGCTAGTGAAACTGGAGGAACATGAGCAAGCGGAGGTGGATTTTCATCCTCACTGTCATCATCAGAAACTAGATTTGGAAACCTGTCAAGGAAGTTGGAAGAAGAAGAAGAAGGCACAAACGCCGAATCAGGCTCGCAAGCCAAAGATGGCACAATTACTGAGTTAGGCTTGCAGGCTAAGAGATTTTCATCAAATTTAACATCTCTTCTAATCATTATATCATGAGAATGTGGTTGAAGAAGTCTAAATCCTTTTACATCTTCAGAATATCCAAAAAATATGCACTTTTCACTTTTAGGCTGCAATGCTTTCTATTTTTCATCTGGAATGTGAGCCCATGCTTCACTACCAAACACACGGAAGTGACTTACATTAGGTTTAGTTTTACTCCATGCTTCTTCGAGTGTTATACCTTGTAATGCTTTAGTGGGGGTGCGATTAACTATATAATTTGCACAATTTATGGCTTCAGCCCAAAATTGAAGACTTAGTTGTTAAGTTTTAATATGATAAGACAGAAAATAGCAGCATTGCATTCCATTTCACAATAATAGCATATACAGGATCATTGAAGAAACAACAAGCACAACATAAACACAAGAGACACAAATTTATCCTGGGAAACCCTCATGGGGTAGAAAACCCAACAAAGCTTCCTCAATATAGATGACCAGCAATATACAAAGATGTAACCCTGAGCATAAGCTCCTCCTTCTCCATAGAAAACCTCTCCTCCATAAGTGCGCCACTCTCAAGTGAGTGAGTGTGTGTAAAATGAGGAATACACCTCCTCTATTTATACACTACTCCGACTTGTCTTTTACACAAATCATGTAGGCTCGTATTTAACCAATGGGTTAAATACCCCACTACAACTGACTGGTCTGACCCCTCTAGGGTGATCTAATAACCCTTTGACCCACATAACACATACAAGGCCGACCCCCACTAGGGAAGTCTAATAACCCAAGTTACCACAATTTGACGGAGGAATAAACATCTCCGGATATACAATAAGATCTTCACAGAGGAATGAAACATCTCCGGAATAATAAAGTACAAATATAATATTCTTTGAAGTTACAATATCTCAACACTCCCCTTAACAAGAAGGATATTATAACAACATCTGCAGGAGCAAGGAGCCATCAACATGATACATGATACATCTATAAATCATTGGAAGCTTTCTCAACATCATCAATAACTCAAGCAGTTACTGGAACATCTTCAATACTGGAACATCAACATCTTCAGTACCGAGTCTTTATCTTCTGCAGCACTCGAACAACTACAACAACATCAACATCTGGATCCTCACGATCATCAGCATCATCATCATACGATCATCAGCATCGGGATCATCTCGATCTACAGCATCTGTATCATCTCGATCTACAGCATCTGGATCATCTTGATCTACAGCATCTGGATCATCACAATCTACAGCATCTGGATCATCTCGATCTACAGCATCTGGATCATCTTGATCTATAGCATCTGGATCATCTCGATCTACAACATCTGGATCATCTCGATCTACAGCATCTGGATCATCTCGATCTACAGCATTTGGATCATCACGATCTACAACATCTGGATCATCTGTATTAGTATTCACACCAATACATCTATCATCAAAACATGTATTCTTACTAATACATCTATCATCAAAAACATGTATTCTCACTAATACATCTATCATCAAAAGCATGTATTCTCACTAATACATCTATCATCAAAATCATGTATTCTCACTAATACATCTATCATCAATACATAGCAGCATACCCTGCAACACACACGATCCAATTACAGGATGCTCAATCCCTCTCACTTTAGGACATAGGTCCAAGGATGATACAATCCTGATCCACTTACGGGATGATCAATGCCTCTCAATTTAAGACATCTCTCATGTTTATGGACGATGCAAACTAGATCAACTTACAGGATGATCAATCCTTATCCTTTTAAGACACCTCACCATGTCTAGGGATGATGCAATCCTGAATCAACTTACATGATGATTAGTCCTTATCACTTTAAGACACCTCACCATGTCTAGGGACGATGCAATCCCAATCTACTTACAGGATGATTAGTCCTTATCACTTTAAGACACCTCACCATGTCTAGGGAGGATGCAATCCCAATCTACTTACAGGATGATTAGTCCTTATCACTTTAAGACACCTCACCATGTCTAGGGACGATGCAATCCCAATCTGCTTACAGGATGATTAGTCCTTATCACTTTAAGACACCTCACCATGTCTAGGTGTTGTAGAAATTTCTCCCTACGGGTAGGTAGAAACTCTCTTAGGATAAAGAAGGATGTACTGACTCTATACTAAGACAAAAAGGAAACAAATGCTACCTTGAATCCCTAGATCTAACAAACGTCTCAAGATTAAAATGCTAGAAAGAGTAGAAGAAGTTTAACTAACCTTCTATCCAAACGCTTGTCCTTGTAGTTGCTCCAATCTCCAAGCCCTCACGAATGAACCTGTCAAAATGGAACCAAGACACAAGAATGCACTATTCTCTAGCAACCTGAAACATAAGTTAGAATCTAAATCTATGAAAGATACAAATCATATCATTAAAACAAAATTAACACAAATGATTTGGGAAAACAAGACAAGTTATTCCATTACCAACTTGAAGTCATGTACAATAGTTGTTTGATGTCCAAGCCAACTTCCAGCTCCAAGTGCTTCCTCTAGCTATCTCTGCAAAAGTATGAAGATCATAGGTTTGATGCCCCAAAAGTCCTCCCTTTGGCCCATGGAAAGCTTCTCTCTTATAGCACATGGGAAGGCTAACCAATAAGAGAGAAGTGTGGATCTATGGAGGGTTTAGTGGATCAGGCCAGCTAAACAAAGGAGTTAGGATCGAACCAAAGATGGTAATCCCAACAAAATATCCTCGAAGGTCGAAATCCCAAAATCCAAGGCAAAAGGGCTAAATTCAGACTACCGCGCCCCTATAACTGAGCATAACGCGGTAGTACCGCGCCCCAGAGAAGGAGTAACGCGCGGTAGTTATGACTACCGCGCCCCTGTAGATGTTCAGGAAGCGGTAGTGCTCACAAACAGGGCTAAGTTGGGCTGGTAGATGGTAGAAAAAGGTTTTGCTTTCAGTATTCAGTCAATGGTTTTCACTCTAGGTGTTCAGATGATCTTTAAGGGAAACTGTCGTTTAGGTCGGTAATGCAAGGATGCGACACTAATACGAAATGTGTAATATTGAGGTATAACAGATGCCCCCTAAAGTGTGAGGTCAGAAGAGACTGATGGCCGAAAGAATTTACAAATATAGTTCGGAGATAGCATCGAGGAGAGCAACAAGGAGCTGAAATAGAAACAAAATGTCAAATATACTACCGAGGTGGGCATTCCCATGCTTGGAAACAAATGACTCAAAGCATGGCTGCCGACCAATACATTGCAGATTCATGAGTACTGAGATGATATAGACTGTAGACAAATCATGGCTACTATGAACAAGCGTAGATCCATGAGACAGTAATGACACAGCCACGACCAATACAAAAGTGGATCTGTGTGACAATACAGAGGAAATCTCCATTGCAACCTGGACGTAATCAAAATACAAAAGGGTGTCCAGGGTCTTCTACCTGATCGCAAACGATACGAATCTAGCCATGTGATTACAAGGTGTTGAAGTCGAACATGGTAGAAACCATTTGATTACCGGTCAATGATGTGAACCGTTAACAAATGCGAGGGAAATCACCAATGATGACGATGATCCCCAAGGTATCTATAGTACATCTCAACGAAATGCGAATAAAGGAGTTGATGTCGAGCATCCGAGAGATCATTCAATCAGAGGTCATTGATGAAAACCTACTATTGAATACGAGGAAACCTGCCATTGAGGCATGCAGGTACCAAGGTACTAGTGGTTGACTCCTAAGCCTAATTCCTGGATAGTGATTTGGTGTCGACAGGAATAGACTCGTCGAAGGTGGGCCATAATGTTTCCCACATCATCGACAAGAAATCGGTACGAATGATAAGATGATGAAACAATGGAGTATGTACTGACACAACGGAAGGTTTGACATGAAGTGGAGGTGGACTCAAGGTAATAACCCTTTGAACATATAACGGCATGAAACAGAGCTTGGCAGCAGGGATTACTTGAACAGACAGAACCCCAGAAAGTGTGAACTCGTAGCAATAATGAGGACGCATGATCATAATGATGACACTATCAGCAAGACTGACTACCCAAAATAGACAAGGTGAGGATGCATGCCATGTTCAAAGGTGATGACTCACAAGCTGCCAACAAGGTAAACTTGACTCATTTTCCCATTTTTCCCCCGACATGATGGACGAGTACCTCTTTGTTTTTTAACGAGCTTGAGGAGGATAACAGATGCTCGATATAGCTCAGCTCATAGATGAGTCCAATCTCACATGTTTTTCGAACCTGAGAAAGGAGGGGTTCGTCCCAAAGTGGGTCCTTCGATGTTTGATTTTACGAGTCCAAGGAAGGAAAACTCGGTTGTCATTTCATGTTTAGAGAGTCTGAAAATAACCAAAGAAGACTCCAACGGTCCTTTTTCGTAAGGTTAGCCTCATCGCCCGAAAAAGGGTAAAACAACGCGGGAGAGGACTCTTCCAGTCATGATTGGATGGAGTATTCCTTTTTCGTAAGTAGTGCCCCCTAGTCCGAAAAAGGGGTAAACTATCACTAGGGAGACGATCATTCAAATCCTTTTACAAGCGTGAATGAATCAATTTCGCTTGGCAATCTTTTCAATTTTAGGGAGTCTGAAAAGAGCTTAACTATGGACTCCATGTACAACTTTGTCATGGTTGATGACCGAGTACGACAAAGGAAAAGTAAACTCGGCACAGTTCCTTTTCCGTAAATAGTCTAGCGAGGCCGGATAAAGTGATAAACCTATACTCGTTAGACACACCTTTTTACTCCAATTATTTAACGAGCACGATAATGGTATCAAAAGCACTCGGAATCTTTTTCATGTTTGGATCCAGAGCACGAAAAAAGAAAAAGTAAGCTCAAACCACTTTTCATGTTTTTAACCAGAGCACGAAAAAAAGTGAAAAGTAAGCTCAAACACCATCTTACTGTTTTTAACGAGCTCGAAGATAGGTTGGAAGAATGCTCATAATGTCTGCTACATTTTTTAACGAGCTTGTAACAGAAAATGAACTATGCTCAGGATAATTTTCGTGGTTTAATGAGCTCGAAACCTAAAAAGGAAAGTATGCTCGAAAATGTTCCCAATGGTTAACTTCTTCCCGTCATGAAATCCAAAGGTTGGTTCATGCCCCCAGCATGATTGCTAGAAGTAAGTGACTTAGCTCCAACCTGATGTGGAGAGGTGATCGAGTTGACTTCAACGTAACTTTTAGAGGTTGAAGACATGCCCCTAAGCTTCATTTCATTCGCCTAAGGTATAGGCAAGTGAAAAGAAGGTTCATTTACTAAGTCTACGAGGAGACTCGACTCAAAGGGAAAGGATATGTTTCATTTTTTAACGAGCTTGACACAGGAGTAGAACTTTGCTCAAAATATTGGTTTCATTTTTTTAATGAGCTTGAAGCCAAAGGTAAACTCTGCTCATGATTAAGGCCCATTGATGGGTTCCCTCCCAACATGATGATCAGAGGTTGGTAAATGCCCCCAGCATGATTGCTAAAGGCTAAACATGCCCCCCAAGCTTCGTTTCGTCTGACTACTCTTCTTCCTTACCCAAAAATCCTGGCTACTAATCCAAATGTGTTCACCAGGGGGGTAGGGAGAACCAGGACCAAGTGACCCAGGCAGATGAAATGAAGGTTCAAATCCTAACTCTAGCGATAGACTTGAACAAATGGAAAGGAGATCTATTTCATTTTTACACAAGCTTGAAAAATAGATAATAACAATGCTTGAAAGGGTCCTTTTTATTTTTTAATGAGCTTAAAACAGAAAGAAATTATGCTCGAAGGTAGTTTCATTTTTACGCAAGCTTGAAACTGAACGTAAACTATGCTTGGGATTTGGTTTTGTTTTTACACAAGCTTAAAACCAAAAGTAAACTGTGCTTGAGGGTAGTTTCATTTTTACGCAAGCTTGAAACCGAACGTAAACTATGCTTGGGATTGGTTTTGTTTTTACACAAGCTCAAAACCAACGGTAAACTGTGCTTGAGGGTCGGTTTCATTTTTTAACGAGCTTGAAACAAAGAATAAACTATGCTCGTAGGAATCTATTTCATTTTTTAACGAGCTTGACATAGAAAGGGAACTATGCTCATAATGATGGTTGGTTTCATTTTTACACAAGCTTAAAACCAAAAGTAAACTATGCTTGAAATGATGGTTTCATTTTTTAACGAGCTTGACACCGGAATAGAACTTTGCTCCAACGTCCCCCCTTAGAGGGAAGAAACGACTAAAACATGTGGAACATTTAGGGAAGTCTGGTGACTAGGAGTCATGCGATGAGTGGGCGTCACAAAGGAAATCTGATCGATGGTCACAACATTCCCATGATGGGGAAAATACATCACTCGAAAGAGTGAGGACACTACAACCTTCATTGCATAGACGTAATCACGTCCAAGGAGTAGATTAAAATCTAAGGGACCTTGGACAACCATGACATCAATACAGACAGTTTTCCCTCCCAAAGTGATAGGTAACTGAGGAAGGGACCCTAAAGGTCCAGTAGGCCTTCTATTGAAAGCCAGTATCTGGTCAGTGACGGGCACAAGCCGAGGAGAACCTAAGGCTTGCCAAGCAGTTGAGGATAGAATACTAACAGAAGCTCCTTCATCAACTATCGTACGAAAAATTTCTTTATCGGAAACTCCTACAGATATTTGAAAAGGAACACTCGAAGGAAGACGAGATTCTGTTAGACCATTCCAATCAAAGGAAATAACCTCAGTACTTGGAGGGGGACTCGTGGAAACAGACAGGGTTTCCCCTTGCCGAGGACATTCTGAACCGATAAGGAAAACATCAGCGGTTTCCAATTCACTCTCGCTTGGAAGATAAGAATGAGACGAAGATTGTGTCAAGGTGACTACTTCAGTCTGGACTTTCTCCGATGAAAGAGCGGGATCAAGTGGGGATGACAGCGACTCGATCACTTCACTCTCGGGAGGGAGAGTGGGATCAATTGCAGATGAAACTGAATTGATCACTTGGTCAACCAGCGGGGGGTTGAGGGGCAACTTACTATCGTTTGTTGGAAGCACCAGTTGAGAACTAGTAATATCTTTCAACCACCGCGAAGCTTCATCCATGCTTGGACAAAGTAAAGTACGGTGCATACCCTTGCATAGCAAACAGGGATATAGGACTTTACCCTTACGACCCTTCACCAAGGGGTCACTGGTCGAAGGAGTGTTATCGACATGATGGTCAGAGGTCGACGATACAATTGGTTTGGGGTTTTTAGACCACACTTCTGATACACGGGAAAGATCATGACAATCCTTGAGAAGGTGATCACCCTTACAAAGTTTGCAAGGGAACTTGGGCTTACGGGGTGTTTTCGTAGAATTAGTACCATTAGAGGCGACTGGTTTACGCTTGGTCTCTTTTTTATCCTTCTTCTTCTTAACTTTCCTTTTCTTGTTCTTCTTATCCACCTGATTACTAACACTATTGCTTTGGTCAGGCGAGGAAGAAGGAACAGAAGAAGATTCATTTGATGAAGAAGGAGAAGGATTAGTTTGGGATTGACTTTCTCGTGGTGGAGAGTTAACATTCGAAACATTGGGCGCAATCGGAATTACCGGATTGAATAACCATACCGGTAATCCTATGGTTAATCCAGGAAGATTTAACGTGGCAATAAAGGGAGGACCAATATCTCCAACTGGAGGAAAAGTAAAAGGTACCCCTTGAAAAGGGATCTCCGGATTGGTAGTCCCAGAAGGAGAGTGGGCGCATGGAGGTGGATTCTCCATGGAACAAAACTAAGTGATTTGGACGAAGTCTTGTTAAAAAGAACTCAAAAACCCTTTGGCAACCGAGCGTGCGAAAGGGGATCTAGGAAAAGACAAGGCTCACAGGCTAAAAGAGCAATCTTAAAAAACTATACTGAGGCCGCTGCCAAAGTAAGCGAGCTGTACAGCAAAACGGCCAGAATGCCAACAAGCAGCCCTACAAAGAAAAAGACCCTCTACAAGATAGCAAGCAAAACCTCCTAACTAAGAGCTGGAGACCTCAACAAATTATATCCTTCGCAAGGTGATGAAATCCAAGTCGAACAATACAAAATGAGAGACCAATAATGGAAGGATATCCCTCTACCGAAAGGGATCCTGGGTAAAAGAGCCCTAGTAGAATAGATACTAAGCTACCTCGTTCATGACACGTTGGAAAAGGTTTTGGGCACTTCAGCCTTCCGAAGAAGACAGCGATCGATGTTGCCTTAGGGCTAAGTGGAGTGCGGCATTCCATAGAGTCCGTCTGGTTCTCAATCTCGCGGCCGTTTAACCCCTGAAAGTTAAAAACAGTCAGGAGGCCCCTCCACAAACTGGCTGTGACCGTGTCAATAAATACTAGAGGATTTTAGTTCCCTAAAGACAACGACTATGTTTCAGATGAAAAATGACAAGGGGGAATTATTTTGATGCCTATCCCCGGTGTCCTACCTAACTACCAAATTCTTTTGATTTCCTCAAGTGAGGTTAATATTGGTTTAGTTAGGGAGATTAATTTTAGAGGCTGTCTTACTCAATCGGGTAATGAAAGTGCAACTTGATGGTGTTGTGACGACTCAAACCATGCAAATGAAGATGAATCGAAATGAACCTTTCTCTTCGATGAACACTAGCTAAAGTAAGGAAGAATTCTTTCCATTCCCAATATGCACAACCCAATGCACATGCAATTTTATTTCTTTTCAAAATGATAGAAAGAAGTAAAATATGTACCCAAAACTAACCCAAAGCAATAAAAATTTCTTTATATGAACACCAAACGTAATGATTCTAATCCATTTCCTATCTTTTCACACTTGAAAAAGACACATCCAAGCTATGGAAAGAAAGATTCTACAAATGCTTCCAATCAAATGCAAGACAAAGAGAAGAACCTAATAATGTCGTCTAACTCAAATGCACATAAATATGAAACAAGCATTTCTTCTTCTCATGAATGTAATACCAAGAATGTCAAATGATTAAATTAAGGCAAGAAGAACACCTTTGCGTTTCAATTTCATGAATATGGTAAAAGAATGACAAAATCAAGCTTCTCTATGAACTAAAATAAAATGGAAACAAGGGATCAATCTATTCCAATGACCAATAAATAGCTAAAGATGCAAAGGAAACAAAGTGCAAAACCCAAGAAAATGACTTCAAAAGACAAGGATGTCCCAAGTTTTTCAAAGCCAATCTAATCAATCCAAATGATGCCAAACCAAACAAACCCTTGGAATATTACACTAAAGAGATTTTTGAAAAAAAATGAATCCAATTACAATCCAATGGCGAGAAAAAGTTTTAAAAATCAATGCAAGCTATTGGGGCTTGAAAAGAATGACAATTCTACCCAACAAGCAAACAAAGCACTAGTTTGACTCAAGAAACCAAACAAAGGCTTTGATCTTCCAAAAGATGCAAAGAGTTTCTAAAACAAGCTAAAAATGAATTGTATTAGTCCAAATTGGTCATGTAATGGTCACAAAATCCCTGATCAAGAGACTCTAAATCAGAAAAATTGAAAACGTACACAAGGGATCAAGTTAACCCAAGGGGATTTCGACTTTCCAAGATAGAACCTAGTCTTCCAAACAAAGAAAAAGGGGCAGAAATCTTCCCAAATGAGGTTTGGAAGGGTTCAAAGTTATGTTATAGAGATACTAAAGTGACTGGGAAGGTACACTTGACTCCCAGAACTAAAAAATGGCTTAGAGGACTCAAAATTGACCAAATGGCCTCAAAGATGCCAATGAAGGACTAGAGACAAAAATTTGGATGAAAAGGACTCAAAAGAGACTCAAACCTCTTCAAAAATGTGTAAAAAAGAAGCCAATGGACCATATGGAGGCACCCCAAGAGTTTGGAAGCAAAAAACCCAAGGGAACCCCTCCAAATAAGCTCAAAAATGACCAAAAAGTGACAGTGCCGCCCCCTAGAACACTGTGGGGGAGCGGTAGTTTGACAATACCGCGCCCTAGAACACTGTGGGGGAGCGGTAGTTTGGATAGTACCGCGCCCTAGAAGGAGCGGTAGTCTCCTGTAGGATTAAAAAATCAAAGTTTGGCCAAGATCCGAGCAAGGATAAGGTCCTATGTTTAAAATGGTCCTCAATGATGGTCAAAGAGGATCTAAGGTGATTAGAAACAACACTTAGAAGAGGATTTGATGATCTAAACAAGCGAGCAAAGGTGAAACTAGGGAAGAAAGGATCCCCAGCGGAGTCGCCAGTTTTTGTTGTATAAATTTCTCCCTACGGGTAGGTAGAAACTCTCTTAGGATAAAGCAGGATGTACTGACTCTATACTAAGACAAAAAGGAAACAAATGCTACCTTGAATCCCTAGATCTAACAAACGTCTCAAGATTAAAATGCTAGAAAGAGTAGAAGAAGTTTAACTAACCTTCTATCCAAACGCTTGTCCTTGTAGTTGCTCCAATCTCCAAGCCCTCACGAATGAACCTGTCAAAATGGAACCAAGACACAAGAATGCACTATTCTCTAGCAACCTGAAACATAAGTTAGAATCTAAATCTATGAAAGATACAAATCATATCATTAAAACAAAATTAACACAAATGATTTGGGAAAACAAGACAAGTTATTCCATTACCAACTTGAAGTCATGTACAATAGTTGTTTGATGTCCAAGCCAACTTCCAGCTCCAAGTGCTTTCTCTAGCTATCTCTGCAAAAGTATGAAGATCATAGGTTTGATGCCCCAAAAGTCCTCCCTTTGGCCCATGGAAAGCTTCTCTCTTATAGCACATGGGAAGGCTAACCAACAAGAGAGAAGTGTGGATCTATGGAGGGTTTAGTGGATCAGGCCAGCTAAACAAAGAAGGAGTTAGGATCGAACCAAAGATGGTAATCCCAACAAAATATCCTCGAAGGTCGAAATCCCAAAATCCAAGGAAAAAAGGCTAAATTCAGACTACCGCGCCCCTATAACTGAGCATAACGCGGTAGTACCGCGCCCCAGAGAAGGATTAACGCGCGGTGGTTATGACTACCGCGCCCCTGTAGATGTTCAGGAAGCAGTAGTGCTCACAAACAGGTCTAAGTTGGGCTGGTAGATGGTAGAAAAAGGTTTTGCTTTCAGTATTCAGTCAATGGTTTTCACTCTAGGTGTTCAGATGATCTTTAAGGGAAACTGTCGTTTAGGTCGGTAATGCAAGGATGCGACACTAATACGAAATGTGTAATATTGAGGTATAACACTAGGGACGATGCAATCCCAATATGCTTACAGGATGATTAGTCCTTATCACTTTAAGACACCTCACCATGTCTAGGGATGATGCAATCCCAATCTGCTTACAGGATGATTAGTCCTTATCACTTTAAGACACCTCACCATGTCTAGGGACGATGCAATCCCAATCTACTTACAGGATGATTAGTCCTTATCACTTTAAGACACCTCACCATGTCTAGGGATGATGCAATCCCAATCTACTTACAGGATGATTAGTCCTTATCACTTTAAGACACCTCACCATGTCTAGGGACGATGCAATCCCAATCTACTTACAGGATGATTAGTCCTTATCACTTTAAGACACCTCACCATGTCTAGGGACGATGCAATCCCAATCTACTTACAGGATGATTAGTCCTTATCACTTTAAGACACCTCACCATGTCTAGGGACGATGCAATCCCAATCTACTTACAGGATGATTAGTCCTTATCACTTTAGGACATAAGTCCAAGGATGATGCAATCCTAATCCACTTACGGGATGATCAATCCCTATCTCTTTAGGACATAAGTCCAAGGATGATGCAATCCTGTCACGTACATTTTGAACCAAATGCTCAGGGACGATACAGTCCTATCATGTCCACTAGGGACCACTTTCTCGGAGACATGTGTCTACGGATCTCTTTTAGGAGATTTGTCCATGGATGATACAATCCCCTCGTCCACTAGGGATCACATTCTCAGAGACATATATCTACGGATCACTTTAGAACTGAAGTCCAGGGATGATACAATCCTCTCGTCCACTAGGGACCACATTCTCGGAGACATCTATCTACGGATCACTTTAGAACTGAAGTCCCGGGATGATACAATCCTCTTGTCCACTAGGGACCACATTCTCGGAGACATCTGTCTACGGATCACTTTAGAACTAAAGTCCAGGGATGATACAATCCTCTCCTGTCCACTACGGACTTCATTCTTGAAGACCATACGTCTACGGATCCTTTTAGAACATGTGTTCAAGGATGATGCAATCCCCTTTCTTTCTCGGAGACATATGTCTACGGATCCTTTTAGAACATGTGTTCATGGATGATGCAATCCCCTTGTCAACTTAGACCCTATCTAAGGACCATCCACCAACCTCTCTGTCGGCATCACCAATATCGGTATCCACATCATCGACCTCACTGTCGATGTAGGAAATCTCGTCATAAGTGACCACATCACTCCCCCTCTCGAGGAGGGTCCTACCAAGCTTGTCTCGGAAAATACTCAAACTTTTTCTTGAGGTAGAGGTTTGGTTAGTACATCGGTAACTTGTTCACTTGAGGTAGAGGTTTGGTTAGTACATCAGCAACTTGTTACAAATTCAAACTTTATAGTTCCTTTCTGCGCCATATCATGGAACACTGGATTCTCTGCCATCTTGATACAACTCTGTTTGTCACATAGGATCATAGTTGGGTCCATTTCTATGTCAAACAATTCTGAAGCCATACCACTTCACAACTAGCAGAGCAAGCAGCCATATATTCTGCTTGTGCTGAGAGTCACACTAGATTGCTTCAATCATGGCTGATCCTAGACAATAACATCCTCTCGATGTGCTCTTCCTGTCTGATACACTTCCTGCCCAATCAACATCTATGTAGCCATCTGAAGTCATGATCTCTAAGATAACATATATTAAAGTCTATCGTATCCTTTAGGTACCTCATCACATGCTTTGCAACTAACAGGTGAACACATCTAGTTTCAACTAGATACTGACTCAAGGTGTTCACAGCAAAGCATATATCTGACCTAGTATTCGTTAGACACATCAATGACTCAATAATTTGTCTGTACAGAGTTATATCCACTAACTCTGATGAGTCATCTGCTAACAAATTCAAGTTGGAATCCATGAGAGTGGCCATTCCAACACATCAAGTCCTTTTAATATTTCCTAGCAGACTTTCCCAGGTTGAGAAAGATTCCTTCTGAGCCTTGCCATACTTCAGACCTAGGAAGTAATGCATCAATATGAGATCTTTCTTTTTCATTTTTGCAGCCATCTTCTTCTTTCTTTTCATGATCTGTTTGTAAAAATAGATTATCCTCATACAGTAATAGTATGATAGGTTCATCATTCGTAACAGATCAGCTTTACTTTTGGTAAAGCCCAAGCTTATCAAGAACCTATCAATTCTCCCTTTGTGACTGAACATCATTCACACTCTGCATTGAATGATCTTCTGCATATCTATCTGTGCCATCTCTCGTTAGATGGGTTTACTAATATGAGCCTCAATATCATTCGAACTCTGTGGTGAGTTCCTTCTTGCATCCATGTCATCTGTGTATAGAAACCATATTCAACCTTGTAGCAAAGGTTGAGATCCACATCACCCATGGTGATCATTAAGCTCATCACCTGATTATCTATCCTGGGAACCCATACAGAACCTGATTCACACTTCTTCTTTAATTACACCATTAAGAGAATGGTCTTATCTAGCCACTTGGAGCAAACATCTCATCATGATTCTCTTCCTCTTTCTAAGAGAATCTTCTAGCCACAATCCTTCTATAGTGTGTTTGATTTGTAAATCTTTTGTTGAACATCCATCGCTCGTTCAGTGTTCATCATTCTTCATGATCTTTCCTACATATCAAAATTAGGTACATGATTAGTAATACTTCATAATCATGAAATCATGTTGACATGATAACCAATTATGCATACAAATATCATTTACATAGTTATGCAACTATCTTGACCAGTACTTTGGCACAACACTTTTCCATATCCTGTATGCATACAGTGGCTATCTAGATTCCTTCCATCTCTACCAGAACATACTATTGAGAGTGTGCACAGCTCTCAGCATGTCAGCAAAGAGGTTTCATTCTAGACAAGCAACAATGGAATGTTTGTCCAACTTACCAATCATATGCATATTAGTAGTATATTGTTCAATGCTCTATGAATGTTTACACTCAGCATGATATATTCTAGGAATACAAATATGCATACAAGCAATATCATTTACTATTTCAAATAACAACTCAAATACTTATCTTTTATGTTTGTGTGGTTGCCTCCCGCTTGATCTTCTATATGTCTTTTGAACTTCTATTTATTATGTACCACTGTGCATGCTCAAGTGTGCACTAGTGTCATCCTCATGATCTCATACACAAGCATACATTCATTAGTATTTCTCAATATGATCAAAACATCATAATTCTAAATAATCTTGAATATGTATAGTCATGATCATTAGTATTCAGGGTTTCAAGGAAGTCTTCTTTTACTCATGCATATTCTTATTTGATCATAGTACTCTTCTGGTTAATTAAATCATCAAGATAAGAGACATAATATGCATAAACCCTTGATTACTAACTTTATAAATAAGCATAATCAATCATACCAAATATACTTATATAAGGGATTCTAACACAAGGTAAGATTCTAACTTGACATAGGAAAACATACCTGGATTAGTATACCTGCTTAGTTATGTACAACATACCTAAGCAATCTCTTCAATGATTTAGAGATCCTGAGCTAGAACCTGCATGTCTCATAGGTTAAGCATAATATAACATACCTCGTAAGTAGAACAAAGATTATGGATGAGTCTTTGTCTTCATGTTGCCATGGTCATGGAACTTGATTTGTCTTTTGTGATGTACCTGTATCTTGTTAGGAGACAACATCAACCTCACACAACACCATAATGTATTAGTACAATCATATAGCCCTAATCAATGAATGTATGCATTCATACTGTTACTAGGGTGATAAGACAATTATAACATTAATCAAGATTGTACTAATAAATAATATGAAGATAAACACATTATGAACTTAATCAAGAATCAGATTTCAAGACATACCTGAACCTCCTTAAGTCATACCTGTTGAGACTTCTTGTAGTCTTCTTATGTAAGGCCTTAGCCTCAACTCCCCCTGAAACTTGATCTGGAGCTTGATTAGGGTTTGCTAGAGAAACCCTAAAAATTCAATCTTTGACTTTCACACTTCTGAATGGATGGAAGGACGTGTCTTGCTGAGCTGATCAAACTAGCATACTTCAATTTTGAAATCTCCAAAATTTGACCCCTCAAAATTGCCTTTGAAACTTCTGGATCTTCTGGACAGGAACCCGAACTAGGGTTTGATGAAGCCCACCCTTTTGTCCAATCAAAAGGTTCGATCCAAGGCTCTAAACTTTGATTTTCCTGAGTAGCATTCAGCTGTGGATTCCGATTCCAAAAATTCTAACTTTCTCCGAAACCCTAAATTTCGGAAGCCATGAATGAAGGTGCTCCAAAAATAATTTTGTTTTGACAGAAATATGTACTTAATTGTTTCTGCTGTAACTCTGAAATTTTTGCTCCACAGGGTCTGAAAACATTTTTTGTGGTATCCTGACCTGTCATATTTCCATCCCGACAGGTCTGACCTCAATTGGATTTTCTGAGAGAGAGTTATGCTAAGTGTCGCAACGTGACCTGTTTATGAGATAAAACAGGAAAGCGAACTTGTACGGCGTGCCACGTGTCAATGGTTCAGCTTCGGCCTCTGAAAAAGTTTTCTGAGATAGTACAGTCTATGTACTACTTGTCAATTTTTACGACATTTCATTTGGAGCTTCCTATCCCAAGTTATGACCTTTTTTCCCAGGTCACCTGATTTTGACTGAGATCTGGAAGAGGCGGAAACCCTAACTTGTACTGATCATAACTCACAAAGTAAAACGAATCTAAGGGTGCCCTTTGGACACAAGGTACCTGGGGATGTAATATATGACTTGTAAAGGTTTTAGATCCTGAACATTCGCCAAAATGGATTTATAGTGAAAGTTCCACGTTGACTGGTTTTTGCTATATAAAATCCTAACCTTCAAATTGTCGCAAGAGAAGCAAGTGTCATAAGTGCCATACATTGCCTTCCTTCAGTTTAGCTCTAATACCATGTTAAGTTTTAATATGCTAAGACATAAAATAGTAGCATTGCATTCCATTTCACAATAATAGCATATACAGGATCACTGAAGAAACAACAAGCACAGCATAAACACAAGAGACACAAATTTATCCTGGGAAACCCTCATGGGGTAGAAAACCCAGCAAAGCTTCCTCAATATATATGACCAGAAATATACAAAGATGTAACCTTGAACAGAAGCTCCTCCTTCTCCATAGAAGACCTCTCCTCCACAAGTGTGCCACTCTCAAGTGAGTGAGTGTGTGTAAAATGAGGAATACACCACCTCTATTTATACACTACTCCGACTTGTCTTTTACACAAATCATGTAGGCTCGTATTTAACCAATGGGTTAAATACCCCACTACAACTGACTGAGCCGACCCCTCTAGGGTGATCTAATAACCCTTTGACCCACATAACACATACAGGGCTGACCCCCACTAGGGAAGTCTAATAACCCAAGTTACCACAATCTGACGGAGGAATAAACATCTCCTGATATACAATAAGATCTTCACAGAGGAATGAAACATCTCCGAAATAATAAAGTACAAATATAATATTCTTTGAAGTTACAATATCTCAACATTAGTCCCTTAGATTGGATCATACAATTAGCCATTTCTTTTAAGGTGCGGTTCTTCCGCTCAGCTACACCATTTTGTTGTAGTGTATATGTAACAGTGTGCTGTTGTTGGATGCCTTGTTCAGTGTAGAAAGTAGTGAACTTTTTGTTAACATATTCTCCTCCATTGTCAGATCTTAACTTAATAATTTGATGACCAGATTATTTTGCAACAAGGGCCTTGTAGGCCAAGAACATGTTAAATACTTCGCTCTTAAGTTTGAGGAAATAAACCCAAGTGCGTCTGGTGTAATCATCAATGAAAGTTAAGAAATATTTGAAACCAGAAAAGGAAGTAGATGGAAGAGAACCGCACAATTCACTATGCACAAGCTCCAAGGGAACCGAGGCGTGCCAAGAGGCACGTTTGTCAAAACTGTCCCGATGATGTTTTTCGAGTACACAACCGGAACAAACACCATCCCTGCAAGATACCATCGGAAGACCTGTCACCATATTGTCTTTACATAGTTGTTGCAATGAGCGGTAATTTAAGTGACCAAATCGATCATGCCAAAGTTTGCTCAAGTTATCACTATGAGCAACAAAAACTGAAGGGAAAGGTGATGACCGAAAGTTGTTAAACTTGTACAATCTGGTAATATCATCAACAATTCTGGTAGCTACGACCTGTTGAGGATCTTTAAAATCCTTGATTACAACTTGGTGAAGTGTAAAGGTCACAGTTTTACCTTCACCAGAATGAGTGATCTGATAGACTAATAACAAATTGCAGGAAATTCTTGGAACACATAGTACATCACTAAAATGACCATTATCTACTGGAACTGTTCCAGCTCCTACAACACTTAGAGATCTATCATCACCAACAAATATTTGTTTGGTGTTACATTCATGCACAGTAGAAAATATGGCTTGATCCTTAGCCATATGATAATATGCTCCAGAATCAATGAGCCATTCATTTGAAGTAGAAGAAGAAGATGCATTATAAGAATAACTAGAAGCACAAAGTGCATGTCCATGAGAGGCAGATTCTGAAGGCGAATCTAGGATGATGTGGTGCTTCTTCATTGCTGCTTCTAAGGCTGCCATCTTCTTGAAACACTTAGATTCATCATGATTATATTTTCCACAATAGTTGCAATGACGCTCAGTCTTCTTGCCTTTTGGCTTCGATTCTTTGGCATTTTTTAAAGAAGGAGCTGACTGAGAGGGTTTTGGACCCTTGTTTGACTTATTATTGCAAAAATTTTGTTTCTTGGGAGGCTTGGACTTTTCTTTCTGTTGGGACAATAAGGCTTTCCCAGATGTATTTTCATTGTTGATTATTCCAAGATGAATGAGTTTATCTTGCTCTCTAATCAAGGAATCACAAAAGGATTCAAGACTAGGCTCTTGATAGCTAGCTGCATTCAAGGATTCTTTCATGGAGTAAAATGTAGATACAAAAATAGAATATGCAGGTCCAAGTTTGGAAAGAATATGATAAATGCATTGTTTGTCTTCCCTCTTAATCTTACATTCTGCACAGAAGAGTTTAAGAGTTTTGTACTTAGATAAATAATCTTGAATGCATGAAAAGTCACTTGGATTTACAGAAATCAACTCATTTTTGAGTTGGTGACCTCGAATTTCATTGTGTTTATCAAACACAGATTCCAACTTGTCCCAAGCAGTATTAGGTTCATCAATTCTAGATATGTGGAATTGCAAATCAGTAGAGATTGACATCCCAATCAATCCACGAGCTTCGTCACATCTATTTGCCCATTTTATTTTCTTATCATCATCAGTGGGTTCGGTTTCTTTCCCTGAGGTAATTCTAAAAAGTTCCCTACTTCGTAGAACATCCTCCATACGAGATTTCCATGAGAAATAGTTGGAACTGTTAAGTAGAATATCACAAGGGGCGGCCATATTTGTAAATTAATGGCTGTAAAAGTAGAAACCAATAGTTTGGATGTGAAGAGCTCGAAAAAATAGGTGGTTTAAAAAAAACAGCACTGAAAACTGACTCTATATGATGAAGTTATGCTTGAACAAAGAAACTGTTGAAGATGTCCCCAATAGTGACGTGGCAGCTAGAGAATGTCCAGTAAAAAAAAGAACCCCCCTCTTCCCAAGATGAACCTTTTGACAATCACTTTACAAGAAAGTTGCTTTAAGTGAACCACTTTTGTAAAATAAGTGATTTCACTTTTACAATGATATTACTTTTAAATAGTGCAACAATAAAAAAAAACTTAAGTGACTCACTTGTATTTTTATTTTTTATTATTTAAGTGAGATGCACTTTTACAATAAAGTAACTTGAAAATAGAAATTGCATGCACTTTTCCTTTTAAAAGTAGCTTCCTAAGACTTGAACTCAAAACCTATTAAGGAATAAAGCAACTTTGAACCAAGTGAGCTAGATTAAAAGGTATGTAAAATATAAGAATGAGGAAGGGGGCTTTTTTTATTTTTATTTTTATTTTTTTTACTCTTCTTGCTCGGTTTGCGTGCTTGCCCTTTTTCCTGCAAAACACACCACAAATCGAAAGAAAAAAAACTTTTCCACACTTTTGGAGTTAGATCTCGTTAACTTGCCTGGAAAATCTATGTTTTCTCTCTATTTCTGATTTGCCGAGATCGTGCAAGGTGCACGACAAAGAGCATACGCAGCCGAGAAAAACCCTTTCCCTTTCTGTTTCTGATTTGCCGAGATCGCTCATGGTGCACGACAAAGAGCATACGCAGATGGGAAAGCAAAAATCCGAACCCAAAAAAATATAACAATAAAAAAATGATAAAATATGAGATTTTTTCTTTTAAAAACAAAAAATAAAAAAAATGTGTCACTGTAACATTATACCTTCAGATTTGATGAAATACGCGTTTCTGGAGCAACCGGGAACCGTTTTTGATCAAACAAAAACTATTCCCCAATGCAAATGACACTCTGGATGCAATGGAACACCTCCCACATCCTAAAAATGCACAAAAATACTAGAACCAGAACCCCTTTCGAGTTTCGGAAACAACAGTTCAAGATCTAGATCATAACCGGAAGTGGCTCTTCATAAAAGCTCTGATACCATGTTCGAGTATACAGGGTACTACTAAAGGATCGAACACCAAGAGAAACCACTTCACACAAACAAATCACAAATCAACACACCGATGTTTTGACGTGTTTTAAACCCTCTTAAGGGAAACACTCCAAGGCCTCGGCCCAATAGCTTCTACAGGACAATTTATTATGCAAAGAAAGAAAGTTACAAATGAGCTTCTCATAATCGATCAACTAAACAATGACCCTCCATGCTCTTTAAATAGATATCATGGACCAATCGGGTGCTAAGCCACGGATCAAGGTTAGGTTTGATCTAAGAGAAGTTGAGCCGTTGGATCACTCTATGTCGGGAACATATCGTGACCGTCGGATTAAGTATTTACAAATGCATACTAATGCATACTAAAGAAACACACTATCCCTAACGGATATATTACACAAGTTGATCTTAACTAACTCCTAAGTGTCTAAATATCCTAACACTTGGGAAGGTGCAGGTTAGACGGGATGTGGTCATCCCTCCTGCACCAATTTTGGTATCGGAGCAAGCTTTGCTCAGTGCAGTAGAAGAAGGACATGGCGGTACATGTAGGTCAAGAAATAGGTCGTGACAGAAGGATACCAACAACAAATGCAGAAGTTATGGAGGAAATGAGAGAAATGCGAGCATGTATGGAAGCTATGGAGATGGGTAGACGGAGAGACCTAGAAGCAAGGGACGTGAGTGAACTTGAAGAAGAGGAACAAGGAAAAGAAACAACACCCATGCGAGAGACACCTGAGTTAATATACTTTTGGTCAATTCTTGGAGCAACGTCAAGACCAAAACCCGAGTTTCCTACCTATGAGGGAAGTCTCACTGCTGAACACCTCATTGACTGGATCAGTGAGTTAGACAAGTACTTTAAGTATGATGAAATTGAAGAGAACAAGAAGGTCAGGTTTTTAGTGACAAGGTTGAAAGGACATGCGTACCTGTGGTGGGATAGTGTGCAAGCTGAAAGGAGAAGGAAGAAAAATCCATTGATAAAACGCTGGGGTAGGATGGTAGCTAATATGAGAGCCAAGTTATTACCCAAGGATTATCAGCTAACCCTGTATAGACAAATGCAGAACCTTAGGAAAAGATTACTGACTGTAAGAGAGTATACTGAAGAATTATACAAAGTGAACCTAAGGGCAGGTTATGTGGAAGAATCAGTAGAGAAGGCTGCTAGATATGTCAATGGTCTCAGAATGGAGATTCGGGATGAGATCAAGATGATATCACCAAGAACCATGGAAGAGGCATACCAATGTGCCTTGAGAGCAGAAGAAAAATTAGTGAGAAAGAAGAAATTCAACAAGGGAAGAGGTTCAACCATATGAAGGGGGAAAATAGATGGAAGAGGAAGGTTTACAGCCCAAGGAGGAGGACCCGGTAACTTAAACCAGTAGGAGAACCAAGGTAGAGGAGGTGACCCAAGTGGGAGAAGACCTTACCAAGGAAGTAGAGGTAAAGGAAGAGGCATAGAAGTTGTCTACAGATGTTACAAGTGTAACAAATTGGGGCATAGATCCTTTGAATGTCCAGAGAAGGAAGACATGGGATAGAGGGGAGCCTATGTAGCTCAGAATGAGCAACATCAAGAACAAATGATAGTGTCCGAGAACATGCCAGAGAAGGGAGAGTCTTTGATGATGAACAAAGTTTTATTGAAACCTGAAAAGGAGGAAGTGGAACCGGCTCAAAGGAAGACCTTATTCAAGACCATGTGTAAAGTGAGAGGAAAGTGTTGCAAGATGGTGATTGACAGTGGGAACACTGACAATCTTGTTTCCATAGAGATGGTGGAGAAACTAAGTTTGAAGAGGACTAAACACCATATTCCATACAAGGTATCCTGGTTGCATAAAGGACATCAAATCCTGGCAAGTGAACAATGTGAAGTTGATTTTCAAATAGGCACATATAAGGACAAGATCATATGTGATGTTATGCCCATGGATGTTTTCCATATTCTTCTAGGGAGAGCATGGCAATTTGACAAGAGGGTAGTGCATGATGGTAGGAGGAATTGTCAGAGTTTCATGCAAGATGGGATAAAACATATTCTTCATCCTTTGCAAGGAGAGAGTTCGACAGAGAAACAAGCATCTAAGGTCCTGATGTTGACACGGAAAGAGTACTTGCAACAAATTGATGAGAAGGAACTGAACTATGCTATGGTATGTAATCCTAGAGAGGTAGTAATGAAGACTAATATTACAGATCTGTTTGAGGAGATTCAGGAGATGCTAGGAGAGTTTAGTGACATTGTGGTAGATGATTTTCCCAACGAGTTACCACCGAAGAGGGATATAAGTCACCATATTGATTTTATTCTTGGAGCAAGCCTACCAAACAAGGTAGCATACATATTGACACCTCAAGAGAATGAAGAAGTTAGAAGGCAAGTACAAGGATTGTTAGACAAGGGGTTGGTTCATAAAATTCTGAGTCCATGTGTAGTACCAGCAGTACTTACCCCAAAGAAGGATGGTGAATGGAGGATGTGCACTGACTCCAAATCTATCAACAAGATTACCATCAGATATAGGTTTCTATTACCTAGGATGGATGACATGATGGATTTCCTGAGTGGGGCCACATGTTTTTCAAAATTAGATCTGAAGAGTGGATACCATCAGATCAGAATTCGAGAAGGAGATGAGTGGAAGACAACCTTTAAGACTAATGATGGGTTGTATGAGTGGCTGGTTATGCCATTCAGACTGTCCAATGCACCAAGCATTTTCATGAGGTTAATGAATAAAGTCTTGAGAGATTTCATAGGTAAGTTTGTGATAGTTTACCTTGATGATATTCTGATTTTCAGTAAAACAGAAAAAGAACACTTAGAGAGCATCTATGTTGTGTCTTGGAGAAATTACAAAAGGAGAATTTGTTGGTGAATGTGAAGAAGTGTACGTTCATGAAATTAGAACTAGTGTATTTGGGTTTTGTTATCTCAAGAGATGGAATAAAAATGGATCCAGAAAAGGTGCAAGAAATCATTGATTGGCCTTCACCTCAGAGCATATTTGAGGTAAGAATTTTCCATGGATTGGCAAGTTTTTATAGAAAGTTCATAAAGAATTTCAGTGGTATTTGTGCACCAATCATTGAAACAATTAGAAAGGACAAACAACCATTTAAATGGACAAAATAGGTCGAAAGAAGCTTTCAGTTTTTGAAGAAGAAGATTACTGAGAAACCAGTTTCAATTTACCAGATTTCAAGCATCCTTTCCAAGTGAAATGTGATGCCAGTGGAGTAGCAATTGGAGTTGTACTCAGTCAGCGAGACGGACCTATAGCATATTTCAACGACAAGTTGAATGATTCCAAATAGAAGTATTCATCTTATGACAATGAATTCTATGCTATTGTCCAATCATTGAAGCATTGGAGACATTATTTGATGCCTAGAGACTTTGTTTTGTTTTATGTAAATCATGCATTGCAGTACATCATGCAACAACCTAAGTTCAATCAGAATCATGTCAAGTGGGTTGATTTTATGCAAAACTTTACCTTCGTGATAAAGCACATCGATGGGCAATCAAATCGAGTAGTTGATGCTTTAAGTAGGAGACAGTGGTTGTGCAAGAAAATCAGATCCAAGTCTTGGGATTTGAGCACTTAAGAGGTTTGTATGAGGATGATATTGATTTTTAGGATGCATGTCGAGTTTGTAAAAACCTTGTGGAAGTGGATAGAGAGCCATGGATGGAGTATATGTTGCAAGATGGCTTACTATTTAAAAACAATAAACTTTGTATACCCAAATGTTCCATGAGAGGGAACCTGATACAGGAAAAACATAATGGAGGGATGGCAGGTCACTTTGGAAGTGATAAAACCTTTGGACAATTGAGCCATTTCTATTTTTGGCCAAAGATGAGGTATGAAGTTTATAAGTTTGTGAGTAGATGTAGGGTATGTCAGCATGCCAAGGAGAGGAGCCAGAACACATGATTATACACACCATTGCCTATTCCAACTAGGCCTTGGGATTCTATGAGTATGGATTTCATTTTGGGTTTTCCAAAAACTCAGAAGGGAAAGGATTATATTTTTGTAGTTGTGGATAGATTTACTAAGATGACACATTTCGTTCCATGTTACAAGACCAGTGCTGCCACACACATTGCTAATTTTTTTTCAGTGATGTTGTGAAGATACATGGTTTGCCTGAGAGCATTGTATCTGACAGAGATGTGAAGTTCACAGGTCATTTATGGAGGACCTTGTGGAAGAAGTTGGGAACCAAGTTGAACTTCAGTTCAGCATATCATCCACTGTCTGATGGCTAGGCTGAGGTGGTAAATAGGAGTCTGGGTAACATGTTGAGAAGTCTGATTGGAGAAAATCCAAAGCAATGGGACAAAGTGCTAGCTCAAGCAGAGTTTGCATATAATGACTCGCCAAACTAAAGTACAGGAATGAGTCCATTCCAAATTCTGTATGGAATGAATCCAAGAGGAGTGTGTGAACTTCATGATTTGGGTCAAATGGAGAAGATAAGTGCAGATGGAGAAGTGTTTGCAATGAGAATCAGTGAACTACAGGAGCAAGTTAAAGTAAGGTTACAACAGAGTAACAATGGTTACAAAGCAAGAGCAGATTCCAAGAGAAGAGAGAAAAAATATGAGGTAGGATATTTGGTTTTAGCACATCTGAGGAAAGAGAGATTTCCAAAAGGAGATTACAACAATCTGAAAATGAAAAAGATTGGACCTTGTAGGATACTCATAAAGTTTTCAGCAAATTCCTATGAACTGGAAATGCTAATAGAGATTGGTATATCACCTATTTTTAATGTTACAGACCTGCATACTTACGTGACAGATGACATAGGACAAGTTACAAAAGTGGGGGATCTTCAGTGGCTGAAGTAGATGCCTATGGCCCAGCCATCAGAAGCTGAGTCTATCTTGGATACTAGAGTGGAAAAGAGTACTAGACAGAGAGACTACCTGGAGTACTTGATCAAATGGAAAGGAAATCCTGTAGAAGATTCTACATGGATGGATGCTGAAGAATTGGAGACAAAGGGTTTCTCAGTAGTTGATTTACAGAATAGGGCTTTAGAAATTTTTAACCTTGGGAATATGATGCAGGAGCATTAATGCCGAGTCATCAATGTGATCACATGTTCACTTGTTGTGACTAGCAGGAGGACGAGATGTCATGAAGGAAATTCATTTTGTTAATTAATTTGAAATATTTGCAAGTGTGTAACCAAATAGTGCATTGTCAGTTGTTGAGAAGGTAGAGCATAGTGGCGAGTGATACTCCCTGCATGGAGATCAAACCAATTAGCCAGTTAGTTGAATAAGGATAGCGACTCCTTCAGTGATGGAGGAGAGTCTGTTAGGAGTTTGTTGTTACGATTCAGCCATTCGATTTTGGAGGATATTTTTGAATGGATGAAATAGGGGAAGATAGGAACTGAGTAGTGGGTTCGTTAAGAGAGTTGGGGTTCGGAATTTGGTTAGCAGAAGTGAGAGTTCTGGGTGAGGAAGAGTCCGTGATATACTTTCCTCAATATCAGAGAAAAATACGACTGTATAGATGTTTTTGCTTTCACTTCATGAAATTATCCAGTTCTATGTGTTAATGGTGTTACTGTGCATTTGAATGAGAGATGAGCCTAGATTCAATTAGGTAGAGCTGTGTGTGAATGATAACCTGATATCTGTGTGATTGAATCTTTGTCTTTGTGTTTGTATGAACAGTAAGAACACCCAATTCCTTTGTAAGCAGAACATTAATTCCTAGTAGAGATAATTTCTTGTCATCCTTACTTCCCATTAGACTTGGACGAAGATCAAGCTGGATCGATCGAATCCCTGATAAATCCATGAGAAAATCGCAGAATCACGGTCGATTCAAATAACCGAGGTTGAACGGTTCAGATCCAAGCTGAAGGTAAGATCGACGGTAGGCAAAGAACCGATCAAGTGGGTGTTGGGAATTATCATTTCCGCAAGCCAAGTTGAAGTGTTCCGCATTGATCAAAGATCAATGGATGAGATTCCATCCGCAAGAGATCGACGGTTGTATAGCGTTCCGTAGGAGAAAGAAGTGCGGGATTTAACAGCGAGAGGTTGCGGAAGAGTCATTGCGGACGTGGTCTTGAGAAATCATGAAGTACAAGCCCACAGTCCGCAATCCGCAAGCTGTAGAAAGGAAGTTGTGGAAAGCGCATTGCGGGAAGGCGGCTGTAGAAGGGTTGTTGTGGAAGGATGCTGCAATTGAGGAAGGAAGGTGTTTCCGCAAGACAGTTGCGGAAGGCCAATTCTGACTGTCAGATCCTTGTGGAAATCCCATTCAGAAGGGGAGGGCCGCAGTTGAGGAGAACCTAGCTAGTTGTTAGCTAAGGTTGGTGATTCGACTTCAACAGATCACCCTATTTCCTGGGAAGGTACGGTTTGGACGGGATGTGGTCATTCCCCCTTGCACCAAAGAAACCCTTGCACTTATGGCAGTAAAGAATGTAAGCAATGCACAAGATCATATTTGGGAAATGCATTTCGATGGATCTTCCACTAAAGATGAAGCTGGAGATGGAGTAATACTCACTTCACCAAACAAAGAAGAGTTACTACTATCTTTCAAAATGAATTTTTTAACTACTAATAATGTGGCTAAATTTGAGGCACTCATGTTGGGTTTGGAGGAATCCAAAAGGATGGGAGTCAAACATATCTCTGTCTTTGGGGAATCGGAAATCATAGTACAACAAATTAAATGAAAATATCAAACTAAAAATCCTAGGATGAGAGCCTATAGAAATCAAGTGTGAGACTTGATAGACAATTTTTTTCCAGGATTTCAGCATCACTACCATCCCTAGAGAGATAAACCAAAGGGATGATTCAATGGAAGTAGAAGCAAGCACATTCATGCCTTCCACTGAAATAAAATTAAGACATGAAGTTGAAATGGTTTACAGATCTTCAATTACTGATAATACAAAACACTGACAGGTATTTGAAGATGATCAGTAGATCAAGAGGTTTTTGGAATTAATTGATGAGTTTTCTAACACCAATATTGACCAATATCATGAAGTAGATGAAAATGCAGACAATCAGGGGGGAGAAAGTGAATATGGGAAGTTAAGTGACAAAATGGCAGATCAGAACATAGTTCAACTAAAAAACAATTTCATACATAAAGGAAAGGCTCCTTTGGAAATATTATTTGATAAGAATTATATTACTCACAAGCCCATCATTCAACCAAAGGAAGAAGATGTGGAAGAAGTAAATGTTGGCACTAATGAAGAACCTAAGAATATCAATTTATCAAAATTGTTACCTGTTGAAATGAAACAGAGATACATGAAATTGTTCAAGGAACACATAGATGTTTTTGCATGGAGGTATGAGGATTTAAGAACCTATTATACTTCAATAATTGATAATAATATTCCTCTTAAACCGGGAACAAATCCGTTTAGGCATAATATTAGGAAAACAAATCCTATACTATTTCCCATTATAGAAAGGGAGGTAAGGGATTTTTTAGATGCCAAAATAATAACTATGTTGAGATACTCTGAATGGGTAGCTAATCTTGTCCCCGACAGAAAAATTAATGGAGAGATAAGGCCGTGTGTTGATTTTAGGAATCTAAATAAATTTCCCTCAAATATAAATACCCTCTGCCCAAAATGGATCAGATTCTGCAAAATGTGGTAGGAGCAGACATAATTTCCATGATGGATAGCTTTTCATAATACAATAAAGTGGCCATGAGTAAAGAATACAAGGAAACCGAAACTTTCACCACCCCATGGGGAGCTTTCATGTATGATAAAATGCCATTTGGGTTAATGAATCCAGGAACAACTTTCCAACGTGTAATGGATATAGATTTTGTTGGAGAGAGAGATAAGTTTATAGTCATCTATCTTGATGATATGACCGTGTTTTCTAAGACCGATGAAGAAAATTTATCTCATCTGAATCTGAATTTCAATAAATGCAGAAAATATGGCCTCTCCTTGAATCCCAAAAAGTCTAGCTTTGCTTTGAAATAAGGCAAGCTACTAGGACACATAGTATTAAAAGATGGTGTAAGGATAGATCCTAAAAGAGTGGCAGATATACAAGCACTTGAAGATCCTAGAAATAAAAAATAAGTGCAGTTATTCATGGGAAGATTACATTTCTTGAGAAGATTCGTTCCTAATTTGGAAGAATTGATTAAAACCATTACCAACATGATTAAAATAGGTAATGATGTAAAGTGGAACAAAGAAGCAAAAGAAAAAATTGAAACATTGAAAAAGGACATTGGAGAAACAATCGTACTAATAAGTCATGATTATTTTTAAATCAGATCACAAGTTGATCATGAAGATTGAATAAACACTCTCACAAAAATTGCTAAGCTAGAATTGCAAAGCACACTGAAATCAGACACTGAATGTATGCAAAATATTAAACTGTATTGCATAATTGTACATAATAAAAACTTAGACAATAAAGTGGTTGTTAATATATAATGATACATTAGAAAATTGAATCTTATAAAATGCATTCAAAAATATCACAAAGAAGGTTTACTAAAACTAGCTAAACCCCCTAAGGTGGAAACATCTATCTCCAAATCAGTCAAGTGGCTCACGAATTGTCCAAAATGGTTTTGGAATGTGATGTATGATAAAATATAAAAATTATGGCTTTTGGAGAGAAAAACCTCTAGGAGTGTATAGCTTTTGCCTTATCCACAGAAAAGAAGAAAAAGTAGTATAAAGCAGTGCAAAAGTAGAAAATGCACCTTTTTCCACTCATGATAGTTAGAGAAGTAGAAATTTTCAGCATGAGTGCATTCAAGTGGACGAGGATGACAAATTGTGGACCTAGGAAGGCAATATGTGGCCAACTACCTTGTAAGACACTTAGGAAAGTAATCAAATTAAATAAATCTAATATCCTAAGTATGAAAGTGGGTTTTAATGTTCTAACACCCCCCATTAAGCCTGACTGTATGTGACAAAAAAAATCAGAAAACTTAGGGCCCAACAACAAAGGCTTGGTCACCCTTTACATATCATTGTCCAAAATATGAGGAAAATAGGGAAACCTCATGGGATAAAACCCTCCCTCAAAATGGACAAGAACAAAAAAATTGAAACCATATCTTCAAGCAGCCTTCACCTCATGTTCAGCCACTCCAAGAAGCATCTTAATATGGATGAAAGTATTCTCTGTGAATTATTTAGTGAATATGTCACCAGTTTGCTCAGCAGAAGGGAAATACTAGATAACAATCAATCTCTCATGCACTAGAATTCAGATGTAGTGAATGTGTACTTCAATATGCTTGGTTGTTTGTCTCTGTAATGGATCAGTGGATATCCTTATAGCTCTATGATTATCAAACAAAATAAAAATGGGAGTGCTAAATTCAATCTTGAACTCACCAAGAATCCTTGCAACCAGATGCACTGAGTAGCTGCATTCACCGCTCCCCGGTACTCTGCCTCTACTGAAGAGAGTGAAATTGCACTTTTCTTTTTACTTGACCAGCATATAGTACCTCCTCCAAGCATGAATACAAACCTGGAAGTGGACTTCTGGTCTGTGTTATCTCCATCCCAATCTAAGTAAGAAAATCCAACTAGATCCAAAGAGGAATTGACAACATAGTGGATCCTATGTGTCTTGGTTCCTTGCACAAAGTGAAAGATTATTTTTACAACCCTACAATGTATCTCATGTGGCAGCTCCATATACCTTGAAACATGAATTACTGCATATGCCAAATCTGGTCGGGAGTGATTCGAGTATAACCGACTTCCAACTAGTTTTCTATAGAGGGTGTTGTTCACCAAGGGTGTAGAATCTGCTTCTTCTAGTCTAACTCTTGAAAGGAAAGGAGTCTTTGAAGCCTTAAATTATGCCATATTTAACCTATTTAGTAGATCATAATCATATTTAGACTGATATATTGTGATACCTAAGGGTGACTGAGATATTTCAAGTCCCAAAAACTACATCAGTATCCCCAAGTCTATCATGGAGAAAGCTTGATGCAAAGCTGTCTTCAGTGATGAAATTTCATCAGTGGAAGTACTTGTGATTAGTAAGTAATCAAAATATAAAACAATAATCAGAACATTACCATTTATGTGATTTATATAGACATTCAGATAAGATTTACATTGTTTGAAACCTTGTGCTAGGAGGAAATGGTCCATCTTGGCATACCAAGCTCTGGGAGCTTGCGTGAGTCCATACAATGATTTCCTTATCCCACACACAAGTGATGGATCTGAAATATATCCTTCAGGTTTCTTCATATAAATATCCTCCTTGAGATAACCATGGAGGAAAGCATACTTCACATCCATGTAATTAACTTCCCAATACTTTGCTACTGCAACTGCCAAGTCTAGTTGAATTGAATCCATCTCTGCCATGGGTGCAAAGGTCTCATTATAGTCTAGAAATTGGACTTGGGAAAATACTTTGGCCACCATCCTTTATTTATACTTGAATTCATCAGAATCAACAACCATCTTGGTATTGTAGATCCACTTACATTTTACTAGGTTTCTGCCAAGTGGAAGCTTAACTAGCTCCCAGGTCCCATTCTTTTGCAAGGAGTGGAACTCTTCATCCATAGAAGACCTCCATATTGGATATTCTTAGGCTTCTTCATATGTCTGAGGATATGATTCAATCATGAGAAAACACTTCTTATCAAGATCTGGATCCTTGTCTGAAAGAGCATTCTCATATTGGGACCTTGTTCTTCTAGGATCCCGTGGATTCCCAACAAGTTCACGAGCAGCTTATGTGGTTTTTGCTACCCACTTTGGAATTTTTGGGGTTTGCAATAATCTCATCATCATCATCATCTGTGTTGAGCATTGGTTTTCATTTATGTCAACTAAATAATATGTCAAGTATTTGACTATCATCTAATGTCAAAGAGGATGTCAATTGATTCAGTGCGATTCATTGATATCGGCACTAGTCAAAGTGGCTACAACATTCCAGCAGAAGTATGGAGAATCCATTTTGAGGTAGCTTATGCACATAATGAAGAGAGCATGAACATCATACATATATGCACAAGAGGTGAAGGTGATATATATGCAACTTTGGAATATATCTAAAAGTATAGATATCTGAAGAAGAAGATAAGAAGAATATGTGCAAGGTAACAGACATGGATGTCAGTCTGAAAACGTATATCCAGTTACTGCATCCATTCATAAGAAGTATTAAGTTGTGAATCAAGGATGCATTATGTATGCAACTTTGGAGTATATATAAGAGTGCATTTAGTCTGAAGATGTATATCAAGGATACAACACTCAAGCAACTTTAGAGTATATCGAAGAGTGTATCAAGGATACATCATACATGAACTAGTGTGAATAAGTACATAATATGATACATCATATAGATCCAAAATGATAATTCATGAAGATCTAGTCCAAGAAGGAACAAGCAATGTATACTACATCATGTAGTCCTTGCACATAAATTAAGTTCACCAAGTCATACCTTCTCATGTCAAACAACCAAGGAGTTGGTTGGACAATGGTACAAGTGCTCAAACAACCAAAAATTTGGTTGAACAAATGGGATGAGTAAGAAAGCAAGTACAAGCGTTGCTTGGTTGATAGTTGGGAGTGCGCAAGAAGAAATAAACAACGGATGGTCAGACAATACTGAAAGTGCGCAGGCATGGCCAATCAGAAGATGCCTTCAGGTGGTGAAAAGTGCACAAGTTCCTAAATGGGTACTAGCAGTTGAAGATCACATATGTGCAAAATCCACAACCGACGAATAGAAAGCAAAAAAAGTCCCACAAGTAATGATAAGGCAAGGCAGAGGTCAAAGTCCCACCAAAGAGAAGTTGGAGTGTGCGCAGATTCCGTTAAGTTTCAATACATCAAGGGCGCATCGCCCAAATGCAATGATGAAGCACGGGTCATAATCCCACCAAAGAGAAGCTAGAGAATGTGTAGATTATGCAAAATGGTGATAACACAAGGGCACATTACCCACAAAGGATGGTACATCAAGGTCATAGACATATTAAATATAAGGTGGAATATTGTGCATATACCATAAGGCAATGGTATATCAAGAGCGCAATGGTACACCACAAAGGTGTAAAGTCCCACTAAGTAGTGGACCTTAATGGTGCTTGATACATCAGAGATGACACATCAATAGAAAAGATGATGACATGTGGCATATGCACAATCCATGAAGTATGTATGAAGGGATATCATGACCAACTTGCAAACATACAATCCATGCAGGACATGTATAAATAGAGATGCAAGTTGGAAAATTGAAGTAAGCTGAGGAGCTTGATAAAAAGAACACAAGTGTTGTATAAAAGTTTCATTTTGTTTTCGGGGCATCAAGGGGCTCGTGGATAGAACATAATGATCTAGAGAAGAGACGAATGCGCACATGTAGTCGGACAAAGTTTTGATGGTGCGCATAAATATGTTGTAGATATGTGACAATATATTAAACAATGAAAGGAAGAAACACTGAAGAATGCGCAAGTGTTGGATATCTCGAAGGACAATATCGCAATCAACACGTCGATAGTCATAGAAGTTGAAGAGACAGAATCGAAGGTTATCATATACTACGTGGATGTATAGCTAATGCATATGAACTGAAGTGAAAGTGTGCAAAGTCAAAGAATTCATTTGATGTGCAACAACATAACAACAACAGAATCCGATAGGTGCATCATGAAGCAGATGATCTAAGACAAGTGCATTAAAGTGACTCGACCAATCATTTGATGCAAAAAATGTTGCATATTGTATGAAAGACTGTATCACTTTATCAGAATGGACACATCATAAAGTGCACAACTACTTCTGTTATTGGTGCTTCATTTCAGTACAACAAAATATCAATTGAAAGCAAAGTATCAGTTGATTATTGCAGTCACGTAAAGAAGAATGTTGAACCAAAAGCAGAGACTGCAACAACATCAGAGCACACAATCCATGAATTAAGTCATCAAGTGGAGTATAATTTCAAGAGGAATGAGAAGTCAAGTGATGTATGCGGCACAGTGAAAGAAATCAGTCTGTGTACAAAAGTGACACACAACTAAATCATCATCCAGATATCTGAAGAAGTGCACAGAGTTGAATACCAACAAGGCAGTAAAATATATTGGAAATAAGGGTATTCAAACGGGTCAAGGAGATAGGGATTTGGAGATTCCTTTAGGTTTGTTCCTGTAAAACAACAATGAGATAGGGAGTTGAAGCTTCCTTCAAGTCGGTTCCTGCAAAACAAAGCGACAGGGGGTCGGTGCCTCCTTCTAGTTGGTGCTAGATAAAACTTTGGGGGTTGGTGCCTCCTTCTAGTTGGTCCTGATAAACTCAAGAAGTTGGTGCTTCCTCGAATGTATTATTTTTCACTATAAAGAAACATTATGTGGTTTTCTCAACCCATTTAGGTTTCCATGTAAAAATTATGTGTGTTATGTGTTGATGATGTGGTGCATATTTATGTGAATTTTTATTTACTGGTGCATAACATATGATTAAGATTAAGCACAGGCTAATTTGTTAAAGAAGGTAAAATATGCTAATAATTGCGCTAATATTGATTCACCCCCCCTCTTAGTATTAAATATATTCCAACAATTGGTATTAGAGCAAGTGTCTTCAGTAACAAATTAACCTCTGGAAGATATATCCTTGCGTAGAAATGGATAAGTAGGAATTCCCTGCTACAAACATAGCACAAGGTTTGACGACACCAACTAAATTTTCTAGAAGGTACGTATGGAAGTTTATTTACAGTCATTAGGTGCAGAATTATGGAAATCTATAGTCAATGGTTATGATGTACCAACAGTAGTACCATTCAATCCAACACAAAGGAGACTCTATGAAAGCAATGCTAGAGCAAAAAATGCTCTACTGTGTGGTTTGACAGATGACGAATTTGTCAAGGTTATGCATTATGCATCAGCCAAAGAAGTATGGGAAAAAATCATAGGCATATATGAAGGAGATGACAAGGTAAAGAAAGCAAAAAATACAAGATAAAAGGTCATTGGTGAGGGTCATGCCTGTGACAAACCTTTAAGGGTTGTCACCAATGTCGTATATGATGATGGTCCTTAAAACATCGTCATTATAAGTGCCTTTTGAGATGGTCCTTTAAGGTTCGTCACCAAATCCCTTTTCGGTGATCGTTTTGATGAGGGTTGTTAAAGGCCCATTGCTAATTCTCTCTTTGGTGACACTTCTAGTGACATCTTTTATTGGCCCTCACCAATACTCTTTTTGGTTACTTTTGGTGATTGTTGAAATTTTTTTATCACCATTGATCTTTCTAATGAGTTTTTGATGACGCTATGAAACCATTTGTATATTTTTTGAAAAAAGATATTGGTTCAAGACCACTGCTATGGAATCTTTTCCATTATGTCTCCAAGGTCATAGTGGTTAGAGTCAATCAATTTATTGATAAGTTAGTGTGTCAATGGTATTAGGTGCAATATCACTTATTTTTGGGGGTTAAGTGTGATAGTTATCAATATCACTTATTTCCATGGGTTAAGTGTGACATTTATGAATATCACCTATTGCTTCCGCTACTTTTACATTCAATAATTTTCTGCAATTCAACTGCCATGTTTTCACCATCCAATCTATTCTCATGAGAACAAATGTGAATAACTTTTGAATTGTTTGTTAGGTTTTCTTGAGAATTTGAAGCTTATAAGTTAGTCTCCTACTTATTTTCCTTATAACTTGACAATTAGCTCAAAATTAATCTCACTTACTTTGTCATAAATGATTTCAATGTTGGGGTTTTTGACAGCTTCACTACACGTGACACTATCCATTCTTTGTTCATTAGACACTATACTTTTATTATTTTATTTCTCACTTATGTTAACAAGTCAATACCTTACATTTTGATAAACATAATAATTTCCATCAAAATGATGTTTACCTATTGTGTATTCAATTCTTTGCTTTGTTTCTTCAATTTTATCAGTGGCATAGGGGGTATCATTTCCATCAAGTAATGAGAATTACTTAGTTTTCCTTTGAGTCAACACATGACTCAAGCCTCTTAGGTTTCTCACTAGAAATTTCCCTTTAGATGAAGTTCCACTAGTATGTGTAGGAACCATATTATTTAAGACATAATCAAGCTAGTTAATTCAAATAATGAACGAGTCTAACTTGCTAACTAGCTACGCAAAGGTTCCCCTTCATGGATAGCTTCTTAGAGGGACTATGGCCATTTATGCCATGGAATTTTGAGACAATAAGATGTCTGTGATTCCCTTAGATGTTATGGGTTGCACGCATGATACACTGATGCAACCAATGGTTTTTTTTCCTTGGTTTGAGAGGATTGGGGAATATTCTTAGACCATTGCAATTATTGGTATTCAACAAGGAATTCCTAGTAAGCACGTGCCATAAACTCATGTTGACTATGTCCCTACCCTTTGTACACACTACTCATTGCTCCCACCGATTGAATGATCCAGTGAAGTGTTTGGATCATGTTAACAAAGGTGGATTGCCACCTTCGACGTCATGAGAAGTTTAATGAACCTTATCATTTAGAGGAAGGATAATTCATAAAAAGGTTACCATAGGTGAATCTATGGTAGGATCATTAAAAAGAAATTATCAGACGATACCCCTTTGTGGGATAGGGGATAGTTGCAAGACCCATGTGACCAACTTTGTTGTGGGTGGTGGTGCCTTTCCATTCCATCCACACAATGTGGATACCGCGGTCAGTGGGTGTAGGAGGTTGGATCCCACTAAGATGTGGGGTGGGAGACGACTACGACCCATGTCACTGGATTCATTGAGGGTAGTGATGCCTCGTCATTTCATTTGCATGATGTTGTTTCCTTGATCATGGATCACGGGATATCGACTCTCCAATACAAGCTCTCATAAGCCCCTTTCTTCCACAATTCATAATCATTGAGGAGTGGTCAATGGATTGGTGAAAAAACTATGCAATGCATTGGGTTGGCCACCCTAGTCATCCCTGTCACCCTCTCAGGAATCCATTGTGAAAGCTGGGTAGTTTTTTGGGTTCTTTTCTGAAGCACCTTTATGGGTGTATGTGGCATCTATCCAACAACTCTTAAATTTTCCCCTTAATTTCTTCATTTTCAAAGAATGAAGTCCTACATAAAGCCTCGTTTGGCATAACAACTTTATCTCTCAGGTTGATTCCATGCATGTTCAATCAGATGGCTTGGATGCATTTAATGAGGTTCTCATGATAATAGTACTATAATAGCTCATCCAACGTATTCTATTAATTTGACCTCTCCTATCAAACTAGAAGCATGTTTTTTGAGTTCCCATGGTCTTGGTGACAATTAAAAGGTGCTAATTTCTCTTCCTTTTGGGATCACAAAATGATCAAGGAAAACTATTATGAGGAATTGATTAGTTTATGAGCTTCAATGCCAAAAGTAGTGCTAAATATTAGATGGTTGGGTCCTTTTACCTCATCATCACACATGCTTAGTATTTTCTAGTAGTTAGTGCTTGTTCTTTCATAGTTAGTAGAATGCATCTCAATACCATTTTTCCATGAAAAACTCCCTTAGGGAAACTATTTAGGCACTCTCTCACATTTCATGAATGGCGCCCATAGTAAATGTTGTTGATATACAACATGTATTCCTAACCTTGAGGGACTAATGTGGATTTGACATTGTGACCTCTTTGGCTAATATGACTTCAGCATGCCAAGTTAAACCACTTGATCCAACCCTAGGATACTTTTGCATTCCACTAACAAATGTGTGGACAAGTGAAAATAACTCCACACACATTTAGTGGAACTATGTTGATCTCTAATGTAATTGAATAATATGGAAAAATCCATGTTGCATTTTCGTAATACACACATCTTTGTTCTTGCTAAGACAACTGATGAGTAGGGATCACAACATACACCCAAAAATATATTGCTTATTCACTATCTTGTTCAAATTAAATATTAGTGATCCCAGACAAAAAATAATATATTCATTCACACAAACATTAGCATGTCTATATTAGCAATGAATCAACTCCAAATTCCCATTAAGTTTATGAAAATGTATGACAATGTATGTACAACTTGAAGTTGAGCAAAATATTCAAGCAATCGACTATTCAAGTATTCACAATCTCATGATATGGAATTTACCATCTAGTTAAGGGATACAAACGTTTTGTCTTCTAGTCTATTCATATTGTCTATATTGAACAAAGTACACAAATTCCCAAAGTGGAAGAGACAAAGAAGGAAGATGATTCATCTTGAATATTGGCATTCCATGCACAAACTATTGAGCTCCTCAACTACATTAATATGTCATGTATACAACAAGAATCACTGCACTATGTTATAAAATGCATATCACATGATTGAAATTTATTCCTATGAGACTAGGTCACAACACCACAAGTGTGTGACAAAGAATATTGGTGTTTTTATAACACACCATTACTTGCCAAGTTTAATGTGTGTTGAATATTCACCATTGAAATGTGCATCGAGCACGAATACCTTTATACTAACATGCATATCAAACACAACAACCAAATACACAAGTATGTGCTTAAAAAAATTCTTAATGAACCTCTCTCATCAATTTGATCAATTAATTATGGACTTAGTCAAAATATCAACCCTTTCAATATCAACACTAAACCAAACAAAGCCTTTTAAGACCATACCTTAAAAGGGGTTAATTTATGCAATACCTTAAAGGTGTTGGTTAGGACCTTGTTTCCAAGTTAATCGAGGACCTATCCTTTCAAAAGGATATTTATGGGTTGGGTTGATATATGAAGGACCAACCATTGAAAGGGTTAACCGAGGGCCTTACTGGGTGGCACCATTCATCATGAGATAGTTCATTAATGAACCAACAATTCCTTTAATAAGCTAAAAACCCTAATGATAGAAATAAAAAAGATAAAAAAGGAAATAACTCACCTAAAATTCATATTGTATATGATAAATATCCTTATTCTAAATATGAGAGTTATGTCAAACCTCCAAGAGTGATTCAAATCTTGGAAGATCCTACACACACAACTCCAATTTCCTATGAGATAACATTTGAATCATTCTTCCAAATTTCCATTATTTTAGTTCACATGGAAACACATGACTATCACACTAGAGGACACCTAAAGATCGTCAGGGATGCCTAGTACCAAATATACTCTCTTATAGAAAAAGGTGGACAATGATGCACTTGGGATTCTCTACCAAGGCTAAGACTGACAAAACATATAGATAAATTTAGGGGAAATGTT
The DNA here is from genome assembly GCA_027924585.1 of Larix kaempferi. Taxonomy (NCBI): domain Eukaryota; kingdom Viridiplantae; phylum Streptophyta; class Pinopsida; order Pinales; family Pinaceae; genus Larix; species Larix kaempferi. The sequence goes on from BSBM01000458.1 coordinate 29,126,615, forward strand.
AGACTCATGAGTGACACTTACATGAGGGTTTTCAACCTAAAATAAGTTATCATTATGGTTGTAGGAGGGAGGATACTCCTTATAGAGTTCACAAGGGTACTTTTGATATTATAGAAAAAATCTCTAGTAGTGGAAGTAGAGTGGTAAGAGATGTATGACTAGGAAGTCTTTGTCTTAGCTCGAGTTTATGATGAATTTATCACTATGAGATATGTAGGACAAGGAGGAACAACCTACATTTCATTACTACAAGCATGGGTTTGGTAAATATTTATACCCTTGCAAATGCATTATCCCTCTATGTTAGGATCCAACAAGGACAAATTGCATGATGGGATAGTTGCATACCTAGTCATGATTAATAGAGTGAGAGAGGATCCATATTGTAAAGAAGGAAACTTAGATATTTCTTCACCTTCCCTCTATCCAATAACCAATAGGGAGGTTGATTTCTAGTTTCATGCCCTCTACTATGTTTTTCAAGATTGCTGCAATATTTAACTCTACTATGTTTTTCATATCAACACAAAAACTACATTAAAAATGATTTTGTATGAATTTGATAAGTGTAGAATTCTTCTTACCCAACTAACACCTATATTATCTCAGGAAACACCACCAAAGAAACCAAAAGGCTTGTCCTTTCCCACCACTAAATATAAAATTGCACATACATTATCATGATTCCTTACTTGACCATAGCACATTGATGAACACCATATTTGAAGTCAAACCTTTCCTTGAAAAAGTATGGCATTCAATGCAACCAAATTTCCCAACAAATGAACATCAACAAGGAATGATGCAATTTCCTAACTTATTTAATATCCAACTTGTTTTGCAAAGTATCATCTAGAAATTTTCCTTCCCATCTACATCTTCCTTTTGTTAATTTAAAATATCATTCCATGTCCCCTTTACAAAGGGACATGATAGAAAAAAGTGTGTAGTAATTTTCTTCAACTTCTTTATGGAGAGAGAGTGAAAGGAAGGATCATATCATGATATATCTTGTAAATTATCCCAAGTTAAAAGTTTGTTATTCAAAATTAACCGAATTAGGGTTCAACCTTACAAAGATCCTTCATCTTCTAGATCATGTTCCATTTCCAAGGCTCTATTTATTCATTGCATACCTTATACCCCAAGAAACCTTGTACAACCCTTCTAATTTTGTTTGGGGTCCACACATAAATGGATTTTTCTCTCTTAATTTGATCCAACGTTACAAACAATTTGTTTTGTAGACTATCCATTCCTCTTTCCAAACCCCAAAAAAATACCCATGCAATTCCAACTTCTCAACATATTTCCACCCCAAGTCCCACATTCTTCTCTACTCCCCATCAAACACGTTAGAAATGTGGTATATATTCCTTACATGTAGGGAATAAATGAGATTTTGGAGCAAATTAAATTATGTGAACATCATATTCAAGGATTTAATCCTAGGCTCACCTTTTAAATCTCACTAACAGGTCATGCCAAGTGACCTATAATGACATGATATGCCTCTGCCTTCATTAAATCCTTCTAGTATTAGTTGAATCCTCCTAGATAATTCTTAGTCATATTTGTAATCCACTCCTCTATGATTGTTTGGGGTTTGTATTTTTTCTTCATAAAATATATTAATATTTATATTAACAAATTTAAAAAAAATACAAAAAACAAAACAAATATAGGATAGAGGGGGAAAATAAATAAATAAAGGACAAAATAGGGAAAAAAATGAGGAGGAAAAATGGGAAAATTAGAAAAGAGATCTAAGCGGAAAAAATGGGAAAATTAGAAATGAAAAATAAATGAAAAGAGGACATTTTTTCAAAGGAAATCACAATAGATCCATAGGGATTACATCAGCTCCATTTAATCTGTGCTCGCTCGAATGGGATGGCTGTATAAAAACTTAGATTGATCGGGTCAGAGAGTGAATTTGCCAACAAGGTTCGATTTTCATTGCTTGTTGTTTTGTTTTTTTGTGATTATTTCTAGCAATTACATGTCAGAGCTAGAGGAATTTATGTGATTAAAATATTCCATGTACATGAATTGATTTAATGTGAGGGGCTTCAAAACATGTTACATTGATGTTGTTGGTAGCGCCAAAGCTGCAGTTGAATATAAAACCCAATTTCTGGATTGAAACCGATGGAGAGATAACTAGGCAGAACGCATTTGATTCTAATGCCATTCTATGCATAAGTCCATTCTTTCTCTCACACATTCTCCCTGTCTTATTATCAATATTTTAAGGTACTACTGCTGTTTTTATATCAGTGGAGTTTGGAAAAATTTATTGTCGGACATTGGTATTCCTTTCTGTTTGAAATTGTTTTGATATATTTATGGGTTTTAGAGAAAGACCTCTATTGCTACTTCTTTTATGGGAAATGCTATAGTTTCTTGCGATAAATGTTTAGGGTAGGGCGGTTGTCGGTTTAAATGTTGATTTTGTTGGGACACAAGAAACATAGATCTTCATATTAGAACTATAATGATCCACGAAATACTAATAATAGGGCATTTACTCGTAGAGGAATTTAGTGGCATTTACCCATAGAGGACTTTAGTGTCCTAAAATAACATTTCATTTTGGTTCTTATGATGGTTACGAGGTTTCATTTTTTATTGTCTGGTTATCATTGTTCCTTTTATTGTCCACATTAGGTATAATTGGGGTGTGTCATCTCTAGCTATGGTCCAACGTCGCATGTTCTTATGCTTAGGTTTTCAAACCATTGAATTTTATACAAAGCCATAGGAAGCAAAGGGCGTTGATTAGTATGTAACAGAGGTAGCAGAGACAAAACTAGCAGCAGCACCCACTAGTAATTTCCAATAGAATGCAATACACACCCACCACTTTCTTCTCTTCTGGATATTTCTTGGTCCCATTGAAGAATAAGAAAGTTATTCATCAGGATCTGCATGTCCCAGCAACAGTAAATCCACCACCACTTGATCATGGAGTTTCTAATATCTCCAATAACATTATAAATCCTAGAAGAAAGAAGAAAACATAAAAAAAATGGTCTATCCATTGACATTATTGTAGGGTTACTTGCAGTAATAACTGCGAGAAGCCTATCTTTCCCACTTCAGGAAATCAAAGTATCTCAGTGAAATATGTTTTCGAGGAGAAAATGAAAGACATGACATATCTTCAAAGAGGGGTTGCATTTCAGTTCTTCTACCCTATGTGAGACATTCATTGTATGAAACAGTGGGAAACTCATTAATTTTGCAGAATACAATAAATTGATAGCTTGAAGTATTTGTGAAAAGATAGGTTATTCTTCTCAATCTAGCTAAAGAAATATACAACTTAACTAAAGAATAAACGTGATTAATTTTTGGGCATATTGCAAGAGGATTTAGACATGTAAAGTTAAATTGTTATAATACATCTATGTGACTAGATATTAGGTTCCATCTTTTCCTGTTCCCGTAGATGGACCATCCAGCTTCAACCTATTTATTTTTGTCACATATAGTGAATTTCCAAATTACTGAAGTTATATTTGTTCATCCATATCAGTTATGATTATCTTATGTTTAATTATAATAGGTGTCTTGGTTTTTTCTTCCCGTTTTTGCAATATTGATTAATGGAAGAACCTCTAAAAATTGTCCAAGAGTCTTTTAAAAATTTAAGGGGGTTTATTATTCCACTTCTATATTACCAAAGGGTCATATTATAACCCTCATATGCCCAAGTGCTTAACAAAAATGAAAAAGGGTTATTTTTAATATAAATATTTTAATATAAAATATTTATATTAATTTTTTCAAAAATCCAAATCATATTATAACCTTGGCACAAATCTCAAAAAGTTATGGAAAAGTCAAAGGTTTGGAATCAAGGGTGGACATTTATTCCGTTGAAGAAATGGTTTGATGGTTAATGAGCTAAGGATGGTGCTTACCATGGTTTTAGGTTTTACAGCGTGTCAACATTATATCATTTCGTTGATGGGAGAGGTGGTAAGGTAAACCACTCCCTACAAGTTAGGAAATTGCTCTCCGCACAAAAAATAATATTTTTTCCAAAGATTTAACCTTATGTTATAATGTTGGATGCTCCATAATTTATTTGTAGAAGATATCATAAATATGGAATGCAAAATATTGGAAAATCTTTGAAATGAAAATATTTTCCAACCTTTGAAAATCCGAAACCACAGGAAGCAATCAAAATCATGGGAAAAAAACCAGTGGATGGTTTTCACAGGAAAATGAATATTGTTTATGGATTTCCATTTATTTCGGGAAATTGTTTTTGAATTTCATTTTATGAAATTCATAAACAATTAAATGAAAAATGCAAAAATGGAGAAACATCACAAGACATGGTTTTTAGTGGGTTTTTAATAGAAGATGTGGTTTTCCAAAACTAAGGGAGGAATTGATTTTAATGGATATTTTGATTGATTCCAAATAATTGAAAATCGAATTTTGAGAAGTGGATATGAAAAAATTTGAGAATTGATTTGGGAAATATTTTGTTCCCAAATATTACATTTTTTATTTTTTTTGACAATTCTAAACTGGATATGGATAAATCAAATTTAAATTTGATTTTAATGGAACTAGAGAGTGTGTGGAGGCCAAGCATACATTTTCAGATTGAAAAATATTTCAGGCATAGAATCAGAATCATCAATCCCAGATGTAAAGCAAGTTATCTTTATTCTCTTTTTAAGAGATTAGTTCCACAAATGAAGAAAACAATTGAACATTCAAAGGGCATCCAAATCAATCTCTCATGGAAAAAAGGAAACAAGAATAAGACACTTAGCAGCAGTTATTTTCCAGGAGTTTTGAAGATTATGGAGATTTAGTTTTGTGACAGAAATGGAATGTAATAAGTAGTTTAAAGTTTACTATTTTTAGAAGTAAATCAGTTAGGTTTTGCCTCAAGAGGCTTCTCTATGTATAAATTTTTTTTTGGGAGATGTAATCTGGGTTGGAACCCATGAGAAGAATACACATTTTGTATCGAGCTCTTTCCAGTTTAATAAAGATAGCTGAGCAAATTTGAGCATATTTTCAAGAGTAAAGATTCTTGTGTTGTTAATTTACACTATATATTTTTCCTTTCCTGATGTGTTTTGTTATTCCAGTGAATTTCTTTCCATTATGTTTTCCTTCATGCTTTGATGAGAGTTTTTTAAAATCAGAATTCATGTAACTATGCTCTAATTTAATTCGATCAAAGTATTCACAATTTTTCCACTAAAGTCAATGTTGGATTCATCCATAATCGGTGCCTAATATCGGCGGACTGTCTCTTTTTCTTCAATTATCACCTGCCAAATAAGAACTTGATTGTGAAATGAAAACTACCTTGCCTTTGCAAAAATACTCATTGTTAAAATTCTGTTGGTCTTTAAATATTCAGATTTGACTACATGCCCAATGTTACCCATGAGTTTTATCCTTTTACAAGTTTTAAAAGCACAATCATTTTGAAATATCTCTAGCCATTGTATTTATTTGTTGAGAGAGCCCTCTCTAGTAGGGAAAAATCTAGGTTTCCTCCTAAAGATTGGTTTGAAATAGTTACCTTAGAACTATCCCTCCACAAACAAGGGATAAATTCTGAGTTCTAACATTTTGGCACCGTTTTCGGGGAGCGAAAGTTCAAATCTTGCCTAGGAGAAATGACAAATATCGGAACTGATTGCTCATGGTGAACAGTAGTCAGACACAAAGAAGGTTGTACATTATTCACCTGGCGGCTCTACTATCAGCAAAATCCAGAATTCAAAGCATCACTGGAGACTCCACTCTCTGAAGAAATATTCCATGGAAGCCTACAAATATGCAAGGTATGCTCCTATGAATCGTTCACACATTCCATGTTTTCCAAATCGTATACCTTGTATAGATTGGCACACATATTTTCCCAAATTTAAATATGAGGAAGCAGATGATGCTGCTTCGCATTTAATCAAATTCCATATGCATATATATAAGCTAAGGGTGAAATTTCATGAATATTCCCTTATGAAAATGTTCATGGATACTTTGGAAGGAAAGGAAAGAACATGGTATGAAAAGTTACCAACTCCTATTTTGTATTCCTTGGAATATTTTCATTCGGCATTCTATGAAAATTATAAGGAAAGTTACTCATCTTTATCACTGTTTGAAAATTGTTGTCAAGACAATTTTGACAATTTTATGCAACACATGGAAAATGAATTTGGTGATGAAGAATTAATGGATGAATAAATTAAAAAGTCTCATGAAGATCATTTTCAACATCAAGAGGAAATGTTAAAGGGGAGCTTCCATAATATTCAACAAGATTTTCAGCAGACAATACTTTCTTCTTTGATTATAAATGAAGAAAATCAGGACCTTAGTATTCATATTCCTTCTCCTAAGAATGATGAGAAAATTCAGCTGCCTTTAGAAGTTTCAGAGGATACAGGAGAAGTCATTCAAGGTTCATCCATATGAAAAGTTTAATGAAAAAATCAGGTGTTTAATAATGAAATTCACGTTCCTTTCCTTGAGTTTGTTGAAGATTCTCAAATTTTTAGTGACCAAGAGAAGAATGTGGATAGTCAATCAGTGTTTTTTGCAGATAATTTACCTTCTAATTAAGTCATTGAAGAAGAATTTTCTCTTTTAGATCATTTTGAAAATGAAGATGCTATTCAGAAATTTGAAATGAAAGATTAAAAAATGATGAAAAACCAAAATGAAATTCCTATTGAACTACATGAAGGGTCACTCTTTGATATACCTGTTAAGTTGCATGAAGAACTAAACATAAATTTTTTGCATGATAAGGAAGTTAAACAAATGACTGATTTTTACTTGAAAAGTGATGAAATGGAACAACAACTAGCAGTTAGGAATGAAATCAGCCTAACTATTTTTTATGATAATCAACAAGAGGTAATAGTTCATGGTCTTAAAGATCCTTTTGCAAGTATGCTGCAATCATCAGGGAAGCAGCGTCATACAGAATTTATGGATTATGGGTATAAATTTCAGCTATGTGTAAAGTTGTCATCTTTCAAGTTTATATTTATGTTAGGAGAAGTTGAATGTGAACCTAAATCAAGTAGCCATTTGCTTGAATGGATGCATTGGATCCTTAATATCACTTGATCCAACAAATGTTTTCAGCATGTTAGAGTAGGAGTGTGTGCAATAAGCTTGAATATCAAGCATCTTTTTCAATTTGTGTTATGGAGAGAAACTTCCTTTGGCTTGGGGTAGACCACAAAAGACAGATGACTACCAGAAATCAACTCAATTCCCAATGCAATGCTATATAAATGTAAATGCTAAGATGTGGAATAAATAACCAACCTTCAACCAGACGTTTGAAGTAGATCCCTGTTAAGCTTTCAAATATCTACACTTGAACCTGCAGCTTAGTCTCAACAATAAACACAAGCAAGTGCATATAATACATGAAATATGTTAGCATAAACAATAGCATGGTCCATGATATAATAAGCAAATGCACCCAATGTTAATTAACCATTCACAACATCAATTGGACGAGAAAATGAGTATTTCTGTTAATGAAACAAGAAGTGCATGATACAACCTCTTGCCGAAAACTCATCTAAATCGAGAACTATATCCCTCCACTTGTGTCTCCACCACTTCAATCCCCCATGCAATGGAAAACTCAAACTATGAAGGAGTTTGGTAGGTGAACATAAGAGGTTCACAACAACTAGGATCAATGGATGTAGACTCAAGCTATGGAAAAAATCCAATAGAGTTTTGATGCTCTCTCTTTCTCCCCCTTCCATGTACCATAAGAGATCAATATATAACCCTCCAAAGGTAGGTGAAAGGCCAAATCAAGTCGTTTCGGGATACATGGAGGGCCAAAGGTCATCCTATGACTGCGTTTTGGAGTAAAAAGTGAGTTTTTACTGTAGTTTACCATTTAAATCGATGTATTCGGGCTGTAGTGGGACAGCCTGTACATGCGCAAGTTGCAGTAAAGAAGCTCACTTACATGAACAAAAATAGGGAAAACAAGGTTCCTCAAGGGAAAAAAGTGGTTCTGAGTCAATGAAATGAATATCAGAGGCCAAATAGTATAAATGCTCACAAGGTGGAAAAATACACTGTAACATATGCCCCCTAATGTGTGAGGTCAGAGAAGGTACTACGATGGCCGAAATACATTATAAATCTCAGAAGTGGAGTGATGGAAACAAAAATGGAAGGAGTAGCCCGATTGTCATAATACAATGATCTCTCTGAATACATATCGGTACAATACATAGCAATCTGATACAATGGCCATGAATAGGCAGTATATAGTGATTACATGTCATAAGTGGTCATAGCCATGACCCAGTAAGATATGGTCTCCTGTTGAAGAGGAACCAATTGATGCAAACTGAAGGTACAAACTGCTGATGTATGAGACTGATCTCTCATAAGCATAATCATGATCACCAGTAGGATACTGAATGCCACTGAAGTATGGAGGTATTCTACACAAATCATTTACGGTGCATGCCTTATCAAGTGAATAAAGGTGCTGATGTCGAACCTGATGTGGCATCATCTGATTACCGGTCATTGATGTATACCGTTAACAGACGCGAGATAACCCACCAATAATGAAAATGGGCATCAAGGCACAGAGTACATTCATCAAAGTGTGAATAGAGGTGTTGAGTTCAAACACTCTGACGAATCCATCGATTAGGGGACATTGATGTATTCTCAGATTGTCGACGGCGAGAGAACCTACCACTAATGACTGCAAGCCTCAAGGTACTCAACCGACTCTATGTATCGATTTTGAAATCAATGGGTTGGATTCGACGGAATGAAACTCGTTGGAAGGAGGGAGTTAATGAATCCCCCATCAGCCAGCACGAGGTAACCAGTTATGCTGAAAGATTTGGAAGAATTCGGACTAACAAATCAAACTGTATAGGATGGCCAACATGCAATAGTCAAGAGATATGAGGAGTGGTCGACTCTGGTTTCAATACTTCCTTTTAACAAGAGCATGAGTAGATGGATAGACTCAGGAATCATAGACTCATGTACTAGATGATAATAATACTTTGCGACGCAGGAGGCATCAACATAGGCTCCATAGTGACTGGAAGCTTAACCATCTAGTGGAATAAGATCTGAGAAACAAGTACAACTCCTAAGGTCCTACTAATGTCCCGACTCATAATGAATGGAGTGGAGATGAATGCTCTGTTCAAAGGCGACATGACAACTGCCATTAAGAAGTAGTAAAGATTTTCCCATCCTACTTTTTCAGTTATATGATTTTTTTGGTCTTTTTCATATTATGAAAGCTTGAAAAAGAATAAAATTGCTTATAGTACAACATGTGAGGGAACAAGTGTCAAGTGCAAGCAAACTAGTTCCAAGCAGTGGAACATACCTATGATCAATGCAAGGAAGCAAATGCAAGATGTGGACACTCAGGGGGATGTTCCCTCAAGGTAAGGGTCATCAAGCTATGAAAGATAAATGGAGGCTCTGCTTGGCTCGAAAGGTAAGGTGCTGAGGAACATGGCTAATAACTGCTAATAGTGGGATCCGGCACAAGGATCACAAGGCAAGCAGGATAATGCAATATAATCACAACTCAATATAAATGGGGATTCCTCATTGGATATGGCCAGAGTAAAATGAAGTAGAGTATGAGACTTGATCGCAATGTCATGGAGTGACTATGAAGGAATACCAATCCTAAGGAGACACAATGGCATGGGTGCCAAAAGACATAAAAGGGATCTAACTAGGGAACCCATGGTCAGACAAGCCCTACCGCCAAATAACGACACTTCTAAAGCAACATAGAGGTTTTGTGTCAGTTAAGAAGCGAGGTCACACCTAACGTTAATAATTGTGGTCATAAGGTCAAATGCAAAAATGTAGGTGAAATGACATCCTAACCTATATGCAAGGTGTAGAAAGTACCTGCCGAAGGCGCAAAACGGTTGAAAAATCCACTCTTGTCGGAAAAAACTGCTCAAAAAGTCACTTCACAATGTCATATTAGTCCAAAACAGTTCAACTAAACGGAAAAAGCTATAGGAAAGTGGGTTTGAAAAATTATAAATAGTAAAAAGAAATTACTTTTACCATTCCATTTTCATTTTTACCCCAAATAGTGCTTTTGGTTGGTTTTTACCCTCATTCTTCAGCTACAGATTCTAGGAGCTACAGGCATCAGAATCACAAACCATCTGGATCAGGTTGGCGGTCTCATCCCCCTCTTCAAATTCATAGCTTTTGTATCATGACACCACTTTTTGGATATATATTATCAATGAAAAAACTATGATTCTCCAACTCTACTATTGTGTATGTACAAATGTTATTTGTGTGCTTCTTTTATTGATGTGACAAATGCCAATCTAGGACATAATTAGCATATGCATCAGTTATATGATTAAAACGTCTCGAAACATGAATGTATGTAATGAAAACAAAATGACGCTCCAATACTCTTACCCTTAAGAACCTCCTTAGTAACGTAGGATCCCTCACACGGTATTGGTCATTCAAGTGAGACACAACCAGTTGCGCATCCAGGCAGACTTCTAAAGATTGGATATCATACGAAATGGCATCGCAAAGTAACTCGATAACAATGCTATGCTCAACCACATTGTTGGATGTAGGACTGAGACAAGCACCTTCTGAAGAAAGAATCTGATGGTCGGGCGAGTAAATAACCCACGCAGCAGAAGCAAGTCTCTGCATATGACAGCTAACCCCATCCGCGAATCCCAAGAACACCAAAGATTCCACTGACATTTTTCAACCAAACGAAAGCGAATCAGTAGACTCAAAAAATAAAAAACTAGACTATGTACAGAAAACTATACAATAGTATACAAAATTATTAGCTCGAGCTAGAAGCTCAAGCGTAATATCGCTTGAGGTAGATCCCATTTCTAGGCTCCTTCAAGGAGTTCCCTTCATAATCTTCCAACTCGCAGGATCCTTTCTCCAGGACACGCCTCACAATGTAAGGACCGTGCCACATGGTGTTAATTTTTGAGCATCAATTCAATATACTCTAGGATCTTTACTGAGAGAATAACATGTATAGCATATCAATTATATCAATCACAACAAGTAATCACATAAGAAAATAGACACACAAAGGTTCCTTGGGGAAAACCATAAAGGTGAAAAACCCCAATAACTTCCTCAGAGATAGATAGAGCAATGATACAAAACCCAAGCATAAGAGATAGTCTCCTAGCAGCAGCTTCTCCTCCTCCACTAGTGCGCCACTCTCCAATGAGTGTGTATGTGAGAAAGTGAATGATCAAATAGAGTGCCTCCAGCACTCTATTTATACTTGACTTGACTTGCCTAATAACCTTACTAGGTCGGCCTCAACTTAACCACTTAACATAATGCTGACAGGGTCGACCCCAATAGGGTGGTCTAATAACCCTTTAACCCACATGAATTATACAGGGCCAACCCCATCAAGGTGGTCTAATAACCCATCAAGTATAAGTTGTGACACTTACAATATAAATGACGACACTTTCGTATAGAGGAATAATAACATCTCTATAGGAATACAATATACATATGTGAAATACATTCTGAAGTTACAAATACATCAACACTCCCTCTTAACTAGGAAGGTATTTCTCAACATAGATCTTCTAGCACAAGTCTTCTTCTCTGGATCATCATCATCGTCACTGCTGCTGCTATCTCAATAAATCTCAAATCTACTCGTCATAGGAAGTTCTATAAAGCCATCCCTTTTTCATGCTGGATGTAGGCCTAGCCTCCATGTAGGTCTTCATCGTCTCTGCGAGTAAGCCATCAAGTAAGTACACCTCAAGACTGATTACATTGCCTCTACAAACTTGCAAGATCTCCCAGGACTGATTACACTGCCTCTACAAAACCTGCAAGAGCATCTCAGGACCAATTATATGCCTCTTCAAAACCTGTGTACCATACTGTCACCTCATCGTCTTCAGATCACCTCATAGTCCACGGAGCACAACCCAGATGCACATCACACAACACTTACATTCACCGGCATGGGAAGACATACTTCAACCATCCGTGAAAGGCTCGGCACTTATGTCTATGCCATGGGAAGACACACTTCAACCATGCGAGATGGTATCGCACTTATATCCATAGCCATGGGAAGACACACTTCAACCATGCTGGGAATGGCACATCACTTATATCGCAGCCATGGGAGGACACACTTCAACCATGCTCGAATGGCATAGCACTTATATCGCATCCATGGGAAGACACACTTCAACCATGCTCGAATGGCATAACTCTTACATCAATGACCATGGGAAGACACACTTCAACCATGTCGAAATGGCCCTAGCTCTTATATCTCAGCCATGGGAAGACACACTTCAACCATGCTAGAATGGATCATGTGCATCTGTGTCTCCAGACTCATCACTTCCCCTTGGAAGGAATCTCGATCTGAAGTACTTAAAATTCACCCTGGTCAGTGGCTTAGTCAACACATCGGCTATCTGCTCGTCTGTCACAACATACAGGAGCTTCACTGCTCCTTTCTGCACCATATTCCTGATATAGTGATATTTGATCTCAATGTGCTTCGACCTGTCATGGAACACCGAGTTCTCAGACAGCTTCACACAACTCTAGTTGCCACAAAAGATACCAGTAGCATCCAACGGGAGATCAAATAACTCAGACAGTGGCTTCCTCAGCCATACTACCTCACAACTAGCCGAACAAGCTGCAACATACTCTACTTCGACTGTACTTAGTGCTACGTAGGACTGCTTCTTGCTAAACCAAGAGATCACACCTGACCCCATACTGAAGCAGCACCCATAAGTGCTCTTCCTATCTGTAGCACTACCTGCCCAATCTGAATCAACATAGCCCTCCAGGTTAACCTTTTGATTCGCATCATACTTGAGCCCATAATCAACTGTACCCTTCAGGTACCTCGGAATATTCTTTACAGCAACCAGGTGAACACCTCTAGGATCCATCAGGAACTGGATCAATGTGTTCACTGCAAAGCAAATATCTGGTCTCTTTTTTGTCAGGTACATCAAGGACCCAATCATCTGACGATACACCGTGACATCAACCGGCTCAGATGAAGCATCACATAGAATCTTCAGGTTCGATGCCATAGGTGTGGCCATGGCCTTGCAGTCCATCATCCTGAACCTCTTCAGGATCTCTTCTGCATACTTCCCTTGTCCAAGGAATATTACATATGTGCTCTACCACACCTCCATACCTAGAAAGTAGTGCACCATACCTAAGTCCTTCATCTCGAACTCAGCAGCAAGCTTCCTCTTTGTATCGACAATCAATCTATCCTCACCTGTAACAAACAGGTCATCCACATACAGAAGTAGTATCACTGGATTGCCTTCCTCAACCTTGTAGTAAAGATTGGAATCCGCTTTACTCTTAGTAAAGCCCAAACTGGATAGGAAGCTATCCATTCTGTCGTACCAGGTCCTGGGTGCATGTTTCAAACCATACAGGGCTTTCTTCAATCTACACACATATGAATTCCTATCATGTGTCTCAAAAATGAGTGCCTGCTCCACATACACTTCCTCTTAAACTATACCATTCAAGAAAGCTGTCTTGACATCCATCTGGTGTATTGTAGGGACCCCCATTTCGGGTTCCCCAAAAAGACTTCCACGGAATTTGAAAATATGAGTATAATTAATTGCAGAACTTCCAGTATGATTTTCCAGAAGAAGATATAGAAGCCACAGATCTAGTTTTATCTATTGCAGTACATGAATGTCAAATAAATAAAACTATATACCCAGATTTATTCATGATACCACAAGAGTTAGCAAAATAAATAAACTAAATACTTCAAACCTGTTTTCGATGGTTGGTCCAATGAATTGATGGAGTCCTCGAAGTGATTCCTGCATGATCCAATCCAATTTCCTAACGAAGTACCGAGTGACCCCTCGGTTGAACTCCCTACCGTATCGGGGTTAATCTCCTTCACCCTGAACCTCCGAGCTAATGGGGTCGTAAGAACACACAAGCTAGCTTCCCGAAAGGATCTCCCAATCCCCGTTCTGTCTAATCCCAACTCCAAGGATCATAACATAATATGAGATTATGATGACCATCCAGCATTAGGGAGTAAGAGATCTCTTTCTCTCCTTCTCCTCCCTCATTATATAGCAAAAGTCTGTGTCCCATGTATCTATCCATTCAAATATTCAATTTAATTTAATATTTTAATTTCCAATATTCTCAAACACATGTGTCTTCTTAATGTATTTAATGTGCACCTAAATCCCTAGATTAGTGGGAGTTAGGTGTAGAAGAGTTCTACTTCTCTTTTGGTTCTCATTTAGTTTACTTAACAATCTTTTAGTTAGACTTATTGCTTTCTACTTTTCTTTCTTTTCCTAATATTAAGATTGAATTAAAAGATGATTCATTTTACTAAAAGTATAATCTATTTTAATTTCCTCTTTATAAAATAATTTAAATGAATAATAAAATTAATTAAAGTAAAATCTTGAATAATAATAAAAGAAAAACAATTCTTTTATTAATGACCTATTTCAGTTCTTTCTAAAAATAATGAAGTCAATTAAATAGAATCTTTAATAGAATGATTTAAAATAATAAAATCCATAAAATTAAAATCTTCGAATAAAAATAATTTTCTTATTATTAATCTTTTTTAATCAGCATAATTAATCAAATTTAATATTGAATAAAATCAATCTCTTCAATTCTTTTTCAAGTTAATAAAATCAATTAAAATGAATAATTCAAATTAATGAAATCAATTTAAAAATAAAATCTTGAATAGAATTATTCAAATGAATAAAATAGAACAAAATGAAATAAAATATTTCTTAAATCTTATGTAAAATTTTCATTTATACCATTGATTAATTTTCTTCCTCTCGTTCTTGTCTAAGTACCTCTTCGGAAGGGCCCTTATGACAGTTTCATTTCTTCCTTCTTATGGGGAGTACTGCGTAGCGACCGGGAACCGTTACCGTGATCTCTTAACTACGCTCCTTGGAAACTAAGGGATGTTGAAGGATAAGGCTCTCCTTATTGCGCGCCCCTCAACTCATCGTATGCGACCAAATCATTATGGCCTTGCCCGTACGGCATACGCTTCCCTGGGTGAGTTGAAACAGATTCACCCGTGCATGGATTTCTAATCCAGGGTCGACAGTCAGTCGTCGTACCTCTATGTGTTCTTTCCGTTCTTACGATCCTTAAATTTCCATTGTGGGTCAGTCGGTATATCGTCTTACCTGCCATTGCACACACTCAAGCGCACATTAGTAGCGCTACACTATATAAAATATTTACATCATGCATTCTAGTATCTCAATTAGTCGAGCATATACACTATTCTTCATTTTCATTTTAAAGCATTCTCAAAGTAAATTCAAATGGTTCATGTTTTACTTAGCCGGTTCATTTCAAAACTAGTACCTGATTATTCTAAACGGTTATGGTACCGAGGCGGGCATTACATGTATCTTCCACTTCATCACTGCAACCAAGGAAAGTACTCTTCTGACGGAAATGTATCTGGCTACAGGAGCAAAAGTCTCTTCATAATCTATCCCCTCTTTCTTGCTTTATATTTCTCTATGCTATCATCTGCAGCATGCTTGATCTTGTAGATCCACTTGGAAGTCACAACAGACTTCCCTTCAGGTCTTGGGACTATATCCCAAACATCATTCTTCATGATCGATTGGTATTCCTCGATCATTACTTCATCCCGGATCCTGGGAACTTCAGATTCTTCAATAGATAGCTTTGTTGCTGGAGTAAATGTTGTAGTCCTTATTTTGTAGGTGATGGTATACGATCTTTCCTATAAGAACAAGTTAAATTGCATGATTAGAAACATCTCATAGTTTTCAGAACAAATTCTTACACATAAAGAAATATGTCATATAGTCATGCAATTATTTTAGCCAATGCTTCAATACAACATTTATCCATATCCCGTAACTTTCTAGATTCCTTCCAATCTCTACCAAAACATTGTTAAGAGTGTGCACAACTCCGAACATGTCAGCAAAGAGGTTTCATTCTAGATAAGTAGCAATGGAATGGTGTACAGTGCCATAGGCCACTTACCCATCGCATGCATATTAGTAGTATACTGTTTATTAATGCAATTATTATGATATGCATAAAACACAACCTAAGTCTAGGAACATAAGTATATACATCATTGAACAGTATTATTTGAACAATAAGAATTGATAATTCAAATACTTATCTTTGTTTGTTTGCTGGGTGGACTCCCTCTCAATCTTTGCTTCCTTGCAGGAATTACTGGAGCATGCTCCCTCTTGATTTTTGCTTCCTGGATTATCTATCCTGTCCATCCTGGACCATTATGCATGCTTAATTGTGCACTAGTGTCATGATTGTGCCATCCTCAAGATCTCATATATAATCATACATTCATTAATATAATCTCAAAAACAAAATAATCTTAAACATGTATAGTCATGAATATTTCAAACACAGATAATAAGCATTAGTATTCAAGGTTTCAAGGAAGACTTCTCTTTTGGTTAGTCATATCATCAATCAAGGTAAGAGACATAACATGCATAAACCCTTGATTACTTAAATTTTTAACTTCATGAATAATCATAGATAAAAGTATAAGATCCTAACATAGGGTAGGATTCTAACTTGATATAGGAAAAACATACTTGGTCATCATATTTGCTAGTTTTGTCTAGCAATGTTTTCTTGTTCCCTTCAATGACCTGCATAACTCATAACTTAACCATTGTAAAATATACATACCTCTATGTGATCCATGACTATGGATGAGTCTTTGTCTTCATGTTACCATGGTCTTGATCTAGGACTTGATTTATACCTTCATGTTAGCCGATAACATTCTCCTCATACAACACCACAGTGTATTAGTACAATCATAAGTGTCATAACCCTAATCAATGAATGTCTTCTATCATGCATTCATACTTTAACTAGGGTGATACGATAAGTCTAAAATTAAACAAGATTGTTACTAAACTCAATAACATGAAGACAATCATATTATAAACTTAATCATGAACAGATTTCAAAACATACCTGTAAGTCATACCTGTCAGATTGATTGTAGTAGTTGTTGTTGTTGTTCCTTTTGTTCTTAGGACAATCTGAGGAAAAGTGTCCTCTCCTTGGTATGTGCTGTGAGAGTTTGATCTTCATTCCCCATCTTTTCTTCTCGAGCTATAATTCGAGCTTCTTCTTGTGAGCATTCTTCTCACAACCTGCTGAAAGAGATAAGTTTCTTCCTAGCACAAATTCCTTGGATGCAGGAATCCCATGACCTAGGAAGGCCATTAAGAGTGGTCATTACCACTTCTCCATTCTCTATAGCTTCAAGTTGTTCTTTTATCTGGGAGATCCTTGAAGAGTAAGACTGCATGGTCTCCACATTTTGGAACTGAATGTTCTTTTTTTGATTCCTCGATGTCATTTTTCGATTTATGTTCTTCCCTTCAAATAGCTTGGTCAAGGAATCAAACATCTCCTTAGGTGTCCTTAGGGAAGACAGATGGGGTATGAGATAGTCCTTAATAGAATCAGCAATGATTCTCTTAGCCTTGACCAAGTTCCTCTTGTGTAAGGCCTTAGTCTCTTCTCCCACTGGGACAAGAACCCCTTCACTTATGTAGGTGTCCAACTCACTCACTTCTATAATTAACCCAATCCTATACTTCCATGCTCAGAAGTTATCAGCCCCTTCAAGCTTATCCTCAAACTTGGTGTGGTGAGACATTTTCAATGAGAAACTTTAAATGGAAATAAAATATTTAGGTCTTACCACTTGGTTTGCTGAAAACTGGATCTGGAGTTGGATTAAGGTTTGTTAGAGAAACCCTAAAACTTCAAACTTCTGAAAGGATAGAAAGATGCACCTTGATGAGTTGATCAAGTTGGTTTACTCAGAATTTGAAAATTGCAAAGTTTCACCCCTCAAATTTGCTTTTCAAACTTCTGGATTCACTAAGGAGGACCCTGAATTAGGGTTTGATTTTCCTGGAGCTTCACCCATCCAAAAATTTCGATCTTGGTCTCTAAACTTTGATTTTTCAGAGGAGCTTCCAGCCATGGTCTTAGATTTCAGAAATTCCAACTTTTGCAGAAACCTTAATTTTCGGCTTCACTAGATAGGACCCCAAACTAGGGTTTGATTTTCCCAGAGCTTCACCCAACCAAAAAGTTTGATCCAAATCTCTAAACTTTGATTTTTCCAAGGCGCTTCCAGCCATGGTCTCAGATTTCAAAAATTCCACTTTTTGTGGAAACCCTAATTTTTAGGGTCAAAACTGAAAGTGCTCAGAATTGAATTCTGATTGGACAGAAAGATGCACCTTGCTGAGGAGAGTCAATCTAGCCTCCTGCCTTTCACGATCTGTGGAGAGAAACCCAAAAACAAGAAGCCCTAGCTTCCGCAACTGCACAGTGTCTTCTTCTCAGGTTAGCTCTGATACCATGTTAATTTTTTAGCATCAATTCAATATACTCTAGGATCTTTACTGAGAGAATAACATGTACAGCATATCAATTATATCAATCACAACAAGAAATCACATAATACAATAGACACATGGAGTTTCCTTGGGGAAAACCATAAAGGTGAAAAACCCCAATAACTTCCTCAGAGATAGATAGAGCAATGATACTAAACCCAAGCATAAGAGATAGTCTCCTAGCAGCAGCTTCTCCTCCTTCACTAGTGCGCCACTCTCCAATGAGTGTATATGTGAGAAAGTGAATGATCAAATAGAGTGCCTCCCGCACTCTATTTATGCTTGACTTGACTTCCCTAATAACCTTACTAGGTCGGCCTCAACTTAACCACGTAACATAATGTTGACAGGGCCGACCCCCAATAGGGTGGTCTAATAACCCTTTAACCCACATGACTTATACAGGGCCGACCCCATCAAGGTGGTCTAATAACCCATCAAGTATAAGTTGCGACACTTACAATATAAATGACGACACTTTCGTATAGAGGAATAATAACATCTCTATAGGAATACAATATACATATGTGAAATACATTCTGAAGTTACAAATATATCAACACATGGAATTAAAATTTCTTGCCCCCAGGGGTTCCTTATCTTGATCATAAATGAGGACCAAGTCACCTTCATCATATTGGCGGGGATGAACGGACCTATCATACTGAACCTTAACACGACATTTGTTAGCATCAATGGCTACGACGTCATCCTGACATTGCTCGAGGTATACTAGACATTGCTCTACTTCTGAAGTGTTAGGTAGGAGCTCTATAGCTAGTTTCAAGGAAGGGATTTCACATTCAATCGGTAAGATGGAATCCACACCATGGACTAGCTGAAATGGTGGGAAACTGGTGGAAGTCTTTACTATGGTTCGATATGCCCACAAAGCAGGATACGACATAATGTGCCAGTTACTCTTTCTTTGATGGATGGTCGTTTGTAGAATGGCCTTAAGGGACTTATTTACTGCCTTGACCTACCCATTTACTTGGGGATAATAAGAAGATGAGTGATCTTGATTAAATCCTAGATTAAGTGACAAATCCGCCATCATATGGTTTTGGAAGTGACTGCCATGGTCAATGACAATCTCCTTCGGGATACCGAATCGAGCTATAATCTAATTGAATACGAAGTGGGATGTTGGTGCACCATCGGATTTAACGGTCGGCATAGCATCATCCCATTTGGTAAAATAATCAACGGCCATAATGATATGGTGATTCCCCCCAGCCGAGGTTGGGTTTCAATCCATGAAATATACCCCCCACTTGGTGAAGGGACCAACGGTGACGACCATATGTAAAGGAGCAGGATGCGAGCGCATGTTCTGAGCAAAAACTTTGCAAGGGTGACATCTCTTCACAACATTTACACAATCTTTGAAGATCGTAGGCCAAAAATAGCTCGCTCGCAGGATACGTTGGGTTGTCGCAAGCTCGGATAAGTGACGACCACACGCTTCACTATGGTATTCATTAAGAACCAGCTCCACTTCTTCATGAGTTAAACAACGACGAAGAATAGATTCTTTTCCTTGGTGATTCAAAGTCTCACCGACGAAGACATAATATTTAGCATGATGTCTCACACATCGTCGCTCATCTCGCGAATAGTGGGAAGGGAACTTCAGAGTTTGGATCTATATAATGATATCCCCATACCAAGGGTCCATTGAAAATATAAGAAATAAATGTTCATCCACAAATGAGTCTTCATGGACTCCTTCCTCATCAAGTATTGGGAAATCCAACATAAATTCTGCGAAAACCAAGGACTTCACCGACTTCGCCGAATCAAAATCAAGATCAAACTCTTGAAGGATGACAATCCATTTATCATATTTTCCCCCAATTATTCATTGTGAGAGCACAAATTGAAATGGATTGACATGGGCTATAACGGTGGTCTTCCTAATCAAAATATAATGTCATAATCGTTGGACTGCATGAACAGTCGCAAGGGCGAATTTCTCAACATGAGAGTACCTCATTTTATCATCTATGAGGTTTCTACTCAGATAATAGACAACATGCTCCTAAAGCACATCATCTGCCTGAACTAAGACCATACCAATCATCTCTTGAAATGTGGCCACATAAAGAAAAAAATCTCTTGCGAAGTTGGGTGGACTAAGAAGAGGGGTCGATACCAAGGATTTCTTCAAAGCGTTGAAGGACTGCTAGGCTCGCTCATCCCATATAAAAGGGGTGTCCTTCTTCAATAATCATGCAAAATGCTTAGTAATATTGACATAATTCATGATAAAACGACGCAAGAAAGTGGCTCTCCCTTGGAGGCTCTAAATTTGAATCAAGTTACTCGGGGGAGGCAATCGAAGTATTGCCTCAAACTTTAACGGATCGACTCAAATACCCTCTCTGGAAACTACAAACCCTAAAAGGCAACCAATTTTCATGACAAATATGCACTTGTTGGGATTCAAATGAATCTTCTAACACCGAAATCTTTCAAAAACGAGGCGGAGGTGACTGGGGTAATCAACTCTCATACGAGAGTGACCAGCAATATCATCCAAATAAGCCTCCACTATGCACTTAAGGTCATGAAAGGCATAGGTCATGGCACACTGAAAAGTAGCTCCAACGTTTTTAAGGCCAAAGGGCATCTTCCGGTATGCAAAGGTACCCCAAGGACATATAAATGCGGTCTTATGTTGATCCTCGGGTTTAATCTAGATCTAATTGTAACCTGAAAAACCGTCCATGAATGAAAACACTTCGCTTCCAGCACATGCATCAAAGATTTGATCTATGAATGGAGTGGAAAAGTTATCCTTAGGACATGCTTGGTTCAGATCTATAAAATTGGTACACACACGGATGGTTCCCTACTTCTTATCCACAGGAATGGGATTGGATACCCATTCGGTAAGGGGAACCGGGTAGATGAAACTAGCTTTAAGTAGTTTCTCTACTTCTACCTTGATCGTGACTGCCTTCCTAGGATTCACAACACGAAGACGTTTCCGAACAGGCTTAACATTTGGATAATTCTTAATTTCATGATAAAAAATACTAGGGTCTATACATGGAATCTCCTCATAAGACCAGGATAAAACATTCCGAACTTATTTGAATAAGTCGGTGTAAATGCGGATATCCTCGGGGGAACAATCGACACCAATGTAAACATTTTCAATCATTCCGGAAGTGCAAGAAATGTTGATCGGAATGGTTGGGGAAATGTTAGCCATATTCCCCTCTGCGTAAAGAACATGCAAATCCAAAGGAGCCACAGGGTGACCAACCTTCTCCGCAAGAGTCGACCGAAACTCCTCCTGCTCAATAAGGTCAAGGTTGGGAATAAAATACGATCAATGATGTAGATCTTCCCAAGGCTTATCACTACCATACATGGCCTCAATAATAGCTTCATCCGAAGGAAAAGTACCATCAAGGAAATCATGTGAGCAAGATGAGTCGACTGCCCACGCAGGCACCATAACGAGATCCTCTTCTTCTATCCGTGAAGAGGAGAGATCCGATTCTGTAGTGGCTTGTTGAATCTCACGGTAATAAATCTCGGCTGTAGACAAGGGCATAGCCATCCCGATGTGCGAAATGTTTCCAGATGAGGAACTTGTGGAAGGTACATTCAAAGGATCACTAAAATATGATGTCCAGAATGGTACATTATGTAATGAGGAAGGGGCACTGTCGGAAATGGTTCCGATAAAGGAGATTGGTGCAACAAAGTCGAAAGATCCCATCAAAGAGGAATACAATCCTACACTAATATTCCCAGTTGTCGGCTGAGAATTTTCAATCTGAGGAACTTTTGTTCCTGGTGATGCAACGATATTGGAACTAGTGAAATCTAGTTGATCGATAGTCACAATATTGCCTTTGTAAGGAAAGCAGATAAATCTAAAAACGGAGGACACAATCGCTCTCATAGCATAGATCCAATTCCTACCCAGTAAAAAGCTGTAGTCGATGGGTGCATCAACCACCTCGACTTCTATTTGCACGGTCTTCCCACCCAAGTGGACCTCAAGGGAGGGGATAATACCATGAAGTCTAAATGAATGACCATCAAATGCACTCAACATGGTCATAGACTTCTACAATGGAGGGGAGCTTAGATCCTTCCAACAAGCTAACGACATAAACGAAGTAGAAGCACTCTCATCAATCACGGTACGTTTAATGATTTTTTGTAGGCACCTAACATGGACTTGGAAAGCCACATGATAGGGAAACTGAAGATGAACATCAGTAGTGCCAAACTTGATAACATTAGGACTACATTTATATTGGACTCCCAACGCACATAAAAGGGCGGTCCTCTTAGAACAACAAGCCTGGAGAACCTTGAGAGATGACATGGAACACAGAGTCTTGGCCATATCTTCTATAATGGAGTAGTTCTGGGCGGCTCGAGCATTGGGATTGTGCGTCGAGCGCTTGAGAACACCTTTTGGTATCCACGACATAGATTTAGGATTCTCTATATGCAATGGAGTATCAGGTGGAGGGGTCTCATTCCCTAACAGAGGTTGTGGAGCTCCATAATCACATGAGTGAGTAGAAATACTAACCTCCGATTTAACCATATTAACACATTCGTAACTGCCGGTAGGGGTAGAGGAAGTTGAAGTTTCATTAGTCCCACCACCGTTGATGGAAGTAGTCGAAGCCATATTTTGGTGATGAGGAAGGGGATCCTTTAACACATATGGGCTCTGTGCAAGGTGCTTCACAGCTTCCGCAAGACGAGGACACAAATGTGTAAGGTGATCATCCATGCAAAGCTTACAAGGAAATTTCACTTTATGTCTAGGTTTGTGGTCCTCACCAGCATTTTTGCCATCCTGAGGAGGGTTGGCGTTCTCTTTCTTAGGGTTGTTATTGTTCCTATTATTCCCACCCCTACGATTATTTTCCCCTTTTTCTTCCCACCAGATTGATGGTTACCTGATGGGTTCACCGATTGTATAGAGTGAACATCCAACGATTGGGTGGAAACGGATGAGGAGTGAGCCTGTCCAGGGGTAGATTGGATAATAGACAGATTGTGCATCTGATTCGTAACCAAATCTATAGGGTGAGTACTTGTGGATCTAATAATACCATCGGCATGTGGTCCAAGAACGGGCTTGGGCTCATGTCGTGACCATGGTGCATCAGGTATAATGTCGTATAAGACGCCAGACTGAGCATAGACGAGGTCTACCTGTTGGGATTTAAAAATAGCTTGTTCCTCAGTCATAATATCAGACAATGAAACGTCCTTTGAAACATAAGTAAAGACTTAAGGAACCATTCCAACAGAAACTCGGGAGGAATGTTGACTTTCACTAGCCTGTTCCACCGACGCCACTCCTGAATATGGTCATAGACGTGTGTGGCTTTGTCCTGATGGAAGGTGGATAAAATATCAGTACCAGTGTCTTAACAAACTGGCAACTAGAAGTGATCAAGGAAAACCAAAGCTAAATCTTTGAAACCTCTATATGTTCCCCCAGGAAACTCGGCATACCATTTCGCCACTGCCCCCGTGAGGGTGCATTGAAATAGCCTCAAACAAATAGAGTCATGGTTCAAGGAATTCGAGGAGCACCATAAGTGAAAAGTGGTATCATGATCACCTAGATCCTCACCCTTCTTCCCCTCAAAATTTGGAATGTCGGAGGGGAGCTTGCTGGGGACTGGAGGCCATATAGGATCATGACACATCGGATCATTTGTGAGCTTCGAAAGATCAGGTAGATTCAATCTAGCAAGAAAAGGGAGTTGAGGTTGTGAAGATTGATTATGAGCTCCCCAAAGAGACTGGTTCTGCGAATTGTAAGGTGGGACTATATACATCAAAGACGACACCTGAGGTGCCGATAAACTGTGGTAAAATATGTGACCATGATCGTAAGGATAATAACCTCCTCTAAACTGGCCCATGTTGGAATTCACAGGCACATGCGTAGCAGGGATTCCATAGGAAGGATTGGGATAATAATTAGGACCAACTGAAAAGCCATAAGAATGACCTCCATGAGAATGGGGTCCCATATACCCACTCGAGGAAGGAATACCGGACAAGTGAGGGCCGTATGAAAATGGTATGTGCACACTCCACGAAACAGAAGAGCTAGCAGGAGGAGGATGTTGTGGAATCACATAAGTGTTCGAAGGTACATGCATATAGGCATGCAGATGAATGGATGGAATGAAAGTCGTGGATCCAGTACCTAATGTGAAACCTCCACTCGAAAATGGGTTCACACTAACACTAGGGGATGACGAAGGAGATGGTCCTCCACCAACGCTCGGATTAGATGGAGGGATGTGACCACTCCCAAATTGATGGACGGTGTAATCTAGCATGGTGCCCCTAACTCCAACACTAGAGCTAGCGTGACTACTAGACTTGGTGGATGTTAAAATCAGCATAAATACGGTCATACCATATGAAAAGGGGCTTGACGTCGTAGGGATGGATGAAGAACCAAAACCTAGCATCCCCAAGGATGAACCATATAAAAAACCTGAATACCATGTTCCATCAAAAGGGTTCGTGCTTGTGGGTTGGGATGTTCCAGACCTAGGAGAAGTGCTATGTGAAGAACCTACTCCCCATCCACCCCTAGGAGTGACCGAAGGGGCGTTTCTCATGGTGCTACTGGACAGAGTCATTGGGACTTCCATTGTACCATATGTGGAACTCATAATAGAATCTCTCTGAAGCTCGTGAGATGTGTGTGTAGGACCAATGGTAGTTCTCCGACGTCTCTTGAGAAGAGATTGTGATGGATTGCTAAATGGTAAACCATCCAACCGACGAGATTGACGGAGAGGCGGATCTCGATCCACGATGACTTCAAAAATTCAACAAATGAACGTCTCCTAAAGGCCTACTAGATCGGCACAAAGCATACACCTAAAAGAAACCTACATCCAAATGCACACAAACATGACTGGATCAAGGGACCTCCCGACACTACAGCTGGTATGTCTCTCCTAGGAGAGGCTTGAGAGTCCCAAACTATAACCGAAGGTAACATAATCAGTTATAAGGGCCCTCATACATCACTACGTGCATAGGGTCAAATCCTTATACAAAAAATAACTGTGTTGTCTAACCCCTATCTGATTCAGGATACTCACAGAATAACCATTGCAAGCACCCTATGTGCTACCTAGGTAAAGAAACTATGGCCACCACGTATAAACAATGCTCAGGAGAACAGTCGCAGGTGGGATTTGTCGTATGGGCAGGGTAACTAAGCCCGAAACTCAAGAGGTTCAAATCCCCCATGAGTCCCCAAACACGAACAAATCCTAGAAATATCTCCCACGTTCAACTACTATTGGAGGGCTATCTCCGTAACCAACCTCACGTGACCTCGTGCTTAACTCTATTTTTAGTAGAGCACCCTGAGAACACTGATGTATACCATGGGTTTCACCACTCCCTGGTTAGACACATAATGTTTGGTTCAATAGTCTTGGATTTTTAACTCACAGTGATATATTCCAAGACTCTAAACCTATACTAGTTGGTGCACCCTATAAAAGAGAAAATCATTTCTAATCAATTTTAGATTAAGTGTTAATTTTAAATGGCTGTGACTACTCAAAGGATATGGTCGTGAAACTAATGATGTGTAAATACTCAATGATATGCACACCCGGAAAACACTAGACTCATCTATCCATAAAAAGGTATGCCACTATATGAAAGTCAAACCAACGTTTCATAATTCAAAAATAACAATGCAATCTCTTTATATTTTCATGCTCAAGAAAGTCCTAATGAAAGCACAAGCACTCTAAAGCAAAAAGCAATAACATAAAGCAAATTTTTTTTGTATTTTCACAATAAATGAAATGAAAATGCAAAACAATGTTTTTTATATTTTTCAACATAGATGATTGAAAAATGAAAGCATAATCAAAACTCTTCAGGAAAAATGAAGAGCATGCAAAGTAGACAAACCAACAAATCCCAAGAAGCAAGACTCAACCAAGATAATGAGCTATAAAAAACAAAAAATGGTTGAAAACCAAAAGCTCAAAAACTAAAGAAAGAGGAGTTTCTAGTCAGTAAAGAGGCATGGAACAGTCAGAATATAGGCCTACTAAGACTCAGGAACACCTAGAATTAACCCAGCAACAACCAAATATAAAAAACAAATCAATCTCGGAGTTGTATGCAATTGTTCATAGAACAATAACGTGTATACGCGGGCTACTGTATTGACAGTGGCACATCCACGCAGGCTAAGCAAATATGACCCACGTATAGGGAAAGGTAGGTGGACCAAAAATGGATCAAACAACCAAGAAAAATCAATATTTTATATGCAGATCCTAACAGCCAACCAACGACACAGAAACTCAACATAAAAGAGACTCAAAATAAGGAAAAAGCCCAAAATCCCCAAAATAGAGGTTCCTCCCTAGTGGAGTCGCCATTTCTGTTACGGAGAAAAAATTCCTATGGCTTGGGGTAGACCACAATAGACAGATGACTACCAGAAATCAACTCAATTCCCAGTGCAATGCTATATAAATGTAAATGCTAAGATGTGGAATAAATAACCAACCTTCAATCGGACGTTTGAAGTAGATCCCCATTGAGCTTTCAAATATCTACACTTGAACCTGCAGCTTAGTCTCAACAATAAACACAAGCAAGTGCATATAATATATGAAAGATGTTAGCATAAACAATAACATGGTCCATGATATAATAAGCAAATGCACCCAATGTTAATTAACCATTCACAACATCAACTGGACGAGAAAATGAGTATTTCTATTAATAAAACAAGAAGTACATGATACAACCTCTTGCCGACAACTCATATGAACCAAGAACTAGGTCCCTCCACTTGTGTCTCCACCACTTCAATCCCCCATGCAATGGAAAACTCAAACAATAAAGGAGTTTGGTAAGTGAACATAAGAGGTTCACAACAACTAGGATCAATGGATGTAGACTCAAGCTATGGCAAAAATCCAATAGAGTTTCAATGCTCTCTCTTTCTCCCCCTTCCATGTACCATAAGAGATCAATATATAACCCTCCAAAGGTAGGTGAAAGGTCGAATCGATTCGTTTCAGGATACATGGAGGGCCAAAGGTCACC
Source organism: Larix kaempferi (assembly GCA_027924585.1). Classification (NCBI taxonomy): domain Eukaryota; kingdom Viridiplantae; phylum Streptophyta; class Pinopsida; order Pinales; family Pinaceae; genus Larix; species Larix kaempferi. The sequence continues at coordinate 29,154,310 of BSBM01000458.1, forward strand.
CTATGACCACTTTTTGGAGTAAAAAGTGAGTTTTTATTGTAGTTTACCATTTAACTCGATGTACACGGGCTGTAGTGGGACAGCCTGCACATACGCGAGTTGTAGTAAAGTAACTCGCATACAGGAACAAAAATAGGGAAACAAGGTTCCTGAAGGGAAAAACGTGGTTCTGAGTCAATGAAATGAATATCAGAGGCCACATAGTATAAATGCTCACAAGGTGGAAAAATATGCTATAATAGTTTGGTTTGCAGTTTCAGTTTGATTTCAGCAGTGATCAGTTTGTTTTATTATTGAATTTCTAGCTTGTACAAAAGATGCAGTAGTTTCAGTTTGGTTTTCAACAGTTTATTTTTGGTACAACTTTCAGTTTGCAGTTTGGGTTTTAGTAGGGTGATTTTTATATAAATAAGCTTGCTAGGAAAACATCTCTTTCAACATTGTATAATTTTTTTTTAGAAGTATGTTGTTGTTTCTATTTGGATTGTCAGTTTGGTTTCAGTTGGATAGTTTGTAGATCATAGAGTACAGAGCAGGTTTCAGTTTGAAATTAGGAACAACCCAATGGTTAGGCACATGGTCTACGGGTTCTTTGCTACCTCGCAGGGAGGATAGCATCCCTTGTTGTAACCAGTTGATGGCACAATATTTTTCCAATTTAAATGAGAGATGGCTAATCAAAATTTTTGTTTGATATCACCTAAGATTGGTGAGGAAGGCACCAAGTCCCGAAGAAAATTTTCCATATGACCATTGGAGAGCTGTTAAAAAGGAGACAAGATCAACGGTCAATTGATCGGTTGACAACTAGATCGACAGCTCGTATCCATTCAGCCATGTGAACATGCACGAGAAAGCAGAGTTCTTGGTGGTTGCGAAATACAAAACCGCCTTCCACGTGTTGAAGTAACATCATTTCTCAAGTTGAGAAGGTGGTAATGGAAACCACCTCTCACCGTTGTGAAAACCACTTGTGAGGGTATAACATCAAGGGTCAAAGTTAATAAAAATAATGGCGGAACCTCTAAAAATTGTCCAAGAGTCTTTTAAAAATTTAAGGGGGTTTATTATTCTACTTCTTTATTACCAAAGGGTCATATTATAACCCTCATATGCCAAAGTTCTTAACAAAAATGAAAAAGGGTTATTTTTAATATAAATATTTTAATATAAAATATTTATATTATTTTTTTCAAAAATCCATATCATATTATAACCTTGGCACAAATCTGGAAAATTTATGGAAAAGTCAAAGGTTTGGAATGAAGGGTGGGAATTTATTCCACTGAATAAAAGGTTCGATGGTTAATGAGCTTAGGATGGTGCGAAATGTTTTACCTTGGTTTTAAATTTTACAACGTGTCAACATCATATCATTTCAATGATGGGAGAGGTGGTAAGGTAAACCACTCCCTACTACAAGTTGCAAAATTGCTCCCCGCACAAAAAATAATATTTTTTCCAAAGATTTAACCTTATGTTATAATGTTGGATGCTCTGTAATTTATTTGTAGAAGATCTCGTAAATATGGAATGGAAAATATTGGAAAATATTTGAAATGAAAATATTTTCCAAGATTTGAAAATCCAAAACCACAGGAAGCAATCAAAACCACCGGAAAAGAACCTGTGGATGGTTTTCACATGAAAATGAAAATTGTTTATGGATTTCTATTTATTTGGGGAATTTTTTTTTGAATTTCATTTTATGAAATTCATAAACAATTAAATGCAAAATGCAAAAATGGAGAAACATCACAAGATATGGTTTTTAATGGAAGATGTGGTTTTCCAAAACTAAGGGCGGAATTGATTTTAATGGATATTTTGATTGATTCCAAATAATTGAAAAAAGGAATTTTCAGAAGTGGATATGGAAAAATTTGAGAATTGATTTGGGAAATATTTTGTTCCCATTTTTTTTTTGTTTTTGACAATTCTAAAGTGGATATGGATAAATCAAATTTAAATTTGATTTTAATGGAACTATAGAGTGTGTGGCAGCCAAGCATACATTTTCAGATTGAAAAATATTTCAAGCACAAAATCAGAGTCATCAATCCCAGATCTCAAGCAAGTTATCTTCATTCTATTTTTAGGATATTAGTTCCACAAATGAATAAAAACTTTGAACATTCAAAGGGCATCCAAATCAACCTCTCATGGCAAAAAGGAAACAAGAATAGGACACTTAGCAACAGTGATTTTCCAACAGTTTTGAAGATTATGTAGATTTAGTTTTGTGACAGAAATGGAATGTAATAAGTAGTTTAAAGTTTACTATTTTTAGAAGTAAAGGAGTTAGGTTTTTCCTCAAGAGGATTCTCTATGTATAAAAACACGTTTTGGAGATGTAATCTGGGTTGGAACCCGTGAGGAGAATACACATTTTGTATCAAGCTCTTTCCAGTTTAATAAATATAGCCAAGCAGAGTTGAGCATATTTTCAAGAGTAAATATTCTTATGTTGTTGATTTATAGTCTGTATTTTTCCTTTCCTTATGTGTTTTGTTACTCCAGTGAATTTCTTTCCATTATGTTTTCCTTCATTCTTTGATGAGAGTTTATTTAAATCAGAATTCATGTAACTATGCTCTTATTTAATTGGATCAAAGTATTCACAATTTTTCCACTAAAGTCAATGTTGGATTCGTCCATAATCGGTGCCTAATATTGATGGACTGTCTCTTTTTCTTCAATTATCACCTGCCAAAAAAGAACTTGACTGTGAAATGACAACTACCTTGCCTTTGCAAATATCCTCATTGTTAAAATTCTGTTGGTCTTTAAATATTCAAATTTGACTCCATGCCCAATGTTACCCATGAGTTTCAACCTTTTACAAGTTTTAAAAGCACAATCATTTTGAAATATCTGTAACCATTGCATTTATTTGTTGAAAGATCCCTCTCTGGTAGGAAAAAATCTAGTTTTCCTCCTAAAGATTGGTTTGAAATAGTTACCTTAGAACTATCCCTCCACAATCAAGGGATAAATTCTGAGTGCTGACATTTTGGCACCTTTTTTTTGGGAGTGAAAGTTCAAATATTCCCTGGGAGAAATGACAAAGATCAAAACTGTTTGCTGATGGTGAACAATAGTCAGACACAAAGAAGGTTGTACATTATTCACCTGGAGGTTGTACTATCAGCAGAATCTAGAATTCAAAGCATCACCGACGACTCCACTGTCTGAAGAAAGATTCCATGGAAGCCTACAAATATGCAAGGTATGCTCCTATGAATCGTTCACACATTCCAAGTTTTCCAAATCGTATACCTTGTATAGATTGGCAAACATATTTTCCCAAATTTAAATATGAGGAAGGAGATGATGCTACTCTGCATTTAATCAAATTCCATATGCATATATATAAGCTAAGGGTGAAATTTCATGAAGATTCCCTTATGAAAATGTTCATGGCTACTTTGGAAGGAAATTCAAGAACATGGTATGAAAATTTACCAACTGCTAGTTTATATTCCTTGGAAGATTTTCATTCAGCATTCTATGAAAATTATAAGGAAAGTTACTCATCTTTATCACTGTTTGAAAATTGTTGTCAAGACAATTTTGAAAATTTTATGCAACACATGGAAAATGAATTTGGTGATGAAGAATTAATGGATGAAGAAATTAAAGAGTTTTATGAAGATAATTTTCAACATAAAGAGGAAATGCTAAAGGGGAGCTTCCAAAATATTCAGCAAGATTTTCAGCAGACAATACTTTCTTCTTTGATTATAAATGAAGAAAATCAGGACCTTAGTATTCAGATTCCTTCTCTTAAGAATGATGAGAAAATTCAACAGCCTTTAGAAGTTTCAGAGGATACAGGAGAAGTCATTCAGTGTTCAAAAATTCTTAAGGTTCATCCATATGAAAAGTTTAATGAAGATTCTCATAATTTTAGTGACCAAGAGAAAAATGTGGATAGTGAATCAGTGTTCTCTGCAGTTCATTTACCTTCGGATGAAGTCATTGAAGAAGAATTTTCTCTTTTAGATCACTTTGAAAATGAAGATGCTATTTAGAAATTTGAAATGAAAGATTCATAAATTATGAAAAACCCAAATGATATTCCTATTGAACTACATGAAGGGTCACTCTTTGATATACTTGTTAAGTTTCATGAAGAACTAAACATAAATTTTTTGCATGATAAGGAAGATAAACAAATGACTGATTTTTACTTGGAAAGTGATGAAATGGAACAACAACTAGCAGTTAGGAATGAAATCAGCCTAATTATTTTTTATGATAATCAACAAGAGGTAGTTCATGGTCTTGAAGATCCTTTTGCAAGTATGATGTAATCATCAGGGAAGGAGAGTCTTACAGAATTTATGGATTATGGGTATAAATTTCAGTTGTGTGTAAAGTTGTCTTCTTTCAAGTTTATATATATGTTAGGAGAAGTTGAATGTGAACCTAAATCAAGTAGCCATTTGCTTGATTGGTTGCATTGGATCCTTCATATCACTTGATGTAACAATTGTTTTCAGCATGTTAGAGTAGGAGCATGTGCAATAAGCTTGAATATCAAGCATCTTTTTCAGTTTGGTTTGTAGTTTTAGTTTGATTTCAACAATGAGCAGTTTGGTTTTATTATTGAATTTCCATCTTATACAAAAGATGCAGTAGTTTCAGTTTGGTTTTCAGCAGTTGATTTTCAATACAACTTTCAGTTTGCACTTTGAGTTTCATTAGGGTGATTTGTATATAAATAATCTTTCTAGGCAAACATCTCTTTCAACATTGTACAGTTTGTTTTCAGAAGTATGTTATTGTTTCAATTTGGATTGCCAGTTTGGTTTCAGTTGGATAGTTTGCAGATCACAAAGTACATAGCAGGTTTCAGTTTGAAATTTGGAACAACCCAATGGTAAGGCACATGGTATACGGGTTCTTTGCTACCTCGTAGGGAGGATATCATCCCCAGTTGGAGCCAATTGTTGGCACAATATTTTTCCAATTTAAATGAGAGATGGCTAATCCAAAATTTATTTTAATATCACATAAGATTGGTGAGGAAGGTGCTAAGTCCTGAAGAAAATTTTCCATATGACCTTTGGAGATCCGTTAAAGAGGAGACAAGATCAACGGTTAGTTGATCGATTCAAAACTAGATCGACAACTCATATCCATTATGCCCCTCCAACATGCACGAGAAAGTAGAGTGCTTGGTGGTTGCAAAATACTAAACCGCTTTCCACGTGTCGAAGTAACATCATTTCACAAGTTGAGAAGGTGGTAAGGGAAACTAGCTCTCACCGTTGTGAAAACCACTTTTGAGGGTATAACATTGAGGGTCAAAGTTAATAAAAAGATCGAAGGGTGTGACCAGGAGCTAGTGGAAAGATTCCATATTTGGTTGAGCAGATAAGTGAACTATTAGAGCTTCTAAATTTTACTAAACAGACAAAATAATGTCGAAACCTCTAAAAATTGTCCAAGAATCTTTTAAAAATTTAAGGGTGTTTATTATTCCACTTCTATATTACCAAAGGGTCATACTATAACCCTCATATTCCCAAGTGCTTAACAAAAATGAAAAAGGGTTATTTTAATATAAAATATTTATATTATTTTTTTCAAAAATCCATATCATATTATAACCTTGGCACAAATCTCGAAAAGTTATGGAAAAGTCAAAGGTTTGGAATCAAGGGCGGGAATTTATTCCACTGAAGAAATGGTTCGAATATGGTTAATGAGCTTAGGATGGTGCTTACCGTGGTTTTAGGTTTTACAACGTGGCAACATTATATCATTTCGCTAATGGGAGAGGTGGTAAGGTAAGCCACTTCCTACAAGTTGCAAAATTGCTCTCTGCACAAAAAAAATATTTTTTCCAAATATTTAACCTTATGTTATAATGTTGGATGCTCCGTGATTTATTTTTAGAAGATCTCGTAAATATGAAATGCAAAATATTGGAAAATATTTGAAATGAAAATATTTTCCAAGCTTTGAACATCCAAAACCATGGGAAGCAAACAAAACCACGGGAAAAAAACCAGTGGATGGTTTTCACGGGAAAATGAAAATTCTTTATGGATTTCCATTTATTTTGGGAAATTGTTTTTGAATTTCATTTTTCTGAAATTCATAAACAATTAAATGCAAAATGCAAAAATGGAGAAACATCACAAGACATGGTTTTTAATGGAAGATGTGGTTTTCCAAAACTAAGGGAGGAATTGATTTTAATGGATATTTTGATTGATTCCAAATAATTGAAAATGGAATTTTCAAGTGGATATGGCAAAATTTGAGAATTGATTTGGGAAGTGTGTGGTAGCTAAGCATACATTTTCAGATTGAAAAATATTTCAGACACAGAATCAGAATCATCAATCCCAGATATCAAGCAAGTTATCTTCATTCTATTTTTAGGAGATTAGTTCCACAAATGAAGAAAGTAGTTGAACATTCGAAGGGCATCCAAATCAATCTTTCATGGCAAAAAGGAAACAAGAATAGGACACTTAGAAACAATTATTTTCCAACATCTTTGAAGATTATGGAGATTTAGTTTTATGACATAAATGGAATGTAATAAGTAGTTTAAAGTTTACTATTTTTAGAAGTAAAGCAGTTAGGCTTTTCCTCAAGAGGATTCTCTATATATAAAAACAAATTTTGGAGATGTAATATGGGTTGGAACCCGTGAGAAGAATACACATTTTGTATCGAGCTCTTTCCGGTTTAATAAAGATAGTTGAGCAGAGTTGAGCATATTTTCAAGAGTAAATATTCCTGTGTTGTTGATTTACATTCTATATTTTTCCTTTCCTTATGTGTTTTGTTATTCCAGTGAATTTCTTTCCATTATTTTTTTCTTCATGCTTTGATGAGAGTTTGTTTAAATCAGAATTCTTGTAACTATGCTCTGATTTAATTGGATCAAAGTATTCACAACTTTTCCACTAAAGTCAATGTTGGATTCATCTATAATTGGTGCCTAATATTGATGGACTGTCTCTTTTTCTTCAATTATCACCTGCCAAAGAAAGAACTTAACTGTGAAATTACAACTACCTTGCCTTTGCAAAAATCCTCATTGTTAAAATTCTGTTGGTCTTTAAATATTCAGATTTGACTCCATGCCCAATGTTACCCATGAGTTTCATCCTTTTACAAATTTTAAAATTACAATCACTCTAAAATATCTCTAGTCATTGCATTTATTTGTTGAGAGAGCCCTCTTTGGTAGGAAAAAAGCTAGGTTTCCTCCTAAATATTGGTTTGAAATACTTACCTTAGAACTATCCCTCCACAACCAAGGGAGAAATTATGAGTGCTAACATAACCTGTAGCGATTTTTTCAAAAAAATGTTTAATAGATAGAACATATACCATTTTTAAATTCCATTATACTCAAAACCTCATTTTTATGTTTGGAACTATATTGCTGGGAAAATCATTTCCTTGAACCAAATATAGAAATGCTCAATTTCCATTGAATTCTTCGAAAAAATTCATGATCATGAATCAATGTGTGATCGAAATTGCATGGATATTACTGAAATGATAAACTTCAACTGTCATTAAATTGATCAAAATACCAAAATTTAGCTAGAGTGGAAGGAAATATAATAACAAGAATTAAACATTGTAAAGTTGTGAAAGTGTAACGTACCCACCCATCCATCCAAGGCAAGGGAGGGAACATGATCTCAACCCAATTCATTAGATTCACAGCAATAAAATCAATGTGTGTAGATGTAAATTCAACAAACATGCACAACGGAAATAAAACATCAACCACACAAATTACTCATGCATACGGCATATCAACAGTCATTAAATTAATACAGTGCAGAAGTAAATACACATAAGAATATACTCATCTTCATTGTGCATTTGTCCCCAAACAATTAGCTATGTCGCTGCAACGTTCCACCCAACCGTAGGCTCTTCAACGGCATATACTCAGTTCGTCTGAAGGCCACCCCCAAGTTGGGCATGATTTCTACAAGGAAAAGGGGACATTCCAACTCATTCATAGCCAATTACTCATTTCATCTCAGCCAAGCCAGTCCACAGCTGGGTTTATCAGGCTACATTTGAACCCTGGATGCTTACTCTCAAGCTCAAGCCACGACAATGGATACACATTTCTAGCAATGGAATTCACAACAAGATTGCCATAGATTTTCCCCAAAATGTGGGCACACCAAAAACAGATTATGGATGGGGAAATCATCCACAGGGAACCAACCCGATTTTCCATGGTATTTTTGGGCATCTAAATGGCCAAAACGGCCCCAATGAAACCCCAAATCAAGCTCCCATACTCCCAACCACTCTGCAACACACAAAATGCCCTCTTTCCAGCTAGAGAACAAAGAAAAACCATAAAAATGTGGCTGGAAAACGCCCAGGTAGCTCCCCATTCATGAGGGAGAGAAGACTGGTGATGGATAATGGCTTGGGGGAGAAATTCATGGCTCTTTTCTTGCCCAAGAAGCAAAATGTGATTTCCCATGCAGGGTGGCTTGCCCATACTCGAATTTGGACAGCCATACCTCCCATTCCCCAAGGCATTAACTACCTCAACCAACTCTTGGGAGAAATCAATGATTGGATGCAAAAGTCAACATGGGTAATTGAGGGTTTGATGGGTTCTCTCATTGACACTTGGCTTGACTTGGTTGTCTCAGGGGTTTGAATGTTTTCCCTCCCAATTCCTTGTAAAATCATGCCCTCATCTCTTTGTTGCATTGCATAGCTAGTTGTGGGTATTTTATTAAAATGCATATTTACATGATGTTGAAATTCCAATGTGCCTGGCTAGCACGCAAACTGTATGCATCAACAAATCGATGGCGGGGCCTTAGCCTTGAGCTCCTCACCATGATTTTGTAACAATATTATATCATTCACAATTTTAATGCCATGGGGTCAAATTGGGGACGTTACAGAAAGGGAAAGCAGATTGTGGAGGAAATCTACAGAGAACCCCTTACACAAACATCTCATGGGAATGTGGAGTGATCTCCATATAACTCCTTACACAAACCTCTCATGGCCTCAAGAACCCATAACCTCTGTAGTAGAATCTAATGGCAGTAATGGACTTCCAAATATTTTATCTATTGACACAGTCCCATCACTACTTTCATGAAAAGATGAATGCATTTCATGTATTGTGAAATCCAGTCTCTCTATAATAAAATGGTGAATTTCTCGATAATAAAATAGATAAACTTAGATTCAACATGTCAAACAATACTTTCATTTTCCTTTCATCCTAGCCAAATCTGAAAGCATATTAATTGATTTCAAAGTTAATCTATATGTGTTTCTTCATTCACATTAAAAACTATTTCTTAAGGTACAAATTTAAGCATCAACTCATATTTTTTTTTAGAATACTTCATATATTTACAAGGCCATATTTGTATTCATACCCACAAAGAATTTTGAACTCGAGTCTCCATGTTAATATAATCCCGATAAACTCACTGCTTACCATTAGATGGCAATCCCATGGGTATAAATTCTTCTAATTGATTGCACAGTTCATAAATCTTGAATATATTGAGAGGCAACACTAAGAACATTCAATACCGATCACCTGACTAGAAACAATGATTTTCAATCTCGTATATGACTTGGACCTAGGAGAATGAGATTTTTGTTGAAACTTCAGATACATGGAAAGAAGTTGCAGTATTAGGACTGGGCCCTGGGAACATAAATCCATGTCATGATCCATATGAATCCACAAGGAACTAACTCATAAACACGGGTTAGAAGAAGGCACCTAGTAACAATAAACTAAAAATAAAAATAAATCCTATCAATAAACTAAAAACAAAAATAATCTTCGATTTGTTTCAAAGAATTAGGAATTGCTCAAGTTGGTCCCTTCAAATATGGAATGGTTCTCTGATTGTTGATCTGTTCATCAAATGCTCAAATGCTTCCTGAAAATAATGATAAGAATCCCTTGAACTTTGGCTATAGATTGAACACTACTTGAAATATGGGAATATTTAATTTAATAGTGATATCTACTTGGAAATGCCCAGCTACTAAGTTTGAACTACCTTTGGATGTGCACAAATATTCTTGTTAAAAATGCATACAATTCCTCCTGTCAAATTTTCTTCACCACAAAACATTAACATGTATGGATGGAAATCATCACCTATTCGAATACTAGATCTATTCCTTGAATCATGGGATGATGTAGATAAGATTGGTACTTTGCCTGGAAACTGGGAATTAACTTGTGGCTGATGATTCTCTACCTTGAAATTATTTATCACCTGTCATCAATATTTGGAAGTCACTGCTAGGTGCTCTATCACCTACTTTGACCCATGAGCAGAATCTTTGGAAGTAGCTTCCAGGTGCTCTGTCACCTACTTTGACCCATGAGCATATCGATCTCTTTTTCCTCCTGTTTTATTATTGGTATTAATTTCGAATGCTACAATTATGCCTGCTCAATATCTCAACTTTCATCCATTGGATCCATGAATAGTGGCAAACCAAGAAATGTACATAGGTAACAAAAATATCTGCAATATTGTGTCTTCTAGCACAAAACTACATCATTCCTTTTTAAAAGATAAAAAATAAATAGAGGAAAATAACTCATGTGAATTAAAATCCATAAGCTAGATTATTTCATATTTTGTGTGAGTTGTAGACAGACAATCGAACACAAGTTGGCAGTTTGTAGTCATATTAAGAGTTTCAATAGGACGAATATCACCTTAATAAGGCAGATAGTTCATAAACAATTAGTTTAAATTTTTCATTATTATAAATTTAGAATCGTGGTAATGGATTTGTGAGCAAGGAACTAGTATCTAAACAAATATAAGGGTTTCCTTCAAGAGAATGCTGGTTACAAAATCAAGCCAAGTGATTGATCCTGGTATTGCAGGCTGATTAAAATAAATGTATGCAGCCCAATAGAAATCCTTTCTGCTAATACTAAAGTAATCTTTCGAACAATATACTTATTGTACAAACTTTACCTTAATTGGTATTTGTTCCAAGAACCAGAGATGGGACATAACCTCAAATCCGAGCGTTTCCAACAACCAATATTCTTTGAATCACATATTTATGTATTGCTAATGTTGGAAGAAGTAGTCTCAACCCATAAAGAGGAATTTGACCATTACAGAGGTAAATATCAGATGCAATTCACTGGAGTAATTACTAGGAATAAAGCATTAAAGCGAGTAGAAAAGGAATAAATGGAAGAAGATTTGCCTCAAAAAATGGGAAGAAAGCCCTTCCAAGATAAAAAAAAAAAAAGGAAGAAGCAACCAACAAGGAGAAAAGTTTTGGAATCCAAACCACTATCCAGCATTATCTGGGATAAGGGGTAAAACTCCAACTGGTCCTCAAGATCTTCAAAATTTTCAACTTCCATCTCCCAATTTCCCTTTTGAATTTATTGTCAATGTGGATGAAGTCTTTGATCAATCATGTTGTTGGACGGTCATGTTCTTCTTTTTTAGAAACATTGAAAACATAGACACCCTCAGATTCTTGCATGTTTTTCTTCTCTCTAGTGTTATAGAAACATATTGCAACTTAATAAGAGTCTCTGTTGATGATGTGAATTCAACAATACACTTGACCATAGAATCGAAATGTGTTTCTGTCTATCACTTCATAGAAAAAGCCCCACAGTTAATAGAAATAATTTAAATCTTTGTAGTCACATAAATTTTATAAGCAAAAAAATTGAAAACTTCACCATTATCTGAAGAAGCATTTCCATGAATTGCATTTAAGTATAGTATCATTCAATCTCGAACACCATCATCATTGTCAAAAATACACCGCCGCAACAATAAAAACAAGCGAGGCTTTTAGAAATTCAACTAGTGCCCAAACTTTGTTAATGCACTTACAACATTTACCTTAGCTATTTAAAAATAGTTGCAACACAGTAATAGTTGGATTTGATTTCCAACGCTTGGTTGGGTGAGCAATGGCCATCCTTGGGCACTGCTAGGTATTCAACACCTGGGCACTTTCATACTAGACCTAACCCTTTCAAAACCTGAAATTGTCCAGCATCAATCTAGTTGATATGGAATACTGAAAGATATGCTCGTAAATGAAGTATCTGGAATAACCTTGGGGTGAAAACACGAAGTTCAGTAACACTTTTGGCTTGTTTTTGACAAACAAAACTGCTAAATTTTATGTTTTTCAACTTTGACCTCTTCAAACCCATATCTCCCTTAGGAATTTCAACTTGAAGTAAACACAAATGTTTTAGAGAATTGAATTAGCTTTCTACTGGTATTTTTTTTATGGACATATCGTGGGACAAATTTGGTGCTCACCAACAGCATATACTTGGAAATTTTAGGTATGGATAATGAGTGACCAGCGTGAGCACTAGTTTTTTGAGAGATGGTTATTCATTTTAGGTAAAACCATGTATGATCATAACCTACACACACTGCACTTGTGCATGGACTATATTTTGAGGTTTTTCGGACTTGAGAACTATTTTTTATTATTTATCAAAATAGCATATGTTCAGAAAATTGTGCCTTATCGACACATGTGGTTAAGCTTCAATTTTCTTTTTAGTGTGACTCTTATGGAAAAAACTAAAAGTACTCTTTTGAAGAGGATGGGGAAAGGAAGATCTCTGTGAAGATTTCAAAATTTTTGGTGTTGTCTTTGTTATGATATTGAATTTTCATTTCGGGTGATTTTCAGAGTAATAAAATTATTAATAGATAAGGTTTAGAAAAAAATTATTAATAAATAGAAATTCAAATCGAAATGAAACAATTATTATATCATTGGAAACTAGATTCAGAGATGAATCCATTGCTACCAAGTCTGGAAAATAATATTTCAAATTTGTAGGGGTTTGGGCTTACTGAAGTTACGGGTTCCAGAAAGATGCCAGATATTTTCGCAGGTTTTGTTGACCATGAACTCTCGGCCGAAAAAATATCTCCCAAACTCTTGGCCGAGATTTTAGTTCAAACTCTCATCCGAGAGTTTTTTTTAAAATACAACGCGGTGAATATTGGTTCAAACTCTCGGCCTCGAGTTTTTTAAACTCTTGGCCTAGAGTTTGAGGTTGACTTTTTTTCACGTGATCATCCGCGCGCACTAGTTTTGTTTTTCACTCTGTTGTCATAAAAGTGTTTCCCAACTTCACGTTTTCACCCCTTAATGCGTTGGTGTGGAATTTCCCTTGTTGAAATATTGAGCCCAAACCGTGTTAGAGGTTTGAAATCTTCTTCTTTGACATATTAAAATTGGAAAAAACATCAAGATTCTCTCCTAGTCTCCTTACAGCGCTTGGGACTTTTATGATAGCTTTTTGGATTGAGCAAAGACTTAGCAATGAAGACCATTTTTTATTGTGCTACTATAGCAATTATCCCACATGCATGGAGAGGAGGAATTTTAGTGGTCTATATATGAGGGTGTATTTTTATCACTTCAATGCAGTGTCAAGCAAACTTAGAACCCCCGTGGGCTTTGCCCTTGGCACTTAGACGCTAGTCTTGGCACTAGATGGTGACTATGGATTCAAAATTGGATTTATGCTTGGTTTGGTTTGACTTGTTATGTGGCAAAATATTTAAATTTAAATTGATTTTTATTTGCTAAACTTTAAAAAAATCGATATAAAGCAAAGACAAATTTTAAAATATGGATTTTTTATTTGCTAAACTTTAAAAAAATGGAAAATCTATTTTTATTTGCTAAACTTTAAAAAAAATGGATATAAAGAAAAGACAATTATATATGTTTCTACAACATACACACACATTCCATATATGTTGAGCACACTAGATATAAATCTCTCCCTTAATTGTGGCAATTTACCACATCGTCGAGAATGACACTCTAAGTCATGCAATCAGTTGGACTACTCTAAAGGGCACCCTTGCCAACTTCCATGTCTACATGGAATGGGCCATTGTTTCTTACACATGTGCTACTCAACTAGGGTAACCACATTCTCTTGATAATATGATGATGGGGTTTCCATTACCATCCATATCTCACTCCATCCCAACCTTGGAAAATGATGTGGGAGATTCAAAGATCCGACATAGACACAATCACATCAATTCCACATTATGAATCATCTTGTTTTCATCTTATCTTTTTCATTATCCTTCCTCATCATGTGCCTTTCATTTCCAAGCAAAATACACTATAGTAATCAAGATATCTTCATATACACAATGATTATCTTTCCATATAAACTTTTGTTTGTCATAGAATTTTTTTTTTTCCCAATCATTTGACATAAAATAGTTATTTTACATTAGAGGTCATCCATACACTAATATACAACCACATTTTTACTCTTTTTTATGTACTACCAACCTATCCAGTCTGAATTGTCGCCTGATTCTTATTGCAAAATTAGATCAGTATGATATTGCTTGTTTTCTTATATAAAATGATTGTAACACTGCTATTTATTTATGAATGTCGACTCTTTGGCTTGATAATCCTGGAGATAGTTCTTTTCCATGCTCAGATTATGTATATTGTAGATTCTTGATCTCCTATTCATTATTTCATTATCACTTCCAAGACCAGTTGGTTACGCAGTTGATGAAGACATTGAGATGTCATATGCTGCTCTCACTGCACTTGAAGATGTCATTTCTATTTATAATCATGTAAGTTTAAGAATGAATGGAATGAGTAATGGTACATTTTATTTTTTTCATTTTGAATCAATTATTGACATAGAGGACAAGATTTGTGTTAGGCCAATTTAAGGTTTTTGAATACATAGTTAACTCTATTTGGGTTTTATCAAGATGCATGGATTGACCAGTCTGATGCTTTACATCAAATTGTTTCTTATGTTTCTATATCGTTGCCAAAAGAAGAGGTAACAAACCCAACTAAGATAACACATGTTTGTTTTTTTCTATTTTTTCTTAATTTTTTTGCATATCTAAACCATTTACTAATCTATATTGCTTTGTGAGCAATTCTTTTTCAATTAAACTAAGAATTCCATGTAGATACCCAACGCCACGAGTCAACACATCACTCAAAGTAGATTCTTTAACTTTTGCAGTGAAAGGTGCTAGATCGCTTTTGGTACATTGAATAAACTGGGATCTCTCTTCACCATCTGCAATTGAGTATGTGACCAGATCAATATCAGTAAGTCATGCATGTTTCCATGTTGGCACAAACACTAGAGCTGGTTTTCCTTCCTTTGTATGTTGAAGTATTGATGTGTATGTTGGCTTCTTCATTTCCCACATATGATCCTCAAAGTTGGCAATATCAATCCCCTGGATGTGAATCTCAATTGGTATAGGATGCACACTAGGTGGAAAATTGATGAGCCCATGTGCAGTAGCGCCAATCCACCTCCAATATCTTTAGAATTTGCAAGTGAAGTGGAAAGGGAAATAATGTGGATCATACTCAAGATATGAATCACACATGAAATATAATGTGTTTTTTTCTCCAAGTTTTTGAAGTGATACCCACGTAATACCCTCTTAATGGAAAACAAATAATTGCTACTTAGATCCCCAATCACTAGCCACAAACCTTCTTTCAATATTGGGATACCTAGGTGCATCAATTTGACGTAATTCCTTCCTTCCTTCTAGATCTCTTTCAAGAGTAACTTGCAATGTAAAAGTGTCCCCAAGAATCACATCATCACTCTCTAATACATTATTTTTCATATCAATGTTTGGACAGTAGTTACAAAAAATAACAATGTCTAACACATGTTCATCTATCATCTGCAATAATCTGTGTCTTTCGTCATCCTCCATCTCAGCTAAATAAAAAACAATGTCAATGCTTCTACCTAGATTTTCTTGGTACATTTTGGCAAGTTCCTTTGTAAAATGTGAAATTTGCAATAGGATACAATCATGCTCCCAAATACCTTGGGTAACCATTTCAATCAATTCCATTGCTGCAAGAGTTGGGTACATTGAAGAGTTGGCCACATCTCCTTTTGTACATCGAAGAAATTGGGATCTCTCTCCACCATCAACACTTGAGTATGTGACCATATCAAGAGTAGTAAGTCGTGCATGTTTCCATGTTGGCATAAACACTAGTGTTGGTTTTCCTTCCTTTTCATGTCGAACTATTGATGTGTACGTTGGCTTCCTTATTGCTTGCATTCGAGCCTCAAATTTGGCGATATAAATCCCCTAGATGTTAATCCCAATTGGTACAGGATGCACACCAGGTGGAATATTGAAGAGCCCATGTGTAGTATCACCAATCCACTCTCCAATATATTTAGCATTTGCAAATGAAGTGGAATTAAGGGAAATAATGCAGATTTGATTTTCAATTTGGCTTGAAATATATCTCATTATAGATACAATTACCTCTAGGATTCGACTACACTCTCTACCAATTGAATGAAGTTCGTCCATAATGAAAATGATGACTTGTTGAACTAGTTTGAATTCTTTCCATCTTTGAGATAAGGGATCACATTTTTCTGGTGTGCTTATTATTATTTGGCCCTTTTCAAGAAGATTCAAATTAGTTGCAAATTCACCTAGTATTTCAACTACTTTGAGTTCAAATCCTTTTCCAAATGGATCCTCCCAATCTTGATATCCTATAAAAGGCCATGGGAGGATGTGAACTGGGTTTCCAAGCCCCCATGGCCTATGGGCTACGTATCCAAACCTCTAGCATCTATTTAGGGCCAATGGGTTGGGTATCCAAGCCCCTAGGGCTTGTTATAGGCTTGTGAGCCAGATATCCAATCCCCTAGGGCCTGTAACAGGCCTTAGGAGGCTTAGTCAACTTCCTAGGGCACCTTGGGAAGCTCTAAGCATCTTAGGGCATGTTATAGGATCCCAATAGGCCTTTGGTTCTTGTATACCCATCCCCCAGCGCCTGTAACAAGCCTTGGGAGGCTTAGTTAGCCTCGCAGATCTTGTTCTAGGCCTTGGGAGGCTTATCCAACCTCCCAGAGCTAATCATTTTTCATCCTTTCTTTGATCAATAAAGAGTAGCAGTATGAAGAGTATCAGTATAAAAAGTAATGTATTTCGTCCCTTAGCTCCGCTTTGGACCTCACACATTAGGGGGCATCTATTAACAATCAAATTAACACCCTTAACAAAGTGAAAGGCAGAAGCACATTTTACTATGCACCCACAACATGAAGATAGAAGACAAGTACATAAGAGAACAATCCTCTCTTATCTAATCACTACTTCCATGATCGAAAGGATTGAGTGAAGAAAGAGGGAGCCTAAAGAGGAAAGGTTTAGTGATTTAACTGCTCACTTAAAGGCTCAAATCTAGTCTCCACCAGTCAACAGTGAGAAGAAATGCACAAAATTGCATTAATTGTGCTTGAGAATTTTGAATTTGTGACAAAATCCTGAAAATACTATGGAAAGCGGGTTTTTGAGTAAAAATAATAGAAAATCAAGAAAAGGCATTATCCCACATTGAAAGTGGAAGCTTGGATTCCCATTTCCCAATACTATAAAACAAAGGCATTTGGGGCATGGTAAGTAGACAGAAAGTGAGAGAAAATGCATGCTGGGGAGATTTCGAGGTTGGAAAGCTCATCTTCATCAAAGGCAAGGATGGAAAAGGATAACTCAAAGCAAGGGAGGATGGATGCATCTCAAGCAAGGTTGTAAGTAAGTCTATTTTATCCTTTGGCATTATATGAAACAATTCAATTTTCCTTCCATTTCTGAGTTTAAATTTTTTCCTCCAAGTTTAATTTGAATTCTAAATGGTTAAAGATCTTAGGAAATGTTAGATAATTGTTCATTTTTTACATTGAACTTCACCTAATTCATAGTAAGATAGTCAATTAAGTGTAGACACGTCCCTACCTTAAATGCTATTATCAATTTGTTTCTTTCCTCTATTGGATACTTAAATGAGTGCATGCTCGTGATAATTGTAAGTAGCATGAATTCAAAATATAATCTAAGTTAGATCAATATGGCAAAGTTATGGGTTCTGTTGATGTGATGAATGTGTCAAAGTTCTGATTCTATCAATGTTCTAGAGTAGACTATGTTATTGGGTTGTATGATGAATGTATCATATGTTGATCTATTCCCCTTCCACACTGCATAAACTTGGTTCCTCCAGTTTCCATAGGTACTTCGGGTGATACTTCATCTTCTCTACAAGTGTTTTTGAAAGGGATTAAAATCCCTTTTAGAATGGTATCTGTGGTAGTGGTGTTTTTTGGAAGGTCAAGATTTCTCTTAAATCTTGGAACATTATATGTGATGAAGTCACATGAATGGTTGAAAAGGGATCGAAAATTTGCAGCTGATTTTGGGCAGAAACAGATAACATGCTTGAAGAAATGGGCATTCAAAATTTTGAAGATTTATCTGATGCATTACCCTCGAACCTCAAGATCAATGATGTCGATCAAATTAGACATGACTCAGGTGAACAGATTAAAGCTATATCCCAACTCGATTTTCCAACTATTAATTTGTTTGTTTCTTCCCCAATTGCCATGAAGACACATCTCCTCAACTTCCTTAACAACTAGAGAAAAGTTAGGCAGAAGGATATTCGCTCATTCATTTGAAAGCAATAAATTCAGCTGAACCACATAGTATACAGTGATGTTACCCATATGCTGGAAGTGCATGACAAGTGGAAATATTATTTTTCTAATTCTAGTCATAGTAGTTATATGTCTATAGGTTTTAGGAGGTGTATTATTTATTTTATGGAACAATATTATGCACTTGTAACTATTTATATGTAATTTTTGAAATTGAAAGGGACTTATTTGGATCCGACCATGGTGAAATTTATTTTGCAACAATCTATGAAGAATAGTTAAGGGCGTCTTTTGAAAACTCTGTAAATTTCTTTGGAGCATCAAAATGAAGATCAAAGGTTTTTCTCTCATGATGGTCATGGTTGATTGAGAAATGTTTAAATGTAACTTTATTTGATTTTTCTTAATCTACCTTTGTGATTTGTTAGTATTTTTTAATATGGAAATGTCTTTTTAAAATACAAATCTTATTATATTTTGCATTATAATGGCTATATTTCAGTTAGTGATTTTTCATTAATATTTGTTATCTATTAGATTTAAATGTGTTATGCATGAGTTTTCTTGGATTTATTCATAACTCTGGTATTAACATAACTAATTTCTTTTCTTAGTTGTGGATTCTAGAATGTTCTTTAGCACCTTTGATTTAACAATTTTGCTTAACAATTGTCAATATTTTGTAGTTGTCATGTTTACTTGGAATTTTTTTCGAACGCATTAGCATAGAATTAATAATATGTTTGTAAGCAATTATATTATAGTTTGTGTATTTTTAATAATATTTTTTATTTTTATTTTACAAGCTAATTCTTTAATGTGTTATAATCCCACCTTGGAATTGTTCTTGGTTGATTTGTAACATAATTAATATTTTCATATATCTATTAGACATAGGTTTTGTTAAGATTCTTTTTTAAAAGGTTTCTTCCTCTTTCTTTAGTTAAAATTCCTTAGTAGACTTCTCTGCTAATCATTTTTAGGTTAGGTTAAACACAGAGCTGTATTTGCATAATTAGTTAGGATTGCATTTAGGTTTTAGGAAAACATAATCTTAAGTCTCCTTTCTGATGAGCAACCCAAGCAATGGGGACATCATAATCCCGTAAGAGGAAGCTACACCAAATGACTAGGGACCTAGAAAATTCTTGGATCGGGTTGTCTCTCTTATGTTGATGGACATCTCAATTCTAATCATCAACAAATGTTGCTAGAAGGAGGGATTGAATAGGTTGAATGGCCAATAGAACAAACCCTAATAATCCAACAATTTGCTCTCCTGTGGTTAACATTGTTCCAGAATGAAGTGATCTACTAGTTTCTATATAGATTAATAACAATTCACATTTTGAATTGATTACCACACCAGCCCCCATCCTATATGCACTTTAGGTGAACATTTTATCTCAACCAATCCATTAATAAATGAATATATTGATGAGCTTATTCAAAATTATCATCATATTTTGACCTAGGATTATTCTAGACTCATCGGAATTCCACCCATTGAACACGACTTACCTCAGCGTGCTCATCGATATATTGAGGAATCCCCTCAACGTGTATCTTGTTCGACAACTGGTTCCACGAATTATCATTTCCACAACATTTTTACTGACCAACCTAGACGAATACTTTCATTGGGAGGAGTTGGTATTCCACCTTCCCCACTCAATTCACCCTCAGATTCACATCACAAAATTTCTTATGATGAGGAACATTCTAAGGGAGATTATTCTTACTCTTCCTCACATTAGGACCAATCGCGGACCGTGCCAAAAATGGTCAACAAAAACAATAGACCATGCCTTGACCAGGATGTCGTCGCTATACCCGAACCTCAACATCCTTTACCCAAGCATGTTGAGAAACTTCTTCCTAAGTTTGATCCTGATACCAAACAATCGGTAGATAGTCACATTAATAAATTCATGTTGGCCATAAGGATTAGGAATGTTGAGTATGAAGATGTTGTATGTAGACTTTTCCCCTATCACTAGTACAAAATGGGTTATAAGTGACTAAAAAATGACTAAAATTGGGTGATAAATGACTAAATTTGGTCATGTGACCACTGGTCATAAATTAGTAGCCATTTATCACCCAACCAAAATGATCATTTATCACTTGGTCATAAATTGGTTTAATTGCTTCATGCATTGGTCATATATATAGTCATTCATTTGGTCATTAATTGTCACTATTTGGTCATTAATTGTCCCTATTTGGTGATTAATTATCATTGTTTGGAAGTACATTTAGTAATTTATTTAGTCACTGATTGTTGTTAATTGGTCATTTATTTAGTCATTGATTGTTCTTAAGTGGTCATTTATTTACTCATTGATTGTTGTTAACTAGTCATTTATTTAGTCATTGATTGTTGTTAATTGATCATTTAATTAGTCATTGATTTGCGTAGATAGGGCATGGAGGAATAGAGCCACGGAAGGTGCTTTTCCATTGAGCTAGCACCCTTAAATAGAATCAAAGTTCACACTGAATCAAATTTCCGTGAACCTAAAATAGATGTACTTGACAACACTAAAACTATGCCCTATCAAGTAAAGGTACTAATTCTTGCAACGAGTCTTCTTTATAAATGCATAAAACTCATTTATTAGTGTGACTTATTATTATCCATTTGAAGTTCTTCAAAAGGTATTGCATTCATATGAATGTGAATTATCTCGCAAGATAGAACATTAAAGAAAACAAAATAAAATGTCCTCAAAGCATCAAGAATGCTTGTTATACATATAATTTCCACTCAAGGTTGGAGAAAATGAACTAAAAACAGGAACTAAATAAGATGTTACTTTTTACCAACAATTGTTCTGAATAGGGTAGACTCCTTTATGATACTTGTCAAATAAGAAAACCATGACAACAATTTAGTAAATTAAATGGATATATTCATAAGAAATGGATATGGATAAACTATATGTGCTATAAAGTTCATAAAGAAGATGTTTCCAATATGAAAAATAAATCAGAATCATCTATGATTCATATTTCCATATTTATATGTGGAGACTCTTTCTTCTTATTATGTACAATAAGAAACCAGATATAAAAATAAAACAAGAGTTACAAGGTAATATAGTCTGTGTATAAAAAAAATGTATAAAGCTAAATAAACAAACATGTTCAACGCATTCAAGTTACTACTAATCCAATGCCTTGAGCTAAGGAAACTGTATTTCATATTGCTAATTTGCATTCAAGCTCATGCAACTATGTATTTTAATCTTTACTTTTCTAATTTTTTTTATATAAGTCATGCAACTATGCATTGTAATTCTTGCTTTTCTAATTTTTCATATAATTCAATAGATTATCTTCATATAATAGCTAACATTAATCTCTACAAATGATAAGAGAAACATATATGATTGAGTGACTAGAATATATCAAAGTGCAGAAACATATATGATTGAGTGACTAGAATATATCAAAGTGCACCATTAGCTTCATGTTCTAGTTGCCAAATCCCATACACTACAGAAGTTTCCAAATAAATAAATTAAAATATGAAAGGTCGTAACTTTGACACTGATGCTCCAAGACCACCTTTAACAAACAACCACAGAAACTTAGCAACAGAAATTAAAATATATTAGCGTTCATAAATTATCAAGAATCATAGGATTTGAAAATAAGTTTACCTACCTTAATTTTCATTCAAATTATTAAAAAAAACCATAAAACCTTTATCTTCTAATCAATTTACATTTTGCATCTATTTACAACTATCTATCAATCAAAAAATTAATGGCAGTTACTACTGTTGAACGAGCAAAAGTTTAGGGAGATCAATGGAGTCTACTATTTCTGTTATTTATCAACTTATGGCAGGGATGGGATCATTTATGGACATCGTTCAGGTTCAATCCTTGATCAGTATAAAGTATTATATGTGCTATGCGCCAGTGTGCTCCTTTCTGGCCCGCAAACATGGAATAGCACACACACCCAAAAATTTCTGGGCAGTTTGCTGTTGTACAACAGAATTTCATCTGTATCCAAATAAAATTGTGATGGTTCAGTAGAGATAAAATATGTGTTTATTTATTCCTTTCGAAGTGCATCCTCTTTAGATAAAATGCATGTTTATTTCCTTCAAAGTGCAATGGTCTTTTAGATTATGATTTTGTTAAGAAGATAGGTTCGTGAATTGAAGGATGGGGTATCAGGCGCCCGTGATTGATAGTATTAGTAGCCTACTATTTACAGTCTCATTCTATCCCAAAAACAATAAGGGTGCTCTATCGTGGCCTGGTTCTCTGGGATAGGTTTAAAATATGATAGGATAGTAATTACTTTCAGAAATAACAACTGCAATGACAACAACAAAGATAAATTCTTTTCTTAATCAAATCTAATTCAAAAATGGAAAATTTTCCAACTCAAGCCAGGAAACTATATCAAAGTGTATTGTAAAATCCAAAACCCTAGAAGAGACAATCACAAAGTGTCTAGCATGGCTTCAATACAAGAAAACATGACGAATGACTTCAATACAAGAAAACAAGAAAAGCCAAATATTAATCACCTTCAAGAAGCAACACAAAAACCAAAAAATAATGAAAATGGGCAATTGGGATATTTATCTTTGTTATTTATTTTCATGACCAATTGAGCGATCATGCGAAAAAGAAATCATAAAAACAAATCGTAAAACTACAACATAAGGCCAAAATGATGGCATCTACCTTATTCTGTAGAGTGCAGGTGAGTATCCTGCTTGAAGTAATTAGGAATCTTTCCATTGAGCTGACTTCTGATAGGTTAGGAGTTCGACTCACAAGGAATTCTTCTTGGTAGCACAAAGTATGATGCACCTCTTTAGGAGTGGGATGAACAGTAGAATCGGGAAACTACGTATTCAGGAAATAACATCATCAACAATTTTGGGCAGCCAACAGTATCATTAGCAATTCTAGGCACATTTTAGGCATCTTTATGGCAACCCTGGGCATGCTGGGTATAAATTAAAACTGTTCCTGACCTCCTTTGCATCAAAACTTTGACTATTCTCAAGTCTGGGAAGTTCTTTGCACTAAAGAAACAACAAACAATCATAATTTTCAATTCTCATCATTAGAGCAGTCTCTGTTAACTTCCCGTGCATAAAAAAATAGTCATAAAAAGGCAGTTGCAATACATGAAAATAGCAGGCTGGAGATCCTGGGCAAGTCTGTGGATGAAAGAAGCAACCAGTCTCCAATTCTGAGCAGTTTGTGGGTGAACCAGGGTGCGTTATATGCAAAATTATTTCCCTTTGAAAAAATGGGGTTTAAACTTGTAAAAGTCAAAATATCACCATGGTATACAGGTTTTAGGGTACAAACATGTTTCCAGAAATGTTGGAAAATATGTAATTAATGAGCTGATCATATCTACTCATATCTACTGCTCACCTGTCAGTTGCGAATGTCAGTCTGTCACCTAGTTTGCAGCCAATCCGGCGCACGTCAAGTTATATTTATGTAACCTCTTTAATAGTCCGCATATCAAGATTTCTTAGGTAGAAATTAATTACTGTGTTTAATGCAATCTTGTAGCTTCAAAGTGAAGCGATTGATTGAAACTCTATAAGTAGAAGATCCTTGTTAAAACTCTGTGAAAGATGTGTAAAAAGAGCCAAAGGAGAAGAAGCTCTTATGAATTGTATCAAGAGCCCAAGCTCTCTGAAAGTAAAAAGATCAAGTGAAAACTCATTTCCATGTATTAAGGGATTGCGCTGTTTACTATGGAAATCAAGATTTACAAATAATTCACTGCACTGAAAGTTCTATATTTACAAGGAGTAACTTCGCAGTAGAAAGTCGAAATCGAGTAGTTAATCGCTGCGAAGTAAAAGTTGAAATCGTAGTTAATCTGCGAAGTTAATTCTTAGTGAAGCAAGTGTATTGGGAAGTAAAATTTGGGGTTCTCTAGTCGAAATCGAGCAGTTAATCGCTACGAAGTAAAAGTTGAAATCGCAGTTAATCTGCGAAGTTAATTCTTAGTGAAGCAAGTGTATTATGAAGCAAAATTTGGGGTTCTCTATTGTATGGTCGGCTAAGTCGGAAGAGAAGAAAAAGAAGATATTCATCTACTCCGCAGCTAAATCTTATTTACCGCGGGGTGTGCTTTTCCCTTGATCTGGTATCAGTATCAGAGCCTAGTTTACAGAAAGTAGGAATTCTATTTATAAGGGAAAATGAATGGCTTCCACTTCTGGTAATTTGCAAATTCCAATATTTTCTGGTAAAAATTATGAATATTGGTCTCTAACTATGAAAGCTTTGTTTAGAGGTCAAGATGTATGAGAAATAGTCCAGCATGGTTATGCAGAACCAACAGATCTAACAGCATACAACAATATCACACAAGCTGAGAAGGATGTTCTGAAGGAACAGAGGAAGAAAGATGGAAAGGCGTTGTTCCACATACATCAAGCGACACATGAATTTATACTCCCAAGAGTAGCAGCAGCGCAGTCAGCTAAAGAAGCGTGGAACACGCTGGAAACTTCATATCAAGGTTTGAACAAGGTAAAGACTGCGAAATTTCAAATTCTTAAAAGAAATTTTGAATCTTTGTCAATGAAAGATACAGAGTCAGTAGACGCATTCTATACTCGTGTTATTGGTCTAGTTAATCAAATAAAGTCTCATGGAGAAACTCTAGGTGACCAAAGAGTTGTTGAAAAAGTTCTTAGAGTTCTTCCAAAGAAATTTGAATCTTTAGTTGTAACCCTGGAAGAAAACAAAAATCTAACCACATTTACCATTGATGAATTGCAAGCCTCATTACTCAATCATGAACATAGAATCAACGTTTTAGATACTTCCTTGGAAGGTGCATTCGCAGCACAGTCATCCATAAGTTGTGGAAGAGGCAGAGGAAGATCAAACTCTAGAGGCAGAGGACGAAGTTCTTTCAGAGGAGGTCGCAGCAGCAGCCCTGCACATGTCGCGGGAAGAGTGTTGGGAACCCATGTCTTTACTTTGTTAGTATATTGTTGTTGGACGCATATCCTTTGTAAGTCGTCCCGTAGTATTTGTTGATCCATAGTTTGTGTTATTGTTGTTTGGCGCATATGATTTGTAAGTCGCCTGTAGTATTGTTGATCCATAGTTTGTATTGGCCCATGGTTTTGACCCATAGTATTGGCGCCTAGACTTAGTATATAAGTGTGTGTTGAGGCCTATGAAGGTACCGTGAAGTTATTTTGTATTGAGCTTGCTCAAAGGAGGTTTCCCCCTCGAAGTGGCCTGCGCTCAATAAAAGTATTATGTGATTTGATATATCGTGTATTCATAAATTAATTGTTGCAGGTTCTTCACATCTGGTATCAGAGCACTTTCTTGAGCTCGTGAGGTGGAATTTCTGCCAATTTTTTCTTTTTTTTGCATTTGTTGCAAGTTCAGATCTGGGAATAATCCCTATCTGCTTAACTGTGGGAAGTACTTAGGCATAAGCCCTAAAACTCATTGTGAGGAGTACCACAGGAACCCAAAGTAGCTGACCCATTGAGAGGACCTGCCAGCGAAAAGGGAAACGACCCCTACCTGATTGACTAGTTCCCACCCGTGAGGTAAACCAAGAGTTGTCGTTTGTGGCAAAGCGGTTATCCATTTTACCTGAGCCATGGAGTGAGGGGTACTGCCCCAATACGCAAGCCGTCAGATAGCATTGGTGGCCGAGTGAAACCCCTGAACTGTTAGGAAGTCGCACATACATGGGGTCCATATCTACTTTCAGCTGAATTATTGCCGATCACTTCCGCGTCATTTCAGATCCAGCTGTTTCAGATCCATTCTGAAAGTCATTCCAGATCCACCCATTTCATATCTATTCTAAAATTCGTTTCAGATCCAGCCGTTTTCGATCCATTCGGCATCGTTTTAGATCCCTCTATTTCCGATCACTTCCACGTCATTGCAGATCGATTTGTTTCTAATCCCTTTCGCCATATCTCCCTTGTTTTCAATCTGTTTCTGTTGAAACTTCCTTGACACCCCTGTAATCCCATTCTGCATATTTCATTCCTAAGGACCCTATCCCAAATTTCACTTCCCAAAGCCCAAAATCTCACATTTGTTTATTTTTAGGGTTTGCCATAATTTCTTCGGATTTCACCCAATCGCCTTCAAATTTTACCACAACGTCCCTTTCCTAATTCTGCTTCTTTGTCCCTCTCTGCCAAATTTTCTCATTCTTTCACCCCGCTTCTGAAATCCTCATTTTCTGATTCCCTGTCCATTTGACAGTGTCCAAAACCTAGTTAAACCCAAATTACCCTTCAGATTTTTTCCCAAATCCAAATTTTTCTTTACTGAAATAGTTTATGTTTTTGTTTTTCTATCCACTCCACAAAAACAAAAAAAAACTCCTGGTTATGGTTGTCACCCGCATAGGAACAAAAACCATGGAAGAAGCACTTGCAGCCATCCAAGCCAAACTCTAGGTTCTGGATGAAAATTTTCTCAGCCTCCATTTTGAGCATTCAGCCATGAACAACAAACGACAGTCCGAGTCTTCATCAAACAATGGGTTCTCTTCTTCCAGCGATTTCCGTGGTCCGAAGCTTGATTTTCCTCGCTTCAATGGTACTGATCCGACTGGATGGATCTATCGTGCAAAACAGTATTTCAGCGTGCATAATACTTTTGATGTCAACAAAGTTCCACTTGCATCCTTTCATTTGGAACAGGAAGCTCTTCAATGGTACCGTTGGTACATCAAGGCTCATACAGAGCCCAAATGGACAGATTTTTGCCAGCTCCTTTTGCAACGATTTGGTCCTAGTGCTTTTGATGACTTCACAAGAGACATCACTAAACTTTTCCAAATTGTCACTGTGAGAGAGTACCAAACCGAATTTAAGAAACTAGCCAACCACACCGAAGGATTACCTGATGACTTCTACCGAAGTTGTTTTATCAGTGGTCTAAAGGATGCAATCCGCTCTGAGGTCAAAATGTTCTGTCCCAACACAATGATGGAAGCCCTAGGGTTGGCTAAGTTGGCAGAAGACAAGATTGCAGCCCAACAGCGCTCCAAACCCACTTTTGTTCCCTTCTGAAATATGGGTTCTCAACGACTTCCCATTCCGTCAGCTCCTCGACCAACTCCTATCAAGCATTTGTCTGAAACTGAGATGCAGGCACATAGAGAAAAAGGGCTTTGTTATAATTGTGATGAGAAATTCACTCGGGGACATAGTTGTGTTCAGCAAAAGCTCTATCTCTTGGATATGGATTCTCTGCCTGCCTCAGAAATTGGTGAAGACCCTACAGATACATTGGATGCTCAGGTCGACATTCCGGAGCCGACTATTGACCCTCCGTCTCAGGATGACTAGCTAGAGATATCTCTCTATGCTTTAGCTGGAATCACCACCCCCCAAACCATGCGGGTCAGGGGATACTTCAAGAAGCTTCCTCTTACAATACTCATTGATTCTGGTAGCACTCATAATTTCATTGACCCTCGGATTGCCAAACATGCTGATTGTTTTATCCATCCTTGCTCCAACTTTGAAGTCATGGTTGCTAATGGGGGCACCTTACCTTGCAAAGGGAAGTGTCGTAATGTGCATATCTCGATGGGATATTATAACCTACGCTCTGACATGTTTTCCTTGATCTTAGGCAAATGTGATGTGGTTTTGGGTGCTCAATGGCTATGCACACTTGGCCCCATCTTATGGGATTTTTCTGAACTTTGGATGCAGTTTTCCTCCAATGGAAAAAAATGCACATTGACAGGCTTACAACCAGGGTCTCTCAGCATCATCAATTTACATTGCATGGAAAAACTCCTTAAGAAGAATTCACATGGTGTCATCGCCCAGATCCATTCCATTCAGATGCAACCATCAACGGTCTCCATTACTCCTTTGGATCTACAGGTGTCTTTGCTGACCAATGGGATTTCCACCTTCAAGGCCAGAGGACCATCGTATTCAGCTCCTTCCTGGAAGTGTTCCTCCCAACATCAGGCCCTATCGCTACCCATTTCACCAAAAACTAGAGATTGAAATGCTCGTTCGGGACTTACTAAAGCAAGGTATTATTCGCCTAAGAACTAGTTCATTTTCTTCACCAGTTCTCCTTGTCCGCAAAAAAGATGGGTCATGGCACCTCTGCATTGACTTCCGAGCACTTAATCACCTCACTATCAAGGATAAGTTTCCAATTCCTGTTGTTGATGAGCTTCATGGTGCTCAATTTTTCTCCAAATTGGATCTTCGTTCTGGGTATCATCAAATTTGGGTTCATGAGGATGATATCCTTAAAACAACTTTCCGCACACATGATGGCCACTATGAGTTTTTGGTCATGCCCTTTGGCCTCACTAATGTTCCTTCCACATTCCAGGCCTTGATGAATAAAATATTCCAGCCCTACTTACGGAAATTCATTCTAGTATTCTTTGATGATATCCTCATCTACAGTAAAACATGGGTTGAACATCTCCAACATCTGGATCTTGTAATGAAACTTTTCTCTGACTATCATCTCCACACTAAACAATCTAAATGTGTTTTTGGACAGAAGGAAGTCGAGTATCTCGGGCACATTATTTCAGCATAAGGGGTTCGCGTGGATCCTTCCAAAATTGCTGCCATGAACAATTGGCCACCTCCTAAGACACTCAAGAGCCTTCATGGTTTTTTGGGGTTGACTGGCTACTACCGCAAGTTTGTCAAGGATTATGGGAAGATTGCAGCGCCATTAACTACTCTATTGAAAAAGGATGCTTTTACATGGGCATATGCTACTGAGTGTGCATTTGACAAACTGAAACAAGCTATGTGTACTACACCTATTCTAGCTATGCCTGATTTTTTCAAGCCCTTCACTATTGAGAGTGATGCTTGCGGCAATGGACTTGGTGTTGTTGTCCTTCAAGATGAACACCCCATTGCGTTCACCAACAAATCCCTTTCAGGTAAGAATTTAGCTGCCTCTACATATGAGAAGGAAATGATGGCTATTTTGCATGCAGTACAGAAGTGGCAACCATACCTATTAGGGAATCATTTCTGCATCAAGACTGATCACCAGAGTCTGAAATATTTCCTGGAACAACGTGTATCCTCCCCAACACAACAGAAATGGGTTAGCAAACTCGTGGGTTATGACTATGAGATCACTTACAAGAAGGGTAAGGACAATATTGTGGCGGATGCTCTTTCTCTCACATTTGATGACCAAGGTTCTCTTTCAGCTATTTCTATGCCTATTCCAAATTGGTTGCAATCTTTTCAATAGGGCTATGTCAATGACTCTTCATTATCTCAAATCATCCATCTCTAGGCCAAAAAACCTTCTGATGTACCACATTACTCTTGGGATAGTGCTTCCCTGAGATACAAGGGTCACCTGGTGCTTCCCCAGAGCACAGATCTTCAACAGGATGTCTTCAATGAACTCCATGTTTCTCCATCGGCAGGGCACTCTGGGTTCCTCAAAACATATGAGCGGGCACAGCGTAACTTATTTTGGTAGGGCATGCAAAGGAAAATTCAATAGATGGTGGCTGAATGTGATACCTGCAAGCGCAATAAGGGTGAAACAACACTCTTCCAGGATTGCTCGAACCCTTTCCCATACCTACATGGATTTGGATAGATATTTATATGGATTTCATTGAAGGGATCCCTAAATCTGGAGGAAAGAAAATGATTTTGGTTGTGGTTGATCGCCTCTCCAAATATAGTCATTTTTGTGCTCTCATCCATCCCTATACAGCCTCCTCAATCGCTCAAATTTTCCTGGACCAGATCTTTCATCTTCATGGCATCCCTTCTTCCATTGTCTTGGATCGTGATGCGACTTTCACCAGTCATTTTTGGATAGAACTATTTCGCCACTCTGGAACCAAACTGAAGATGATTTCAGGGTATCACCCACAAACAAATGGTCAAACTGAAATTATCAATAAATGCTTGGAAACTTATCTTCATTGCTTCACCTCTGAACAACAACATTAGTGGGAAAAGTGGCTCCCTCTCCCTGAATGGTGGTACAATACCTCTTACCACACTGCCTCTAAAATGACCCCATATGAAGCATTCTATGGTCAGGCACCGCCAGTTCTTCTTCTATACACCCCCAGCAGTTCACCATTTCAGGCAGTTGACACAGTCCTTCGAAACTGCGATCAGATTCTTCGCATTTTGCGGGACAATCTTCATAAGGAAAGAAATCACATGAAGCAACAAGCCGATCAGCACCATTCTAAGTGCACTTTTCAAGTAGGTGATATGGTTTTTCGTTGTCTCCAGCCGTACAAGCAATCCTCCCTGAAACTCAAAGGGTGTCATAAGCTCGCTCCAAAGTTCTATGGGCCATATCGGATTCTTCAGAAGATTGGGTCTGTTTCTTATAAATTGGAACTTCCTCCTTCTTCCCGCATTCATCCAGTATTTCATGTCTCTTGTCTAAATAAAGTTCTTGGCACCAACATCAGAGGACAAACTATTTTACCTAAACTGGGTAATGAAGGATCTATACTTTTGGAGCTAGAGGCCGTCCTCAATAAGCACACTTGTCAGCTTTACTCTTTCTCTATCACAGAGTTCTTAATTCAGTGGCACAACATGTAACCAGAGGATGCTACATGGAAACCACTCCTTCAGATTCAACAACAATTTCCACATTTAAAGCTTTGAGGACAAATCTTTTTCTAAGAGGGAGGGGATGTTAGGACCCATGTCTTTCCTTTGTTAGTATAGTGTTGTTGGACGCATATGCTTTGTAAGTCGTCCCATAGTATTTGTTGATCCATAGTTTGTGTTATTGTTGTTTGGCGCATATGCTTTGTAAGTTGCCCGTAGTATTGTTGATCCATAGTTTGTATTGGCCCATGGTTTTGACCCATAGTATTGGCACCTAGACTTAGTATATAAGTGTGTGTTGAGGCCTATGAAGGTACCATGAAGTTATTTTGTATTGATTTTTCTCAACGGAGGTTTCCCCCTCGAAGTGGCTTGCGATCAATAAAAGTATTCTGTGATCTGATATATCGTGTATTCATAAATTAATTGTTGCAAGTTCTTCACAAAGAGGTCAGAATTAGAGCCCCAGTCAGCCAAGTGGAAAAAGGTATGATAAATAAAAAATTCAATGTCATTACTCTAAGAAGTATGTACACTTCGCATATGAATTCAGGAAGAAGCAGTATGACCAAGGAAGGCAAGGCCAAACACAGTCAAGCAACACCAACATAATGAACAACTCATTGTTCTTAGCATGTGCATCGCCACTGGAATGCAATGTTGTCCAAGAAAGTCCAAATGACATATGGTATTTAGACTCAGGTTGTAGCAATCATATGACTGGTAATTTAAATCTATTTTCTAGTCTAGATAAATCAGTTCAAACTGATGTCACACTTGGAAATAATTTTTAAGTCATTGTTTTGGGTAAGGGCACTGTTGATATTCTAACCAAATAGGGGGAGCAGAAATATATGTCTGATGTTTATTATGTTCAAGGTTTGAAGCATAATTTGATGAGAACTGGACAACTGATGGAAAAAGGTTACAGAATCCATATGATAGGAAAGCGTTGTCTGATCAAAGACATATATCCAAGCAATCAGTTGATAGCTGAAGTGCAGATGACAAGCAATCGCTTGTTTCCTTTGAGGATTACCCCAATCATAAAAGGAAAAAAAACTCCAGTTGTTCATCAAAGTAAGAATGAAAATTATGAAACTACGTTCAGCACAGAAGGCAAAGGAGCAGACATTCACTGAACAACAAAAGAAAAAAGACAGCTTAATACAAGCTACGTTTCAGACAGAAATAAGGGATGAATCCTGGTTATGGCATTTCAGATTTGGACATTTGAATTTTGGTGGGCTAAAGCTACTGCACATGAAGGACATGGTGAAAGGATTGCCACTGATTGAAAATCCAGAGAGAATTTGTGAAGGCTATATTTTTGGAAAATAGCACAGAGAGTCTTTTCTAGTTGGAAAGTCATACAGAGCTTGCACACCACTTGAAATTCTGCACTCTAATATTTGTGGACCGATGCAAACACCATCCATGGGAGGATGCACTTATCTTCTTACATTTATTGATGATTTCACAAGAAAAACCTAGGTATATTTTCTAAAACATAAATATGATGTGTTTAGTTTTTTTCAACAGTTCAAGGCACTCGTGGAGAAGTAGAGTGGTTACAGCATCAAGATCTTAAGAACAGACAGAGGTGGTGAGTATGTTTCAAATGATTTCTTAAACTTCTACAAAAATCATGGCATGCAGAAGCAATTCACTGCGCGGTATACACTGCAGCATAATGGTATCGCAGAGAGGAAAAACAAAACCATTATGGAGATGGTGCACAGTATGTTGGCAGCCATGCATCTGTCAAATGAATACTGGGATGAAGCAGTAGCAACTGCTGTATACATCATGAATCGATGTCCGACGAAGAGCGTGAATAAAAAAGTTCCGCAGGAAGCATGGATAGGTATGAAACATAGTGTTTCGCATTTGAAAGTTTTTGGTTATGTAGCATACGCACATGTTCCAGATCAGCTAAGAAGGAAATTAGACAATAAAGGACAGAAATGCATTTTTATTGGGTATTCTGAAGATACAAAAGCATACAAGTTGTATGATCCCATTGCAAGAAAAGTTATTATCAGTCGAGATGTTCAGTTTGTAGAGAATGAAGCATGGAATGGAACTGTAGAGAAGAATGTTAAAATTGTGCCACATGTCGAACATGATGATATCACAAAAGATGTGGTTGAGACTCCGCATGCGATGTCAAATGATTTCTTAAACTTCTACAAAAATCATGGCATGCAGAAGCAATTCACTGCACGGTATACACCGCAGTAGAATGGTATTGCGGAGAGGAAAAACAGAATCATTATGGAGATGGCACGCAGTATGTTGGCAGCCATACATCTGTCAAATGAATACTGGGTTGAAGCAGTAGCAACTGTTGTATACATCATGAATCAATGTTCGACGAAGAGCATGAAGAACAAAGTTCCGCAGGAAGCATGGAAAGGTATGAAACATAGTGTTTCTCATTTGAAAGTTTTTGTTTGTGTAGCATACGCACATGTTCCAGATCAGCTAAGAAGGAAATTAGACAATAAAGGACAGAAATGCATTTTTATTGGGTATTCTGAAGATACAAAAGCATACAAGTTGTATGATCTTGTTGCAACAAAAGTTATTATCAGTCGAGATGTTCAGTTTGTAGAGAATGAAGCATGGGATGGAACTGTAGAGAAGAATGTTAAAATGTGCCACATGTCAAACATGATGACATCGCAAAAGATGTGGTTGAGACTCCGCATGCGAATCAGAACTTCGTAGCTCCATTTATTCCAAGGACTGCGCAGCATGTTCTGGCACAAGGAACTTCGACACAAGTCACAGTACAAGCAATTCCGACAAGCACTCCAAGTGCGCAGCAAACCCCAACAGGAAGTTCGACACCAGCAACTCCGCCAAGGACAAGAAGTCTGTGCGAGATATATGAGATTGGTACACCTAATTCATTCTCATTTTTTGCATTATTTTCTCAAGTTAATGATCCTCTAACATTTGAAGAAGCTGTTGAAGATAAAGTCTGGGCACAAGCCATGGATGAAGAAATATAATGCATTGAGAAGAATCAAACATGGGAACTAGTTGATGTTCCTAAGGACAAGGATGTTATAACCATGAAATGGATTTACAAGACCAAGCAAGGTGCTGATGGAAATGTGCAGAAGCATAAGGCAAGATTGGTAGCAAGAGGATTCACACAGCAACCTGGTATAGACTTCAATGAAACTTTTGCACCTGTAGCATGAATGGACACTATCATAATAGTTTTGGCCATTGTAGCACATAAGACATGGCCTGTTTATCAAATGGATGTTAAGTCTGCATTTTTAAATGGTTATTTGGAAGAGGAAGTATATGTGGAGCAACCACAAGGCTATGAAGTTCCAGGACAAGGAAACAGAGTATACATGCTGAAGAAGGCGCTCTATGGTTTGAAGCAAGCTCCTAGAGCTTGGTACAGTCACATTGACTCATACCTCATTCAGAATGGATTTCACAGGAGTGAATGTGAGCCTACATTGTACACAAAAATCAACCAGCAAGGTAATAAGCTAATCGTCTGCTTATATGTAGACGATTTAATATTTATTGGTGATTTTGGCATAGAAGAATTTAGATCAGTCATGGAAAGTGAATTTGAAATGAGTAACTTGGGGCTTATGAAGTATTTTCTGGGCATTGAAGTCCAACAGTCTAAAAAAGACATATTTATATCTCAGTCGAAGTATGCAAGTGATGTCTCGAACAGATTTAAGATGTTAAACTGTAAGATAGCTCCAACACCAGTGATAACAGGTTTGAAATTGAGCAAGGATAATGATGGATCCAGTGTAGATCCTACGCTGTTTAAAAAGCTCGTTGGTAGCTTTATGTATTTTACAGCGACAAGGCCATATATCATGTATGGATTCAGCTTAATCTCAATATTCATGGAGTCACCAAAAGAATCGCATCGGCAAGCAGGTAAAATAATTCTGAGGTATGTAAGTGGAACAAAAGACTTTGGTATTTTGTATTCAACCTCAGAAAATTTCAAACTCAATGGATACACTGACAACAACAATGGAGGAAGCATAGATGACAAAAAAAGCACATCTGAAAATACATTTCATTTAGGAATAGGTGTTGTAACATGGGCTTCAAAGAAACAGTCCATAGTAACTCTTTCTTCAGCAGAAGCAAAGTATGTCGCAGCTACAAGCGCTGCATGTCAAGTCGTTTGGATGCGGAAGATGTTAAGTGATCTGTCGTAGAACCAGCAAGAACCCATAGTCATTTACTGTGACAACAAATCAGCTATTGCACTGTCAAAGAATCATGTGTTCCACAAGAGAACCAAGCACATCGACACAAGGTATCATTTTATCAGAGAATTGATAAACAACAAAGAAATCTGTTTAGAATTTTGCAGGTCGGAAGATCAGGTAGCAGACATCTTTACCAAACCATTGGCAAAGGACCCATTCCAATATCTGTGAAGTTGTTTGGGAGTGACAAGTTCTGCGCAGTGAACTTTGTCATACACAAAGCATGTTTTATGCTCTGAAACATTTTGTAATATTTTATTTTTGTTTAACGATCCCCATCCGCTCATAATTAAGGGGGACTGTTGGAAAATATGTAATTAATGAGCTGATCGCGTATCTACTGCACCGGCTCTGTCAGTCACCCTATTAGTCAGTTTGTGGCAGCGTACAGAGTCTATGAATGTCATTCTGTCAGCTAGTTCGCAGCCAATCCGGTGCACGTCAAGTTATATTTATGTAACCGTGTTAATAGTTTGCATATCAAGATTTCTTAGGTAGAAATTAATTACTGTGTTTAATGCAATCATGTAGCTTCCAAGTGAAGCGATCTTAGGTTGGTTGATTGAAACTCTATAAGTAGAATCTCCTTGTTAAAACTCTGTGAGAGATGTGTAAGAAGATTGAAAGGAGAAGATCCCGTGAATTGTATCAAGAGCCCAAGCTCTGCGAAAGTAAAAAGATCAAGTGAAAACTCATTTCCATGTATTGAGGGATTGTGCTGTTTACTATGGTAAATATACAAGTTTATAGTTTTATGATTCATTCTCAAGAATGTTGAATATTGCAAGCCGCACATCTTCTCCTTGATTATTGTTTACATTTACGCGCAGTAAAGGAAATCAAGATTTACAAATAATTCACCGCAGTGAAAGTTCTATATTTACAAGGAGTAACTTCGCGTAAGATGTTTTAGTTGTTATGCCTTAGAAAATATATTTCATGAAAAGTTTGTTTAAGTGATTTGCGAAGTCTTTGTGAAGTCTGCGAAATAAAGTATTGTGAAGTTAACTGCGCATCTCTGCGAAGTACTACTGCGCAGTATAAAGTTGAAATCGCGCAGTTAATCGCTGCGAAGTAAAAGTTGAAATCACGTAGTTACTCGCCATGCAGTTAATCTGCAAAGTTAATTCTTAGTGAAGCAAGTGTACTGCGAAGTAAAATTTGGGGTTCTCTATTGTATGGTCGGTGAATTCGGAAGAGAAGAAAAAGAATATATTCATCTACTGCACAGTTAAATCTTATTTACTGCACATTGTGCTTTTCCCTTGAACTATTACCCATGAAATAGAATGATATAATCCTCTAGCTAATACCCTAATTTATAAAACCGTAACTACAAGAACTCACAAGTGACTTTAACCGAGCTGAGGTGATGCAAAAATTCACTGTGTTTAGATGAGAAAATGAGAATGAGATTCATTACTCTCTGAAATAGGGAGGAATTACATGCGTCTTGTATACATATGTTAGTAGTTTTTTTTTTTGGTAAATTGCAAGAGGGATAGTAGACAGAAAATCAGAATTATTACTTTCAACTCTTCATGCACCTGAATAGATAATAGTAGGAGGTTAAGACCTTGAAACAGTCAAAGAAAATAAAAATTACAAGGGTAAGGAAATACTAAAAATCAAATTTTTGGAGCTTACCTTAGTATCGGTAGAACCCAAGATATTTTATAATCTGGGAATCATCCTCCTTCGAACCAACAAAAGCACAAGAAATGTGTACCTACACTTTAATATATGTAGTGAAATTTTATTTGAAGAAACCATTAATATGGACCCATAATCAAACATGGATTGCAAACCCTGATAATAGTAGTAATGCGGATTTAATAATTATGTTTACAATTGAAGTATAATTAGGCTAATAAGGAAAATGCAAAACAATAGAGACCTCAACCAGAAAGCAAAGTCATTGAATTGCAAACTCATAAGAGCTCCTTTGAGTTTTCAAAGTAAAAATGAAATAGTTACATCAATGTCGATTCGTAACAAATCTGGCCACATCAAGACTGAACCCCGTGCCATTGTTCATGTTGTTCTTAAAGGGATTACAAACTTCAAAAATTCCCTATTTATACCTTAATCTTCCAAGATCCAAACAACCAAGTCTCATTTTTTAAGATGTCACAATTATGCTTCTCCATTGATAGCACATCTGCATTTATATTATTTTCCCTAAAACTGTGGTTATAGATTATCTCTTCAAAGGTATCATTGATTCTATATACCTCTATAATAACCCCCAAAATCACATTATGGAATTCATTTTCTTTTCTCATCCAATTAATAACAATCTTTGAGTCACCATACATCAGTGCAGCGTTTTAAATCCAGATTCCTTTACTAATCTAAGCAAGAGCCAAAGGGTTGAAATATTTGTGACGTTATTAGACCCTCCTCCCAATCCCACTCTAAAATCTATTGATTGATTCTCAAAAAATTGAATTTTCCCACCTACTCCACAAGAATTCCTCTTGTTTTTTGTTGTACCATCAAAGAACGTTACTAGATAATAGTTGAGCTCCACGTGATTCACCATTCTATATTTTTTTTACCTCCCATGGAAAGAGTTTTAGAGTGCTTAAAATCTAAATTGCACATAGGAAATCTATTTTGTCCTCGTTTTCAAACAAGCTTGTATTCCTTGCTACCAGTTTAGAATTGCCGGAAGGGTTCTAATATTTTGTGTTTCCTTGTTCTCACACCATTCACGAAGGCATTCCTCTATTGAGTTTCTAGACCACAGAGAATTTAAACGAAGTGAAGCTTTTGCATCCGACCATACTTATTTTGTGAACCTACAGTCCATAGCCAAGTGATGATTGCTTTCTTCCTCTTCCTTGCATAAACAACATCTCCCCACAGGTCCATGCCAATTCCTATTATGTAGATGATCCCACGTTAGAGATTTATTTGACAGTAAAAACCAAAGGAACAATTTTGATTCCATCAGACAATGAAGGTGCCATAAGGTCGTCCACCACCAGACTTGAGCACCACCATGATCTTCCCAATGTAGGAGAGATTAATATCATTCCTTTGGAATAGACCGTCCATTTGTTGCACCTGTCCAAATTAGTTTGTCATTATAATTATTAATTATGATGAAATTGGATTTTAATTTCCCCGTAAATTCCTCTCAGATCCTTCTTTGGATTTTAATTTCCCTGTAAATTCCTCTCAGATCCTTCTTTCCTCCCCTCTGAATCTCATCTCTTCAGCTTCCAGCCAGCCTTGACCCCAATTCTCCCTCTCGATATCATCTTTGTTTTAATTTAAAAGAAAAAAACCTTGTTCATTCAATTGATTAACCATGAGATGAGGGAGAATGTGACTATTTCCACTTCCAACCCACATATCAAAGTTGATTCTAAAACTAATCATGTTTCCTACCTTCCATGATATCCCCTCCCCAATAAGGATAAAATATTGGACTACTTCCTTCCGGATGAAGACATCCCGAGTAGATTTGGTAGGCTTTATGATCCATTAAATCAACAATATAGGACTAATATATTTCTGATTAATCACTTCCATCCAAAGACCAGTTCCTTCGATCAACCACCAAACACTTTTTATAGCCAGATCCTTTGAAAATAGGCCGATTCTCTTAACCCCCCATCCTCCCAATTCATTTGGATTTGAGACCCCTTAGTCATTGCAAACTAATTAGGCCTATTACAATTACAATATTGACATATATAGAGATGCATAAAAACATCTTATATATAATTATAAAATCCTATATTATATTATCTATAAACACTCTTAATTTGTGTGTGACATATAAATCAATATTTGATAATTAGAACATTTTATATAATTATTAACTTAGATTGTCTAGCCGTATTTTTTATCCAATGACTAAATTAGTTATATTTTTTATCCCATAACTAAATTAGTCATTTTTAGTTGTGATCACTTAAAATTGATCAAATTTGGTCATATTTCACTTAAAACCTCTATGGTGACCAACTTTCTTGATGGTTTAGTCATTTATTTTGCATGGTGACCAACTTTTTTGGTCGCCTTGTCATTTATCACCCATTTTTCTACTAGTGTATACCTTTGAAATAAAATCATCCACTTGGTATATTTCATTCCTTCGATGATCAATAATGTCACGTCCCCTCTCATGGACCCAATTCAAGGAAGGGAACACGATACCAAATTATGGGGATTTTACATAAACTCAACCCATTCATTGGATTCACAACAATAAAACAAACGTGTGCAGATGCAAATCAAGCAAACATGCACAACGGAAATAAACTTCATCCACACACATTTCATATGCATTCAGATATAAAAAAAACTTATCTTTATTGTGAAATGGTCCCAAGCAACTAGCTATGTCGCTGCAACGTTCCACCCAACCATAGGTCTTTTCCCATCCTGTATTCTTTCAGCACTCAGAGACCACCCCGGGCTGGGCATGATTTCTACAAGGAAAAGGGGATTTTCAAGCTCATACTCAGCCAAATAAACATTTCATCTAAGCCAAGCTAGTCCACAACTGGGTTTATCAGGCTAAATCTGAACCCTCTTCATTTCTGGATGCTTGCACTCAAGCTCAAGCCAAAGCAATGGATACCCATAACCCATACTCCAACATACTCTATATACACACATCAAGCACAATCATTGGGCATGGATACACATGTTTAACGATGGGATTTACAAACAGGATGGCCATGGGATTTCCCCAAATTGTGGGCACATCAAAAACAGATTGTGGGAAGAGGAATTCGACCCTAGGGAGAAAACCAGATTTATCCCACAGGTTATGAGCATTTCCAATGGCCAAAACAACCCCATTGAAACCCCAAATCGAGATCCCTTCCTCCCAACAGCTATGCAACACCCAAAACGCCTTCTTCCCATCCAGAAAACAAGGGAAAAGCATAAAAAATGTGGAGGGAAAACACCCAGGTGGATCCAAAAATGTGAGAGAGGCAAAACTAGTTCATGGGTAATGGCTCGGGGAGCAATTTCGTGGCTCTTTTATTTTCCAAGAAGTCAAAAATGATTTTCTATGAAGAGTGGCTTTCCCATACCCGAATTTGGACAATCATACCTCTCCATTCCCCAAGGTATTAACTACTTCACCCAACTCTTGGGAGAAATGAGTGATTGGGTACAAAAGTCAACATGGGTAGTTGAAGGTTTTATAGGTTCTCTCATTGACACTTGGCTTGACTTGATTGGCTCCAAGGGTTTGAATATTTCCCTCCCAATTCCTTGTAAAATCATGCCCCATCTCTTATTGCATTGCATAGCTAGTTGTGGGTATTTCATTAAAATGCATATTTACATGATATTTGCAATTCCATTGTGCCTAGTTAGCACATAAACCATATGCATCACTAAATCAATGGCGGGGCCTTGGCCTTGAGCTCCTCACCATGATTTTATAACAACATTACATCCTTTACATTTTAATGCAATGGGGTCAAAATCGAGATATTACAATCCCCTCCCCCTTGGAATAACACCGTTCTCGGTGTTCCAATACTTAGGAATACATACCCGCTTTACACATGTCCAAAAAATTCACAAGATGTGGCAGGTTTGTCCTGCATTTTATCTTTTTACTTTGAACCTTCACGAACAAGTACTTTGGCTTCCACAAGTTGCTCCTGCTGGCTTTGATCTTCCAACTCTGCAGGTGGGAATTTCTCCACAACAATCCCTTCCTTGTATTTACCTTCCAACTGATCTACAAGTCTAGAATTTCATGGCCGCCATCTTTCTTGCTGTCCTGGAAACTATTTGAGGAATATTTTCAGCCAAATCAAATAGCTTTTGGCCTGCTGCCATGATCAATGTGCACAACTGGCTCTCACTTTTCTCACCAGCAACACTTGGCTGGTAACAACTGCAATCAATGGCTTTCAATTTCTCACCTGTGAGATTTGTCATGGCAATTCCTATTAGGCCAAGCATAACACAATATTAAAATTAGTCAATTATTTTCCCAATTGACATGGAAATTCTATGCTTTACTCATGAGACTTCCACACTTTTCATGCTTGCCCTACGTACACATGAACTCATTCATGTTCGTCATTTCACTGGGAAA
Source organism: Larix kaempferi (assembly GCA_027924585.1). NCBI lineage: Eukaryota > Viridiplantae > Streptophyta > Pinopsida > Pinales > Pinaceae > Larix > Larix kaempferi. Next base: position 29,195,850 of record BSBM01000458.1, read on the forward strand.
TAACTATTTCAGCATTCCCAATTCATTTCAAGCAATTAAACACAATCTATTTTCATCCATGACATGCACTCAACAATATTTTGTTTCTAAGATGCATCATTCAAAGGAAAGAGAAGAGTAAGAGTTTCCCCCTCTTAGTCTTGTTCCAATCTGGAGCCACACCACCACTGTGGTTCTATGCTCCTTAGCCTCTTTCAACTCAATGTGAATGCTTGACTTTCCCTTTCTTGGCTATGACACTTAGTGTCTAAGGTATGTATAAAGCTTTTCAACTAAGGAACCCTTCCCCATTGTTTCTTAAAGAACCTTTGGATGCTAGGACCCACACATGTCCACTAGCACCAGCTTTCATTACTGCTCATACTGAGCTCTTTAGGACAGTCACATGTCCAAATGCATCCATATGATGCCTTCATAGTCCTTGATTCCAACAATACCTACACACAAACATTGAATCAATTCACATGTTTAGCTTATTTTCATAGGGTTTATCTCTAAACAAGAGTTTGAGGAATCATAACCAAATTAGATACACACGTATATTCATAAGCAAGAAACTGCAAGATAACCAGATACTTATCTATATTGGATTTATTCATTTTACTCCATGGGCTCCTTCTTTGCTTTACAAGTATTCGATTTCCCATGGATACAATAATGAATGTTGGGCCAACACGCAGGCTACTTCACAACCATTCGAATAGGTAATGCCAGGCCAGTACGCCGACTAGGTTTATTAATTATTTAAGGAATTTTTGGACAGCACACATGCTTCTCTACAACATCAAGTAGTTAATGCCCAACTAGTTACTCTCTAGATTTACCAAGAATTTATAGCTCCAACCAGTTACTCTTTGGATTTACCAAGAATTTATAGCTCCAACCAGTTACTCTCTGGATTTACCAAGAATTTATAGCTCCAACTAGTTACTCTCTGGATTTACAAAGAATTTATAGCTCCAACCAATTACTCTCTAGATTTACTAAGAATTTATAGCACCCAACTAGTTACTCTCTAGATTTACCAAGAATTTTATAGTGCCCAACCAGTTACTCTCTGGATTTACCAAGCATTTATAACGCCCAACCAGTTACTCTCTGGATTTACCAAGAATTTTATAGTTCCAACTAGTTACTCTTTGGATTTACCAAGAATTTATAGCGCACAACCAGTTACTCTCTGGATTTACCAAGCATTTATAGTTCTTTCAGGGTCCTTGCTTCCTGCAACGACCAAGGTTTCCAACAAAGAAACAACAATGTATCGGCTTAGCTATTAGAATACTTATACCTTAAATCTTCATTATTCCAAACAAGAAATAAATGAAATTGAATACTTATCTGTAATGTGTATTTCCTCTATAGTCCACAGGGTCCTGCTTCGCTTTGCAAGCCTTGGGATCTCCTATGGACTTGGATGTTTGGCAAGCACGCATGCTTCTCCACAACATCAAGCAGTTAATGCCCAACCAGTACACCTTCACGCCGACTGGATTTACCAAGCATTTGGTGGTGTCCAACCAGTCCCATACCTGGTTGGCCCTCTCCATTACCGAGCTAGCACATCTGTTTAGGTCATCATCCAATGGAAGAAAATTGTGCCACCGACCATTATAGGTCAAGGATCTACTACTCTGCCTCAGGCTTGCATCAGCCTTTCACACGTACCACAAACCTTCATGCACATAACAATTCTTCATCCACACAAGGATGGCACTCCTTCTCCTGTGAAAATCAACGGTTCCCTTTAGGAACTCTTTAGGTGACTTTCTTGACTGCAGGCTAGCATGGCCCCATAATACCCACTCATACTACACAAGGATGATACCCCTTCTCATACAGTCCTCTTGAGTACCCTTTCTTCACTTTTCCTCTTAACTTGCAACACCAAATTGCATCTGTGTAAGTTGGTAGCACAAGAAGAATAAGCAGACTCATCAGTATTGTTGCTCTAAAATTGTAACGATATTTCATAACATTCACTAGCAAGTATTGAAACACCAGGAATGCGTCCATTCCCTTAGGGTGTAGTCAATATTGACAACCCTAACATAACCCAACACCCGAAAGGTATGCATCCCTTTTTGATGTGAGCCATGTAGGCCTTAGTCACACTCAAGCAGTCTAGAATAATAATGAAATAATAAAACATGCTCTGCATATTAAATTTAATAACCAAACATGTATATCCTTAATTAGGGTTATAGAATACTCATCCGTTTTACAGCTATATCTTTTCTTCATTTGCGAAGAATGGGGGATCCCTTCTCTGAGTCAACAGTTCTTCGGTTCTCCACCCCAATATTTTCACGTTCGATAACCCACACATGCCTTCTTGGAATAATTTGACCATTTCACTCACATTATTTTCCAACATGCAGTGCAACTGGGATATTATCAAAATTTACTATGGTGTTTCACCCGAAACCCATTTCCAAAGCATGGGGTCTTTCCCATGGAGTTTTGCTTATGTAGGCCATCACACATGGTATTCCTGCAAGGTGTCTTCCCAACACACTCCTCAAACAGCCAAACAGTCAACAACATTTTGACAATCAAATTCAAATCTAATTTTCCTAATCAGTTAATGGCATTAATAATTAAATTCAAACATGAATTTACAATTCTGTCTCCTACAGAAATTGATTTTTTTAACCATGAGGCCATCCTCATGTTGTTTGGATCTTGTAAGTGGTATCATTCTGTCCATTATGGTTTTACACTTGCTACCATACATGAACATCCACCCACGACATGTCCTCCTAACACAATTTTATATAAGCCAAACAGTCATTAGCAATTATTAGCAAAATTTCAAATCTGAAATTTACAAATCTGTTTTCCTACAAAAGTTAGATTTGCAGCCATGAGATTATTCTCATAAACTTAAATGAGACAATTTTTAGATTTATTTCATGCATAAGTTAAATTTCACAACTATGAGAACCTTCTCATAACCTTTGGCTTCTGCACATGGTAGATCATGGTCTTTACTATGGACTTATCCTCATTGCCATACGCAAGACTTTTCTACCTGAAATCTAAAACTTCAATCATCCAAACATGTTGTGAGTATCTATGCATATAATCTTTTCATTGCTACAACAATCACTGAAGTGATCTCAGAATTATAACACTCAATAATTCAAAGACCTTCAGTTGTTAGCATTTGAAATGCAATGAAATATATATATATATATATCTATATATATATATATATAGACATCATTATCATAATAAAATTGCAAGACACAATCACATTATCCCTGCAATTTAAATAAAAACTCCAACATTCATTACGTCATAACCATATTACTTTTATGCAACTCTGTCCTTCCAATAGAGCACTCTATAGCCCATCAACATGTCTACTTTCTTCATGCAATCTTTCTCCTGCATTCATAGCGGCTCATGAAATGGTCTCAGGATCAACAATAGCTCACCATTTCATCTATTATCTAACTGCATTGAAACATATATATATCGCAACTATGCATTCACACAATGCATCTCAACATGTGCACTCACACATATGCATGCACATTCACAACATTTACATAATATTTTAATGTGCACTCACTCAATTCTTTCTTGCATGGATTCATGAATACCACAATGTCATGTCATTCATTTTACCATGACTGTCTCATAGGGCATGCACTACCACAACATGAATATAAGTCCTTACTTGCTTTGGTTGTTAAACTCACAACCAATATACAAAAATGGCATGATATAATTTCATATGCATGCATTGAGGTTTCTAATAAACTATAGGGTGTAAGGATCCTTGCCTTCACTTACCCGCACTTCACCATACTCGGTAGGTTGACATTCACATTTAGGCACTCAGTACCACATGCAAACCAAATCAACATAGTTTAAACATAGTTGAAGAGATCTTACCAAATCCTCTTTCAACATTCATGCAATTTAAGCACAAATAACCATTACCTGCATGGTTGTCATTAACATCGCTTGATGTTACCTGATCAATTGGCCTCTTACCAAGGCTTCATAGTCCTTTTTCCAACCTCATGATCATAGATTTGTTGCCCAACCTTTCTTCATAAGTTTGTTGGTCATATGCAACAATCATCATCCACATCCTTAGCCATGCTTCGGTTGTCTTTGGTCCTACAACCAATACGAACACAACTAATTATTAGCAACCACAATAATTATCTTAAGTGGCTCATTGCATATGTAAAACCTCACTATTTTACCAATATGAAATATCATATATATATGCACAAACATTTTCACATGCACTGTGCAATGTTTATTAATATGCCATCTAGTGCATATTCATTTCATCTATCTAATCTATTGCATTTTCAGGCATGCTTCTATGGTTTGATTCCTAACGATTATCAACAACATTAATTGTCATCAACCATAGACAATACCATTAATGGGATACTGCATGTGTAACTTCACTACCTTTACCCATATGCAACATCATGCTCATGCATAATCAATTCACATGCACTGTGCAATGACTCTTTAATCATTCCCACTAATTCATATGCATTTAATCTACTATTCTCTCGCATTTCCAGCATCCCTATGCCATAATTTTATGTATATAAAGCTCTTACAATAGAAAGAGAGGAGTTAAGGAATACTCCCTTTCAAATTCCTCATCATGACATGGAGATCCTCCTCCACATCTTAGTGATCATTTTCTTGGCTTCCCTTCCAAGCACACAAGGATTCATTAGTTGTGATTTCTCACAAAGTAGTAATTCAATACATATACATATGTAAAACATTCCTACTTGTTATTTTCCAAGCATACACTTCTTATGCTATAAATAAAAATAGTTTAAGGTGAGAAAATTCCCTCTTTCATCCTCCATAATGGATATTACAACCAATTACTCTTACTGAGGATTCTGCAACCTCTTTATGCAATTCATAGTGCACATTCCAAGCATAGAGAATGTCTTTCATACATTCATCGATTGTATCTTGGGGACGACAGGGGTCAAGGGGGCTTTCCCCCTTGTGGCGCCACTACAAGGAAGGTCGAGGATAACGCCCTCATTTTTTTTGTAAATCCTTCAATTTCGCACAATCTGGCGCATAAGTCCCATGTCAATTTTTCACTTTTTGGGGCCTGAAATTCATCCTGGAAAACTATTCAAATTTCTTGTTTCGGAGGACTTGTCGTTTTTCCTCCAACTATTTCGGTGATTTGGAGCTTTCATTTCTGACCGATATCCTACGACCGCCGACCTGCGACCGCCAACCACCGATCGATTATTATGTTGAACACTGACCAATTATTACATCGATCGTCGACTGATTATTACGGCGACCTGCAACCATCGACCACCAACCGCTGACCGATTATTACGCCGAAATCCCACCTCCGACTGTCGACCGATATCCTCCGACCGTTTCGACGATTTTGAGCTTATCTCCCTGACCGTTTAGGCCATTTTGAGCTTATCTCCCTCGTCCGTTTCAACGATTTTGAGCTTATCTCCTCTGACCGTTTCGCCAAAAACTTTCGATTTGATCGCCGACCGTGTCGCCGCAAAACTGGGAAAACTCGCCAACTATTTCACTGCAAAAATGGCTAAACTCGCCAACCATTTCGCTGCAAAAATGGCTAAACTCGCTGACCGTTTCAATGTTATTTTCTGATTTTGCGCCGACACAGACTTAGCAGAAAACTCAAAGAAAGATAATTTTTTTTTTTTTGAAATTTTTGAAAGTTTTTTTTCTTTCCGGTTGATTAGTGTTGTGCAGTAGGAAGAATACTTACCTCTGCAATTGTGATAGGTAGCCCATGAAGGCCCAAATGTTGCAACCTTTTCTCTAATACCAATCTGTCACGTCCCCTCCCGTGGACCCAATTCGAGGAAGGGACATGATACCAAATTCTGGGGCTTTTACATAAACTCATCCCATTCATTAGATTCACAACAATAAAACAAATGTGTGCAGATGCAAATAAAGCAAACATGCACAATGGAAATAAACCTCATCCACACACATTTCATATGCATTCAGCATATAAAAAACAAGCATCAATTTAAAACATTGCAGAGGCAAAACGCATAGATAGAAAAACACTTATCTTTATTGTGAAATGGTCCCAAGCAACTAGCTATGTTGCTGCAATGTTCCACCCAACCATAGGTCTCTACCCAGCCTGTATTCTTTCAGCACTCAGACACCACCCCCGAGATGGGCATGATTTCTACAATGAAAATGGGATTTTCAAGCTCATACTCATCCAAATAAACATTTTATCTAAGCCAAGCCAGTCCATAGCTGGGTTTATCAAGCTAAATCTGAACCCTCTTCATTTCTGGATGCTTGCACTCAATCTCAAGCCAAAGCAATGGATACCCATAACCCATACCCCAACATACTCTATATACACGCAGCAAGCACAATCATTGGGCATGGATACACATGTTTAACAATGGGATTTACAAACAGGATGGCCATGGGCTTTCCCCAAATCGTGGGCACATCGAAAACGGGTTGTGGGAAGAGGAATTCAACCCTAGGGATCAAACCAGATTTCTCCCACAGGTTATGATCATTTCCAATGGCCAAAACGACCCCAATGAAACCCCAAATCAATATCCCTTCCTCCCAATATCTCTGCAACACCCAAAACACCTTCTTCCCAACTAGAAAACAAGGGAAAACCATAAACAAAACATGGAGGGAAAATGCCCAAGTGGATCCAAAAACGTGAGAGAGGAAAAACCGGTTCATGGGTAATGGCTTGGGGAGCAATTTTGTGGCTCCTTTATTTCCCAAGAAGTCAAACATGATTTTCTATGAAGGGTGGATTTCCCATACCCGAATTTGGACATCCATACCTCTCCATTCCCTAAGGTATTAACTACTTCACCCAACTCTTGGGAGAAATGAATGATTGGGTACAAAAGTCAACATGGGTAGTTGACGGTTTTATGGGTTCTCTTATTGACACTTGGCTTGAATTGATTGGCTCCAACGGTTTGAATATTTCCCTCTCAATTCCTGGTAAAATCATGCCCCCATCTCTTGTTGCATTGCATAGCTAGTTGTGGGTATTTCATTAAAATGCATATTTACATGATATTTGCAATTCCATTGTGCCTGGTTAGCACGTAAACCATATGCATCACTAAATCAATGGCGGGGCCTTGGCCTTGATCTCCTCACCATGATTTTATAACAACATTGCATCCTTTACATTTTAATGCAATGGGTTCAAACTCGGGATATTACAAATAACTTGATGAGACAATTTTGAAGCAACTTTTCTTAAAAAATTTGGCAATGACAAAATGCCAACAGTTTTGGTTATGGAATTATCTAAAATAAAAATGCATCCTAAGGAAAAAATCAAGGATTTAAATCAAAGATTCGTAACCCTAAGGAACAAAATTCTTGCTACTTCTAGACCTGCTAAAGATGTACCTGTGGAATTCTATGTTTCTTAGGAGGGTTGGTAAAAATATCCTTTTGGAAACTTTTGATGAGGCAATTCTACTGGAAAAGGATATGTTTAGTTTCAAAGGAAACCCTAATTTTGAAACAGAACAACTTGGTACTTCTCACAAGAAACTTGAATTAGCACCTAAACCTTCATCCAATAAGAAACATCAGATTCACTTGATCTTGAAATTTTACAATAGGTTATTGAAAAATTATTGAATGAAGTTATATGTCTCAAGAAGAATTCAGGTGGAGGAACTTCAAGCAAAGGTTATTTTAGGCCTCCATTTAGAAAACCGTCTCAATCCCCTACAAACCAACAGAACCCTCTTGTAGAGGGAATGAACATAGATGAAATAAATGATATTCTTAAAGATTTAATATCTGGTCCACAACCTCCTTCCGACAGGGATGAGGGTAACTTTAATGAAAACATAGGGGATGGAAGATAAGCACTAGATGAATTTGAAGATGATGATCCTTAGATAATCAATTATTTTGGGGATATTCCCATCACTAATGAAGAATATATTGAATCAATTAAAGCAATCCAACACCCTTACAACACTTGTAGTAAGTGTTAATTATCTCTTGATTCTCCTTCTACATCGAATTCGAATAGGAATCAACTTTCAAACTCCAAACCTAGTTTTGAAGTGTCTAGATTCAACACTACTTATGATATAGAATATGATCTTGTAGAGGACCTAAAAAAGTTGAAAGCTAATATTTATCTAGATGAGATTCTCAAGTTCCCTCCTATCCAGGATATGGTTCTCCAAAACCTTCAAGTAAATAATTATATAAAGGGAAAGTGTATTTCCACCAAAAACTGTTAGAAAAAAAGGATCGTAGAGCAATAAAAGTAAACAAGGTGCAAATATAAATCACATAAACACAATACAAGAGATACGCCAATATAACGTGGTTCACCCAATCTGGGCTACGTCCACAGAGAAATTTTCGGTCCTTTTATTATTATACCATCCAACAAATGAAGGGATACAACCTGTAGCACATTCGGTGCAACTTCCTCTTCAATATCTCTCAATCTCTCTTAAAAAATCACACACATATTTACAATGCTACAATACATTACACAGTTGTATTACAATGTCTTCCCTTTAAAGGGAATTACCATGGGAAAAAACTATGGGATTCCCAATACCATGGGCCCGTAAACTGTTAGCCAACAAAACAACCCATAAAACGTTTTTTGGGGGCTTCACCCACGAACCCCCTAGCTGAAGGGGATGGTCCCCCCCACTGGGATGAGTGTATAGTCCACCTGCATATCATATAAAACTGGGATACAAACATGGTTGAAACAACAACATCTCCGAATTAAGAAGATCAGGCTCCACAACTAACAATATCCCAATTGGAGACTGATAACAACAACTCGAGTGCTGCTGCACTTGCTGGACTATGCTCTGAACCTTGGATCTGGAAAATTTATCATCTTCACCTTCATGCTAGAAGACCAACTGAAACTAATCAGGAACTCAGTTTTTCTCTATTTACTACCTTTGTCAACATGTCTGCAGGATTCTGGCTAGTATGTATATTTTCCAGCTTCAACAGTTCATCTTCTAGAACAGACTGTATGAAATGGTACTTCAGATGTATATGTTTAGTCTTAGAATGGAAGGCTGAGTTCTTTTCAAGATGAATGGAACTCTGAATGTCACTATACAACCTGCTATCCTCCTGCTTCTTACCCAATTCCTCCATGAACCTCTGCAACCAAATCATCTCTTTACTATCATCTATAGTGTTGTTGTATATGTAACTTCGGAATGTATTTCATCTATGTATTTTATATATATTTATTGTACCCTTATTAGAGATGTGTTATTCCTCTATAAGGAAGTGTCGTCATGTGGATTGACAAGTGTCGCAAGTGTGTGTACTTGCCGATTGGTTATTAGACCACCATGTGTGGGGTCGGCCCTGAAATATATATATTATAATATGGATGTACCTAGCTAGACAAGTCGGCCCCATAAGGTCACCGGGCAAACAAATTAGTATAAATAGAGATTAGGTGATCTCTATTTAGATCGCTTGGAAAAGTATCTCACTCTCACTCAGAAAGTGGCGCACTAGTAAGGAGGAGGATCATCTGCTACTAGGAGACTATCTCAGTGTATTTTGGTTGTACTTTGGTTGAGCCATTGCTCTCTCTATATCTGAGGAAGTTGTGGGGTTTTTCAGCTTAGGGTTTTTCCCTCGGAAACTCCATGTCTCTTGTCTCTCATGCTTTTGATTCTTGTGATGCTTGTCATGCTTATTGTGATTGTCATGCATTGATATACTGTATATGTTATTCTCTCAGTAAAGATCCTAGAGTATTGTGAATTAATGCTCAAAATTTAACATGGTATCAGAGCTAACCTGAGAAGAAGACATTTTGCAGTGACAGAAACTTGAGTTCCTTGTTTATTGGGTTTCTCTCCACAGATTTTGGTAAAGCAGTATAATAGATTGACTCTACTCTTCAAGGCGCATCTATCTGTCCAATCAAAATTCAATTCCGAGCATTTTCAGATTTGGCCCTAAAAATTAAGGTTTCCACAAAAATAGGAATTTCTGAAATCTGAAGACATAGTTGGAAGCTCCTTGAAAAAATTGAAGTTTAGAGCTTTGGATCGATATTTTTGGTTGAGTAGATCTGTGGGAAGCTCAAACCCTAATTCAGGGCTCTCCCTAGTGAACCCAGGAGGACAAAAAGGCAAATATGAAGGGCAAATCTTTGCTGATCTCAAATTCTGAATACACCATGCTGATCAGCGCATCAAGGCGCATCTTTCTATCCTTTCAGAAAATTGAAATTCACATTTTGAATTTTTAGGGTTTTTCTGACAAACCCTAATCTGGGACCAGATCCAGTTTTCAGCATTTCAAGTGGTAAGACTTAAATATTTTCTATTTCCATTTGAAGTACTCTTTAAGATGTCTCACCACACCAAGATTGAGGATAAGCTTGAAGGAGATGATAACTTCCAAGCTTGGAAGTATAGGATTTGGTTAATCCTGGAAGAGAATGAGTTGGACTCATTTGTAAAAGAAGACACCCCTATCCCAGAGGATGAAGAGGCCAAGGTGTTGCATAATAAGAACTTGGTCAAGGCAAAGAGAATCATTGCTGATTCCATTAAAGACCATCTCATACCCCATGTGTCTTCTCTAAAGACACCCAAGGAGATGTTTGACTCTTTGACCAAGCCATTTGAAGGGAAGAACATAAATTGGAAGATGACCCTGCGGAACCAATTGAAAGGAGTAAAGTTTCAGAATGGAGAAAGCATTCAATCTTATTTTTCAAGGGTCTCCCAGATCAAGGAACAACTAGAAGCAGTGGATGAAATGGTGGAAAATGGTGAAGTGGTGATGACCACTCTAAATGGCCTACCCAGGTCATGGGATTCCTTTATTCAAGGAATTTGTGCAAGGAAGAAGTTGATCTCCTTCAACAGATTGCAAGAAGAATGCTCTCAAGAAGAAGCTAGGATTGTGGCCCGAGAAGAAAAGATGGGAAATGAAAATCAAGCTTTCACAGCACATGCCAGGAAAGGTCAGTCCAAGAAGGAATCATCTCATAACAGAAGATCCTCACACCACCATTATTATAAAGATAAGAAAGATCTCAGATGCTTCAATTGCAATGAGAAGGGACACTTTGCTTCAGATTGTCCCAAGAAGAAGAAAGACAACAACAACAACTTCAATAAGAAGAAGAAGAATAACAAAAGAAGATATCATGCTCATGCTGCCGAAGATGATGAACCCCCAAAGAAGAATTCTAGGGAAGAAAGTGATAGTGATGATGACTCATCAAGTGAAGAAGAATATGTTCTAATTTCTGCTCTCACAGGTACTATCTCCCATGGTTGTAATGATTGGTTGATTGATAGTGGAACTTCCAAACACATGATTAGGTTTAGGGAATATTATGTGAATCTATTTGAACATGAATCACCCCATAAGGTGAAACTTGGGGATGATTATCAATACCCAATCAAAGGAAGTGGTGAAGCCTCCTACAACCTAGATTCTGGAAAATATTTGAAGATGAAAGAAGTCCTTTATGTACCTGGGCTCAAGAAGAACTTACTCTCCATCTCTGCATTGGATGAAAAAGGTATGAGGGTTGCATTTGTGGATTGCCAAGTCCTAATGTGGCCAAACGGAAAGAACATAGATGATGCAATAGTGATTGGAGAACAAGAGGGAGGTTTGTATAAATTGAAGGGACAACCTGAACATGACATGGTACATGAATCCATGGAGCCAATTGAACTTTGGCATAGAAGACTTGCTCATATGCACTATAGAGCACTTCCAATTGCAAGCAAGGCTGTAGAGGGTCTTCCTGGAATCAAGACCAAACATGAAGGTGTTTGCAAAGGATGTGCAAAAGGTAAGAACATTAAGAAGGCTTTCCCAAGCAGTGAAAGCAAGGCAAAAGACATCCTGGAAATCATCCACTCAGATGTATGTGGTCCTATGTCATCCAGTTCTCTGAGTGGGTATGCTTACTATGTCTCATTCATTGATGACTTCTCCAGGAAGACTTGGGTATACTTCTTGAAGAACAAAGATGAGGTGTTTGATAAATTCAAGGAATTTAAAACCTTGATGGAGAATCAAACTGACAAGAAGATCAAAACATTCAGATCCGACAATGGTGGAGAATTCACCTCAGGTGACTTCAAGAAGCTTTGTAGTGATTCAGGGATTAAGAGGGAGTTGACTGCTCCTTATAATCCTCAACGGAATGGAGTTGCAGAAAGGAAGAATAGAACTATCATGGAAGCAGCAAGGACAATGCTGCATGACCAGGATCTACCTATGCATTTATGGGCAGAACAGAACACACCACAAGATATTGGACAACAAGACACTAGAAGAGGTCTTTTATGGTAAGAAACCTGAAGTCAGTCATCTCAGAATATTTGGTTGTCCAGTATACACTCATGTTCCAAAGGAAAAGAGGACTAAACTAGATCCTTCAAGAAAGAAGGGTATCTTTGTGGGTTACACTGAAATCTCGAAGGCCTACAGAATATACTTTCCAGGGTTCAAGAAGATTGATGTTAGCAGGGATGTAACATTTGATGAAAACTCAACATTCATCAAATCAAGGAAGGCACCTATCGAAGTTTATGAAGAACCTAAGGAAACTAGATTTCAAGACACTACCATGACTCAAGCAGTTCTAGAAGTTGTTCGTGAGTTTGAAGATCCGCAAGAACCTGTAGATCCACCCTGTGAGGATAACTCTCACAAGAGGAAACCTGCATGGGCTAGAGAGCTCCTTCAAGATGCAGAAAGATTTGGCATTCCAGAAGAAGAACACAGAGCAAAGAAGAGAACCAGATCACATACCAGCTATGTTGCTTTACTCTGTGACATTATGAACAAGGAGCCTTCCAGTTATGAAGAAGCAACAGAAAAGAAAGAATGGAAGGATGCCATGGTTGAGGAATACCAATCAATAATGAAGAATGATGTTTGGGATGTTGTACCAAGACCTAAAGAGAAGTTTGTTGTGACTTCTAAATGGATCTACAAAATCAAGCATGCTGCAGATGGCAGTGTAGAGAAATACAAAGCAAGATTCGTAGCTCGTGGCTTCTCTCAGAAAGAGGGAATAGATTATGAAGAAAATTTTGCACCTGTATCCAGGTATACTTCCATCAGAACAGTACTTTCCCTGGCTACAGTGATTAAATGGAAAATACACTAGATAGATGTCAAGATTTCCTTCTTGAATGGTGTAGTTGAAGATGAAGTATATGTAGAGTAGCCACTCGGTTTTGAAATACATGACAGGAATTCATATGTGTGCAGATTGAATAAAGCCTTGTATGGCTTGAAACAAGCTCCCAGAACCTGGTATGGTGGGATGGAAAGTTTCCTATCTAGTTTGGTCTTTACCAAGAGTAAAGCGGATTCCAACCTCTACTACAAGGTTGAGGAAGGGAATCCTGTGATTCTACTCCTGTATGTGGATGAATGATTTGTAACAGGAGATGATAGACTGATTGCAGATATGAACAGGAAGCTTGCTATTGAGTTCAATATGAAAGATTTGGGAATGATGCATTATTTCCTAGGTATGGAGGTGTGGCAGAGTGCAGGTCGGATCTTCCTTGGTCAAGGGAAGTACATAGTAGATATCCTGAAGAGATTCGGGATGATGGACTGTAAGGCCATGGCCACACCTATGGCATCGTATCTGAAGCTTCTATGTGATGCTTCATCTGAGCCGGTTGATGTCTCTATGTATCGTCAGATGATTGGGTCCTTGATGTACCTGAAGAACACGAGACCAGATATTTGCTTTGCGGTGAACACATTGAGTCAGTTCCTGACAGATCCGAGGAGTATTCATTTGGTTGTTGTAAAGCATGTTTTGAGGTACTTGAAGGGTACAGTGAATTATGGGCTCAAGTATGAGGCGAATCAAAAGTTTAACCTGCAGGGTTACGTTGATTCAGATTGGGTTGGTAGTGCTGCAGATAGGAAGAGCACATCTGGGTGCTGCTTCAATATGGGATCAGGTGTGATCTCTTGGTTTAGAAAGAAGCAATCTTGCGTAGCACTAAGTACAGCTGAGGCAGAGTATGTTGCACCCTGTTCAGCTAGTTGTGAGGTAGTATGGCTACGGAAGCTACTGTCTGAGTTAATTGATCTCCTGTTGCATGCTACTAGTATCTTCTATGATAACCAGAGTTGTGTGAAGTTGTCTGAGAACCCAGTGTTTCATGACATGTTGAAACACATAGAGATCAAATATCACTATATCAGGGATATGGTGTAGAGAGGAGCTGTGAAGCTCCTGTATGTTGTGACGGACGAGCAGATTGCAGATGTGCTGACGAAGCCACTAGCCAAGGTGAAGATCAAGTACTTTAGAGAGAGACTTCGCGTTCTTCAGATTGATGACACTTCGAGGAAGATGTGATGGACACATTTGTTGAAGCCATTACAAGTATGTTGGAATGAGGATCCTTCACATGGCTGTGGATGTAAGCGCTGGATGATGAGCATCAGGATGATGTTCTGGTAGATGCATTGTATGATCAATTGGATCATTTTTATGTATGTATGTATGCATCATGTTGGATGCTGGATATGATCAGCTGGATCATTTTTATGTATGTATGTATGCATCATGTTGGATGTTGGATATGATTAGTTGGATCATTTTTATGTATGTATGTATGCATCATGTTGGATGTTGGATATGATCAGTTGGATCATTTATATGTATGTAAGCATCATGTTGAATGCTTGGACCATGTATCTGTTTATGTATCAGGTGGATACATTGTATGATCAGGGGGATCATGTATGATGATATGTATCATGTACTTGTATTTGTATCAGGTGGATACACTGTATGATAAGGTGGATCATGTATGATGATATGTATCAGGTAGATACTTGGTATGCATCAGGTAGATGCATTGTATGATTAGGATGATCATGGATGACGAGCTTCAGGATGTTGCACCAAATGACATGTAGCAGGATGTTGCAGTGATGATGATCAGGATGATCATGTGTACATCAGGATGATGTATGGTGAGTATCAGGTTGATACTCTGTGGCCGTGGAACAGGTTGTGCAGAGAAGCATGTAATTTGTGCCATGGGAGATTTGCAGATGGTATTTCGAGGTTTTTCCTATGGCTTGTAATTCGTACACTGGGACATCTGGAAAATGATCTTTCGAGGTTTTGCTTGGGAGGACATATAATTTGTTCCCTTGGAGATCTGCAGATAGTCTTTCGAGGTTTTGCCTATGGCATGTAATTTGTGCCCTGAGATATCTGGCAGATGCTCTTTCGAGGTTTTATCCTATGGCATGTAATTTGTGCCCTAGGAGATCCGATAGGTTGAGCCATGTGCTCGTAATTAGTCCTGGGATGCTCTTTCAAGGTTTTTCCATGACCACATGTAATTTGTGCCCTAGGATATCCGATAGGTTGAGCCTTGTGCTCGTAATCAGTCCTGGGATGCTCTTTCTAGGTTTTGTGGTGACCACATGTAATTTGTGCCCTGGGAGATCTTATAGGTTGAGCCTTGTGCTCGTAATCAGTCCTGGGATTCTCTTTCAAGGTTTTGTGGTGGGGTCACATGTAATAAGTCCTGGAGATCTGGACAAGATGAAAAAGGCCTCAGATGCTCTTTAGGGTTCTTGCTAGTCAAGAGACTCTTTTAAGGTTTTGTGACGCACGTAATAAGTCCTGAGATTTCCACAGTATGGCCAGTGATGATGAAGACCTGCAGGTGGTGGGCCTACATCCAGTATGAAAAAGGACTGGCTCTGTAGAAATTCCTATGATGAGTAGAGTTAGAGATTGATTGAGATAGCAGCAGCAGTGATGATGATGATGACGATGCATCGATGACGATGATCTCAAGAAGAAGACTTGTCTAGCAGATTTGTGTCAATAAATACCTTCCTAGTTAAGAGGGAGTGTTGATGTTAATGTAACTTCGGAATGTATTTCATCTATGTATTTTATATATATTTATTGTACCCTTATTAGAGATGTGTTATTCCTCTATAAGGAAGTGTCGTCATGTGGATTGACAAGTGTCGCAAGTGTGTGTACTTGCCAATGGGTTATGAGACCACCATGTGTGGGTTAGGCCCCGAAATATATATATTATAATATGGATGTACCTAGCTAGACAAGTCGGCCCCATAAGGTCACTGGGCAAACAGATTAGTATAAATAGAGATTAGGTGATCTCTATTTAGATTGCTTGGAAAAGTATCTCACTCTCACTCAGAAAGTGGCGCACTAGTGAGGAGGAGGATCATCTACTACTAGGAGACTATCTCAGTGTATTTTGGTTGTACTTTGGTTGAGCCATTTCTCTCTCTATCTCTGAGGAAGTTGTGGGGTTTTTCACCTTAGGGTTTTCCCCACGGAAACTCTGTGTCTCTTGTCTCTCATGCTTTTGATTCTTGTGATGCTTGTGATGCTTATTGTGATTGTCATGCATTGATATACTGTATATGTTATTCTCTCAGTAAAGATCCTAGAGTATTGTGAATTAATGCTCAAAATTTAACATATAGAAACAACATACTCTGCTTCTATTGTTGAAAGTGCAACAACCTTTTACAACTTTGAAATCTAACTTACTGTTTTTCCACCTACAGTAAACACATACCCTATGGTGCTCCTCCTTCTATCTTTATCACTTGCCATATATGCATCAACATATCCCTATAGAACAGTGTATGAACCTCCAAAACATAATGCATGAGTGGTAGTACCTCTCAAATACTTGAGAATCCATTGTACTTCCTTCCAATGTTCTTTACCTAGATTGTTCATATACCTGCTCACACCTCCCACTATATCTGCAATATTTGGTCTTGTGCACACCATGGCATACATAAAGCTGCCAACTGTTGATGAATAGGGAACCATGGACATGTAATCTATCTCTTCATATGTCTTGGGACACATCTTCTTACTAAGTTTGAAATGGATGGCCAAAGGTGTACTGACTGGTTTTGCATTCTACATTCTAAACCTCTCCATGACCTTTTCTATGTACCCACCCTGAGACAATGTCAATTTGCGATTTTTCCTATCTCTTGTTATTCTCATACCAAAGGTTTGCTTTGCAGCACCCAAATCCTTCATCGCAAATGAATTAGCTAACTTCCTCTTGAGCACATTTATATCATGCATGTTAGACTCTGCAACAAGCATGTCATCCACATACAATAACATGATAATATATATTCCATTATCTAGCCTCTTGAAATAAACACAGTGGTCAAAATGACATCTACTATAACCTTGTTCTGTCATAAACCTGTCAAATTTCGAATACCACTTCCTTGGAGCTTGCTTCAAGCCATACAATCTCTTCTTCAACCTGCATACTATATTATCCTTCCCTTTGACCTTATACCCTTGTGGCCACTACATATAAATCTTCTCCTCCAAATCCCCATGGAGAAAGGCTATTTTTACATCTAATTGTTCGAGATTCAAATCTTCTACCACCACTAGACTTAAAATAGTCATAATTGAAGTGATTTTAAAAACAAGAGAAAACATTTCATTAAAATCTATACCTGTCTTTTGTGCAAACCCCTTTACAACAAGTCTGGCCTTTTACTGCTTATTTCCTTCATCTTCTTCCTTCAACCTGTAAACCCATTTGTTTTGCAATGCTCTTTTACCTGTAGGAAATTGAACCAAATCCCAAGTCTGGTTTCTTATCAATGAGTCCATCTCCTCATTCATGCCTTGCTCCCACTTCTTTCTAGTTTCCACCTGCATTTCTTCTTCATAACATTCTAGTTCACCAGAATCTATCATCAATAAATAATACATTGAAGGAGAGTATCATATAGGAGGTCTACTTAACATGGTAGATATTCTAACACTTGCAGGAGTTTGAGGTACCTGTTGTTGTTCTTGATTTTTGGCACCTTTGGAAATTCATTTTCTTTTATTTCACCAAGGACTGTGTACTCAGTGTTTTCCTTTTCTTGTTTCTTTCCTTGTAATTGATATTTATACATGACCTTTTCATTGAATACCACATCTCTACTCCTAATGATTTTTTTAATTTCATAATCCCATAAGTGATAACCAAAATCATCAACCTCGTATCCAATAAAGGTATATTTCTTGGATTTAGCCTCAGTATTTGTTATATTTTCTTTATCAATATGGACAAATGCTTCACAACCACAAGTTCTCATAAATGAGTAGTTTACCTTTTTACATGTCCATGCCTCCTCTGGAATCCCACCATCCAAAGTGCTTGAAGTCCCTCTGTTTATTAAATAAACAACAATATCTACAACATCTGCCCAAAACTATAAGGGAAACCCTGCATGCAATATCATACACCTTGCACACTCCATGATTATCCTATTCATCCTTTCTGACACACCATTTTCTTGTGGTGTTCTTGGGATTGTCTTCTCTCTATGAATCCCATGGTATGGAAAATAACTATCAAACTTCTTGCTGCAATACTCACCTCCATTATCTGATCTAAGACACTTAAAACTTTTTTCCTGTCTCATTCTCAACCAAAGCTTTCCATTTCTTAAAAGTAGAAAAAAAAAATTCAGATTTTTGTCTAATGCAATAAACCCACGTTTTTCTAGTTGCATCATCAATAAAAGTAACATAATAATGAGAGCCACCAAGAGATTGCACCTGAGTCGATCCCCATACATATGTATGTACAAGCTCTAACTTTTCACTCTTCTTTTATTTCCCAACCTTGAGAAGTCTGACTCTCTTATATTTTCCATAAACACAATTCTCATATAATTCCAAACTTACATGCTTCAGATTTGGTGGAAACTTCCTTGAGTGGAGAATCTGGATCCCCTTCTCACTCATGTGGCCAAGCCAATGATGCCATAATGCTGTATCTGTTCCTGTGGAAGCTAAAGAGATAGAATAGTCAGTATTATGAGGACATAAAACAATGTACCTATCCAGTCTCCTTTTTCTATCACCATCGATCCTTTAGTGATCTTCCACCACGTTTCTCCAAACATAGATAAACAACCACCATCTCCTAATTGCCCTGTTGAGATCATATTTATTTTCATAACTGGAATATGCCTTACATCTTTCAACAACCATTTAGTTCCATTCTTTAATTTTATCCGTACCTTACCCATTCCAACCATTTTACATGGCTCATCATCACCCAATAAAACATGTCCAAAATTGCCTAGAACATAATCATGAAAACATTTCCTATGGTGTGTAGCACGACATGAAGCCCTTGAATCTACTACCCAGTAATCACTAGTATTATCTAATGTAAGAATCAAGGCATGCTGTAACACATCACCTTCTACATTTGCTTCCTAGGTAGTCTTCTACTGTACATCTCCTTTCTTCTTTAGAGATTGCAGTCTTTCTTCCGATGTCTTGTCTTTCCACAGTTCCAACACTCTATATTTCTCAGTCTGGACTTGGATCTTCCCTTCCTGGACTTGCTGTGATTACTTGGGCTCTTTCCTCTCTCGCTTTGTCTTCCCCTGCTCTCCATGGTCAATGCATTACCTAATGTCTCACTTGTGATTTTTCTTCACATTTTCTCACTAATAATAACACCAACAACATCATCAAATTTCAAGTGTTTGAACTAGAGACAGAGTTACTTACTTCAATGACCGAGCCATTCCAACTTTCTGGCAATGAGCACAAGATTAGAAGAGCCCTAACCTCATCATCAAAATTCACTTTTACAGAAATTAACTGATTTGTAATCATATTAAATTCATTTAAATGATCAACAACAGATCCATCTTATGACATCTTCATATTAAATAAACACTTCATTAGAAATACCTTGTTGGATGTTGATGGTTTTTCATACAACTTACCCAATGTGCTCATTAGACCCTCCGTTGCATTTTCTTTTGAAATATTGAAAGCCACTGATGAAGCCATGCACAATCGTATTGTTCCCAATTCCTTTCTGTCAAGAACCTCCCATTCTTCATCTTTCATAGTCGTTGGTTGTTTTTCTTTTCCTCCCAATGGTAGGAATATATCCTTATGATACAGCTAGTCCTCCCTTTTTATCTTCATAAATGGTAGTTTTGGCTGTTAAATTTCTCGACCTTAAACTTTCCTTCTTCCACCATTGCTCCCACTCGAACCAGGAACCCTTCTTTCCTACCAAATTATATTCCAAATAGCCCTTTGGATCTGATACCAATTGTTAGAAAAACAGGATCGCAGATCAATAACAATAAACAAGATGAAAATATAAATCACATAAACACAATACAAGAGGGACACCAATATAACGTGGTTCACCCAATCTGGGCTATGTCCATGGAGAAATTACCAGTCCTTTTATGAGTATACCATCCAACAAATGAAGGGATACAACCTGCAACACATCTGCTGCAATTCCTCTTCAATCTCTCCCAGTCTCTCTTACACAATCATAGATATATTTACAATGCTACAATACATTACACAACCATATTACAATGTCTTCCTTTTAAAGGGAATTACCATGGGAAAATACTATGGGCTACCGAATACCATGGGCTCGTAAACTGTTGGCCAACAAAACAACCCATAAAATTTTTTTTAGGGGGTTTGCCCCTGAACCTCCTTTCTCATGGGTGCTGCCCCAAAACCCTTGTCAGGGGCCTGCTGGCCCCTGGACCCCCGTGAGGGGGCGATGCCCCCCCACCCGCTGGGTTGAGTGTATAGTTCACCTGCATATCATATAAAAATGGGGTACAAACATGACTAAAACAACAACATCTATGAATTAAGCAGATAAGGCTCCACAACCAACAAAAACAACAATATGGACACATCCACATGTAGTATTAAGATCATACCAAGAGAATCCACACCTACTGTCGCTTCAATTGGAAAAAAACAAAGTTATGTTACCCCACCATTTTTACTTACCTTTGATATATTTAATCATAATGTACATAATTTCATGGTGGATTATAGTGCTTCATCAAACATTATTCCTCTTTCTGTTTGCATAAAATTGGATGCTGATATGAAGCCTTGTCATAATCAGGTAATATAGTTTGATCGGTAAAAAGCTAGAGTGATGGGTGAATTAAAAAATGTGTTGATTAGGTTATCTTCCAACCCACAGATTCATCAAACCATCAATATAATTATTGCTAGTGTTCCAAAGGAATATGGTTTGTGGTTAAGTAGGGATTGATCTCAAAAGCTAAAGGGATATTTTGCTACAGATTGGTCACACCTATGGTTACTCTACAATGAGAAGCATAATAGGGTTAGGTTTTATAGGGAACCATACATGAAGCACATTGTGACAAACTTAGATGATCCTAGTGAACCTTCCCTATTCCTAGATTCAACCCTAGGGAATTATAGTGTCGATAAATTTTTCAGAGATTTCCATGCTGAGATATCACCCGTTGTAAATTCCACCAACCAGACTGAAAACATCCATTTCACCTAGACTAGTCCATCTATTGGAATAATTATCCCACATATAGACCTTAGATACCTTAGTATTATACTTTTGGTTGATTATTAAGTGTTTAGACCATGGTCAGTAGGCTCCCTAGTGCATGAATTGACTAGCTAATGATAGTTGTACACCATAGTGCCCTCATTTTCTCTATTTTCCTACTTTTATTGATCTTTTATGAGCTAGATTGTATTACTTGCTTTATTCTTTCTTTATCCATATTTTGTGAGTTCAAGGAGTTTTATTCCTGCTTTTCACATGGATTAGGATCAAGCAAGTGCGTTGGTATTATTTTGGAAAGTTTGCTAGATTTTTCCTAACCTCCTTCCATCTTTTTCTCCTAAAAATCCTCTAGCTTGCTGCCTTTCAATCACTCATGGAATACCTAAGCTTATTTAGTCAATTTGTGACCTCTTTCCTTGATTTGGATACTACTTTTGCCTAAATGGGGGATTTTTGCTAAATCTAAGCCTTCCAATTGTGAGCCACACGAATTGTCTCCAAGGCACTCGAATTTTCTTCTTAAGGATTTCTATATACTATATTAATGTTGTTCAATATCATGTTGATAAAAATTAAGTTCTAGAGTGAGTTTCCTCTAGTTGCCTCCATATTCTTCTTCTCATATTTTCTTGCTATCTCTTGAAAATATTCTAAGTGACGTTGTCTAATTGAATCTAGATCTCGGCAATCTAAATTCTCATATGGTATAATAGATAGTCTCATTCATAGCAATTTCCTATCAGAGCTACTTCCAGTTATTGCACCAAAAGTAGTGTAGGTTCCACATAAATCCTAGGGAAATTGCCTTGAATCCATTGGAGCAATCCTTTGTAGTCTACCTGGGTGTGAGGAACTCTTGAATGTGCTAACTATCGAGGTAAAAATTATTTCTTGAGTTATTTTTGCAGGTCATTGTCATCACCAGGAGCGCACCAACAAAGTATCGATCAAAATCAAGTTGTGATTCTCAATCTCTTCAATTATTTTGATTGGAAGGCCCACATGATCATCCAACTTCAAAGTAATGGTATTTATAGAATCACCATGGGGCTTGAAATTAAGCCAAATGTTGTAGCACAAAAAACTAAGTGGTTCAATAGGCCTGATGAAGCTTATAGTTTTCTTTGCTTCTTTGTTTCCCAATATCTTCTATTTCATATTGATACTTTGACAACTCCAAATCAAGTGTGGACCAAGCTAGATTCCCTCTTTGGAAAACAAGATGAGATCATAGGTCATTTATTGGAGACTGAGTTGATGTCACCGAGTCTAGGAAATTTCAATACCATGGAAGAATTCATCTCAAAATTCAAGAACCTAGTGCTTCAGCTCAAACAATGTGGTGTTGAGAATAAATAAGAGTAGCTAATCCTTTCCATTATGTCAAAATTGAGTCCCGGGTACTCAGTATTTGTGTCTACATTTCATGTTGCAAAGCTTGCAGTTCCCAATTGGAAGATGCCAACCTTGGATTCATTCATAGAGTCACTCACTCAATAGCAATATAACCTAGTTTAAATGGGGTCGTTGAGTCTCTCCAAGAACCATCCACTTGCTACTCATGGATCCAAGAGTTCCAAAAATTCCAAATCCAAAGGAAATAAAAAGATGATGTTAGATGAGGAGGACTCCAATTAAACTTATGAATATTCCAAAGCCAAGAAGATGAAGAACAAGAAAGAGATATCCAAGTGCTATGATTGCAGCAAAGGTTCTATGATAATCTGCAGGGATCTAGCAACCGTAACAAACTCACAATCAAACTCTCAAGAATGTTACAAAGAAGAAGAGAAGCATGCACGAAGAAGAGAAGAATGCACTCAATAATCACTCATAAACACAGAATAATGAACAATAACAGTATCAAACAATGAATAATGAATGCAAAGAATGTAGTACAATGAATTGTAAGGGAGCATCATATAGGATTCGAATTAGCCAAGTAGGGCATTCTAATCTGAGCTCAAAGTTTATCTTAGATAAAAATGGAGACATCATCCAGTCAGTAGTATCAATCATAAATGGTAAGATCCAGTCAAGTGTGTCCAACTGAGTCTAATAGAACCATCTAGGCATAAATCAGGGAATGGAGACTCCAAGGGGGGTGCATGAGGCTGTCAAATAGTCAAGTGGAACTCTAGAACTAGCTAGCTAGAAGCTACAAGCAGTCAACATGAGAAATTAGTGGAATAATTGCTTAATTAATGCACTAACTGGATGATAACTCCCGGTAGGTGAGAAAAGGTGCCCTAACTAAGTAATAACTGGTGGTAGGTGAGCAAAGGTGCCCAAAATGGTTGTGGTAGGTGGGAAGGGCACACCTGCCATGCAAAAAAGTCAAGGAGGGCACATTAGGTAGGTAGGAGGCCAAATTGTGGCTAAAGACATGCTCTAGAGAGCTAGAAGAAAGCTCTAGGTGTTGGGGAGACAACCATGATGATGACTAGATGCATGCAGTGGCATGCAAATGCATGCAGCATGCAGATTTGCATGCAGGCATGAAAAATATAAAAATGATGGTGTGAATATTCCAACACCCCCCTCAAGCTATACTATGAGACAATAACTGAAATCTAAAAAATAGGGCCCTGGTGACTAAGACCAAAGGTCACCCCATACAATCAATCTAAATAAACTAAGTGAGGAAAGAGGGAAAACCTAGTGGGAAGAAATCCCTCCCTCAAAATAGATTGAAGGATTGTAAAGTAGCATATCATCTCTCACCCCTGAAGGATGTAAGTGTCCTTCCTTTCCGAAGAAGGATCGATCGATCTGAAATGGATCAACAATGTGAGAAGGATGAAACCTTCTATTCTGAAAATCTGATCTGGATCTTCTATGATCATGTGGATCACCAACCAAATCACCGGAAGATCGGAGTGTAGTGGCTTCCCATCAAGGAAGAGGAGGAATACCAGGTTAGATATCTTTAGGTTCTTGTGGATCTAGATCTCCCATTCGCTCATCTTCATCATCAGTTGCTAGAACTTTAGGTTCTTGTGGATTTGGATCTAGCATTCCATCATCATCATCTCCATCTTCAGATTATGAATCTGAAATATCATGTGAAGATGCATCTACAACTGGCTCATCATCACATCCAAAATCTGAATATGAAATCTCATGTGAAGAAGCATGTGAAGCTGGTGTCTCATACTCCGAATCTGAACTATCATGTGATGGAGATTTTCTCTCTTGAAGCTCATCGTCACTCTAAAACTCTGAATCTGAAAACTCATGTGAAGAAGCAAGTGAAACTGGTTCATCATCACTTCCAAACTCTTAATCTGATGAAGTGGGAACAAAATCAGAAATGTGAACATCATGAAATTGATTCTGAAGGTGCATGTAGATCTATGATATCTTTCTTGAGCCATCATAGGTGAGATCATTACCAAAAGATTTAGAATCTGATGATGATGGATCTTCAACAATATCACTAGTGGATGTAGTAGTGATGGCCCATTTGGCCATAGGAGTTGAACCAATAGGTGTTATATCTTTAGGTTCTTGTGGATCTGAATCTAGAATTCGCACTTCTTCAAGAGTCCTCTTTTTCTCAATATTTTTAGATAGATCCTTGCCTTTCAAGCAACCTTTGCAGGTGCCATGAGAAATCATGTCTCTTAGAATACCATCAACCACATTTTGAGATAGCTTGTAGTTGAGATGAGATAGTCTACTCTCTTCATGTGCATGAGAGCGAAGAGCATACTCCTTTGAGAGAGGTAAGAAGTGTGAAAACTCATAGAGTTTTGTCTCATGATTTTCAACTCCTTTTGCAATGATTTCCCTTGAAACCATGTGTTGTACCTCAACTTCATTTGGAGAAAAGATCACTCTTTTAGGCTCTCCAATATGAGTCATTTGATACACTGAAAGAACATTAGCTACAAGAGAAGGAACATAAAGCACATCAGAAAAATATCCATGGTCAAGATAGATTCTTCCAATCCCTTGAGAGGAGACTTTTGAATCATTGCCCAACATGATGGAAGGGCCAACTGAGCTTTCGAAGTTGGATAAGAGATCTTTGGAGGAAGACATGTGTCTTGATGCTCCCGAATCTATGATGAAAGAAGAATCTGTTGATGCACTTTCCATGAGGGCATGACATCTTTCTTTGTCTTCGGAACTGGAAGGTTTAGTATCAGGATATTTCTTCCTTGTACATGCAGGTATAGGAAGATTGTTCTTCTCAAGTAACTGATCCATCAAATCTATAGTCTTCTTCATGCAAGTACTCTCAGTATGGAAACCTCTAAGACAATATGTGCACTTTGATCTTTTCTTCTGAGAATGATTGGTCTTCCTTGAGTTCGAAGCCCCATCTGATTGATATGGAGTATCTATAGGCCTTGTATCATTCGATCTCTTATCATAAATCTTTTCCTTGTATTTACCATTCACCCTTTTGGCCTTAGCAGCTGTAAGGGCCGAATCCAACTTGGGTTTGATCATTCCCATGGATATTAACTTCTCTTCCTCTTGAGTAAGAGATTGGATGAAGTCATCAAGTGAGGGAAACTTCCATTTTGGAATGAACATATTAGCTAACTAGAAAGTAGAGACAAAAACTGAGAAGTTTGGCCCCAACTTTGAGAGAATGGAAAGAATAAGTTGCTTGTCTTCTTTCACTATCTCATATCCTTCAACTGTGAAATCAAGATTTTGAACTTGGTGAGGAATGCATTAATAGATTCGAAGCTGCCAGGACTCAAACATATGAGTTCATTCTCCAATTTGTGTCCTTTCATATCATCTTTCTGTCCAAAAAAGGATTCAATCTTGTCCCAAACCTCTTTAGAGATGTAATATCGATGATGTGGAAGTGAAGATATTCATAAATTGAGAGAAGGAGGAGGCCAACTGCTTCATCAAGCCTATCCAAGTACTTGGACTTTTCAACTGCACCGAGAGGTTCTACCATCGTTCCGTTGAGTATTCAGGTGAAGCCCTTGGTTCTCATGAAGAGAGCCATCTTGTATTTCCACTCAACATAGTTGGAATATGTGAGCTTTAGATCCATCTGAACAGAGAAGGTCAAATAGTTGAATAAGAATTCGAATGGGTGAATAAAAATGCAAAACAAGAGAAGTTTTTGCTGATGGAGAATGCTACACTTTGACGGAACACTACCTTTTGAAAACTGAGCAGATAGACTAAGTACTTCACACCTGGATAGACCTCACTGGATTTATCCAATGAATTCAAGTAATAGAACCAGGATTTGCTGTGGAAACTCAGAGGCTTCTGGTGCTCAAGTGAAAGATAGCTAAAAAGAAATGTTGCAACTGCTACTGCTGCAATGGATGCAATTCGAATAGCTGTTGACTGCTCTTATACCATGTGATAATCTACAGGGATCTAGAAACTATAACAAACTCACAATCAAACTCTCAAGAATGTTGCAAAGAAGAAGAGAAGCATGCACTCAATAATCACTCATAAACACAGAATAATGAACAATAACAGTATCATACAATGAATAATGAATGTAAAGAATGTAGTACAATGAACTGTAAAGGAGCATCATATAGGATTCAAATTAGCCAAGTAGGGAATTCGAATATGAGCTCAAAGTATAGCTTGGATAAAAATGGAGACATCATCCAGTCAGTAGTATCAATCATAAATGGTAAGATCCAGTCAATTGTGTCCAACTGAGTCTAACAGAACCATCTAGGCATAAATCAGGGAATGGAGACTCCAAGGGAGGCACATGAGGTTGTTAAATAGTCAAGTGGAACTCCAAAACTAGCTAACTAGAATCTACAAGCAGTCAGCATGAGAAATCAGTGGAACAACTGCTTAATTAATGCACTAACTGAGTGATAACTCCTGGTAGGTGAGAAAAGGCACCTTAACTGAGTGATAACTGGTGGTAGTTGAGCAAAGGCACCCAAACCGGCTATGGTAGGTGGGAAGGGTGCACTTTCCATGCAAAAAATTCAAGGAGGGCGCATTAGGTAGGTAGGAGGCCAAATGGGGGCTAAAGACAGGCTCTAGAGATCTAGAAGCAAGCTCTAGGTGCGGGGGAGACAACCAAGATGATGACTGGATGCATGCAGTGGCATGCAAATGCATGCAGCATGCAGATTTGCATGCAGGCATGCAAAATATAAAAATCATGGTGTGAATATTCCAACAGGTTCCCATTATGAGCAATCTTGTTTTCAGAAAAAAAAAATTGGACATCATGACCAAGATGATTGAAGAATATAATATTGATGTTCCTGATTTTGCAATGTTGAACAAGAAAATTGTCTATGTGCTACTCGTAAAGGTAATCATCTATATGCCTCGGGTTCTTGAGTCAAAAATATTTCTCATGTCTCTTATTTTGATTCACATTTTGATATATCATAATCAAAAACCTCCATCCCTTCCTTGGAAGAATCTCCAAATAGTTCACCAAAGTCTCCTCCCAATCCTAGTTATTTTTCTCTAGTTTCTAATGTGTCCTCTGAAAGCTCCTTCCAACTCCATTTGAATCCTTCCAATTCTTATTTGGAATATGATATGCAGGATATGACCCCTTCCATGGAATTTCATCAACCATTGGATGTACAAAAGACTCTACAACCACCAAGTTCTCCAGTTGAGAAACCTCACAATTCCATGGTTTTCGATATTGTGCCACTTGTCTTTGTTATTCTTATGTCTTTCATATATTTTATTTGTGGATATACATGTATTTGTCCATCATTGGAATTTTGTTACACATGTATGGACTTGACCTTACCACCTATGGTTCGAATTTCAAGCCCTCAAATCCTCTAGACTCGCTCAATTGTCAGCATGACTCAATTGCAAACTCTTTTCCTATTGTGACCCTATTTGATCATGGAGACACTATAGTTTTATGCTCCATGTGATTTCTATTATAATATGTCAGAGTCTCATGAGCTCCATTGTAGAATTAGGAATGTGCTACATCATTTTGGAAAGAAGATACATGGTTTGATTCACCATATTGCAGTTGAACAAGAAACTGATCCCATTGAGTCCATTGATGCTATTTGGGAAGGAGTTTGAACATATTCCTTTTCCATCATTGATTATGTATTCAAATCAGATCATGTGTGTTTTAACAACAATAAGCATTCATATGATGCTCCTCCGTCACCAGATGATGAGTTTCAAGGGGTCTCTCCACATGTTTTTTTCCCACACTACATTTATACATTAGTGCATGTTCATGGAATCCACAATATCTTCATCGAGTCTTTTACCAAGAAGCAGTTCATTTAGCTCATACAAGTGAAGAACAAGATGATGTGAATACATTTAGTTATTTCCATGCCATGTCGATTCTTTAGGGGGAGGTTTCTTCCTAAGTGGTTTTCCCTCTTTCGTCGTTTTACATGGACAAATAATTTTTTTTTGTAAGGGATGACCATAAGCCATTGTTGCTTGGGCCCTAATTTTGTTTTAGTTTCACTCACACTAAGTTAGTATTAAGGGGGGGTGTTGGAATAATTAACCCACATCTAGACCTTAGATACCTTAGTATTACACTTTTGGTTGATTATTAATCGTTTAGACTATGGTAAGTAGGCTCCCTAGTGCAAAAATTGACCACCTAATGATATTTGTCCACCATAGCACCCTCATTTGCTCTAGTTTCTTGATTTTACTGAGCTTTTATGAGATAAAACGCCTTACTTGATTTATTCCTACTTTATCCAGACTTTGTGAGTTCAAGGAGCTTTATTCCTACTTTTCACATTGATTAAGATCAACCAAGTGCGCTAGGATGCTTTTTCCAAGTTTGCTAGCTTTTTCCTAACATCCTTCCATATTTTTCTCCTGAAAATCCTCCATCTTGTTTCCTTTCAATCACTCATGGCCTACATAAGCTTAGTTATCCAATTCGTGACCTCTTTCCTTGATTTAGAGACTTATTTTTCCTAGATGGGGGAGCTTTGCTAAATCTAATCCTGCCAATTGTGAGCCACTCGAATTGCCTCCAGGGCACTCAAATTTTCTTCTTAAGGATTTCTATATATTGTATTAATTTTGTTCAATATCATACTAATAAAAATTAAGCTGTAGAGTGAATTTCCTCTAGTTCCCTTCCATATTCTTCTTCTCATATTTTCTTGCTATCTCTTGAAAATATTATAAGTGAAGTTGTCTAATTGTATTTGGATCTAGGCAATCTAAATTTTCATACCATCTTCTTCCATTGTTCATAATGTATATAATGGAAATACAAATTTTAAGCTAAATAATTCATTTTGGACTTTATTTTTTGATGGTTCTAGATCCAAAAGGGAGCTAGAGCCAGATGGATTTTGATTAACCAATTAGGAAGTAATATTTTCATCTCTTGTAGATTATATTTTGAATGCAAAAACAATGTAGCTGAATATGAATATCTCATACAAGGTCACAAAAAGGCAATAAATTTAAATGCTAAAGCAATCCAAGTTTATGGTGATTATGAGATTATTTTTAGGCAAGTTAGAACTACAATTCATTACATCTCGAGGAATTTAAAAAACTATCAATTTGAGGTATGGAATTTAATTAATCATTTTGAGGCTTTTAATATAAATTATGTACCTAGAGCTCACAACTTTGATGTTGATTTATTAGCCAACGTTGCATCTAGGTTAATTCCACTTGAAGGTTTTTCTCTTGATGCTTTTTCTATTGAACTAATTTATAGACCTTCAATATAATATAACATTTACCAATTGGAAGGTTTTTAATGATTGTTGACAAATTAAAAACTTTCTAACCTCTTAGAATACATTTAAGGATGCATCGATTGATGAGGTCATAAACGATTAGTTGTCTTACAATGCATAATCAATTGATGTTGATCATACTACACAAAATCCCCCAACCCTAGAAAGTGTAGTTCCAAAACCAGTCATTAGATTAGAAATTTTTTATCATCTGTCGAATAAATTTAGGAAGGTTACAAATTGTAAAAAAAATAGCTCATGTATGATTTATCAAGTATTTAATCTAGGGACTAAATGAAACCCTCAGAATATCAATCTCATAATCAATTGTCCTCCCATTGATAAAGCATATTTTCTCAAACGTTTCAAGGAATACAAAGATGTATTCTCTTGGACCTATGTCGACCTCAAAAATTTTGATCCAAATTTCATGCAACCCAATTCCAAGCTCTCCAACAGAATCTAAGGAAG
Source organism: Larix kaempferi (assembly GCA_027924585.1). NCBI lineage: Eukaryota > Viridiplantae > Streptophyta > Pinopsida > Pinales > Pinaceae > Larix > Larix kaempferi. The sequence continues at coordinate 29,226,496 of BSBM01000458.1, forward strand.
AAGCATCCCAAGTTAGAACCGTCGTTCAAGAAGGAACCTGACAAACTCTTGGCTACTCGAATTTTATACACAACCCGCCATACTTAGTGGATAGAAAAAACTTGTCCCCGTTAGAAAGAAAAATGGAGATATTTGATTGTGTGTATACTTTCAGAATCTCAATCGAGCTTTTGAAAAGGAAAATTATCATGTTCCACCAAGGAACAAACTTGCAGAGATTTTCCGATTTAGAAATGTTTTCTCTATTGGATGGTTTTTATGACTATAATAAAGTCCTATTTTCACACACAAACCAATTAATAACAACCCTTATAACCCAATGGGGAACATTTTCCTATAGGAAAATTCCTTTCAGATTTAGTAATGTTGGGGCTACGTTCCAGCGAGCACTGGACATCACCTTTAGGGGATTGATTCATCAGTGTGTTATTCTGTACCTTGATGATGTTATAATATTTTCTAAAAATATAGGTTACCATATTTCTCACCTTAGACAAGTGTTTGAGTGATGTAGTAAATTTGGTATTTTTCTTAACCCAAAATAATAAATCTGTGTTGTCACTAAGGGAATATTGCTAGGGGTTTGTTGTTTCAATACATGGGATTATGGTTGATTTTGAAAGAAATTAATCTATTTCAAACATTAATCATCCAAATTCTAAAAAATCAATGTAGTCATTCTTAGGTAAAATTAATTTTGTTAGAAGATTCATTCCTAGTTTTGCACATATTGTCAACCTTTACAGGACATGATAAAGAAAGATGTAGTATTTAAAAGGGGTGACATGGAAAAGAACTACTCTGTCATAATTCAGGAAGATATTTCCAAATATCCAATGCTATGATTCCCAATTTTTCTAAGGATTTTATCCTATATACATTTTCCTCTAACATGTCTTATGCTACAGTATTAACACAACAAAACCATAAAGGGAATGAAGTTCCTATCTCTTTCATGAATTATGGATTGAAGGGTGTTGAATTTAGCTATCTAGAAGTTGATAAACATGATTTTGTTGTCTATAAGGTAGTGAAATATTCTAGGCCTTCTCTTTTCAAATCAAGAAAAAAATTCATTGTTCCATATTCAATAGTCAAAAATCTGTTGGTTCAAAAGGAGCTCGGTGAGAAATGAGCACATTGGTTGACTACATTACAGGAATATGACCTTGAAATCAATCCTTATGAACTTGTTAGAGGGAAAGGTCTATTCCAACTAGCTACAAAGTCTATTTAAGTACCTCAAACTGGGACACAAATGGGGAATGAGGAGTTCCTTTTTGAAAATGAAAATGAAATTTGTTGTGTGCCTATGGTTTCTGATCCTTAGTATCATGATATTAGATTCCTTTTAACACATGGAAATTCTCTTGAATATTTAGAATCTAGGAAAAAGAGAGCTCTTACATTAAAGTATGCTTCATATCAATTTATTAACAATGTTTTATTTAAAAAAAACATATGATGGATTATGCTTACAATGTGTTGACAATAATGATGTAGGTAAGATACTGGAAGAATTTCATGTAGGTACTACTGGAAGCCACTTTGGTGGAGAAACCACCACTAATAAGGTTCTTAGAGATTGGTATTATTGGACACGATGTCCAAAGATGATTATGTGTTTGAACTCAAATGTCAAGTCTTCCAGAAACCATCCAACATAATCAAGAAAGCAACATTCCCTTTGCAACCTGTCATTGTTGGTGTTCCTTTTCAGCAGTGGGGTTTTGATATCATTGGTCCAATTAACCCACCATCATTGTTTCAACATAAATACATTTTTAATACCACATTTTACATCACTATATGACTAGAATCAATTCTACTACATGTGGTCAATACAAATTAGATGACTTCATTCCTTGAAACCCATATTATCACTAGGTTTGGTATTCAAGAGTCATTAGTTTTTGATAATGCATCCTAATTTTCTTCTCTAAATTTAATTGAGTTTGCATTAGAAAAAAGGTATCAAAATTAACTACTCATCAAATTATTACCCTTAAGGAAATGGCCTAGATGAATCCACTAATAAAAATTTCATTAAGATTCTGAAAAGGACTGTGGCTAATCACCATAAAAATTGGCATAATACTTTATCCAATTCCTTGTGTCCATATCACATAGCTCCCAAAATTTCCATTGGGAATTCACCTCTCTTTCTTGTGTATGGAAAATAATCCATCCTTCCTCCCAAAATTTTCTAAAACTTGCTAAAACTGGAAGAAGAAAGATAAAAGGAAAAACATAAATTATATCAACACCAAGAACTTGTCAAACGCTGGTTTAATGAAATATATTCTTCTAAAAGAGAGTTATATTTAGGTTATTTGCTACTCAATTGGGATAAATTTCAAGAATACAAGGGTGAATAGACCAAATTTCAACATCTTTGGCTAGGACCATTTACTATTACAGAAAAACTTGGTCCTAATACATTCCGATTGCAAACACCAGAGAGATAACCTGGAACCTTTCTAGTGAATGTTCAAATTCTCAAGAAGTATTTTTCTTAGTCTTTTAGATTACTGATGTATCATAATATTTAGTAGTTTCTCTTTAGTTTTTCTTGTAATTAGTTTGATTTGAAATTTTGTTTTTTATTTGACTTGGTTTTAGTTTTCCTTTTCAAAATAATATGGTTACTTTTAATTTACACTTGGTATATATCAACTCTTCCTGAATCATTTAAATTCATCCATTCAAGAGACATCTTAAGGGAAACGCCATTTTTGTGATCTACTCAATGATGAAGTAATTTCATGAGTTCTAACAGATTTATTTATACTGAACAAGTTTTTTTATCATTATCCAAATACTTTAACACAGAGGATTGAATATTTTTTGTTTTAAAGAATAACCTTAAAGGAATAAGTGGAATTGAGGAGATTGGTTATCGATAAACTCTTTACGTCACCACGTACACACAAGGAGTTTTATATTTTCTTCTCCATCTATGATTATCTCCATTGATATTAGCATTATTTGCTTATGATATTAGCTCCTCTTATTTTGATCATTTGTGACTAGAGCACTTAGGTAAAAATGGTTAAAAGACAACCCTGTTGAGGCTATGGATGCTTGCTAGTAGCAATGGCTCTATCTATGACATATGGGGTTCATGTATTCCAATTAAAAGTATATACATATACATAAACCCGCATGTCATCCATGCTTTTAAGAAACTTCGGAGTTGGCTCCCCCATTTATGTAAGCAAAGGAATTCTTAAACCATTTATCTATAATCAATGTGATGGGATCAAAGCAGCAAAGTGGGTTAAAAAGAAACCCTGTTGAGGCTATGGACACCTTTAGGAAGCAATGGGAATGCCTATGATATTAAGGTTAAAACTAAAAAAACTAGTTGAATCTATTCACGCTTGTTATGTTTGAAGGTTGTCCTTGATAAGTTTATTTTCCAAAAAAAATCTAATCATTTCAATAACTCATTTTTTTTACTTATGGATAATGGATGGATCTCTTTGAAAGTACTCAATATTTTAAGTTCATATCTCATATGGATGGGCCAGGTGAAAGCAATAATCATGGCAGCAAATTAATTAAATTATAACTATATCCCAAACTTAAAACTCTTGAAAAATATGAGTACATTTGATTTTAATAGAGATAAATGTTTCTCCTCGTAAATCACTATTTGTTGTAGCCACAACAGATCCCATCAATTTTTTTTTAAATAATGGAACCCCTTTTTAATTTTCCTCATTTTGTTCTTTGTTTGATTTTATTTGAATTAATCTTTGTATTTTCATTTGCAAATAGTTTAATTTTTTCTTCAAGATATTCCTTTCAAGGGTTTAATCTATTTCAATGTAATTTAGTTGTGAAATACCCTTTTTCCTTCTTAAAATTATCAAATTTGACATCTCGACATATTCCTTGACGTTAAATTAACTTTCCGACATTTTATTTTCGATATTTTGTAAAAAAACTTAAATATGTCAGACATCGAACATCATGCCATTATTTTGATTTTTTATTTGAACGTTTCAACATTTATACACTTGATGTGACCAAATTATCGACCTTCTAACATTCACTATGCTTTATGAAGGTATAAATTTTCCCTCCCAATGTTTTGGGCCCACGTTAATTATTTATTTTTCTTAACTACAATCTCGGATCTGATACTGCAAAATGATTTTTTTTGAAATATTTCTAACCTCCTAATGTTTTTCTGCCTGACTTTCCTTTTTTCTGCCTGACTTTCCTTTAGGATCGATTTTATCGAAAACATTTTTTAACACTATTTTTTTCTCTTTTGACTTCCAACATCTGACATTCTTAGAAATCATATGTTAGAACCCCTTTGTATCATTTGGAAAGCTTCTGCTCAAGGTTTCCTTTCCATAGATTTTGTATGGAAATTTTCAAAAGCATGGGTTAAATCAGGTTTTAATAATCGTTAATGAATGTGCCATCGTTTTATCCCTCTACATTCAATTTTTATTTGAATGGTTGATCCATAGTGTTTTTAAGAAGAAAAAAACTTAGATTTTTTTCATAATTACTTTCGATCTATCCCTTTTAGCAAGCAATCTTCCGCATTGAGTTTCAAACCGACATCCTCAAGCTCACTCTAAACTACTTATTAACACTTGATAAGATCTTGAGGTATTGAGTTCATATAACAATTTTTCCAATAATTTTGATTTTTCTTCTATTATTCTTACTGTGGTTGGTATTTGCAGGTAAATAAATTTCACCATGGTAAGAAAGGGAAAAACTAGGGCCATAAACCATGTGGATGATTTTAAGGCAAAGGATCCTAATTTTGGCATTTATTTGGACATAGATTACTATAATGATGACCCACAGTGTTTGAACTGGGTGTTTATCTACAATCTCTTCGACAATGGATATTTTACATAGTTGAAGGATGAAGCTACTATTTTCCAGAAGACCAGAAGTAGTAACATACACACCATTATTACTTGTCCTGCCACCATGCCCTACCCTACACATATATGCTCAAATGGATTATTGCCTACATGGATCAACCTATGAGTACACTCAATGATGTCACTGGTATGGTAATTGCATTCTGTAAACTATATACCTTCATTATAATATATGCTTTGAAAAACCCTCAAGTGTTGCTCACTGTCGGTCCTTCCGCTGGGTATGAGAAGAAGTTTGACTTGGTTGGGTTGGTTAAAATATGGTGGCTCGATGAGGATAGTTTCCAAGTCAAATGAAATAAGTTATATGCCATCTAGTACCTCAAAGAGCCCTTCAAGCTGCTAGCATCCCTGCTCTATTGATTATATGTCTTGGGGAACTGCACTCTCTTCAAGTTAGAATGGGCATTGTTAGGTAATCATATCACTACACATGGCAAGGTATTCAATTGGGCACATATCTTCTATGTAAATTTGAAGTATGACATTAATTTAATTAATATTGAACCTGCCATTGAGAAACCTAGGTTTTATATGGATATATATTTGGACATAATTTTTGCATCATTCAAATTCCCTTTGATGAAATGGTGTTTCAATGACAAAATTCCACCTATCCATATTTATTGTGTTGCTCCGTGGGAGGAAAATTATAAGAAACGCATAAATGATATATGTCATGGTTTTCTAAGTGTTGTCCATTTGGTTATTTTTAAGAAGAATGCATATCATCTATCAAAGGAGTCTAAGAAACTAATTTCAACTATGGTAGATTGGTATGTTGTTGAATATTTCACCTATATTAGGATCTAGGGACACAATTCACTACATTTCTTTCCTAGGCATGTACCTAAAAGGATGGTTTTGGAGGATATTTCTTACTAGACAACAGTCGAGAGAATTCATGATCGGTGTACAACTATTAAGAGGAAGGCTTGGCCAATATTTACTCTAAATTTAGGGAATTTATTAATTCAGAGTGCCCCACATGCATAGTTCATGGATGCAAAACTAAAGGAGTTAAAGTTGGAAATGGGAATTACTATGATGCATGCATGACCCATTACATTGTGTTGAGAATCATTTTTCAGTTGCTTAGTTAAAATTTGCCTATGTTCATCAAATTGAACCTGATGATTTTTTTTATCAAGGATCCTTGAGCTTTGTGGATGTACTTGGTAAAAAATATTATCCTACACAAATAGTACTCATTCATGAATCTCAAAATACCTAGAAAACACAAGTCTTGGAAGAAAGAAACAAGTTGTTTGCTGTATAGGAGGAAGGAAAGGATAAGGCCATCATTTTAAGTTCTACACAGTTTAAAGGTTTAGTATAATAGTGCTCAGACCAATTAGATGATCAATATTCATCGAAGGCCAATGCTTCAACTGAACCTGTCAAGTCCCATACTCACAGTGCAAATATTTAAAAGGTAAGGAACCTAAAAGGCCTAATCCTTATATCATTATTGGTTTTGAATTAGAGGTTATTAACAACATGTAAAAGGTTTCATTCACCAGTATCCGTAACCATATTCCTAACAAATCCTTAGATTAGATCATTGTCTTAGATGAAGAGAAACCGATAGAAGAGATACTCCCCACAAAAAACATTTAGGATTCATCAAACCCTGTACCCATGTTGATTCAAATTGAGCATAATGCAAGTGTTCCATATATTTATTTGACCATTGTCCCCCATAAAATTTCATAAGAAGTTAATGGTTGAATGACTAAACAAACTAACAACCATTCTCATCATGATCCTATGGATTCTCAACCCTCTATTGCACCTACTCAAATTTTTTTCCCTATCTGATCCTATTGATTGAACATAGTCTCAAACTCAAGACTATCCTGATACTTGACATATTTCCCCTGATCTTGAGAAAAAACCATGGATTTTGACACTATTCCTTCAACTAAAGATAGTGGTGGGTTGACCTTATAGTTTTATAATACCCTCACTTCAACTCAAACTTCCCATTATGAGTTGGAAACATTACCTTCCATTGTCCTCCAATTAGTTCAAGTCAACCCTTAGGTTCTTGATGTGTCATCCCAAGGCCATTTAATTGTTACTTTTGAGTCTATACCTACTGTGTCATTTGTTTCTCCCTTAGTCTCATTTGCTCAAGAGAGTGTGTATTTTGGAGAAGATGTATGTCATGTACCCAGTTTGACAACACCATGGAGAAACCACTAACCCATCCAACTCCATGGGTTCTAGTGGAAAATTATTAACAAGGGAGTAAATTTTGGCCAAGTACTATAGGAAATTAAATAAATTAGCTAGGGAGATAATTTGGACTATAGTTGTTTTAGAATAAATTAAATTGGAGGTGATGCAATTAATATTTTGATATTTAAATTTTATTTGAATTTAATAATGAGTTGGAAAAGGAGATAAGGTGGGACAAATAAGTTTCCTTGCAAAACAATGAACCTTGAAAAAAGAAAGCAACACAAAACAAGAGTCAGTGAAAAGCAGGAAAGTGGAAAAAGAAGGAAGAGCAAAAGGCAAAGAAAAGTGGAAAGAAGAAGAAAAGTAGGAAAGTTCTCTAAAGAAAATAAGAAAGAATTTTCCTTATTTTTGCAACTCAAGAAGGATTAGAAACATCCATAAAAGCTACAGGGTCCAAGTTTAGCAAGTAAGGGCACACCCATGAGGTTAAGTGGGTCCAAACACAATCCAACTAGTCAATGAAACATCAATGCCTCTTCCAATTTGAATTTATAAGAGGATAAGCTCAACAATGAGGATAAATTTCTATAAAAGAAGGAGGAGAACTCCATTTCACATGTTTTGACAGTTATTGCATTCAGTTTTGAGAGCTTTGAGCTTTCAATTGACTTGGGAGTTGTTCCCCTAGTCACCAACTGGGAGATGTGCCCATGTTGCTTTTTCTGCTAGTTGATTCTACATCTAGGATTCTTGGAGGATGGTTTCCAGCCATCATCACTGATATTTTTCAGGTCATTCAAGTGTTTTTAGGTCTGATTTGAATATTTGAAAAAGAACTTATAATCTATTCAATTCACATTCTAGAGATCTTTGTTCTTCTCAACAATTATTGGATGCAATGAATGCTAACAAGTCCTATGAGTGTTCTGCGAGGGATTTGAGCATGAAATTTACATAATTTATTTTATGAATACTATCCATGTCGTAAATGTACTGAAATCCATAAACAATCTGAATTTAATTAAAGTTTTGCAAACCTCTTCCAAATCTTGTTGCAATTTTGACTAGTTTTCCAGTTGTATGTGGTTAACTGACTTCTGCTCCACAAATTTGCATTCTATCAGTTGTTGGTGTTATATAAGAGTGTTAAGAACATGGTTCAGTTCTTATTTCAGTGATTTGTGATCCTTTTATTCCCTCAATTTCGCTTTGGAATTCTTCCTCTTGTGCATTCCTAGAATTGTCTTTCTCTTCCCGAGCCTCCAAAACACATCCAATTGAGTCTAAACTAATAAGTTTGAGTATTATTAGTGGCTTGGGTATTATACACATGTCATCCACCTTCTGATTTCTCCTGAATATTGTGTACATGATCTAGTTTGCATATGTTGGTGTACCCAGGAAGCCTTGGAGTAGACTTCAGCGACAGCGGATTTCGAAACATAAAAGGTCCCAGTATGTTGTGAAAATGATTCTTGATTCTAGCTTAGGAACTGGTGTTTATGATTCTACACCTTTATTATCATACCTTCTAGATCCAAAGATTCCTTTTGTCAATCTTTGGGTGGGTTTAGCTGTGTTTAGTACTAGCTTCCTCAAGACTAGTTTTTATAACTAGTTTCAAGTCTTTGAAATTTTCTGATTTAAATCTTGTGATTGAATTAATATCCTTGAAATATGACTTGGGGGATATTACAGTCGTATCAGAGCACTCTCCTCTACTCTTGCGGAAATTAATCTCTCTCAATTGAAGAAGTTGCATCCATGAGACTAGCACTAGCTAGTGATAATTTCAAATGGGATGATGAGGAAGCATCCTGTTCTAATGATTATGTTATTTATGATGTTGATAGATAGTAGATGGTGCATGAGGACGCTGAATCCTTGTATGAAACTATGTGCATAGAGAATATAAGGTTAAATCTACCAGATTTCAGTATTATGGATGGAAGAGTGTACTATGGGGGAAATATTCTTGGAGTCAATCCTTTTGAGTACCTCATAGAATACCAGAAAATAAGGAAAGAGATCCAAGAGGTCTTGACTTTTCGAGACTTTTGTACTTTCAAATTTGAAAGGTTGTTTCCAAATGAGGATCCCTGTGATAGCACATATCAAAGAAGAGTAAGTGATATTGTTTATAATGTGTGCAAAGAAGTGGAGCATATGTTGCAGCAGAGTGAAGCATCACCATGCTCTACACCCATTGAGACAGTGAATAAGTGTGGTAGAAATTTCTTTCTACAGGTAAGAAGAGGTTCTCTTAGGTTAGACTAGGATGTAGCTCTAATCTAAGACAACTAAGTAACAAATGCAACCTTGAATCCTAAACTAAACTCATATACCAAGATTAAACGTATTTGATAGTGACAGAAGGATGTAACTCACCTTCAAATTGGACGTTTGTCCTGCTTCCAGCTTTGATCCCGAAGTTCCCAAATTGAACCTGTCAAGATCAAACAAGAGACAAACACGCAATATCTGAAATACCTTGAAGTACAAGTTAGATTCGAATCTTACTAGATACACTTCATATCAATGATTCAAGCACAATGCACATGAAATGAGAAACACGACAAGTTATTATTAATGGAAACTTGAAGACGCTTACATATAGTTTCTTGATGTCCAAGTATTAGCTCCAGCTCCAAAGATTCCTCCCTCTATCTATCTCTGCAAATATATCTGCTGATGTATATGTAACTTCGGAATGTATTTCATTTATATATTTATTGTACTCCTATAGAGATGTATTATTCCTCTATACAGAAGTGTCGTCATTTGTATTGACAAGTGTCGCAAGTATGATAACTTACCGATGGGTTATTAGAACACCTTGTAAGGGGTCAGCTCGATATAATGTAATATGAAGTTATTGTGCCTAGCTAGACAAGCCATCCCCATAAGGTTATTGGGCAAACAGGATAAGTATAAATAGAGATAGGGAGATCTCTATTTGGATCACTTCAAAACTCACACTTCCTTCACTCGGAAAGTGGCACAAATTTGAGGAGGAGGATCAGCTGCTAAGAGGAGTCTATCTCTTGTACTTTGGTTGAGCTATTGTTCTATCTATCTCTGAGGAAGTTGTGGGGTTTTTCACCTTAGGGTTTTCCCCATAGAAACTCTGTGTCTATTGTCTCTCATACTTTTTCTTCTTGTGATGATTGACATGTTTGTTATGATTGTTATGCATTGATATACTGTACATGTTATTCTCCCAGTAAAGATCCTAGAGTATTGTGAATTAATGCTCAAAATTTAACATGGTATCAGAGCTAACCTGAGAAGAAGACATTGTGCAGTGACAAAAACTAGGGTTTCTTGCTTATTGGGTTTCTCTCCACAGATTTTGGAAAAGAAGTATAGTATATTGACTCTACTCATCAAGGAGAATCTATCTGTCCAATCAGAATTCAATTCTGAGCTTTTTCAGATTTGGCCCTAAAAATTAGGGTTTCCACAAAAATAGGAATTTCTGAAATCTAAAGACATCGCTAGAAGCTCCTTGGAAAAATAAAATTTTAGAGCTTTGGATCGAAATTTTTGGCTAAGTAAATCTCTAGGAAACTCAAACCCTAATTCAGGGTCCTCCCCAGTGAACCCGAGAAGACTAAAAGGCATACTTGAAGGGTGAAGCTTTGCAGATCTCAAATTATGAATACACTAGAATGATCAGATCATCAAGGCACATCTTTCTATCCTTTCAGAAAGTTGAAATCCACATTTTGAATTTTTAGGGTTTTTTCGACAAACCCTAATCCGGGACCAGATCCAATTTTCAACAAAGCAAGTGGTAAGACCTAAATCTTTTCTATTTCCATTTGAAGTACTCTTTAATATGTCTCACCACACCAAGCTTGAGGATAAGCTTGAAGGGGCTGATAAATTCCGAGCCTGGAAGTATAGGATTGGGTTAATCCTGGAAGAAAATGAATTGGACTCCTACATCAACTCTGAGGTCCCTATCCCAGAGGATGAAGAGGCTAAGGTATTGCACAAGAAGAACTTGGTCAAGGAAAAGAGAATCATTGTTGATTCTATCAAAGACCATATCATACCACATGTGTCATCTCTAAAGACACCCAAGGAGATGTTTGACTTCCTGACCAAGTTATTTGAAGGGAAGAACATAAATCGGAAGATGACTCTGCGAAATCAATTGAAAGGGGTCAAGATGTTGAATGGAGAGACCATTCAATCTTACTTCTCCAAGGTCTCTTAGATCAAGGAACAACTTGAAGCTGTGGATGAAGTAGTAGAAAATGATGAAGTTGTTATGACTACTCTGAATGGCCTACCTAGGTCATGGGACTCCTTTATTCAAGGAATCTGTGCATGAAATAAATTGATCTCTTTCAATAGATTATGGGAGGAATGCTCTCAAGAAGAATCTAGGCTTGTAGCACGAGAATAAAAGATTGGGAATGAAGATCAGGATCTCACATCTCACACCAAGGGAAGCAAGTTTAAGAGGGAGAAATCTCATAACAAGAAACATTCTCACCCTTATCACAAAAAGAAAGATCTATCTCATGTTCGATGTTTCGAATGTAATGAGAAGGGACACTTTACTTCAGAATGTCCCAAGAACAAAAGGGACAACAACAAAAACAACAACTTCAACAAGAAGAAGAAAGGTAGCAAAAGAAGGTATCAATGCTCATGTTGCTGAAGATGATGAACCTCCAAAGAAGAAGGCTAGAGCAGAAAGTGATGATGATGATTCATCAAGCGAAGAAGAGTATGTTCTAATCTCTGATATTGGGGTTTAAAGAATATTTTGTAAATCTATCTGAACATGAATCACCCCATAAAGTGAGACTTGGGGATGAATATCAATACCCCATCAAAGGAAGTGGTGAAGCCTCCTACAACCTAGATTCTGGAAAGTCCTTGAAGATGAAAGAAGTTCTCTATGTACCTGGGCTCAAGAAGAATCTACTCTCCATAACTACATTGGATGCAAAAGGTATGAGGGTTGCATTTGTAGATGGCCAAGTTCTAATGTGGCCAAAAGGTAAAACTATTGATGATGCAATAGTGATTGGAGAGCAAGAGGGAGGCCTGTATAAATTGAAAGGACAACCTGAACATGCCATGGTGCATGATTCCATGGAGCCAAGTGAACTTTGGCATAGAAGACTTGCACATATGCACTACAGAGCATTACCAATTGCAAGTAAAGTTGTAGAAGGTCTTCCTAAAATCAAGACCAAGCATGAAGGTGTTTGCAAAGGATGTGCAAAAGGAAAGAACATAAAGAAAGAATTTCCAAGCAGTGAAAGCAAGGCTAAAGGAATCTTGGAAATCATCCACTCTGATGTATGCAGTCCGATGTCATCCAGTTCTCTGAGTGGGTATATTTACTATGTCTCTTTCATTGATGACTTCTCCAGGAAGACTTGGGTTTACTTCTTGAAGAACAAAGATGAAGTATTTGATAAGTTCAAGGAATTCAAAACCTTGATGGAGAACCAAACTGATAAGAAGATCAAAACATTTAGATCTGATAATGGTGGAGAATTCACCTCAGGTGACTTCAAGAAGCTATGTAGTGATTCAGGGATTAAGAGGGAGTTGACTGCTCCTTAGAATTCACAACAGAATGGAGTTGCAGAAAGAAAGAACAAAACAATCATGGAAGCAGCAAGGGCAATGCTGCATGACCAGGATCTACCTATGCATTTATCGGCAGAAGCAGCTAGGACAACTGTATATGTGCAGAACAGAACACCCCACAAGATATTGGACAACAAGACACCAGAAGAGGTCTTTTTTGGTAAGAAACCTGAAGTCGGCCATCTCAGAATATTTGGTTGTCCAGTATATACTCATGTGCCAAAGGAAAAAAGGACTAAACTAGATCCTTCAGGAAAGAAGGGTATCTTTGTGGGTTACAGTGAAAGTTCAAAGGCTTACATAATATACTTTCCAGGGTTCAAGAAAATTGATGTCAGCAGGGATGTAACATTTGATGAAAATTAATCATTCATCAAATCAAGGAGGACACTTGTTGAAGTTTATGAAGAACCTAAGGAAACTAGATTTCAAGACACTACCATGACTGAAGCAATTCTAGATGTTGATCGTGAAATTGAAGATCTGCAACAACCTGTAGATCCACCCCGTGAGAATAACTCTCACAAGAGAAAACCTGCATGGGCTAGAGAGCTCAGTCAAGATGTAGAAAGATATGGCATTCTAGAAGAATAACACAGAGCAAAGAAGAGAACTAGATCACATACCAACTATATTGCTTTACTCTGTGATATCATGAACAAAGAACCTTCCAGTTATGAAGAAGAAGCGGAAAAGAAAGAATGGAAGGATGCCATGGTCGAAGAATACCAATCAATAATGAAGAATGATGTTTGGGATGTTGTCCCAAGACCTGAAGGGAAGTCTGTTGTGACTTCCAAGTGGATCTACAAGATCAAGCATGCTACAGATGGCAACATAGAGAAATACAAGGCAAGATTCGTAGCTCGTGGCTTCTCTAAGAAAGAGAGAATAGATTATGAAGAAACTTTTGCTCCTATAGCTAGGTACATTTCCATCAGATTAGTACTTGCCTTGGCTGCAGCGATGAAATGGAAGATACACCAGATGGATGTCAAGACTGCTTTCTTGAATGGTGTAGTTGAAGAGGAAGTGTATGTGGAGCAGCCACTCAGTTTTGAAACACATGACAGGGAGTCATATGTGTGCATATTGAAGAAATCCTTGTATGGCTTGAAGCAAGCTCCCAGAACTTGGTATGGGAGGATGGACAGTTTCTTATCTAGTTTGGGCTTTACCAAGAGTAAAGAGGATTCCAACATTTACTACAAGGTTGAGGAAGGAAATCCTGTGATACTACTCCTATATGTGGATGACCTATTTGTAACAGGAGATGATAGACTGATTGGCGATACAAAGAGGAAGCTTGCTGCCGAGTTCGATATGAAGGACTTGGGGATGATGCACTATTTCCTAGGTATGGAGGTGTGGCATCAAACCTGAAGCTTCTGTGTGATGCTTCATCTGAGCCAGTTGATGTCTCTATGTATCATCAGACGATTGGGTCCTTGATGTACCTGACGAATACGAGACCAGATATTTGCTTTGCGGTGAACACATTGAGCCAGTTCCTGATGGATCTAAGGAGTGTTCACCTGGTTGCTGTAAAGCATATTCTGAGGTACCTGAAGGGTACAGTTCATTATGGGCTCAAGTATGATACAAATAAAAAATTTAACCTACAGAGTTATGTTGATTTGGACTGGGCAGGTAGTGCTGTAGATAGGAAGAGCACATTTGGGTGCTGCTTTAGTATGGGATCAGGTGTGATCTCTTGGTTTAGTAGGAAGCAGTCCTGTGTAGCACTGAGTACAGTCGAGGCAAAGTATGTTGCATCTTGTTCGGCTAGTTGTGAGGAAGTATGGCTTTGGAAGCTACTGTCTGAGCTATTTGATATCCTCTTGGAGACTACTGGTATCTTTTGTGACAACTAGAGCTGTGTGAAGCTGTTTGAGAATCCCGTGTTCCACGACAGGTCGAAACACATAGAGATCAAATATCACTATATTAGGGATATGGTGCAGAGAGGAGCAGTGAAGCTTCTATATGTTGTGACAGACGAGCAGATTGCAGATGTACTGACGAAACCACTAGCCAGAGTGAAGTTCAAGTACTTCAGAGAGAGGCTTGGTGTTCTTCAGATTGATGACACTTCGAGGAATAAGTGATGGATACATTTGCAAGAGCCATTCCAAGCATGATGACAGGGGGATTCTTCCATGGCTGTGGATGTAAGCGCTAGATGATGAGCATTAGTACGATGTTCAAGTTTTTGCTCTATATGATCAATTGGATCATCTATGTATGTATGCATCATGTTGGATGCTGGATATGATCAGTTGGATCATTTATGTATGTATGCATCATGTTGGATGCTGGATATGATCAGTTGGATCATCTATGTATGTATGCATCATGTTGGATGCTGGATATGATTAGTTGGATCATTTATGTATGTACGCATCATGTTGGATGCTAGATATGATCAGTTGGATCATTTGTATGTATTTTTGTATATGCATCATGTTGGATGCTTGGACCATGTATCTGTATATGTATCAGGTGGATACGTTGTATGATCAGGTAGATCATGTATGTTGATATGTATTAGGTATGATCAGGTGGATCATGTATTTGTATATGTATCAGGTGGATACATTGTATGATCAAGTAGATCATGTATGATGATATGTATCAGGCAGATACTGTGTATGCATCAGGTGGATGCATTGTATGATCAGGATGAACATGGATGACAAGCTTTAGGATGTTGCTCCAGATGACATGCATCAGGACGATGCAGTGATGATGATCAGGATGATCATGTGTACATCAGGATGATGTATGGTGAGTATCAGGTTGATACTCTGTGGCCGTGGAATAGGTTGTGCAGATAAGCATATAATTTGTGCACTGGGAGATTTGCAGATACTCTTTCGAGGTTTTTCCTATGGCATGTAATTTGTGCCTTGGGATATCTAGCAAATGCTCTTTCGAGGTTTTGTCCTATGGCATGTAATTTGTGCCCTGGGAGATCCGATAGTGTTACACAGAAATCTTCCACCCTGTAAGCACCAACATTTTTTGGCCTGTAGGATCCATTTCAGTGACTCAAATCCATTTTCATCCTTCAGTGATACCAGTTTATCCTATTTTTGTTCCTACCTGCATGTTTCATCACTATAGCATGCATACCCACGAGTTGCACACTTACAACTCATGGGTAGTGGCGAAGCCATTTAGGGCTTGGCCAAACAAAAAATCCCACCGACCAAAATTAAAATAAAAGCAATTAAATGAAAGGTATGGCAGTGACCACTAACCTACTCCGGACGGTTCGCTGAATGGTTGCTCGTAGCTCCCACGATCGGTGCTTGAAGTTTCAGGTGCAAACTTACCACTCAACTCCAAAATGGTGAATAGTGCAAATGAATTGAAAATTATTAAGTTTTATTACTATTTATAATTTTCTGGACCCATTTTTCTATAGCTTTTTTTTCCATTTTGAGTCGTTATGAACTAATATCATGTCCTAGAGTAGTGTTTTTTCAACATATTTCCTTAGTGAGAGTTGCTCTGATCCATTCACACCTACGGCAGGTACGTTTCACACCTGGAATATATGTTAGATGCCATTTTCACATGCATTATGCATTTGACCTATTGACCATTTTCATAAACCCTAGGCGCGACCCCACTTCGTGACTGACACAGAACCTTCACACTATTATAGAAGTTTCATCATGTGGAGGTAGGGATTTCCTGAACATAGGTACCCTAGTTAGAACCCCCTTATGCATTTTGGTGCCCATGCCGTTGTTTGTCCTTAGGATTGGGAGTCCTTTGTAGTCACGCCATGACATTGCAATGAAGACTCATACTCTACTTTGTCTTATGCTGGCCATCTCCCTTAAGGACACCCCTCAGTTATATCATGTTGTGATTGCATTGCATCATTATGCTTGCCGCTTGAGCCTTGTGCCGGCTCCCGCTTACTCAATTGTTAGCCTAGTGCCTGAGCACTTTCCCTGTCGAGTCCTGCAGAGCTTATATATTTTCTCTTCACAATTTGATGACCCTTTGACCTTGAGGGAACACACCCCCAAGTGTCCACATCCTGCACGCACTTCCTTGCATTGAACATAAGTATGTTCCACTACTTGGGACTAGTCTACTAGCTATTTGACACTCGTTCCCTCACTTGTTGTACTATAAGCAATTTTATTCTTTTTAAAGCTTTTCCCAAGTATGAAAAAGACAAAAAAACAAATATTCCAAAAAGTCGGACTAGATTATGGTCACTATTTCTTGTTGGCAGCTGTGGTGTCACCTTTGAACAGAGCATTCATTCCACTCCATACATTATGAGTCGGGACTATAATTGGGCCTTAGGAGCTGTACTTGTTTCTCAGTTTTCTCCACCAATTGGTTAAGCTTCCAGTCATTATGGATCCCTTTATAATGCCTCCTGCATTGCACAGTTTATGTCAAGTCTATGCTGCCTGAGTCTATCCATCTACTCATGCTCTTGTTCAAAGGAATTCCTGAAACCAGTGTCGGCCACTCCTCATATATCTTGACTATTGCATGTCGGACATCCTTATTGAGTCATTCCGTTTCACCTGAGATCTTCCAAATCTTTCAGCATTGATGGTACCTCGTGCTGGTTGATGGGGGATGCCTTAATTCCCTCCTTCCAGTGAGTCTCGTTCCGTCGACTTCAACTCATTTATTCTGGGACTTGAGGCTTAGAGTTCGGTTGAGTACCTTGAGGCTTGCAGTCATTAGTGGCAAGTTCTCTCGCCATAGAAAGTTTTGGGAATACATCAATGTCCCCTGATCGATGGATTCATCCTAGTGTTCAACTTCAACCCATTTATTCACACTCTGATGATTGTGATTTGTGCCTTGATGCCCATTTTCATTATCGGTGGGTCGTCTTGCGTCTGTTAACGGTATACATCAATGACCGATAATCAAACGATGTCTCATCAGGTTCGACCCTAACTCCTTTATTCACTTGATGGGACTTGCACCGTCGAAGACTTGTGTAGAAGACCCCAGGCAATTGTGGCATTCAGTATGCTACATATGACTTTGAATTTACATCTGAGATATCACCTCTCAGATTTCAGCAGTTTGTACCTCCAGTTTACACCAGTTGTCTTCTTTTCAGCAGAAGACCATATCTTATTGTAGAGGGATCATGGCTATGATCACTTATGACATGTATCTACTTATGTACTGCTTATTCATGGCCATTGTATCAGATTGTTGTACTATACTGACATGTATTCAGAGATACTATTATATTATGACGAGTGAGATGTTCTTTCCACTTGTGTCTCCATCACTCCACTTATGAGTTTTATAATGTATTTCGGCCATTGTAGCACATTTTAGTCTTTGACCTTACACATTAGGGGGCATCTGTTACACAAAAATCTTCCACCTTGTGAGCATCAACATTCTTTGGCCTGTAGGATCCATTTCAGTGACTCAGATCCATTTTCATCCTTCAGTGATACCAGTTTATCCTATTTTTGTTCCTACTCGCATGTTTCTTCACTATAGCATGCGTACTCGCGAGTTGCATCCCTATAGCTCGCGAGTATCAAGTAAAATGGTAAAAACCACTATTTTATTACTTTTTACTCCCAAAAAGCGGTCATTGGGTGACTTTTGGCTCTCCATCTGCCCAAGTAACGTCTCGATGAGTCCTTTCACCTACCTTTGAGAGGACTATATATTGAGCACATATGGATTATGGACGGGAGGAAGAAGAGAATAGTAAAGGCACTCTAGTGGATTTTTTCCCTATCTTGAGTCTGCACTCATTGATCCTTGTAGTTGTGAACCAGTTATGTTCACCTTCCAAACTCCTTGCTAGTTTGAGTTTGCCTTTTATGGAGGATTGAAGTGGTGGAGGAACAAGTGGATTGATCTAGATCTTGGTTGAGATTGGTTGCCGACAATAGGTCGTATCACTTTGTACTTCTTCTTGTTCATTAATAGAAATACTCATATTCTCGTCCATTCATGGTGTGAATGTCATTTATTATACATTGGGTTACATTTGCTTATGATATTATGGACCATTGTTATTGATAATCTCAATGTCATTTATATATCACATGTTCTTGTTAGATATTGGTTGTCAATACTAATTTGCAGATTACAAGTGCTTGGATGTGCATGGATTGAAAGCTCCAATGGGAATCTACATCAAACGTTGGATCGAGGTTGGTTACATTTCTCCATTATTTCAACATTGTCATTTATAATAGCATTGTTTTGAGAATTGAGTAGATTTCTGGTAGTCATATGTCTGTTGTGGTATTCCCAAGCCATAGTGAGTTTTCTCCAATATAGATAGGTTGAGCCGTGTGCTCGTAATCAGTCCTAGGATGTTCTTTCAAGGTTTTTCCATGACCACATGTAATTTGTTGGGAGATCTGATAGGTTGAGCCGTGTGCTCGTAATCAGTTCTGGAATTCTCTTTTGAGGTTTTGTGGTGACCACATGTAATTTGTGCCCGGGGAGATCCGATAGGTTGAGCCATGTGCTTGTAATCAGCCCTAGGATTCTCTTTCGAGGTTTTGTGGTGGGGTCACATGTAATAAGTCCTGGAGATCTGGACAGGATGAAAAAGGCCTCAGATGCTCTTTAGGGTTCTTGTTAGTCAAGAGACTCTTTTAAGGTTTTGTGACGCACGTAATAAGTCCTGATATTTCCATAGTATGGCCAGTGATGATGAAGACCTGCAGGTGGTGGGCCTACATCCAGTATGGAAAAGGACTGGCTCTGTAGAACTTCCTATGACGAGTAGATTCAGAGATTGGTTGAGATAGCAGCAGTGACGATGACAATGTTTCAAGGCCGATGCATCGATGATGACGATCCAGAGAAGAAGACTTGTGCTAGCAGATCTGTGTCGATAAATACCTTTCTACTTAAGAGGGAGTGTTGATGTATATGTAACTTCGGAATGTATTTCATTTATATACTTATTGTACTCCTATAGAGATGTATTATTCCTCTATACGGAAGTGTCGTCATTTATATTGACAAGTGTCGCAAGTATGATAACTTGTCGATGGGTTATTAGACCACCTTGTAAGGGGTCAGCCCAATATAATGTAATATGAAGTTATTGTACCTAGCTAGACAAGTTGGCCCCATAAGGTTATTGGGTAAACAGAACAAGTATAAATAGAGATTGGGAGATCTCTATTTGGATCACTTCAGAACTCACACTTCTTTCACTCAAAAAGTGGCGCACATGTGTGGAGGAGGATCAGCTGCTAAGAGGAGTCTATCTCTTGTACTTTGGTTGAGATATTGCTCTATCTATCTCTGAGGAAGTTGTGGGGTTTTTCACCTTAGGATTTTCCCCACGGAAACTTTGTGTCTATTGTCTCTCATGCTTTTTCTTCTTGTGATGATTGACATGCTTGTTATGATTGATATGCATTGATATACTGTACATGTTATTCTCTCAGTAAAGATCCTAGAGTATTGTGAATTAATGCTCAATTTTTAACACTCTCAAGATCATAAGTTGGATGCCCCAAGTAGTCCTCCCTTTGGCTCATGGATGGCCTCTCCTTTATAGCACTTGATGAGTTAACCATAAGGAGAGGAAGGTGGATCTCATGAGGCTTTAGTGGATCAACCAAGCTAAACAGAGAGAGGGGATTGAGATCAAATCATACATGTCAATCCCAAGGAAATATCTTGGAAGGTAGAGATCCTAGATCCAAGCCAAAGGCTATATCAGGATTTTTGCGCCCCAGAGACTGAGCATAGCGCGAAAATCTAAAGATTTTTGTGCCACAGAGGTTATGCAGAGCGCAAAAATGTTTGTTTTTCGTGCCTCATGAGATATGCAGGGCACAGAAATGAAGGAAAACATGGTCAGCTAGGGTGACACGTGGCCTATTAGGTTGTTTATCGACAAATAGGAAGTGGATTTGTCTCCTAGGTGTCCAGATGAGACCAAGGAGGGTACTAACTGTTGAAATATTGTAACTTCTAAGAATATTATATTTGTATTATTCCGGAGATGTTTCATTCCTCTGTCGGGACTTTATCATGTATCCGGAGATGATTATTCCTCCGAGAGAATGTGGTAACTAGGGTTATTAGACCTCCCTTGTGGGTTTGGCCCTGACTTATCTATTTAGGAGTTATTAGATTCTCTTAGGAGAGGTCAACCTAGTTAGGGTGAAAAGTCAGTTAGAAGATGAGTATAAATAGAGGAGGTGTGTTCCTCATTATACTCACTCATTCACTCACTTGTGTTTTGCGCATAGGAGAGAGAGAGATTTGCATAGGAGGAGAAGGAGCTATTGTTTGGGGACTACATCTTTGCATTGGTTGATCATCTATATTGAGGAAAGCTTTGATGGGTTTTCTACCACATGAGGGTTTCCCAGGGTAAATCTTTGTCTATCTTGTGATTGTGTTTCTTTTAATGATATTGATTGTGAATTTAGGCTAAAATTAACATGGGATTAGAGCTAGCCTGAATAGAAAATCTTTCACAAGGTCAAAATAACTCTCTCCTCCTCCAGTGAAAATTAGGGTTTCTGCAAAAGTTGGAATTTTTGGATTCTGAAAGCATGGCTGGATGCTCCTCCTCAAAATCGAAATTCTGAGCCTTAGATCGAACTTTTTAGTGGGTAGAACCCCGGGCTTTGTCAAACCCTAGTTTGACTTTTGGACCAAAAAACCAGAAAAACCAGAAAACTAGTGAACCAGAAAAACTGCGCACCTGTGAACCAGTGAACCAGAAAAGCTGCGAACCTTTGCACCAGTAAACCAAAAAAAGTGCAAACCAGAAAACCAGAAAACCAGAAAACCTATTGCAGATCCGAAAGTTTCTGGTCATATTTGAAGGGTGAAAATTTGAAGTTTCCAGAAGCAGAGTACACCAGTCATCTCAATTCAATCAAGCACATCTGTTGGTAATATCTATTCTACATTTTAAGAAACTTCAAGTTTTGTGACCTCCTGGATAAGATGCCTCCAAGCACTAAGATTGAAGACAAGCTAGAGGGTATAGAGAATTTTCGAGCATGGAAATATAGGATTGGTCTTATTCTTGAAGAGAATGATCTTGCCCAATATATCAAAGATGAGGTTGTAGAACATGCGGAAGATGAAGCTAAAGAGAAGTACAAGAAGGACTTGATTAGGGAAAAGAGAATCATTGCTGATTCTATCAAGACAACTTGATTCCTCAAGTGGCATCCAAGAAGACCCCAAAGGAAATGTATGATGCTCTAGGTAGAATGTATGAAGGGAGGAACATCAATAGGAAGATGAATTTGAGAACTCAATTGAAGAGTACCAAAATGAATAAAGGAGAATCTATTCAAGATTACTTCACAAGGGTCTCCCAGTTCAAGGAACAACTAGAAGCCATTGGAGACACCCTTGATGAAGATGAACTAGTCATGACTGCTCTCAATGGTCTCATTAGACCTTGGGATTCATTCATCCAAACCATGTGTGCAAGAAAAGAAAGTATGAATTTTGATGTGGTATGGGAGGATTGCATTCAAGAAGAGGCTAGGGTATCCAATAGAGAAGCCTTGCTCAAAGAATATGACCAAGCTTTGGCCACTCACACCAAAAGAAGAAAGAGTCATTTCAACTCCAAGAAGAATGGCCATAAGGAGTCTCAACCTCCACATAGATTTCAAAAGAAAGGAGGAGTAAGTTCATAAAGAGACCTCTCCTTAGTTCAATGTTACAGTTGTCACAAACTAGGACACTTTGCTAGAAATTTTCCTTCAAAGAAGAAGAAGAATCTTCACAAAAGACATCAAGCACATTTAGCAAAAGATGATAGTGAAAAAGAAGAAGAGGAAAGGCCTCAAAAGAAAAGAACTAAAATAGAAGAAGAAGATGCAGAAGAATATGTTCTATTCTTTGCACTCTCTGGGTCTGTAACACCTGGAGAAGATACATGGCTCATTGATAGTGGTGCTTCAAAGCACATGATAGGAAAAAAAAAAACTCTTTCAAGACTTGAAGAGAATACCTCTCCTCAAAAGGTATCTTTAGGAGATGACTATCAATATCCCATCAAGGGAATTGGTGAAGAAATCTACAAGCTTGATTCTGGAACCCCCATGAAGATGAAGGAAGTCTTATATGTACCAGGTTTGAAGAAGAACTTACTTTCTATCTCATCATTGGATAAGAAAGGTTATAGGGTTGCATTCATAGATGGACAAGTACTCATGTGGTCCAAAGGAAAAACAATTAAGGATGCAATTGTTATTGGTGAAGAGGAAGGAGGTCTATACAAAATCAAGGGACATCCAGAAGCTTCCCTTGTTCATGAATCCACTAGCCCAAGTGAGCTATGGCATAGAAGGCTTGCTCACATCAACTACAAAGCATTACCCTATGTGAGAAAAGTAGTAACAGGATTTCCATATTTGAAGATTGAAAATAAAGGAACTTGCAAAGGATGTGCAAAAGGTAAGAATATCAAGAAACCATTTCCAAAGAGTGAGACAAAGACTAAAAGCACTTTGGAATTGATACATTCATATGCATGTGGACCAATTCCCTCCACATCCTTAGGTGGGTATGAATACTACCTTACATTTATTGATGACTATTCAAGAAAGACTTGGATATACTTCCTAAAGGGAAAAGATGAAGTCTTTGGGAAATTCAAGGAATTCAAAGTCTTGATAGAAAATCATTCAGAAAAGAAGATCAAGACACTCAGGACAGATAATGGTGGACAATATACTTCAAAGGATTTTGAAGTCTTTTGTAAAGAGGATGGAATCAAGAGGGAACTAACCACTCCCTACAATACTCAACAGAATGGTGTTGCAAAAAGAAAGAATAGAACCATTATGGAAGCAATAAAGACAATGATACATAATCAAGACCTACCTATGTATCTATGGGATGAAGTAGCCAGGACAACAGTCTATGTTCAAAATAGACTATCTCATAGTGCTCTTGAATTCAAGACCCCAGAAGAAGTGTTCATAGGGAAGAAGCCTAAGGTAAGCCATCTCAAGATATTTGGATGCCCAATATATATTCACATACCAAAAGAAAAGAGAACTAAGCTGGATCCTTCTGGAAAGAAGGGAATATTTGTTGGATATTGTGAAGCATCCAAAGCATTCAGAATATACATCATAGGATTCCATCATATGGAAATTAGTATGGATGTGACAATTGATGAAGAGGAAGCTCTCAAGAGATCTAGGAAGTTCCAGTATGAGGAAGTATATGAGGAAGATGCACCTCCCATAATTGCAAAAGCTGCACCCACTCCTGAAGATGCAACACCTAAAGACCATGACATGATAGAACCACAAGAACCCCCTACCATAAACATATCAAGAAAGAGAAAGCCAACATGGGAAAGAGACATTATACAAGGAGTAGAAAAGTATGGAGCTCCTGAAGGCTCTACTAGAGTAAGCAATAAACCAAAGTCATTCTCCAGCTATATGGATTTGATGTGTGATATTGTATATCAAGAACCCACTAGTTATGAAGAGGCATCTCATAAGAAAGAGTGGGTAGAGGCAATGACAGAGGAGTACCAGTCATTAATGAAGAATGGTGTTTGGGATATAGTTCCCAAACCAAAGGACAAGAGTGTGGTATCCTCCAAATGGATATGCAAGATAAAGCGTGCTGCAGATGGTAGTATTGAAAAGTATAAGGAAAGGTTTGTAGCCACAGGGTTCTATCAGAAAGAGGGAATTGACTATGAAGAGACATTTGCACCAGTTGCAAGGTACACTTCCATTAGAACCATCATGGCACTTGCATCCATGATGAAGTGGAAATTACACCAGATGGATGTTGTTATCTCTAGGGTTGTAACCTAGATTTACCTTAGAATTTTGATTTTTACATAGTCATTTTCCTAATTCTACCACAGCTTGTCTTTGAATTTTGATTTTTCCTTGTACAAACTTTACCCTAGCTTCTACTTGTTTTATCATTATATCATTTATTAAATCAAAATAAGGCTCATTTTTATTCGATTATTCAAAGTGTTTAATTCTTTTCTGAAATAATACAAAATCTAATGTTATCACACTGGAAACATATTGAAAAATGTGAAGAATGATGATGCTGCCAGTTTTGATTTCTGCATAAGGAAAATGAAGACAGTTGGCAGGGTTTGTACAAATCTTTCAAGTTATGTATTGTCTCATTAAAGGATAGACATCAACCCTGAGGTCATGTCAAGCCAAGAGTGTAATCACTCATATCAAAATGTACATGCAGCAGATCAATATCATCATGGATTATGGACCTTGGTTTTTGGTTTTAAGCTAACCATATACAATCGACCTTCTTGGTATAGATTTCATTTTATCGAATATTTTACAGGCATTCAGGTTAGCAGGAAACTCACATCATCCAAGAGCACCCAAGAAAGGATGTCCAAGCACATGGTGGAGAAGTTTTGAAGAGTGCCAAGGACAGATTTTATAAGTCAGTTTATTAATGAATTGGTTGTCATTGTTGAATCTTTATGCTTTTTATTATTCTCACTCCATAAATTTAAACGGAAATAAGGATTCGAGGAGCATCCACATGGTTTAATTATAAAATGTTATGGACGACTCTTGTGTATTTCGTGATCTTCTGAATGCACATGTTAAAGCAACATTAATGTGTTGAGTCCTATGACCGGGGTTATTTGTTAATCACAACAAGAGCAATTTATTCAAAACATGTCACTTGGAGAATCTGTGAAGGCATATTTTCTAGAAATGTCATGTTTAGTCATCTTTTTTTAGAACAGATTGTGGCCAATAAGAGATGAATTTGGGGGAACTAGAGGAGGTTTTTACTTCTAAGATATCAAACTACAAAAAAATATCTCACTTTTTACACAGGTATCAAGTATTGGAAGATCCACTCTCGTCATTTCAGCCTATTTTTCTAACTGTGCAAAGTCCACTTTGAGTCATATTATTGCAGAGTTGGTTATGAACAAATGGAGTGGAATTTTGACAAATTGAAATATTTTTATCTTAGTAACATATTCATCTATAGTAACCTCTTTAATTTTTCCTACAGGTGTCACATATTGGGAGAATCGAATCCATTATTGAGTCCTATTTTTTGGATCTCAGAATTTTCCTGTTTTGACAAATGTTTTTAGAATGCATATCTCGGGAAAATGGAAACAAATATCAGGGAACTAAGAGAGGTTTTTGCTCATAACAAAATGATATACAAAAACCTCTCCTAGATTGTACAC
This sequence comes from Larix kaempferi, assembly GCA_027924585.1. Classification (NCBI taxonomy): domain Eukaryota; kingdom Viridiplantae; phylum Streptophyta; class Pinopsida; order Pinales; family Pinaceae; genus Larix; species Larix kaempferi. The sequence goes on from BSBM01000458.1 coordinate 29,252,443, forward strand.
AACTGTCATTATTTAAGAGATACGAAATCATAATTGCATCCCTAGTTTTCAGTAGTTTGGTCCATTTTTCATGATAGATAGTTCCAAAATTTAATGTAATTTCTGCTATTTTTAGAAATTTGACCTCCTAGGGAGGATTTCGACCTCAAAACCTATATGAGGCATGACTGTAACAAAAGGAAGGGGGAGAGAGTTCCAGCCAAGGTTTGAGAAGGGGTTGGATAGAGCTATGGAGATCATACTGTTAGCATGATGCACATGCATGTATTTTGTTTATCTTGATATGAAGAGACACTTTGAAATGATTATAATCGAATGAACCCATTTTTGTTTTAATATATGGATTGATAAAGCTTGCATGTGTTTATGATTTGCTCTTTGTATAATCTTATTCTTTATACCAGAACTCTTATAAATGACATGTATGTTTTGATGATATGAATTCATTTTTTTTATAAATTCATGCTTGTAGACCTTCATACTACAGTATGTTACATCATATACCTATTGTAGTCATATCTTATATTATATTCTGATCTCCATCCTATTTTTACCTGTTTATACACAATCATCCCTAAGCTATCCTTTACCTACTATCAATATTTCTCTAGGCTTGAACTTTAGTAGTCTAGGTCCAACTCTAGTGATAACAGATGTGAAGACAACCTTCCTGAATGGTGTGATTGAGGAAGAAGTGTACATAGAAAAATCACAAGGATTTGAGGTTGAAGATAGAAGAACCCACATATGAAAACTGAAGAAGGCTTTGTATGGGTTGAAGCAAGCTCTCGAAGCTTGGTATGGAAGAATTGATAGTTTCTTGACAAGCTTGGGCTTTATTAAGAGTAAAGCTAATCCTAGCCTTTATATCAAGGTTATGGATGATGAACCTGTCATATTGTTTCTATATGTGGATGATCTATTTCTGACTGGAAATGAGAAATAGATTGTCGAGTGCAAGAAGAAGCTCTCTGCAGAGTTTGAGATGAAAGATCTCGGATTGATGCATTAATTCCCAGGTTTGGAAGTATGGAAAGGATCATAAGGAATCTTTCTCAACCAGGGAAAGTATGTTGTGGAAATCTTGAAAATATTTGATATGTTCGAATGTAAATCCATGGACACTCCCATGGATTCCAACTTAAAGATGTTAGCAGATGACTCATCAGAGTTAGTGGATGTAACTCTGTACAGACATATTATTCGGTCATTGATGTATCTGACGAACACTAGGTTAGATATATGCTTTGTTGTGAACACCTTGAGTCAGTATCTAGTGGAACCTAGACTTGTTCACCTGATAGCTGCAAAGCATGTGATAAAGTACCTAAAGGGTACGATAGACTTTGGTCTATATTATCTTGGAGATCATGACCTCAGATTGTATGGCTACACAGATGCTGACTGGGGAGGAAGTGTATCAGATAGTTGAGCACATCGGGAGGATGTTATTGTCTGGGATCTTCCATGATCTCATGGTTTAGTAGGAAGCAGTCTAGTGTGGCTCTCAGTACAGCTGAAGCGGAATATATAGATTCTTTCTACGCTAGTTGTGAAGCGATATGGATTCGGAAGTTGTTATGGGGATTGTTTGACTTAGAGATGGACCCCACTGTGATCCTGTGTGACAACCAAAGTTGTATCAAGATGACAGAGAATCCAGTGTTCCATGATAAGTCAAAGGACATAGAGATTTGATATTTCTATATACGGGATATGGTGCAGAAAGGAGCTATAAAGCTTGAGTATGTGAGCACTGACGAACAAGTTACTGATGTATTGACCAAACCTCTATCTCGAGTAAAGTTTGAGTATTTCCGAGACAAGCTTGGTGTAGTTCAGAAGGACCCTCCTCGAAAGGGGGAGTGATATGGTTGTTGATGATGAGATTTCCTGCATTGACAGTAAGGTCGATGATGAGGATACCTGTATCGATTATGTGGATACTTGTATTGATGATGAGGATACTTGTATTGATGATGGGGATACCTGATAATTGACGACGAGGTCAATGATATTGACGATGAGGTCAATGATATTGATGATGAGGTCAATGATACTGACGATGAGGTCGATGATATTGACAATGAGGTCAATGATACCGACGATGAGTTTGATGATACTGATGATGAGGTCATTATGTGTTCCTTAGGATTTTGTCTAAGTATACGTGATAGGACTGCATCATCCCTGAATAGTTGCTTCAAAATGTACGTGATAGGACTGCATCGTCCCTGAACAGTTGGTTCAAAATGTACGTGATCTGGATTGCATCATCCATAGACATGAGAGGTGTCTTAAATTGATAAGGATTGATCATCCTGTAAGTAGATCTGGATTGCATCGTCCATAGACATGAGAGGTGTCTTAAATTGATAAGGATTGATCATCCTGTATAAGCAGATTTGGATTGCATCGTCCATAGACATGAGAGGTGTCTTAAATTGATAAGTATTGATCATCCTGTAAGTAGATCTGGATTGCATCGTCCATAGACATGAGAGGTGTCTTAAAGTGAGAAGGATAGATCATCCTATAAGTAGATCTAGATTGCATTGTCCATAGACATGTGAGGTGTCTTAAATTGAGAGGGATTGATCATCCTGTAAGTGGATCAGGATTGTATCATCCTTGGACCTGTGTCCCAAAGTGAGAGGGATTGATTGTGAAGAACCTGCAATAATTAATTAATGCAAATACATGAGATATCAGAAATAATAGAACTTAGAATCACTTTTATATTGATCACGGGCCACTTCGAGGGGGAAACCTCCTTTGAGAAAGCTCAATACAATTAACTTCATGGTGCCTTCAATGACCTCAACACACACTTATATACTAAGTCTATGCTCAATAATATGAGTCAAAACCATGGGACATATCATACTACGGGATGACTTACAAAGCATATGTGTCCAATACTATGGGTCAATACCATGGGCTAATATAAACTATGGATCAACAAATACTACGGGACGACTTACAAAGCATATGTGTCCAACAACAATATACTAACATAGTAAAGAGAAGGGTTGACACGGGTTCCTAACATCCCCTCTCCCTTAGAAAAAGCTTTGTCCTCAAAGCTTTGGTTGGAGAAATTGCTGCAGAATCTGAAGAAGTGGTTCCCAGGTAGCATCCTTGGGTTGCATTTCGGGCCACTGACACCTTTGGAGTGTCAGGGAGGATTGTTTGGAAGGTTGTAGAAAAAGAAGAACCCCATCAGCTGTGCGGAAAATGCGCTCAGAACTGTGTTGATCGGCTTGTTGTTTCAGGCGAATTCTGGACATGTGAAGATTGTCCTGCAGAATGAGAAGAATTTGATCGTGGTTTCGAAGAACCGAGTCAATTTCCTGAACTGGGGAGCTACTAAGGCTGTATGGAAGAAGAACGGGGGTGTCTGTCCATAGACTGCTTCATATGGTGTCCTTTGAGATGTGGTATTGTACCACTAGAGCGCTGCTAGTAGATCCCTAGAAATAGTTGGCGAAAGCTATGTAGGGATGGGCAAGGGTTTGAGCAATCCTGAAAGGATTGTCGTTTCACCCTTGTTGACCTGGAAAGTATCATAGTCAGCCACCATCTGTTGAATTGTCATTTTCAGTCCCTGCCAAAAGAAGTTACATTGTTCCCGGTCATACATTTTGAAGACCCCAGAGTGCCCTGCTGATGAAGAAGCATCGAGTTAATAGAAGAGATAGCCTTGTTGAACATATTGCAACCAATTTGGAACAAGCAGAGAAAGAGCTGTAAGAGAAACTGGGTCATCAATTGTGTGAGAAGGAGCATCTGCCACCATATTGTCCTTACCCTTCTTGTAAGTGATCACATAGGGATAACCCATGAGTTTGATAACCCATTTCAGGTGTGTTGGGGAGGAGACCCATTGTTCTAGAAAATTTGCTAGACTCTGGAGATCAGTCTTGATGCAGAAATAATTCCCTAATAGGTATGGCTGCCACTTCTGTACTGCATGCAAAATAGCCACCAGTTCCTGCTGAGAGGTAGATGTGACTAAATTCTTACCGGAAAGGTCTCTTGAAGGAAGAAAGATCATTGGTTCAGCAAAGACACCTGCATATCTATCAAAGAAAGTAGTGGAGACCGTTGATGGGTGCATTTGAAGGGAATGGAGCTGAGCGATGATACCATGTGAATTCTTCTTAAGGATTTTTTCCAGGAGATGTGAACTAATGATGTGAACAAACAAAAGCTTATTTAGTAAAGGAAGATTTGGATTTGGGAAAAACTCAGATGGGTAATTGGGGTTTGACTAGGTTTTGGACACTTTCTGATGGGCAAGGAAGAAAAAAAATGGGGATTTCAGAAGCAGGGTGAAAGAATGAGAAAATTTGGTAGAGAGGGACAAAGAAGCATAATTAGGAAAGGAACACGGTGGAAAAATTTGACGGCATTTGGGTGAAAATTGAAGGAGTTATCACAAACCGTAAAAATAGACAAATGTGAGATTTCTGGTCTTGGGAAGTGGAATTTGGGATAGGGTCTTCAGGAATGAAATATGTAGAATGGGATTGCAGGGATGTCAGTAAAGTTTCAAGGAAAACAGAGTTGAAACAAGGGAGATATGGCCGAAAAATAGAATTTTATACTCTTTTTTTTCATTGAAGAGTATGCTGCTATGATGATGCTATTGATCGAGAGATCCTGTCACCTACCCAAATTTCTGAAAATTACTATTTTATTTGCAAAATACTTTATGTTAAATTTAATTACAAATTTTTGTAATTATGATCAGTTTTGATCATGGATGAATGTAATTACTGAATATTATTATTTAAATAAATTAATTAGGAGACAAACACCCAAGAAGACTGTTAAATAAGTGTTCACTGACCCACTAGGAGGAATGGAAGCTGTTGGAAGGTATGGGACAGATGGCAGCAAATTCACTTCACCACTAGCTGTTGGTTATGGGACAACAACCCCTAAAAATAGGGCATTATCCCCCAGGTGGAGGGAGTGAGCAGGCAGCTCATTTAATGACCCAATAACAACTGAAAAGGCCTAGGCAGCCTATAAAGGCAAATTCAAATTGAGCAGGCAGCTCTTAGTCAATATTTCTGCAGAATATTTTCCTCATGTGCATCAGGTGATCACTGAGAGATTCAAATAGGGAGGTTAGTGGTGACAGAAATCTTAAGTCTGCATATTGATGAGAAGAAACAGTGTTGTTGATGCAAGTCTATTGGACTGCTACCTATTGAAGATTCATAAGTTAATTGCTACAACAAGAAGAAGTCCTAATTCCTGAGTTTCTTCCTTTTGGTGGTTCAATGAACAGGCTCGGGGGTCCTAAGGCAGTTCTAGACTATTCGTAGGAATTGGTTGGGTGGAACAGTCTTCTTGGGCTATTTGTTGCCCTACAGATTTATCCAGGTTCTACAAATTTTCTACTTTACTTCAGCTAGAAATTCTGTTCTATATAGTTAGTATTTTCTGTTTTCTATTTCAGAAAGGAATTTAATTCTAGATTTAATTACAGTATGTAAGTTCAAATTTAAATGATGAATTGGAATTGATAAACCAATATCTATATTTTTCCCCATGTTGTTTGTGCATCGTACTCCAGTATAGATATGCAAATTAAAGATAGATTAAAAGATAGGTAGATTTCCATTTTGAATTCGATAGATAAATAGAGTAATTCATATGTTTATTGTTTCCTTTCCTATAGTTAAATAATAGTAGGAAGTTCTGTATAATATTGAATATATATATATATATATATATATATATATATATATACATATATTATACATGTTTTCTTTAACTATGTGAAAAGTAAACAATGTTTAATTTTCGGTATAGTTGTATGGAATTATTCTTATTATTACTGTACATAGATAATAGATACAAATCATATATTCTATATATCATATTTTGGTGGCATTATAACAACATAGCAACAAATAAATGATTCTTATCATCATATCAAAATTGTATCAATAGTCATCAAATAGTATTTCTCAATGCACATTTTCATACTATTATCGTTTCTTACTATCACTATTTCCTTTAGTTTTATAGCTTATACAAATATTAGAATTATTACAAACAATTATTTGCTATCATATCATTTCATTCCTTAGACAGACGAACTATAAGTTTCGATTTTCCAATCTGAGTTCATTTTTCAACCCTATCTACAAGTGTCTTTCCATTCTATCGTTCTTACATTTTGGAGTAAAAACAATCAATACTACTACGAATTGAAATCCAAGTTTCGGTTTCAGAAAAAATCAATTTAGGGTTTGACCCTGTTTTCATTTCATTCTTTCTAAACAAAAAAGAAAAACCATTGCAACTATTCGTACTCTACTTTACCATCTACACAGACAACGAAGCAAAGCCAAAGTTCTGTTGAGAATACATTCATTATCTTTTACAAAAAAAACACAAATTAGGTTATAGCTTGTTCGTTACACTATCAACGAATTAATACCATTGGATCTCTATTCATTTCAGATCTAGCAGTTGAGATAAGTTTTCACAAAACCCTAAAGTTTAAACCAAAATCACGTTGTCAATTTTACAACATCAAATCGTATCATACATACCTTTTACACAGAGTTAAATATCAAGTGTTTTCTTTTCTGAGAAGGAAAAGATCGTGTTTACATTAGTTAAGCCTCGTCTCTATCTTTTTGAAACAAGCTAACTTAAAACAAAAAGCCGTGATTCATAGTTCTTAAACCTTTACACAGTCCCAGCTTCAAGAAATGAAGTTGTTGTGTTCAAAAAGAGAATTACAACACGTTTTTTTTTTCCAAAACGAAACATATAGGGTTCATACCCAGGTTCTTTTTGAAAACAAGTTCTTGAATCCTCAGTGTCAACGAGTTATTACATTGCCAAGTTGGTGGACATAAGTATCACACAATCAAACGAGAGTCACAGCTTTAAACAACTTTGATTTTTAACATTGTTTTGAAAATCTTCAAATAATAACCATGACGGGTCACGGCAGGACCAGCTACACATCCTTGAAACTTCTTCAACCACAGTCAAAGCACCTACGAGGGTTTTCGGAAAGACCCGAAGCTTACCCGAAAGAAAGCTTGCCAAATTTCGAAACCCTTGCTCGATTCCCTGCTTTATCACCTGCAACTGACATAAAAATGATGGCTTAGAATTAGTTGACTGATATCTCTTCAAAAAATGAAAGATGAAAACAGATTGAATGAATTATTATTGATTACAGGAAAACTTACATTACTATAAGTAAAAAAGCTTTCCACTTTAACCAACTACAGGATGTTTCCATGCCGAAGATGAGACAGAAAACCCTTGGTCTTTTTACACCAGGCGTATCATTTACTCAAACCAAAACGACAAGTTCCATAGAATTTCTATTACTCTAATAGCTTGGCAAACTCACTCAATTCACAACGAAGAATTTGAAAACAACAACGCTTTAACCACTCAAACCAGAGGAATAGTCTCTTTTGACAACGTCATATCCATGGCTTAAAACCTGCAACTCTGAAAACTATCTATGGGATTCGAAGTCGAGACCACCTGCCATTTTGCTAACCCTAGAAAAATTTGGCAGCTTGTCGGCCACAAGACCGAAACAATAGAGGTAATAAAACCACTTTTCAATTTCTTAAACCAACTCAACGACATCAACTAGGGTTATAAATCTACGGCTCAAACTCCTTGCCATCAACGTCACCATGTTTCCAGTGAGTTAGCTTTGGGACAAGCAACAATGGCATTTAATACCACTGTATAGGACAGGCTCAGTAATGCCACCTTGGCAAATAGAGAACCGATCAAACAAACTAGTTTCGAAGACGTTCCAAACATTTAAACTATTACACAGTGGCAACTGCTCAAATAACTATATCAAAATTTTATTACGTAAATCGTTGGAGATCCCTGTTAGAAAGGGTGTCTACTCAAGCCTTTAATGCAGGCCTGATTCACAACCAGCAATGATGATTTCGTATCAGTGGTGAAATCATCAACCTGTCCACCACAATAAATGACTGTCGGTATTCGTACTCCAACGACGAGTTTTCAAATATCAACATATAACTTTATAACATCATAGATTTTGGTAAGTCGAATTCCCAAGTTTCGTATGGGCTTTAAGTTATAATTCATATCATATGTTATGGTGTTGGTTGAACCACAACGATGCATGGATTCATATAGTATCAAGTCTAAGTTACCTACTAGACTCATATAGAATAACAAGTTTCAAGTTATTTTCTTCTAAAGGTAAGCTTTATAATATTTAAATACTTAATTTATGATTTTTGTAATGAATGATAGGGTGACTATAGCCATAAGTGGCATAGTTCTTATTGACTTGTAATTCATACTTTATTTTGATACTCTTTATAAGCGTAACAAGCTTATAATCTATCACATCTAACTCATAGAATCACGATAGTATAGATTATACTTGAGAAGGATTTAATATTATATTTGCAAATTGGTTGTATTAACATAAATTTTTTTTATCACAGTTATAGATAGTCTAATTGGTAGACATTCAATGAACTCATTGATATTTTGATAATCTTTTAGATAACTGAATGATAAATGTATTCTCTCATTTCAAACATTTTAATGATTTTTGCGATACATTATTACTTCAACATTGGAAAGACAAAGATAACGACAAGATCAGTTATAACCACGACTAGGAACACAACAACAAAACAATCAGTAGGATCACGTTTATAGATGACTCTGTTTTAAACATTATGGAATCATAAGACGTACATCCGGAAGTAATTAATCCTAGCCATGAATTTCATACCTGTGTACTTGTTGAGTCGCAACTGATTTCCTAACATTTTATTTAAATTTTGACGTTGAATTGAATTACACTTGTACTGTTAAACTTTGCAGCCATGAAACTTCTTACCTTTCGTCTGCACATCAGAACATTCAATTTGCTTTAGCGTTGCAGCTAAGTAAGCTCCAAGGTGCCTCGTAGGACACCCTTATGTAGTAAAGTCAAACTGTCAGTATCATTTCAAAAGAAAAAGTGTCACATCATTTTTTCCCAACCTGTTTATTTCATTGTCGTCATAATCATGTTACTAATGGATTAACAACTCTCATTATATTATTGCTGTTAAAATAGAAAATAAAGCAAGATTAGTACTAACAACTGTACAACTAATGCTGTCATAATCTCAATATTTAATTCCACAATTATTATTATCATAATTAATGCTGTTATCAAAAATTTTAAATTTTTAAGAAAATATGGGATGTTACAAATCCAGATGATGATGTTGTTGATTGAGAGATCCAGATGATGATGTTGTTGATCGAGAGATCCAGATGATTATCAGGAGATCCATATGATGATGTTGTTGATCAGGAGATCCAGATGATGATGTTGTTGTAGCTGTTCAGATGCTGTAGAAGATGAAGACTCAGTACTGAAGATGTTGATATTCCAGTATTGGAGATTTGAAGATGTTCCAGTAACTAGTTGAGTTACTTATGATGTTAAAGAAAGCTTCCAATGATTTATAGATGTATTATGTATCATGTATTTGATGACTTCTTGCTCCTGCAGATGTTGTTATAATATCCTTCTCGTTAAGCGGGAGTGTTGAAATATTGTAACTTCTAAGAATATTATATTTGTATTGTTTTGGAGATGTTTCATTCCTCCGTCGGGACTTTATCATGTATCCAGAGATGTTTATTCCTCCAAGAGAATGTGGTAATTAGGGTTATTAGAACTCTCTTGTGGGGTCGGCCTTGAGCTAGCTGTTTAGGGGTTATTAGGATCTCTTAGGAGAGGTCGGACCAGTTAGGGTGAAAATTCAGTTAGAATATGAGTATAAATAGAGGAGGCGTGTTCCTCATTATACTCACTCATTCACTCACTTGTGTATTGCGCATAGGAGAGAGAGAGATCTGCATAGGAGGAGAAGGAGCTCTTGTTTGGGGACTACATCTTTGTATTGGTTGATCATCTATATTGAGGAAAGCTTTGCTGGGTTTTCTACCCCATGAGGGTATCCCAGGGTAAATCTTTGTCTATCTTTTGATTGTGTTTGTTTCAATGATATTGCTTGTGAATTTAGGCTAAACTTAACACTAACAACATTAGGGAGAAATGTCGCTAGGTCACATGGTACAAAGATGTGACACTAAAGCTTGAAGTGTAACTTTGAGGTAGAATAGATGCTCCCTAAAGTGTGAGGTTAGAAGATATTGATGGCCAAAACAATTTACCAATAAATTGCGCAGAGATAACATCGAGGGATTCAGAGAGGAGCTACAAGGAAACAAGATGTCAAATATCATCGAGACGGGAATACCCATGCTTAGAACAACTGAATCGAAGCATGGATGCCGACCAATACAATGCAGATCCATGAGAACTGAGATGATATAGACTGCAGACAAATCATGGCTACTATGAACAATCGTAGATCCATGAGACGACAATAACACATCCACGACCAATATAATAGTGGATCTGTGTGATAATACAATACTGAGGTCATCAACATGATGTCTATGTGGAGACCCACTCAATAATCGTCATTGCTACCTGGACGTGGAAACAATATCAGGAACGCCCAGGGTCTTCTACCCGATCCCAAAATGATATGAATCTGACCATGTGATTACAATGTCCTAAAGTCGAACATGGCAGAAACTACTTGATTCACATCCAATGATGTAAGATGGTAACAAGTACGAGGGAAATCACCAATAATGAAAATGATCCCCAAGTTATATCTAGTACATCTCGATGAAATGTGAATAGATGAGTTGATGTCGAACATCCGTGAGATCACTCGATCAGAGGTCATTGATGGAAACCTAATGTTGAATGCAAGGAAACCTTCCATTAAGGAATGGAGGTACCAAGTTACTAAATGTTGATTCTTAAGCCTAATTCCTGGATAGTGAGTTGGCGTCGACAGGAATAGACTTGTTGAAGGCGGGCCATAATGAATCCCACATCATCGACACGAAATCGATATGAGAGAGAGATGTGAAGAAATGGATTAAAAGGATATGTACTAGCACAATGGTAGGTTTGACATAATGGATGACTCAAAGCAACGCTGACCCTTTGAACATATAATGGCATGAAGGAGAGCTTGCCAACAGGGATTTAATTAGCAAAGAAAAACCACAAGGCGAGTGGACTCAATACCAAGGAGACGACGCATGACTGTGATTATAACTTATCAAAAAGGACTGAATACCCAAAAGAAGACAAGGTGTAGATGCATGCCATGTTCAAAGGTGACGACTTTCAAGCTCCCAAAAAAGGTAAACTTGACTCATTTCCCATTTCCCCCCATCATAACTGACAAGTACCTCTTTGTTTTTTACGAGCTTGAAGAGGATAATAGATGCTCGGTATAGCTCATCTGACGGATGAGTCCAATCTCACATGTTTTATGAACCTGAGAAAGGAGGGGTTCGTCCTAATGTGGGCCCTTCGATGTTAAATTTTAATGAGTCCAACGAAGGAAAAGTTGACTGAGGTATACCTTTCTCGTAAATAGTCTAGACGGGACGAAAAAGGGGTAACCTATCAACGAATAGGCATCCTTTCAAATACTTTTACAAGTGTGAAAGAGACAAGTGCACTTGGCGATCTTTTCATAATGAAGGAGTCTGAAAAGAGAATAAAGAGAACTCATCTGGTCCTTTTCGTGATTTAATCATCTTAGTCCAAAAAAGGAATAAAATAATACTAAGACAATACTGTTATAGGTCAAATCTGCACTTCTCCGTCCGTGATCACATTTAGCTATTGATCACACAAAAGGACAACTTGGATTGAAAAGCATGATGGCCCTAGACGATGAATGGCCTAGACTTACCCCTCTGCAGCTGACAAAACCCTCTTTTTACCTACTTTTAAGGAAAAATGCTACCCTACAAGCATGATAGTAGTGTTTGCCTCCAGAAATACTCTACTCCACTTCATTAAAGTAGCATTTTCCCTCAGAAATACTCTACTTTGCTTCAATAGAGTAGCGTACAGCTTCAAAAATATTGCAAACGCTGGTTGTAAAGCAGGGAAGTTGCATGTTGAACGCTACTCCACTTAAGAAAAGTAGCATACACCTTAAAAAGTAATAAAAAATATATTAATTTGACGAATTGGGATTAGTTGAAGTTAGTTTTGCAACTTCCCCAACTTCCCAATCAAACTACCTCTCGATCCAAACTGCCTACCTTGTCCCATAAATACAAGGGGGATCGATGAGAGAGGGGAGAGGAAACTATGCATTACGGGTTGTTACGTTGGAGGAATTCCAAGTTAGTGTGAAAAGTAGGAGCCCAGGATCCGGTTTCACAAGCACTATGAATGATCAGGTATAAATTGTACTGATTATTTGCTTTTGACAATAAACGTTGAAATGCCCTTCCCGTCCCAATCAAATGTCTAATGGATTGCATATTTGTTTGGATTAAATGCTTGATTGTATTTGATGTTTAAATTGTATTTCAATTTCATCATTGTTATATCAGTCAAGATATGCTGAGGAAGGTATCTTCGTATTGCAGGTTCGTCAAACGGAAGATCAAGTGGAGGATCGATCGAATGAGCAAGCAAAAGCTAGGATCGAACTTTGTTAATAAGGTATGCCTTCAAGAACCTTCATCTCTTTCCTTTTGTAGAAGCCTATGTGATATGATTAATGTATTTACCTATCACCCCAGAAGTTGGTAGTGTCCCTCTCCTCACTATAGGGTAGAATTCCCCTTCACAGACTGGCGACTCCGCTGGGGACCGATTGTTTTCTGCTTCAGGAGACATAGTTAGTTTTCCTTCCAGTACTTGTTGATCTTTTTGATCCTATGAGAGGCTCTGTAGGTTACTGTAGCCTGTTTCCATTGCTTGAATCATCCCATTTTGAAGTTTTAAAGCTTGTTTCAAGCCTTCTTTGGCATAAACACTGGTATCCCTTGCACACAGTAGCGTACACCTGCAGAAAAACACTGCTTTACCTATTGCATAGTAGAGTACACTTGCTGAAAAAAAATGCTTTCCCTACTACACAGTAGGGTACACCTCTCAGTGTACACAGGTTTGTATACTGCACAATAGATATTTTCTTGTAAGTCTCTGTTTGCTTTTGGAATTGGATTTCCACTTGTTTGGTTTGATTTCCAACCTCTTGCCTTGCTTTCTTAACTGATCCTTGAGGTCTTTATGCCCTTGTTGAGTCTTGTTTGCCTCTCCTAAGTCCTTTAGGTCATCTTTTTCTTGCTGGAGTACTTTTGAGGTGTCTTGTTTGTTTGTGATTCTTTTTGAAGACCGTGTATTGTTCCTTGTTGATCATAGCTGCATGTTCGTACCCCAGTTGCCTATTGCAGGTATACAAACCTTTGTTTACAACATTTGTTGTTTTCTGCAACATTAGTACACTTTGACGATTTCTTGTCCCTTGATTTAGTGTTTGACCCAAAGTTGGAGTCCTTAGGGTGTTTTCAAAAGTTTTTGAGTCCAGACACTTCCTGATTGCTTTGTCAGTTTTAGTTCAAGTAAGTTGAAGTCTTTCAATTTAAGTAAGTTGAAGTCTTTCAGTTTAAGTAAGTTGAAGTCTTTCAGTTTGTTTCCTTTTGAGTCTTTGTGGTTGTAATGCCATCTTTGGTTTGCTTTCCTACCATTTCCTTGGCTTAGTGCTTTCTTAGGTTTCTTGATGCTTTGGAGCAACCTTTGAGGTTTGCCTTTCCATTTTAAAGCATCTCTTATCCTTCTTTTCTTTCCACTTTGTTTTCCAAGCCCAAAGTTTTTTCCCTTTAAAAACTTCTTAGGACAAGTCTTTGTCAAGTAATCAAGTTGATTGTTGTGAACCTTAGAGTTGCTTTTCCTTACTTACATTGCTCTTTTAGGTCTTACATGCTTCCATTTTCGAGTTCTTTTTCTTTATCATATATTAGAAAAAGAAAAAAATGAGTTTGATAGTTTAAAGTAGTAAGACTTATGATCATTTTGAAGTAGTGTAGTTTACTTTGTTTTGAATTTGAAAAGAAAATAAAAAGAGACTTGTTTTAATTTTGCTTATCTTTAGTTTTGGAAAACAATGAATGAGAAAGTTTAGTGAAAGTTCTTTACTTTTATGTACTTTCCATTTCTGTCATAACCACACCACATAATGCACTTCAACCTTTGAGTAAAGAACAACCCTTAAAAAAGAATAATTAATAAAATTTATTAGCAACTTTTCTTTCTAGGGATGTCACTACACCAACTAGCTTAGGCTAGGGTTTCGGATTAGAACACACTTTAACTATCCGAAACCATTTTCATTACTCAATAATCATAGTGAGACTGTTTTTAGGTAAACCCATTGACATCAAAGTTGTTCTGGAAGCTCCACTGGAACCAGAGTTAAGCACGAGGTCTTGCGAAGGTGAAATAGTGAGGATACCCCTTCACTTTTCATTCGGAGCATACACCAAGGCTGGTTCGCGTACGGGGATCCTTTTGGATTTCGGGCTTAGCTACCTTGCCCATGCATTCTAGTCAGACCTGCGACTATCCCCCAGAGCTTCTTTCGTGTTAATGGTAGCCTTAGTATATTGACTTTAGCGCTTCTTAAACATGTGGCAGTGAAAGGATATTTTCATTGTACCTAGGAAAGATATGGAAGGTAACCCTTTTCAGTAATCCTAGTAGGGCGGTTTGGTGATTCAAACGCTTGCACCTAGAGGACCTGAAATGGATGCTGTATAATTGTTCTTTGATGCTCTACTAGCTTGTTATGGGCCCTGATCATCTAGACTTTCTATTGAGAGTATTCACCATCCTTGTTTTCCTGGTTTTGGATACTTAGGATTTTGTAGTGGTGTGCTCTTTATGTTGCTTGTTTTTAGTTGGCCTTAGATATTTCTGGTTTGTTGAGTCGGAAGCTATGGATAGCATCCCGGTGAGCACCAATCAAGGCACCCCTGCTGAAGGGGCTTCTTGTGATTTTCCATTCATTGGGAGCATTGGTACTCGCTTAATGGCTACTTTGAATCTTCCGAGATTCACTATAGGGCTACCGGTTTGGTTGTTTTCCACTCTGAATGCCTTTCATGCTCCTGATGCTTCTCAAGTAAGCACTTCACATCAAGAGCAACAGAACCCTATTCCTGCTTCACTAGTAACATCTTCTCTGCCTCCTTCTACCTCATTTGGTGAAAGTAGTAATACTAGTAACCAGCAGTCTAAAAGGAATAGACGGAGGAATAATAGGAACAAGATGCCCAAGCAAGGGGGAAGCCACCCAGCCTCTGAAGGTCATGCTAGGGGAACCTACCCAACCTCTGGTGGTCATGTTGGGAGAACTCATTCAGGCACTATAAATCATACTGAACCTCACCACCCAGCCTCTGGAAGTCATGCTGGGGGCAGCCACCTAGCCTCCGGAAGTCATGCTGGGGGCACCCACCCAACCTCTGGAGGTCATGTTAGGGGAAAAATTTTAGTCACTGCAAATCATACTGGAAGTATGTCTTCAACCACTATTTCTCATGTTTAGGACATGTCATTGATCACTGTTGGTCATATTAATGACAAATCACCAGTTCCTGTGAGTCATACTAGAGACACTGAATCAACCATTGCAAGTCATGCTGAGAACGTTGACATTGTCGACAAAAATTATAAATAGTAGCTTAAGTTCCCTTGTAAGTTTTGCGAGGGAGACCGTCTTACTCACCGGTGCCCTGTTATTTTAGAGGTACAAAGAGTGTGGTCCTTAGTTCAAAAGTCTTCTATTTCTGAGCAACCAGCCAATGCAAGTCATGTTGGGGGCAAGTTATCAGCCAATGCTAGTCATGCTGAGAGTACTGTTGTTGTTACGGAGTCTAAGTTTATAGGACGCAAGCCAAATTTCCCTTGTAAACTTTGTAAGGGATATCACCTTACTCACTGGTGCCCTACTATTCCAGAGGTGTGGAGAGTGTGGTCCATGTCTGAAGGATCCTCTGCTCCTAAACTATCTATAGATTCCCAATATCCTGATCAAACTTTGGTTGATAAAGTGGTTGAACCAATGCAATCTTTGGTCAACCCCACTCTCCCTTCGGAGAGTGAAGTGGTTGAACCAATGCGATCTTTGGTCAACCCCACTCTTCCTTTGGAGAGTAAAGTGATCAAATCGATGCAATCTTCGACCGATCCCATCAGTCCTTCTGAGACTGATGCACCTGTCCCTAAAGTCTTCTGCATTACCAGTTCGGATGTCTTTGAAAATGGGGGCACTGCATCTGTGTCGAGTTAACCCCTACCAAGCTCTGGGATCATTTCCTTTGATTGGAATAGTCTAACTGGGCCTTGCCTTCCTTCTTCTATACCTTTCCAGATAGAGGTTGATATCGACAACCATGTGGTTCACTGATGCGTTGTAGATGAAGGAGCCTCTATTAGTATCTTATCCCCTTATGCTTGGAGAGAATTAGGCTTCCCTAAACTTGTTACAACTGTTAATTGGTCGTTGACCTTCGACATAAGACCTAGTGAACCGTTGGGATTCCTCCCTCTGGTACCTATTACTTTGGGTTGAAAAAAAGTCTTAGTTGATTTTATGGTTTTAAAGGACCCTATGTATTTTGATATGATCCTCGAGCATGATTATGTATATGCTATGCAGACTGTAGTGTCTATGCTCTTTCATGTGATGCATTTTCCTCACAACGGAAGCATTGTCACTATTGATCAACTTACATTTGTTGATCCCGCTTATTACCCAACTATAGACCCGGTATGTCCCCTCCAGTAGGCACTACTATGTCACAATCAAATTATGTGGCATATTGTTCCTTGAGTCCAACTGCTACTGAGAAGAAGCCTCTGAATTCATGGTTACCTTCTCGAGGCTGTGTCCCAGCAATTGACCAGGTGATGACTCCATCTGAATGTTTAGACATGCGTTCTATCTGGGATAATATACTTCCCTCTGAAGATGTTTTCTTAGAGTCTATAATGCAGTATGCCATTCATTTGGACATTTGATTCACCTCACGAGTAGTCTTCAACCTTCCCTTCAAGCTCGTTAAAAAATAGTAAGGAAGCTTCGAGCATTCTTCCACCTTCACTTCGAGCTCGTTAAAAATAGTAAGGAAGCTTCGAGCATTCTTCCACCTTCACTTCGAGCTCATTAAAAACAGTAACAAAATTATGAGCATTCTTTCACCTTTTTCTTCGAGCTCATTAAAAATAGTAAGGAGGCTACGAGCATTCTTCCATCTCTCCTTTGAGCTCGTTAAAAACAGTAAGGAGGTCACGCGTTTACTTTTTCGGGCTTGTTAAAACTTTACGAAAAAGATCTTTATAGAGTTCTTTCACGCTCTTGTTAGACTCTTTAAATATAAAAAGATTGCCGAGTATAGTTGTCATTTCAGACTTGTTAAAGGATTTGAAGTGACATCTGCTTAAGTATAAGTTTAACCCTTTTCCGGACTTTTGTGGATTACTTACGAAAAATGAATACTTTGGTCATCCATGGCTAGAAGAGTTCTTTTTCCATTGTTTTACACTTTTTCGGGGGAGGAGACTAAATTTACTAAAAAGGACCTTTTGGAGCCTTCTTTAGGGTTTTCAAGCTCTCGAAATATGAAAACACCAAGCGAGCACTCACCTACTCGGGCTCAATGTGAAATCCACGAGAGGATGTATAGAGGATTGTTTAAATTTTTCAGACTCTATAAATAGGAAAACACCGGCGAGCATTAACCTACTTGGGATCGATATTAAAATCCACGAGTAGGTGAATGGATTTATTGTTTAATTTTTTCAGACTCCTTAAAATTGAAAACATCGGCGATCAAGAACAGATCTCGACTCGATATTAAAATCCAGAGATCAGTATAATAGAGTATTCTTCTATCTATTCTTTGAACTCTGTAAACAATGAAGAAGGTCCTGAGTCTTCCTCCCATGGGCTCGTTAAAATCTTTACATGGTTGGATCTATTGAGTTTTCATTCTTTCTTGGACTCATTAAAACAACAAGAAAGGTATTCTTTTATCTAAAAAGAATAAGGGATAAGAAGGTTATATCCCATCTTACAGTTTCAAAGGCAGTTCAGTTAGTCATATCCTTGAACATAGCACTTACTTGAGTCTTTCATGTCAATTGGGTTTTAGTTTTTGACCTTAGGGTGAACCTGATCTCCGAGTTTTTTACTCCCCCGGTTGGTTATTCTTCCAACCATATGGAGGGTCTACTAATGTCTCCTACATTGCAGGATTATATCACTCCCTTATCATGTTGAAAACTGCCTAAGTCACTTTGTGTCATGCTCACTGTTCAAGGATACACCCTGTGTATTCTGCAGTTTACCTTGACCTCATGTGTCGACCATCCTAGTGTCAGTCTTATTACTTCTACTACTCCACATCAACTCATACCATTTGAGTGTTCCTCGTGTTGGATGATGGAGGATGCCTTAAGGCCTCCCTTCCAACGAACTTCTTCCCATCGACATCAACTCATTTTGCTCTGGGAATGAAGTTTAGAGTTTCAGTTAGTACCTTAGGGATTGCAGTCACTAGTGGAAATGTCCCTCGCTGTTGAATTATGAGAATACATGAATGTCTCTTATTTGACAGGTTCCTCAAGTGTTCGACGTCAAGTCCATTTATTCACACTTGTTGGATCGTACTAGGTACCTTGGGTCCCATTATCATTATCGACGGAAGCCCTTACATTTGTTAACGATATACATCAATGACTGGTAATCAAACGATACCCCCCATGTTTGACTTTCAGCTCATTTATTCACATGGTTAGGGTTTGTACCTTGGGTTGTTTGGATGAAGACCTTGGGATTTTGATAGCATTACCTCATTATGTTATCACCCAAGTTGCGCAAGACTGATCCTCACTCATTTTTTGGCTCTCCATGAGACATAGATTCAGTTTGTTGTTATGGCTATGATCTCTCATTCTGACATGGATCCACGTTTGTATTTCAGTGGCCATGCTATATATACATCTCCTAGTTATGTATTGTAGATCATGTTGTATCATACAACACATATGTATGATGTCAAGATTGTAATTGCTCGCTGACCTTGATCACTATTTCAGGTACTTTTGTGACTTGGTTCTGTGGTTTCTTGCTCCTCCGCTGACTTGGAATTATAATGTATTTTGGCCATCGTTTCCCTCTGACCTCACACATTAGGGGGCATCTATTATAGGTCAAATATGCACTTCTATGTGCATGATCACATTTAGCTGTTGATCACACAAAAGGACAACTTGGATTGAAGAGCATGATGACCCTAGATGATGAATGGCCTAGACTTACCCCTCTGCAGTTGACAAAACCCTCCTTTTACCTACTTTTAAGGAAAAACACTACCCTACAAGCATGATAGTAGTGTTTGCCTCCAGAAATACTCTACTCCACTTCATTAAAGTAGCGTTTTCCCTCAGAAATACTCTACTTTCTTCAATAGAGTAGCGTACAACTTCAAAAATCTTGCAAACGCTGGTTGTAAAGTGGGGAAGTTGCATGTTGAATGCTACTCCACTTAAGAAAAGTAGCGTACACCTTAAAAAGTAATCAAAAATATATTAATTTGATGAATTGGGATTAGTTGAAGTTGGTTTTGCAACTTCCCCAACTTCCCAATCAAACTACCTCTCGATCCAAACTGCCTACCTTGTCCCATAAATACAAGGGGGATAGATGAGAGAGGGGAGAGGAAACTGTGCATTAAGGGTTGTTACGCTAGAGGAATTCCAAGTTAGTGTGAAGAGCAAGAGCCCAGGATCCGGTTGCACAAGCACACTGAATGATCAGGTATAAATTTTATTGATTATTTGCTTTTGACAATAAAGGTTGAAATTCCCTTCCCATCCCAATCAAATGTCTAATGGATTGCATATTTGTTTGGATTAAATGCTTGATTGTATTTGATGTTTAAATTGTATTTCAATTTCATCATTGTTATATCAGTCAAGATACGCTGAGGAAGGTATCTTCGTATTGCAGGTTCGTCAAACGGAAGATCAAGTGGAGGATTGATCGAAGGAGCAAGCGAAAGCTAGGATCGAACTTCGTTAATAAGGTATGCCTTCAAGAACCTTGATCTCTTTCCTTTTGTAGAAGCCTATGTGATATGATTAATGTATTTACCTGTCACCCCAGAAGTTGGTAGTGTCCCTCTCCTCACTATAGGGTAGAATTTCCGAACAACAGATACTTTCCTAATTTTTTTATGAGCATGACTAAAGTTGGTTAAGCTCGACACTGTTTACTTAGTTTTAACAAGCACGATACAGGTGTGAAAAAGCGCTTGGAATAATTTTCAGGTTTAGGTCCAGAGCGTGAAAAAGATAAATTAAGCTTGAGTGAAGGTAAGAAAAGTGTCATACCGCCAATGTGAACAACATATGAGATCCTGTCAAAATCGGTAAAAAACCTTGGAAATAGAACATTAGTAATTAAGATATATGAAAAATTTGACCTAAAACAGTTTCTAAAATAAAATAATAAGCAAAAATAGCCACTTAATATGTATAAATAGAGGGCAAAAGAAGAAGTTACCATTTTACCTTGGCTACTTTTACCCAAAGAGGAATTTTCATCTTGTGGAGGGAAAATCTTCAAGTGAGGATATCCGGAGATCTAGGGCACCGTTTCGACCGTCGTCTGAACCAGGTAGATGCTCTTCAACTCATATTTGATTTTATGTTTTTCTTTCTCCATTTCATGGCATTTTTTCCTGATTTAAGAGGGTTTGTAGTGAAAAAAAATCTCCCTCAAAGATTTTCGTGCCCTCTCCATGTCGAGAGGCATGAAAATCTCTAAATTTTCACGTGAGGGCCCCAAAGGAGGGCATGAAAAATATCCAATATTCACGTTTAGGGAGACCACCTAGGAGTGAAAATTCGCAGAGATGAAAAAATGCAAATTTGTTTTCCCTTGTTGAGCATGAAATCAGACTTTCACCTTCTAACAATTGCTTCTTTTTCCATTTTGCAGGAGTTTGCAAATTGTTTGAGCGAAGATGGTTGACTGGAAAGAGAGAGAGCATGAATATGCTGATAGAGATGCCCTAAATGACAATGCCATGCTCACGGCACTAAGAGAATGTGTTTTACTAAAATTATTCAAAACAAGGGGCATCTGTAAGTAGGGAAAGCTATTAAACTACATCATTTAGATGAGGGACAATGACATCCAAGCTTTCCGTGTTGGTGAGCATGTTCTCGAGATAGAGCTTGAGGATATTTGTTTCTTGACTGGTCTCTCCAAAAGAGGGGCACGGGTTAGTTCGACCGGGCATCGGACTGTGGAAGAGACCACAGAGGCCTATGTTTCCCATTACCGTAGACAAGGGTCCCACAAGAAGAGTGGGAAAGTGCCCATTGCGGATGTGATCAACCTTCCTTTGAGAACCATCCTATACACTATAGTGTGTGTGGCAGGAAGTGTGGGTGCTCACCATGATACCAAAGCACAGATGACCCATGCGGTCGAGTGTATGGAACCAAAGCTATTCAACTGGTGTGAAAGGGTCCTAGTAAACATCAAGGACCAAGTCACCAAGTGCAGGAATGGGGATGTTATCCAGTTTGGATATGGAAGCATCCTTGTGACGTTCTTCCTAGAGAGGGTGCCTTTGTTGCATCCTCAAGTGAGTATGTCGATCCGTCCTGCACCCGAGCCTCGGATGGCGATGTGGAGTGATTATGCCGAGAGGATCGGTGGGCCACAATTCTTAGCTTTTGGTGAGGACTTCTTCTTGTGGTTTGAGCAACAGATCGTTATGATTGATGACTACCCATACGATGGGGTGGACTTTTGGGAAGACATCGACCTAGCATTACCAGAGGATGTTGATTGGGATGACTCAGGTATATGTCCTTCACATACATGTTTTTATTATCTTTTGTAGTATATAACTTTTTGTTGTTTTTTAATGTGCGAAAAAGACCTGACATATGTATATGTAATGCTGCAGATCACAGACCGAGGAGGCTAGTAGGATATTCACCACTGCACTGAGGCATGGTCCAGCATTAGGATGATGACAAGGATGGGGAGGAGGCAGGGGGGCTCCACAATGTAGAGCGGAACCTCCAGGGATTGACTATGGGTGTCCCTCCTATGAGGCTTCCTGATGTACCATATCATCTTTAGAGGCATACCGTCAGTGTGCCAGAGCGGATTGGTAAATTGCTTCACCATGTGGCGAGAACAGTCATGTGCTATCATGAGAACCATGAGCCCCAGGATTAGGATATAGGTAGTAGCATTTTCAACGGCATGTATGCGATATGTAGGCCCGAGAGCCAGTTTTTGTATGGGACATGAACCCAATTTTGTCTTTTTGACACATTATATTATATGTACTTAGAAAAGCTATTGTATGCGATATTTATACATATGGACCTATTTCTGTGTTTTATTTATTTACAGTGACTTGTGTATTTGTTATGATGTGTTTTATGTATGAGACAGATGCCAATCCAATACATAGTTAGCCACTGAATCAACTACTATATTGAATTCCCTTGGTATATGTTGATACTGAATGAAATCAAATGATCGCTCCAAGAGGCATAATCTTCTGAATAATCGAAGTAATTTAGAATCGCGAACAGTGTAGACATGATTCAAATGGGATACCATGAGTTGGGAATCTAGGTAGACCGAAAAGGTGTAGATCCCAATGGATGTGAGTTCAGTTAGGAGTCTGATGACTGCATGCTACTCCACAATGTTGTTGGTTGCGGGACCCAACCAGATTCCACCTAAGGATATCAACTCGTCAGCAGGGGAATATAGAACCCATGCTACGGAAGCAAGGTTCCGGGTATGTCGATCAGTGCCATATGCAAACCCATAGTAAGCTGAAATCTGCGCATAGAAGCACAAGTCGGGGTAAATAGAGGTATACGAAATGGAATCCAAACACACACAAACGAATGAACTTAAAAACAAGCTAAGTACATTATGTAAAATGTGTCTCATGCAAGATAATCCTACGCGTAGAACCTCTTGAGGTACAACCCGTTACAGGGCCGTACCAAGGGTGTGCCATCACAATTGATGAGCTCATAAGCTCCTTTCTCCAATACTCATTTCACGATATAGGGACCATACCACATAGATTCCAATTTTCCCTTCCCTAACTTATCATGCATTTGATCGTAGGTAAGGACTAAGTCCCCTTCATTGAAGATCCAAGGTTGGATGGATTTATCGTATTGGGCTTTGACGTGATTTTTATGAGCTTCATTAGCCAATGCAACGTCACGACAGGTTTCATCTAGCTTAGCTAGATACAGAAATCGTTCTTCCTCAGAGGTCGTATTGGGTAGTAGTTCGACGGCTAGCTTCAGTGATGAAATTTCACATTCAATTGGTAAGATGGCCTCTAGGCCATACACCAGTTGAAATGGTGTAAACCCGGTTGCATTCTTTATTGAGGTTCGATAGGCCCAAAGAGCTAAGTGCCAATTTGACTTCTTAGTACCTATAGTGCATTGGATCATACGCTTCAAGACCTTATTTATGGCCTCTACTTGACAATTCTCCTATGGGTAATACGGGGTTGAGTTTTCGTGATGAAAACCCAACTTGGCACTTAGTTCATCAATCGTGTGGTTCCTAAAATGGGAACCATGATCGGTCACGATATCCTGTGGAAATCCGAACCTAGCAATGATATGGTTGAATATGAAAAGTGCAGCTGTTTTTTCGTCCTCTGCGTAAGTAGGCATTGCTTCAACCCATTTAGTGAAATAATCCACGGCTACTATAACATAGCCATGCCCCCCAGCTGAAGTAGGCTTACAATGCATAAAATCAATACCCCATTTTGCAAAGGGGCCGACGATAATAACAGGATGGAGTGGAGCAGGGTGTGAGCGCTTCTTGCTTTGGAAGAATTGACATGGAGGACATTTCTTGACAGTCTCGATATAGTCCTTGAAGATCGAGGGCCAGAAGTATCCTGCGCATAATATTTTCTGGGCTATAGCCATCCTAAAAAGATGACCTCACATGCTCCAGAGTGGCAGTCATTAAGAACTTGTTCAACCTTGTCTAGAGTTAGACAACATCGGAGGATGGAGTCAACACCATGGCGATAAAGAGTATCGCTAACTATCAAGTAATACTTAGCATGATGTCAAATACGACAACGTTCATCTCGGTTGAGGTTCGGTCGAAAATGTTGGGTTTGGATATACAAAATGATATATCCATACCAAGGATCAGACGTTCCAGTGAGAAACAATGATTCATCTAGAAGAGAATCGATGGGCTCAGCTTGTTCAGTGGCATGGGGCAATGCACACATGAGCTTGGCGAAAACTAAGGATTTCTTGGCCTTTTCCTTGGAAAATTCCAAGTCAAATTCTTGGAGAACCACAATCCAGTGAGAGTATTTGCCCCCTAGCCCTTGGCGTGTTAGGATATAATGCATGGGGTTGAAGTTTGCAATTACGGTAGTTTTCGCGAGCAGTATGTAATGACAGAATCTCTGGACATAAAATACTGTAGCCAGAGCCAACTTCTCCACATGTGAATAGCGGGTTTCAGAGTCTAAAAGACTCTTACTAAGGTAATAAATCACATGTTCACTACCATTGTCATCTTCTTGCACCAGCACCATGCCGATGGTGGTGAGGGAAGCGGCGAGATATAGAATAAAGTCTCGTGTATAGTTGGGGGGTTGAATGATGGGATCGTTAGTCGGGGCTTTCTTTAAATTGTCAAATGACCGTTGGGATTTGTCGTCCCAAAATAAAGGGACATATTTCTTCAGAAGCCTCATGTAGCCCTTCGTGATCTCGGTGAAGTTGTAGACAAATCGGCGCAAAATTTTTGCATGCCCTTGCAAACTTTGGAGTTCTGGAATGTTAGAGGGTGAAGGAAAGGATAAAATAGCTTCTACCTTCGCGGGGTCGAGGCATATTCCATCCTTGGAAATGATGAATCCCAACAATCTGTCAGCTTCTACACAAAAAATGCATTTATGTGGATTCAAACGTATGTTATAGTGGCAACATCGTGAGAAAATAACACTCAGATGATTTGGGTGATCCTCTCGTGTATCGAAATGAGCAAGTAAGTCGTCCAAATACGGCTCTACAACATGTTTGATATCATGAAACACGTATGACATTGCTTGGTGAAAGGTGGCCTCAACATTCTTAAGACCAAAGGGTAACTTGCGTTATGTGAAGGTCCCCCATGGGAAAATAAAGGTGGTCTTATGCTGGTCAGAAGGGAGTATCTCTATATGATTCTATCCAGAGAAGCCATCGATAAATGAGAAGATGACACTCTTGGCACAATTATCGATAATATGGTCGATAAAAGGTGTTGGATAATTGTATTTTGGACAAGCCTTGTTTAGATCTTTGTACTCAACGCAGACCCTAATCGTACCCTGTTTCTTTGCGAGAAGGACGATATTGGACACCCAATCTGTCAACGGGACAGGATAGATGAACCCAGCATGAAGAAGTTTTTCAACTTTCGCTTTTATGGAAGCCATTTTCTGGGGATGCATGGGCCAGAGTTTCTGCCAGACTGGTCGGGCACCAGGATAGACTTGAATTTCATGTACCACAATGGACGGGTCTACCCTGGCATTTCTTCATATTTCCAAGCGAAAACGTCATGAAACTCTTTAAATAGGGTAGTATAAAATTCTATCTCCATAGGAGTGCACGTTTTGTCGATATGGATATGTTCCACGACACCAGGTTTCACAGATATGTCAATGGGGATGGTCTCCATGATGTTCACTAAGTTCCCTTCAGAGAATACGTCATATATATGTATGGGAGTCTTAGTGTTGACATTATCCAACGAAACAGTGGATTCAGAATCGGGATATATTGCTCGAATAGTGGGGAAAGATGACCGATGGTGGTGATATTCCCAAGGGGGTTCATCAAGACTCATGATATCCATAATAGATTCGTCGGTAGGAAAAATATGTGTAAGGGAGTCATTGTAAGGTAAGGATGAAAGGATTCAAGACAATGAACCTGCCACCTGATGGTGGTCAATTGTATCGATCTAGTCGGGATCCGACTAAATCGCTTGATAGGTTGTTAAATTTTGGTTCAAAGGCATAGTGGTGCCAAGAGTTTCGAACTCGGTATCACCCATGAGTCAGTAGATTTGTAGGGTAGAGAAGTGCTTATCAAAATCATGTTAATCGAAAAGACCGGGGGTGGAACTTCCAGAAATACCCCTATGATGGAGGAGTCCTTCAAAAGACCAACACCAATGTCTTCAAAGTGAGGTTGGGAATTTTCCAACAATGGGACATTATTGGTGGAATTCCGATGTATGTCAGGAGTGCAAAAATCTAAATGGTCTATCATGACGATCTTTCCTTGATGGGGGAATTGCACTAAGCGAAAAATTGAGGATGCTACGACGATCATGGAATAAAACCAATTGCGACCAAGTAAGAGATTGTAGTCTAACGGAGCATCTACAATTTCCATGTGGATAGACATAGTCTTTCCCCCTAGTTATATGGAAAGCAATGGGATGAGTCCGTATGGTTGAAAACCACGTCCATCAAATTCTTTTAAGGTAGTAGGAGATTGGGCCACTTCCAGAGAACCAATGGCTTTCCAACAGGTCAAAGACATAATCGAGGTGGAAGCACCTTTGTCCAAAATGGTACTATGGATGTTGTTTCCATGGATACGAGTATGAATATGGAAGGCTAATTGGTGGGAAAGCCGAGGTTTAAAGTATTCCAGGTTAAACAAAATTGTGTTGGAAGAATCTGGATCAACATCTCCGAATGCTGATAGAAAATTTCTACGCTGTACAGGACAGTGTTGGAGAACTTTGAGGGTCGACATAGCACAAGGCGCCTGAGTTGTCTTCAACGATGTTGTAATTATGGGATGCTCGTGCGTTGGGATTGAAGGTCTCCTTCCGAATGGTGGCCTTGGGCGGGCACAACATGGTTTCACTAATAGGTCTCTCAATGTGGATATGGCCATTCAGGGGAGGTGTCTGTTGAATATTGTAACTTCTAAGAATATTATATTTGTACATTATTTATTCCAGGAGATGTTCCATCCCTCCGAGGTGATTCTATTATGTATCCGGAGATGTTTATTCCTCCGAGGAGTTGTGGAAACTAGGTTTATTAGACCCACCATGTGGGGGTCGGCCCAGTCAGTTATAATAGGGTATTTAACCTAATGGTTAAATACGAGCCTACATGTACTTGTGTAAAATATATGTCAGAGTAGTGTATAAATAGAGGAGGTGTGTTCCTCATTTGACACACTCACACACTTGAAAAGAGGAGCACTTGTCTGGGAGATTTGCTAAGGAGGATTAGAAGGAGGGAGCACATCTTGTATTTTGGTTTATCATCTTATTGAGGAAAGCTTTGCTGGGTTTTCTACCCCATGAGGGTTTCCCAGGATAAATCCGTGTCTCTTGTGTTTATGCTATGCTTGTTGTTTCTTCAGTGATCCTGTATATGCTATTATTGTGAAATAGAATGTAATGCTTCTATTTTTTGTCTTAGCATATTGAATTTTAACATGGTATCAGAGCTAACCTGAAGGAAGACAAGGTATGGCACTTACGACACTTGCTTTACTTACGACAATTTGAAGGTTAGGGTTTTACATAGCAAAAACCAGTCATCGTGTAACTTTCGCTATAAATCCATTTCTGCGAAGGTTCAGGGTCTGAAAAGCTTACAGGTCTAAGATAACATCCCCAGGTACCTTGTGTCCAAAGGGCACCCTCAGATTCGTTGTACTTTATGAGTTATGATCAGTACACGTTAGGGTTTCTGCCTCTTCCAGATCTCAGTCAAAATTAGGTGACCTTGGAAAAAAAGTCATAACTTGGGATAGGAAGCTCCAAATGAAATTTCGTAAAAAGTGATAGGTAGTACACAGACTGTACTATCTCAGAAAACTTTTTCAGAGGCCGAAGGTGAACCAGTGACACGTGGAACACCGTACAAGTTTGCTCTCCTATTTTATCCCATAAACAAGTCACGTTGCGACACTTGGCATAACTCTTTCTCAGAAAATCCAATTGAGGTCAGACTTGTCAGGATGGAAAGATGACAGGTCATGCTACTGCAGAAAAAGTTTTCAGACCCTGTGGAGCAAAAATTTCAGAGTTATAGAAGAAGCAATAAGGTGCATATTTCTATCAAAACAGAATTATTTTTAGCACCTTTATTCATGGCTTCCGGAATTTAGGGTTTCGGAGAAAGTTGGAATTTTTTGAAGTCTGTAACCACGGCTGGAAGCTCCTCATAAAAATAAGAGTTTAGAGCCTTGGATCGAACCTTTTGATTGGACAGAAGGGTGGGCTTCATCAAACCCTAGTTCGGGTTCCTGTCCAGAAGATCCAGAAGTTTCGAAGGCAATTTTGAGGGGTCAAATTTTGGAGATTTCAAAATTGAAGAATGCTAGGTTGATCAGCTCAGCAAGACACATTCTTCCATCCATTCAGAAGTATGAAAGTCAAAGATTGAATTTTTAGGGTTTCTCTAGCAAACCCTAATCAAGCTCCAGATCAAGTTTCAGGGGGAGTTGAGGCTAAGGCCTTACATAAGAAGACTACAAAAAGTCTCGACAGGTATGACTTAAGGAGGTTCAGGTATGCCTTGAAATCTGATTCTTGATTAAGTTCATAATGTGTTTGTCTTCATGTTATTTATTAGTACAATCTTGATTAATGTTATTAATTGTCTTATCACCCTAGTAACAATATGAATGCATGTGAATGATCGAAGACATTCATTGATTAGGGATATATGATTGTACTTATGCATTATGGTGTTGTGTGAGGTTGATGTTGTCTGCTAACAAGACACAGGTACATTACAAAAGACAAATCAAGTTCCATGACCATGACAACATGAAGACAAAGACTCACGAGGTATGTATGACTTTGTTATATTATGTTTAACCTACGAGACATGCAGGTTCTAGCTCAGGATCTCTAAATCATTGAAGAGATTGTTTAGGTATGTTGTACATAACTAAGCAGGTATACTAATCCAGGTATGTTTTCCTATGTCATGTTAGAATCTTACCTTGTGTAAGTATATTTGGTATGATTGGTTAGTAATCAAGGGTTTATGCATATTATGTCTCTTATCTTGGTTGATGATTTAACTAACTAGATCAAACAAGAATATGCATGAGTAAAAGAAGACTTCCTTGAAACCCTGAATACTAATGATCATGACTGTACATATTCAAGATTATTTAGAATTAGAATGTTTTGATAATATTGAGAATATACTAATGAATGTATGTTTGTGTATGAGATCATGAGGATGACACTAGTGTACACTTGAGCATGCACAGTGGTACAGAATGAATAGAAGTTCAGAAGACATACAGAAGATCAAGCGGGAGGCAACCACACAAACATAAAAGATAAGTATTTGAGTTGTTATTAGAAATAGTAAATGATATTGCTTGTATGCATATTTGTATTCCTAGAATATATCATGCTGAGTGTAAACATTCATAAAGCATTGAACAATATACTACTAATATGCATATGATTGGTAAGTTGGACAAACATTCCATTGTTGCTTGTCTAGAATGAAACCTCTTTGCTGACATGCTGAGAGCTGTGCACACTCTCGATAGTATGTTCTGGTTGAGATGGAAGGCATCTAGATAGCCACTGTATGCATATAGGATATGGGAAAGTGTTGTGCCAAAGTATTGGTCAAAATAGTTGCATAACTATGTAAATGATATCTGTATGCATAATAGGTTATCATGTCAATATGATTTGATGATTATGAAGTATTACTAATCATGTACTTAATTTTGATTTGTAGGAAAGATCATGATGAATGATGAACTCTGAACAAGCAATGGATGTTCAACAAAAGATTTACAAATCAAACACACTATAGAAAGCTTGTGGTTAAGAGATTCTCTTAGAAAGAGGAAGAGAATCATGATGAGATGTTTTGCTCCAAGGGACTAGATAAGACCATTCTCTTAATAATGTAATCAGGTTCTGTATGGGTTCCCAGGATCGGTAGTCAATTGATGAGCTTAATGATCATCATGGGTGATGTGGATCTCAACCTTTGCTACAAGGTTGAATATGGGTTCTATACACATATGACATGGATGCAAGAAGGAACTCACCACAGAGTTCGAATGATTTTGAGGCTCATTTTAGTAGACCCATCTGACGAGAGATGGCACAGATAGATATGCAGAAGATAACTCAATGCTGAGTGTGAATAATGGACAATTGACAGCTTCATGACAAAGCTTGGGCTTTACCAGAAGTAAAGCTGTTCCTAACCTTTACCTTAAGGTTGTGGATGATGAACCTATCATACCATTATTGTATGACGATGATCTCTTTCTGACAAGGAATGAGAAACAGGTCATGAAAATGGCTGCAAAAATGAAAATGAAAGATCTCGGATTAATGCACTACTTCTTAGGTCTAGAAGTATGGCAAGATCCAAAAGGAATCTTTTAATTCAAGGTAAGTATGCTGTGAAGTTTCTAAAAAGATTTGATATGTTGGAGTATAAAGCCATGGCCACTCCCATGGACTCCAACTTGAAGTTGTTAGTTAATGACTCATCGTATTTAGTGGATCTAACCCTATATAGACAAATCATTGGGTCATTGATGTATTTAACAGATACTAGGCCATATATATGCTTTGCTGGAAATACCCTAAGTCAGTATCTAGTAGAACCTAGAAAGGTTCACTTAATAACTACAAAGCATGTAGTGAGGTACCTAAAAGGTACATTAGATTTTGGTCTATATTATCTTGGAGGTCATGAACTCCGTTTACATGGTTACTCGGATTCTGATTGGGCAGGAAGTGCCTCATACAGAAAGAGTACATCAGGTGGATGTTATAATCTTGAATCTGCCATGATCTCATGGTTCAGCAAGGAACAATCTAGTGTGGCTCTCAGTACTGCTGAAGCAGAATATATATATAGCTGTCTGCTTTGCCAGCTGTGAAGCAGTGTGGCTTCAGAAGCTATTATATGGAGTGTTTGACTTAGAAATGAATTCCACTATGATTATATGTGACATTCAAAACTGCATCAAGATAGAAAATCTTGTATTCCACGATAAGTAAAAAACACATAGAGATCCGATACTTCTATATACGAGATATGGTGCAGAGAGGAGCTATCAAGCTCGAGTATATAAGCACTGAGGATCAGATTGCTAATATCTTCACTAAACCTCTGTCTCGAGTAAAGTTTGAATACTTCCGAGACAAGCTTGGTATAGTCCAGAAGGACCCTCCTCGAAAGGGGGAGTAGCATAGTATCTGATAACAAGTCTGTCTCATCAATGATGAGGTTACCTATTTACTGCACCTAGTTACTTAGAATTATTTAGATTTAGGAATCTTATATTTTTTCTTTTGATGATAGATGTATACATGCTTTTGATGATAGATGTATACATGCTTTTGATGATAGATGTTATGCATGTTTTGATGATGAGGATACATGTTTTGTTATACATGTTTGGATGATGAGGATACATGATTGACACATGTTTTGATGAAGTTCTTGGTAAACATGTGAGGGGATTGGATCATCCCTGGACTTTAGTCCAAAAGAAGAGCCGTAGACATATGTCTTCGAGAATGAAGTCCTTGGTGGACTTGAGGGGATTGGATCATCCCTGGACTTCAGTCCTAAAGAGAGCCGTAGACGTATGTCTTCGAGAATGAAGTCCTTGGTGGACTTGAGGGGATTGGATCATCCCTGGAATTCAGTCCTAAAGAGAGCCGTAGACGTATGTCTTCGAGAATAAAGTCCTTGGTGGACTTGAGGGGATTGGATCATCCCTGGACTTCAGTCCGAAAGAAGAGCCGTAGACGTATGTCTTCGAGAATGAAGTTCTTGGTGAACATGTGAGGGGATTGGATCATCCCTGGACTTCAGTCCGAAAGAAGAGCCGTAGACGTATGTCCTTGGGAATGAATTTCTTGGTGAACATGTGAGGGGATTGGATCATCCCTGGACTTTAGTCCGAAAGAAGAGCTGTAGACATATGTCTTCGAGAATGAAGTCCTTGGTGGACTTAAGGGGATTGGATTATCCCTGGACTTCAGTCCTAAAGAGAGCCGTAGACGTATGTCTTCGAGAATGAAGTCCTCGGTGGACTTGAGGGGATTGGATCATCCCTGGACTTCAGTCCTAAAGAGAGCCGTAGACATGATGTCTCCGAGAACAAAATCCTGAATGAACAGGTAAGGGGATTGGATCGTCCTCGGACTTTGGTCCTGTGAATTGAACCGTAGACATGAGGTCTACGAGAATTGAATAGGACTGGATCATCCCTGAGCTTCGGTTCAAAAGGTACATGATAGGACTAGATCGTCCCTAAGCTTCGGTTCAAAAGGTACATGATAGGACTGGATCATCCCTGGACCTCGGTTCAAAATGTACATGACAAATCCTAGAATTGTTCTAGGTTACATCCAGCATGAAACAGGGCTGGCTCTGTAGATATGATACATCCAGCATGAAACAGCGCTGGCTCTGTAGATATGATACATCCAGCATGAAACAGGGCTGGCTCTGTAGATGTGATACATCCAGCATGAAACAGGGCTGGCTCTGTAGATATGATACATCCAGCATGAAACAGGGATGGCTCTGTAGATGTGATACATCCAGCATGAAACAGGGCTGGCTCTGTAGATATGATACATCCAGCATGAAACAGGGCTGGCTCTGTAGATGTGACACATCCAGTATGAAAAAGGATTGGCTCTGTGGCGGTAAATCCTAGATCTGATCTAGGTCACATCCAGTATGAAAAAGGACTGGCACTGTGGTTGGGATTGGATCGTCCCTAGACATGAGACTTGTCTTAAAGAGATAAGGATTGATCATCTTGGAACTTGATCTGGATTGCATCATCCATGGACCTATGTCCTAAAGAGAGCAGGATTGATCATCCTGTAATATGATCGTGTGATGACGATGCTGCCGATCGTGTGATGACGATGCTGATCGTATGCTGATGATGCTGATCGTGTGATGACGATGCTGCCGATCATGTGATGACGATGCTGATCGTATGATGACGATGCTGATCGTGTGATGACGATGCTGCCGATCGTGTGATGATGATGTTGATCGTATGATGACGATGCTACTGATCGTGTGATGACGATGCTGATCATATGATGATGATGCTGATCGTATGATGACAATGCTGCTGATCGTGTGATGATGATGCTGATGATCGTATGATGATGATGCTGATGATCGTGTGATGACGATGCTGATGATCGTGTGATGACGATGCTGATGATCGTGTGATGATGATGCTGATGATCGTGTGATCGTGTGATGACGATGATGATGACGATGCTGATGATCGAGTAATATCAACTCTGATGATGTTGATGTTCCAGTGACTAGTTGAGTTACTGATGATGATGAATTGAAGAAAGCTTCCGATGATATATAGATGATGTAGTCAATGACTCCTTGCTCCTGCAGATGTTGTTATAATATTTTTCTCGTTAAGGGGGAGTGTTGAATATTGTAACTTCTAAGAATATTATATTTGTACATTATTTATTCCAGGAGATGTTCCATCCCTCCGAGGTGATTCTATTATGTATCCGGAGATGTTTATTCCTCCGAGGAGTTGTGGAAACTAGGGTTATTAGACCCACCATGTGGGGGTCGGCCCAGTCAGTTATAATAGGGTATTTAACCTAATGGTTAAATACGAGCCTACATGTACTTGTGTAAAATATATGTCAGAGTAGTGTATAAATAGAGGAGGTGTGTTCCTCATTTGACACACTCACACACTTGAAAAGAGGAGCACTTGTCTGGGAGATTTGCTAAGGAGGATTAGAAGGAGGGAGCACATCTTGTATTTTGGTTTATCATCTTATTGAGGAAAGCTTTGCTGGGTTTTCTACCCCATGAGGGTTTCCCAGGATAAATCCGTGTCTCTTGTGTTTATGCTATGCTTGTTGTTTCTTCAGTGATCCTGTATATGCTATTATTGTGAAATAGAATGTAATGCTGCTATTTTCTATCTTAGCATATTGAATTTTAACAGTGTCGACGGAGATTCTTCTGAGGGAGACTTTCCTTGGGCATTCGTAGTTTTGTCTGAACCTAAGGGAGGATCATATGTCTTTGTGCATGTAGATATGTGAACCGTCTCATTAGTCATCATGAGGACTTCGCGATTCGAGGGCGTTTCTACTCGGGAAGGGTTGTTTTGGTTTCCCCCTTGCGGGGGTTCTTGTGTGACCATTTTCTATTGTTGGTGAGGAAAAGGGTCGGTTAACACTGTCAGGAGGGAAGAACCTTTTATGAATTTGTTGACTTCCTCTTTGTAAGGACAGTCTCTCGTTTAATTATCTTCCTGACAAATGAGGTAGGGAAACTTCACTTTCCTTCTCGGTTTGTTATCGTTGTTGGTCTATTGAGGTTTGGGGTTTTCTTGTTGAGTAAAAGATTTCTTGGGTTTTCCTCTGTTGTTCTTCTTTTTTCCTCTGGATTGTTGTGACGAGGATTGAACGGCGTTCACCTTGGAGGATTGAGCAGGAGAAGTAGATGTCTTAGGTGTATCCTAAGTTTTAGATGGAGCAATGTTATTTTTTTTCCCACTCGATTTGGTTGCAGGTTGAGTCTTTACCGAACCGACGATGCCATCAACGGGGGGTTCAGTGGCGGTCTTTGATGGATCAGTGGTGGTGTGGGAGACGTGAGGAATGAGCTCGTATAATGTTCCAGATTGGGTATAAACCAAATCCATATATTGCGCACGAGAAATTGCTTGTTCCTCTGTAACAGGTACGCCCATAGCAATATCCCTGGAAATGGGGGGTAGAAATGACTTGGTGAACCAATCAACAAATAATTAGTTTGGAATCGGTGCTTTGATTAATATTCGGCGTCGCCGCCACTCATGAATGTGATCAGATATATGTGTAGTAGTGGATTGGCACAACAAAGTTAACAAGTTTGTTCCAATCTCGTATCGGATGGGGAGCTGGAAGTGTGTCAAGAACTGCATTGCCAGGGTATTGAAATCTTGAAAGGAGTGTTGGGGTATCTCGATATACCATTTTGTTGCCGTGCCGGTAAGTGTGCGTTGGAAGAGCCGTAACCGAATGGAATCATCCATCAATGAGTTTGATGAACACTAGAGATGGAAGGTCATAATGTGGTTCTTGGGGTATTCCCCTAGCTTGGCATCGAACTTCGGGATGTCTGATGGTAGTTTGGACAAGATGGGTGGTGAGTGTGGTTCATGCTAGATAGGATCGTTGATGATTCTGGACCAATAGAGAAAATCTAATGTTGCCAAGAATGGAAGTTGCCGATTGGGTTGCGGGAATGAGTAATATTGATAAGGTGCAGGGATACCTGTGGGACTCTGCACAACATATTGTTTCATATTGTACCCAAACATGTTACCCGCAAGATACTGTTGAATGTTTTGTGTGTTGGGGACCATCTGGTTAACCGATGGTGGGTTCAGAATCATAGGATTAACGAATTGATTCAGAATCAAATTAGAGACCGGTTGTTGAGTGTATTGCTAGATGGGTATGAGGGGTGGAGGTCCCTGGGATTGTTGTGTCCCAGGGATGTTTCCAAATCCTTGGTTGGGTGGATTACCCATTCCTGAGGTAGGGGTTCCTAGAAAAATGGATCCCATGGAATGATTGTTCCGCCCTGATTGAAAGGCGGATCTTGAAGAGGTGGGTTCCATGGAGGATTCGAGGCGGTGGGATAAGGAATTCCAGAATTCAAGTTGGGGGGAATGAAGGCTTGATGCTGATTAGGTTTCCCCCCCAGCTTGATTCGGGTTTCCGAATAAGGAATACCCCCCACTTGGTGGGATTTGAGGTCCCCAAGAAGGAATTGGGCCTGACGAGGGAATTTGGAAGTTAGTTCCAATTGGGGTACTAACATAAGGTTTTCCACTGCCATGTTGAGTATATGTTCCCCATGGAGCATATGATGCTGATGGAGGAGGTTGTTGAATGGTTCCTATTGGGACACTAACAAATGATAATCCTCCAAAGGATGTGTTATGGGGTCCCCACTAATCCGATGAAGCGGATGGAGGAAGTTGTTGAGTAGTCCCGCTTGGGGCAAAGACAAGCATTTGTCCTCCAATAGATGGGATCGGTGGTACCCAATATGTAGATGGTCCGACCGGAGGAGGTTGGTGAGTGGGATCAATGGTACCAATGAATGGTTTTCCTCAGGAAATGGTCTATATCGTGGTTGAAGAATGACCTCCAGTCACATTGGGTGTTCGAACAGTAGAGGTAGGTGTTCTTCAAATAATGACACTAGAAGGGTGTGGTGGTGCAGTTTGGCCAATTTCACTAGGGATGCTGACTTGTGAAGAGGATCTTACGTCGGTTCTAGATAGCGGTGGTGACGATGAAAATATTGGGTTGGTCCTCATAAGGGGTTCATTCCCTGAAGGTAAGCCAAACATGTTGTGCGACAATAAGTGTGGAGATAGTAGTTGAGGAATTCCAGGTGTCACGTTCATAGGAATTGAAATGGTGCAAAAATCATCGAGGGCTTGGCCTAGAGTTGTATTCCATAAAGTGGAGGTTGGATAAAAAATGTTGGCTATCCTGTTGGGGTCCGGAAGGAGTTATAGTATAGTCCAGTATGAGGGTCCGGATCGACCTACGAATGATTCATGATAAGCCATATCACTAGATGGAGGTAGGGAAGCTCGAAAATTGGGAGGATCTGTCGCTTGAGAAGTGGGTGCAGTGGGATATTGTGAAGCCTATGTCAGCATTCTAGTTGTTTCACGTCTAAAGAGTTTCGATGTTAGGGGTGAGTTGTATAGACTAGCCATACTGGATTGAATTGATGCCATAATCTCAGGTCCTAAAGGGAGATTAGGAAAAGATAAGTTGAAGGGTACATTAATAGAAGAGCTAGTTTCATAACTATGGGTAATTAATGATGTAGTGAGGACAGGTGGAGTTTACAACTATCCAGTAGGATATACGAAATCAACAGATAGATGAAACTATCTAGAAGGTGTGGGTTCAGGTTCTTCAATAATTTCAGTGTAACCTTCAGGGACATCAAACGATGTTGCCACTTCTGGTATAGTGCTAGTCTTCTGGAGGATGGTGCCTTCCGGTGTAACATCAGTTGAAGTAATGACCTCAGAAGCTAACATAGTGTCCACTTCAGTGTGATTTTCTGGTACAACAGTGGATTGTGGTACTGCATGAATCTCAGGTACACTACTAGTTTCAGTTATTGTTCTAGGCTCTGAGACGATGCTATGGTTCAAGGGTGCAGAAGCAACTGAAGGTGTCGTGCTGGTAGATGGTGGAACAGTCCCCCGACTAGATCCTTGGTTGGCAAGGGGGGTAGGGATACGTGAAACAGGCAGATGGGAAGTTCGATGTGATGGCTCAGGGATTCTCCCATGTTGTCTCTATGATTTCCTTTGATAAACCATGTGATATGATTAAAAGTTTTGGGGATAGTCTCGTGAAAAAATAACTCAAAAACCCTAGAGCAACCGAGTGTGCAAAAGGGGACCTAGGAAAAGACAAGGCTCGCAGGCCAAAAAAGTAAGCTCAAAAACTGTATTGGGACCAGTGTCACAGTAAGCGAGTTGAAACAAAAGTGTATAGAATGCCAACAAGCAGCACTAAAAAAAGAAAAGACCCTCTACAAAGATGAAATATCAAGTAAAATTCCTAACTAAGAGATGGAGACCTCAACAAGTCGTACCCTTCACAAGGTGATGAAATCCAAGTCGAACAATACGAAATGACAGACCAAAATGGAAGGATATCCCTCTACCGAAAGGGATCCTGGGTAAAAGATCCCTAGAAGAAAAGTCACTAATCTATCTCGTTCATGACATGTCCGAGAAGGATACTGGAGCTTCTTCCTTTGAGACCTTGTATCACCTATACGGAAAATACAAGGAAGACAAGGATAGATATCCTGAGGTGCTAAGTGGAGTGCGACATTCCACAAAGTACATCCGAAACCTATCCTCGCTACTTTCTCCCACGTAGCGTGGGTCCCTCTCGAAAAACTGGTCAATGACTGTGTCAACAAATACAAGAGGACTTTGGAACCCTATTGGACAACAACTATGTTTCATATTAACAATGACAAGGGGGAATTATTTGGATCCCTATCCCCGGTGTCCTACCTAACTACCAAATTATTTTTATCCTCAAGCGAGGTTAAAGTGTGTTGAGTTAGGGAGATGAATTTTAATGGTTGTTGTATTACTCAATCGGGTAGTGGAAGTGCAACTCGGTGGTGTGATGACTGACTCAAACCATGCAAATGAGTATGAATCAAATAAGCCTTTCCTTTCGATGAACACTACCTAAGGTAAGGAGAGAGTTCTTCGATCAATGCAGGCACAAACTTTTTCAAAAAGATGAAAAAACAACTAAAAAAATTGTCTTTGAATAAAGCAAACTAATGTTACTTCTTTCAAGATGAATATGCTCTATCACTGAATCTACTTCTAATGAGTGTAAATATGTGACAAATAAAAATGAAGCTATGCTTCCCAAATGAAAAATATGACTTTGATCTTTTCAACAAGAGGAGAAAGAATGTTTCAAAAAGGTCTTTCAATATCAATTTTATGAAAAAGATAGAAAGATGCTACTTCAAAACAATATATAATCTCTCAATAATGTAATCAAGGATTTAAATTCATAAGCATAAAAAGGACCTTGAATATGGAGAAATGACTAATATTTTGCAAACTATGAGAAGGAGGCAAATAAGATAGCAATGATGTCACAAGAATCATAAAATCCAATCTCAAAAGTGGATGAAACAAACCAAACACACTTGCAACTTTGCTAAGAGATATCAAGATAAATGTGCAGACAAGAGACAAAGAATGATGAGTATGTAGGTGCTACTAAAACAATGACCTAGTTCTCAAATTGTTCAAAATGTCTACCAAAGGATCTTGAAAATTAAGCAAAGGTTCAAAAGAGTTCACAAGAAACTAATATGCAAGCAATATACTGCAACCACAGGTCACAAGGGTTTGAAAAATGTTAGCAAAGCAATTTGGAGTAGAGAACCAAAAGTGAAGTAAAATCAAACAAACAAAAACAAAAAAAATCACTTTCTCAGGGAATTTTTGCGGGTCAGCTTGCAACCCAGGTGTGAAAAATTCTAGATTTTCACGTTCTGCAGAGTGTATAGGGTGTGAAAATTTGATAATTTTCGCTCTGGTAAGAGTGTACAGGGCACGAAAATAAACAGAGGGAAAGTAAGGGCGATTTTTTAAGATTTTTTTTGGATTTTTCTAGGGTTTACCAACCCAGGGGACTAAATGCTTAGGTCAGACTGAATGATAGAGTTCTAGTGCAGAGAAAATGGATGTGAATGAGGGTAAAAACACCCAATTTCACAATTGAATTGAGTGAAAGTAAAAGCAAACTTCACAATCAAAGAAAATGGATTCAAACCAGTGGAGTCGCCAGTTTTTGTGGTAGAAATTTCTCCCTATGGGTAAGAAGAGTTTCTCTTAGGTTAGACTAGGATGTACTAGCTCTAATATAAGACAATTAACTAACAAATCAAACCTTGAATCCTAAACTAAGCTAATACACCAAGATTAAATGTATTTGATAGTGATAGAAGGATGTAACTCACCTTCAAATCAGACGTTTGTCCCACTTCCAGCTTTGATCCTGAACACACAATCTCACAAATACCTTGAAGTACAAATTAGATTCGAATCTTACTAGATACACATCATGTCAATGATTCAAGCACAATGCACATGAAATGGGAAACAAGACAAATTATTATTAATTGAAACTTGAAGACGCTTACATAGAGTACTTGCTTGATGTCCACGTATCAGATCCATCTCTAAAGCTTCCTCCCTCTAGCTATCTCTCTCAAGATCATAAGTTGGATGCCCCAAGTAGTCCTCCATTTGGCTCATGGATGGCCTCTCCTTTATAGTACTTGAGGAGTTAACCATACGGAGAGGAAGGAAGATCTCATGAGGGTTTAGTGGATCAGCCAAGCTAAACATAGAGAGGGGGTTGATATCGAATTAGACATGTCAATCCCAAGGAAATCTCTCGGAAGGTAGATATCCTAGATCCAAGCCAAAGGCTATATTAGGATTTTCGCTCGCTAGAGACTAAGCATAGTGCAAAAGTCTAAAGTTTTTTGCGCCCCAGAGGTTATGCAGAGCGTGAAAATGTTGGTTTTTCGTGCCTCATGAGATATGCAGGGAGCGAAAATAAAGGAAAATATGGTCAGTTAGGGTAACACATGGCCTA
Organism: Larix kaempferi; assembly: GCA_027924585.1. NCBI lineage: Eukaryota > Viridiplantae > Streptophyta > Pinopsida > Pinales > Pinaceae > Larix > Larix kaempferi. The sequence continues at coordinate 29,292,768 of BSBM01000458.1, forward strand.
TTAGGTTGTTTCTCGGCAAACATGAAGTGGATTTGTCTCCTAGGTATCCAAATGAGACCAAGGAGGGTACTAACAACATTAGGGAGAAATGTCTCTAGGTCACATGGTACAAAGATGCAACACTAAAGCTTGAAGTGTAACTTTGAGGTATAACACTAAGGGAGAATCCATAGATTCTCTTTATCCAAAAATACGGAATCCCTCTATTAAAAGGAAGCCATCAAATGATCATGATTGACCTAGCACTGTGGAATATTCCAAAGAGAAAGAAGGACCATGTGCAACACAAGACCAAACAAAAAGTGTTGAAGTTGTGAACAGTGTGGAAAGAGATTCCACTTCTAAACCTTCAAGCTTCTTTGTTGGTGATTTCAGTTAGGGTGACACATGTCCTATTAGGTTGTTTCTCAACAAACAGGAAGTGGATTTGTCTCCTAGGTGTCCAGATGATACCAAGGCAGGTACTAACAACATTAGGGATAAATGTCGCTAGGTCACATGGTACAAAGATGTGACACTAAAGCTCGAAGTGTAAATTTGAGGTATAACACTAAGGGAGCATCCATAGATTCTCTTGATCCAAAAATACGAAATCCCTCTATTAAAAGGAATCCATCCAATGATCATGATTGACCTAGCACTATGGAATATTCCAAAGAGAAAGAAGGACCATGTGCAACACAGGACCAAGAAAAAAGTGTTGAATTTGTGAATAGCGTGGAAAGAGATTCCACTTCTAAACCTTCAAGCTTCTTTGTTGGTGATTTCAAGATCATTAAAAAGGAAATTATTTTGGTTGATGGCGGTGAGACATATTTTGGATCATATCCAAAAGAAAAAATTATTTCAGATTTCTAGTCACCACTTGAGCTACCTAGTGAAGCATATGACAAGCACACATTAGTTGGATGTGAACCATAAAGTTTGGTGGAAGGAAAGACTGCCACAACTATACATCATGAGGAGGAATATATGATGCAAAGGTATGATTGTAATTGTGATTTTTTGCATAAATAAAATTCCTTTGTATCATAATGAGATAATATCCACTTCCGGTGAGAAAGGTAGATTGGAGGAAATTTCGAATGTTGGGGAATTTTGGTGTTAAAGATGAAATTATAATATGTGTTGATAATCTTAGCAATAGTCACATTTCATTGCAGCACTTTGAAATGCCTTCTACTTCATACAATGAAAGTGATATTGAAAATGCTTCTAATAATGGTGATTTGCGTGAATCATGTGCTGTGAACTCATGCCACAAGCAGGAAGATCTTTTTTTTCATCCTACAGATGCAACAAACTTGGAGAGGGATCTTCTTTGTGAGCCTCATCATTTGAGTGGATCACTAAAGAAGGACCAAGAGAAGCTCATGCCATCCTTGAAGAACTTTGTTGGTGCCAATGCCTTGGTGTCATTATGTTGTTGGAAAGCTTCCGATGAAGATTGAGAGAAAGAATCCTTCTTGGGAGATTTCAAAGCTCTTAGAGACGCAATGGCCAGGATGAAAGAAAGCTACATGAACCTGCTGGTTGATAGAAACTATCTCCTTATCGTGAGCAAGATGTATCATAATGCTTCAATTGAATATGAAGAGGAGATTGGCCAAATCACTTATGAGTTTGATACCATCCATGATGCCTTTAGGAGAGCTCAAAGTGCACTACATGGATATGAGATTCAGAATAAGAAACTTCATGAGGAATTGGAGAGCACCCAAGGAGATCTTCAAGATTAAAGGAGGCAGATTGATCAACTTCAAAAGGAGTTAAGCACACCACATTCTCCATCCTGTATGGGACATGATCTATTGGTTGTGGAGCCAGATCTTCGAGTCTCATAGTCCTCATAATACTGACCATTCTATCTCTTTAGCTTCCACAGGAACATATACAGCATTGTGGCATCATAGGCTTGGCCACATGAGTGAGAAGGGGATGCAGATTCTCCACTCAAGGAAGTTGCTACCAGATTTGAAGCAGGTAAGTTTGGAATTCTGTGAGAACTGTGTTTATGGAAAACAGAAGAGAGTCAGATTTCTCAGGGTTGGGAAACAGAAGAAGAATGAAAAGTTAGAGCTTGTGCATACAGATGTATGGGGACCAGCTCAGGTACAATCTCTTGGTGGCTCTCATTATCATGTTACATTTATTGATGATGCAACTAGGAAAACTTGGGTTTATTGCATTAGACAGAAATTTGATGTGTTGGCTACTTTTAAGAAGTGGAAAGATTTGGTTGAGAATGAGATAGGAAAAAGGTTGAAGTGTCTCAGATCTGATAATGGAGGTGATTATTGCAGCAAGGATTCTGATAGTTACTGTTCATACCATGGGATTCATAGAGAGAAGACAGTCCCAGGAACACCACAAGAAAATGGTGTGTCAGAAAGGATGAATAGAATGATTGTTACACCTAAAATCTACCCATCATCATGATTTAGTGTAAACATCCCTGAAGTCATCTGGACCAAGTTCTCATTTGGAGGATTTGTACTCAGTTTGTACAACCTTTTGAGAGGTTGTCGCAGGTTGCACACTAGCAACATGTGACGTTGCGGGTTGCTCTATAGCAGGGTGCGATGAGGTCTGTTAATGGGAAAAAATAGCCATTTCAAGATCTTTTTTGAAGCTTGCCCATTTGGGGGCTTATCCCTAATCTCTTGGAGAGTTGGTACTCGACCCCTAACTCATTGGGAAGACCCCCTATCTCTCTCCTACCATATCTCAACCTATCCTATCCATAACCTCATCCACTTAGTCCTATATATATGAGGCTCACTCCCATACCAAAGGGAGGAAGACTATGGTATCTACATGCTGGTGAAATCTCTCTTAGGACACCTCCACTCACCTCTTGGAGAATTCATGCTTCCTTGGAAGGGCTTGGCAATTGGCTTGTGTGGAGAAGGGCTTCTACGTTAAGTCATTGGTTGTAGTTCTATATCTCTATCATGTACTCCTCTATTTGCAGTAATACAAATGCTTTCCACCAATATCGCTCTCATATGTGATGATGTTGTGTTTTTTACCTGCTTAACTGTTTACATAGATCTCTTATTGTATAGATGCTCTTTAATTGTTTCTTTTTTCTGTGTCTTAACAGGTCTTGCAGCTTGGATCTGACGACCGTGGGACATGGAGCAACATTCGGGAGAAAGGATAGTGAATCAAAGAGGTAAGACATCTAGTACCTGATCATTAAGTAGATCTAGGAAATGTGTTTGTAGTCTATTCTATTTGTTCTAGAATCGCATTGAGCTAGGGAGATCCGGCTCACCTCCGATCGAGTGGATTGTCCGGTAACAATGATCATGGAGCGTGCAAGGTGTATGAGATTGCATGCAGGGTTCCCCTTACAGTTTTGGGAAGATGTTGTAAATACTGTTGTTTATTTAATAAACAGAGGGCCTTCAAGTGCTTTGGATGGTGGTATTCCAGAGGAGGCATGGACAGGTAAAAAGGTAAACTACTCATTTCTGAGAATGTTTGGTTGTGAAGCATTTGTCCATATTGATAAAGAAAATAGAACAAATCTTGAAGCTAAATCCAAGAAATGTACCTTTATTGGATATGGGGTTGATGAATTTGGTTAACGTTTATGGGATTATGAAAATAACAAAATCATCAAAAGTAGAGATGTGATATTCAATGAAAAGGTCATGTATAAAGATCAGTTGCAGGGAAAGAAACAGGAAAAGGAAAACACAAAGTACACAGTACTTGATGAGATTGAAGAAAATAAACTTCCAAAGGTGCCAACAAATTAAGAACAACAACAAGTACCTGAAACTCCTACAACTGCAAGAAGATCTACCAGGTTAAGTAGACTCCCTGAACGATACTCTCCTTCAATGTATTATTTATTGATGACTGATGTGGGTGAACCAGAATGTTATGAAGAAGCAATGCAGGTGGAAACTAGAAAGAAGTGGGAGAAAGGCATGAATGAGGAGATGGACTCATTGATAGGAGACCAGACTTGGGATTTGGTTCAGTTTCCTGCTGGTAAAAGAGCATTGTAGAACAAATGGATTTACAGGTTGAAGGAAGAGGAAGGAGGCAAGAAGCGGTACAAGGCCAAACTTGTTGTAAAGGGGTTTGCACAGAAGAAAGGTATAGATTTTGATGAAATATTTTCTCCTGTTGTTAAGATGACTTCAATTAGGACTATTTTAAGTCTAGTGGCAGTAGAAGATTTGCATCTCAAACAGTTAGATGTAAAGACAGCCTTTCTCCATGGGTATTTGGAGGAAGAGATATATATGCAGCAGCCACAAGGGTATGAGGTCAAAGGGAAGGAGGATTTGGTATGCAGGTTGAAGAAGAGCTTGTATGGCTTGAAGCAAGATCCAAGGCAGTGGTATTTAAAATTTGTCAGGTTTATGACAAAACAAGGTTATAGTAGATGTCATTCTGACCATTGTGTTTATTTCAAGAAGCTAGACAATGAAATATTTATTATCTTGTTATTTTATGTGGATGACATGCTTGTTGCAAGGTCTAACATGCAGGATATAAATGTACTCAAAAGAAAGCTAGATAATTCATTTGTGATGAAGGATTTGGGTGCTGCAAAGCAAATCCTTGGTATGAGAATAACGAGAGACAGGAAAAATCGCAAATTGACATTGTCTCAGAGTGAGTACATACAAAAGGTGTTGGGGAGGTTCAGAATGCAGAATGCAAAACCAGTTAGTACACCTTTGGCTATCCATTTCAAGCTAAGTAAGGAAATGTGTCCCAAGACACAGGAATAGATAGATTACATGTCCAAGATTCCCTATCAATCAATAGTTGGTAGCTTGATGTATGCCATGGTGTGCACAGGACCATATATTGCACAAGCAGTGGGAGTTGTGAGCAGATATATGAACAATCCAAGTAAAGAACATTGGAAGGAAATACAGTGGATTCTCAGGTATTTGAGAGGTACTACCACTCAGGCATTATGTTTTGGAGGCTTAGACACTGTTCTATAGGGATATGTTGATGTAGATATGGCAGGTGATAAGGATAGCAGGAGGAGCACCATAGGGTATGTGTTTACTGTAGGTGGAACAACAGTAAGTTGGAGTTTGAGACTGCAAAAGGTTGTTGCACTTTCAACAATGAAAGCAAAGTATGTTGCTGTTATAGAGGCTAGTAAAAAGATGATTTAGTTGCAGAGGTTTATGGAGGAATTGGGTAAGAAGCAGAAGGATAGAAGATTGTATAGTGATAGCCAGAGTGCCATTCTTCTTGCAAAGAACTCAACATTCCATTCCAAGACTAAACATATATAGCTCAAGTACCATTTCATATGCTTTGTTCTGGAAGATGAACTGTTGAAGCTAGAAAAGATACATACTAGCCAGAATCCTGCAGACATGTTCACAAAGGTAGTGACCAGAGAGAAACTGAGTTCTTGATCGGTTTTAGTTGGTATTCTAGCATGAAGATGAAGACAAGAAATTTTCCAAGTCCAAGTCCAACAAGTGTAGCAGCGGTGGAGTTGTTGTGATCAATCTCCAAGTGGGAGATTGTTGGTTGTGGAGCCAGATATTCCAGTCTCATAGATGATATTGTCTTAGCCGTGTACCCCATAGGACTGTACACTCATTCCCCAACCTTAGGGTTTGGGGGCAATGCCCCCGAGAAATTTTTTTGGGGCTGTTTTCACCAACAGTTTACGAGCCCATGGTTTTGGGTAACCCGTGGTATTTTCCCATTGTATTTCCCTTATAAAAGAAAGATATTGTAATACAGCTAGGTTTGATGTATTAGGTATTATGCATTGTAAATATCTTTGAGATCGTGAAGAGAGACTGTGAGAGAGTGTGAAGAGGAAATGTAGTGGTTGTGTTGCAGGTTGTATCCCTTCACTTTGTTGGATGGTATAATAATAAGGACTGGAAAATTTCAGTGTGGACATAGCCCATCTTGGGTGAACCACGATATATTGGTGTCTCTCTTGTAATGTGTTTGTGTGATTATATTTTCATTTCTGTTTATTGTTATTGCTCTGCGATCCTGTTTTTCTAACATGACCATGTGCACATGGAAAGAGAAATTTTGAGTTTACCTCATGTGGAGATTGGACATGAGGAAACTTTAGAATTGCAGGTGCCTGTGAAGAGCCATGATCAATACAATTTTTTCCAAGCACTCGTTTTGAAGGATGAGGAGAAGCTCTTAGCTATGGGGGATATACTTAAGGACATACCATCCAAATCATCAAGAAAGGGTATTCACTATTCCATGGATTGGGTAGATGAGTACATAACCACAATGAAAGATCAAGGATGCACTAGACTTGCTTGCATTGGTAGGATATTTATGGACATATCATTTGATGTGCAACCTTGTGAGCAACAACATGAGTTCCTATGGAAGCCATGTGATCCTTCCAATATGAAAAGTAGCCCATGGGAATCCTACTTGATTGGGTTGGATGGACTAGTTGACGTGGAGAGTGTTTACCAAACACTCATCTTGCTTGTGGAGGACTTTGAGTTAATTCCATGGGAAGGAGATTTATCTCTAAATAAGAAGGATGATTTATTTCCATTTGGATCAGCGAGCAAAAGTGTTTATTCATCCATGGGTTGGGTGGATATATACATATCAAGGATGTAAATTCATCGAGGTGAAGATTTTTTTTGCTTATGTGACATTTTTTTTGGTTTTATTGACATTTCCTTACCATGTGAGCAACAACAAGGGTATGTATCTCATCCATTGGATACTTTTAGAACACATACATACATGGATTGGGTGTGAAAGTACACAGAATATTTGGAATTACCATGCAAGAGAAAATCACCTTGTGTACAAATCATGTTGGAGAGAACAAAGCATGCAAGCAAACAACTTGTACAAGAAAAGATCCAAACAATGTTGGATCAAGTGACAAAGAACTTCATATGTTTTGGGAGTGATGGAATTCCATTATGGCTATGGAATCCTGGCATAATTTGGAAAGGAACCTTGTTCCAAGTGATCAAGAAACTAAGAGGGTTGATGCATAAGCCATGGGATCTTGGCATTCCATGGAGTGACATATTGCTACTAATGACATTTAAGCTTAGTGGCGTACAACACAAACAGTGGGATCCAAGCATCTTTTGGGTGCCAAAATCAGCTTTTATGGAGGATTTTATGGGGGATACCCATGATTTGTTCCTAGTTGATCACTTCCTTAAAAAGGGAGTAAAGGTCCAACCAAAGTTCACCCTTACATACAAGCATATCAAGAGGTTCAAAGGTGAGGTTAGAAGGCACATGAAGGAATATTTCGAACCAAGATTCACCAAGCTTTATGTGAATCCAATTGCATTAAAAATACCTTGGGAAAGGAAGAGGAGTGGATGCCATAAGGATAATTTTTTTTATCAAGATTGATCTCCACCTTGTCCATCACCAATTTTAGATAAATGAAGAAATCCAATGTGACTATTCAAGACTTCCAAGCATGGGAAATGGCTTATTTGAGGCACTTGAAGCACGCCACAAGAAATTTGCTAACCATGTGTTTATTATTTTGGATGGCATGTGAACTCACTATGGGTTGTTGGAGAAGTCTTCTCCTAGTCTGGGAGTTGAATTGCATACTTGGATAGAATTTACATTGCTTGAGTGTGAAGTTGGAGGGATGAAGAAAATGTAACTTAGTATCATGCTTGAGCAAGGTGAAGCTGATGTATACATGGAGAGGATTCACTCCACATTTATGTGTTCCATATCCAAATATATGAACAAGATATTGCAGCTCCATGGGAATGACAAGGGGATGTTATCTCATATGTGTGCATTCGCTAAGCACATATTTGAAGGTGAGATTGAACTCAATGAATGGAAGAAAAAATGGTTTGAATATGAGCCTATGAATGGGTTGATTCATGAATATCAACACATGACATTCATCCAATTTAAATACCCTACCCAATTAGTGCCCAAAGCAATCTTAGAGGAGGATACTTTGGGGAGTTGTTCATGTTCCACTCTTAGATAGTCACCATGGTTATTTGGAGACTCAATTGAGGGTGAGTAAGAGATTTTCATGGAGGGTATTCAAAGTGTTATTTTTTCATCATTTAATTCAATATGATCTAAGATCTTAACTGAGAGAACAACATGTACAACATATCAAACATAAAAGACAAGAGACACAAAGCATTTCACCAGGGAAAACCAAGAAGGTGAAAAACCCCGCAAATTCCTTAGAGATAGAATGAGCACCAATACAAAGATCATAAAGATCAAACCCCAAAACAAGAGATAGTCTCCTAAAAGCTTCTCCTCCTCCACTTGTGCACACTCCTCTCTCTCAACTATGCGAGTTGGATGAGTGAGTGAATGAATAGAATGAGAGAGTCACACTCTCTATTTATACAATGACTTGACTTGCCTTTAACCCTAACTGGGTCGACTTCCTAAGGAATCTTAATTACCCATCCACATGTCACTGGGCCAACCCCACTAGGGTGGTCTAATAACCCATCAAATATAAGTTACGACACTTATGATGTAACTTGCAACACTTGCAAATAAAAATGACGACACTTCCAACCGGAGGAATAATACATCTCCGTTGGGGATACAATAAAGTAAAAATGTAATACATACAATATATAAGTGAATATATTCCGAAGTTACAAATACATCAACACTCCCTCTTAACTAGGAAGGTATTCTCTTGACAGAGGTCATAAATACATATAGGCACATGTCTTCAATTCTGGAGCTGGATCATCGTCACTGGATCATGGAGCATCATCGTCACTGCTGCTGTGCTTGTCATCTTGATCACTGGTGCTATCTTTCAATTCTTCTCGTCATAGGAATTTCTACAGAGCCAGCCCTTTTTCATGCCGGATGTAGGCCTAGCCTCCTGTAGGTCTTCATCATCTCTCTGAGCAGGCCATCTTGTGGAATTATCAGGGCTGATTATGTGATTTGCAAAACTTGACAAGAGCATCCTAGGATCCTTTATGTGCCTAGAACAACCGGAAATATCTCCCAAGACTAATTACATGCATCCTTTAACAAAACCTTAAAAGAGCATCTTGAAACCGAAAAGATCTCTAAAGAGCATCCTAGGACTCATTACGTGCTCAGGACAAGCTATCGGATCTCCAAGACTGATTACATGTGAAATTCACAAAACCTTAAAAGAGCATCTTGCAACCGAAAAGATCTCTAAAGAGCATCCGAGGACTCATTACGTGCCTAGCACAACCTATTGGATCTCCAGGACTGATTACATGTGAACAGGAAAAACCTTAAAAGAGCATCTTGCGACCGACAAGATCTCTAAAGAGCATCCCATGACCCATTACGTGCCTAGCACAACCTATCGGATCTCCATGACTGATTACATGCCTAACCAACACAACCTGCAACATATCCACGGCCTCGGAGTATCATCCTGATACTCATGATCAACCTGATCATCCTCGCATGGAGCATCATGTTGATGCTCATGATCATACTGATCATCATCATCTAGAACATCATCCAGAGCATCGTCCTGATGCTCATCACATAACACTTACATCCATAGCCATGGGAAGGATCCTCCTACCACCATGCTTCGAATGGATCTAGCATCTGTGTACCATTACTTCCTCCTAGAAGTATCTTCAATCTTAAGAACACCAAGCCTCTCTCTGAAGTACTCGAACTTCACCTTGGCTAGTGGTTTGGTCAACACATCTGTTATATGCTCATCCATCGCAACATACAGGAGCTTCACTTCTCCTCTCTGCACCATATCCCTGATATAGTGATACTTGATATTGATGTGCTTCGACTTGTCATGGAACATCGGGTTCTCAGACAACTTCACACAACTCTAGTTATCACAGAAGATACAAGTAGCATCCAACTAAGGATCAAACAAATCAGACAGTAGCTTCCTTAGCCATACTGCTGCACAACTGACCGAACAAGCTGCGACATACTCTACTTCGGCCATACTCAGTGCTACGCAGGATTGGTTCTTTCTAAACCAAGAGATCACCCCAGATCCCATATTGAAGCAGCACCCCGAATTGTTATTCCTATCTGTAGCACTGCGCCCATTATGAATCAACATAATCCTCCAGGTTAATCTTTTGATTCGCATCATACTTGAGACCATAATCAACCGTACCCTTCAGGTACCTCAGAATATGCTTTACAGCAATCAAGTGAACATGTCTAGGATCCGCCAGGAAATGGCTCAAAGTGTTCACTGCAAAGCAAATATCTAGTCTCGTGTTCGTCAGGTACATCAAGGACCCAATCATTTGATGATACATCATGGCATCAACCGAATCTAATGAAGCATCACTCAATAGCTTCAGGTTCAATGCCATAGATGTGGTCATGGCCTTGCAGTCCAGTCTTGAATCTCTTTAGGATCTCTAATGTGTACTTCCCTTGTCCAAGGAAGATTCCATATGCACTCTGCCACACCTCCATCCCTAGAAAATAATGCATCATACCCAAGTCCTTCATCTCGAACTCAGCAGCAAGATTCCTCTTCCTGTCAGCAATCAACCTATCCTCACCTGTCACAAAAAGGTCATCCACATATAGTAGGAGTATCACTGGATTGCCTTCATCAACGTTGTAGTAAAGGTTGGAATCCGCTTTACTCTCAGTAAAGCCTAAGCTGGACAAGAAGCTATTTATCCTACTGTACCATGTCCTGGGTGCCTGTTTCAAACCATACAAGGCCTTCTTCAATTTGCACACATATGTCTCCCTGTTATGTGTCTCAAAACCGAATGGCTGCTCCACATACACTTCCTCTTCGACTACACCATTCAAGAAAGTTGTCTTGACATCCATCTAGTGTATCTTTCACTTCATCACTACAAGCAGAGCAAGTATTGTTCTAATGGAAGTGTATCTGGCTACAGGTGCAGAAGTCTCTTCATAATCTATCCCTTCTTTTTGGGAGAAGCCATGTTCTACAAATATTGCCTTGTATTTTTTTATGCTACCATCTGTAGCATGCTTGATCTTGTAGATCCATTTGGAAGTCACAACAGACTTCCCTTATGGTATCGAGACCACATCCTAGACATCACTCTTCATGATCGACTGGTATTCTTCGATCATGGCATCCTTCCATTATTGTATCCCTGATCCTGGGAACTTCAGATTCTTCAATATCTTCAATAGGTAGTTTTTCTTGAACTTCGTAGCTTGTTCTTCAGAACAAATATCACTGTCCTTCTTTTTTAGGTGATTGTACACTATCTTTCCTACAAGTCAAATTCAATTGCATGATTAGAAACTTCTCATAGTTTTTAGAACAAAATATTACACATAAGGACATATGTCACACAGTCATGCAATTATCTTAGCCAATGCTTCAATACAACATTTATCCATATCCCGTAACTTTCTAGATTCCTTCCATCTCTACCAGAACATTGTTAAGAGTGTGCACAACTCCCAACATGTCAGCAAAGAGGTTTCATTCTAGATAAGTAGCAAATGGAATGTTGTACAATACCATAGGCCACTTACCCATTACTTGTATATTAGTAGTATCTTGTTCATTAATGTAACTTTTCTAATATGCATAATATACATCCTAAATCTAGGAACATAAGTATGTACATGGCTGAACAACATCATTTAAGTAATCATATATACAAGAAATGAAAATTCAAATAGATATCTTTGTTTGGTTGTTGGGTGGAATCCCTCTCAATCTTTGCTTCCTTGTAGGAACTACTGGAGTGTACTCCCTCTTGATATTTGCTTCCTGGATTATCTGCCATTGAACTTATATCCATCCTGGACCACTATGCATGTTTAAGTGTGCACTAGTGTCATCATTGTTTCATCCTCAAGATCTCATACATAATCATACATTCATTAGTATAATCTCAATACTATCAAAACATTATGATTCTAAATAATCTTAAACATGTATGGTCATGTTCATTTCACACACATGTAATTTATCACAAACGTTAGTATTCAAAGTTTCAGGGAGGAATTCTTTTACTCATGCATATTCTTATTTGACCATAGGACTCTTCTGGTTTGTCATATCATCAATCAAAGTAAGAAGCATAATATGCATAAACCCATGATTACTCAACCTTATAACTTCATGAATAATCATTATCAATCATACAAAAAGTATACTTATATAAGATCCTAACACAAGGTAGGATTCTAACTTGATATAGGAAAAACATACTTGGATTATCATGTTTGCTAGTTATGTCTAACATACCTAAACAATGTCTTCTTTGTTCTCTTCAATGATTTAGAGACTTTGTGCTAGTAACATGCATATCTCATAAGTTAAGCATTGTAGAACCAAATTATACATACCTCGTAAGTAGAGCTTCTATGTGATCAATGGCTATGAATGAGTTTTTGTCTTCATGTCACCATGTTCATATGTTCTTGATCTAGAACTTGATTTGTCTTTCTTGATGTACCTTTCATGTTAGCAGACAACATCATCCTCATACAACACCACAGTGCATTAGTACAATCATAAGTGTCATAACCCTAATCAATGAATGTCTTCTATCGTTCACATGCATTCATACTTTTACTAAGGTGATAAGACAAGTATAAAATTAATCAAGATTGTACTAACCTCAATAATATGAAGACAAACATATCATAAACTTAATCATGAATAGATTTCAAAACATACCTGTATCTCCTCAAGTCATACCTATCGGGATTGCTTGTAGTCTTCTTATGTAAGGCCTTAGACTCATCTCCCTCTAGAACTGGAACTTCTTCACTTATGTAGGTGTCCAATTCATTCTCTTCTAGGATTTAACCCAATACACTTTGATTTACTGAAACATGATCTAGAGATGGCTAGGGTTTGACGGAGAAACCCTAAAAATCCAAACTTGGAATTTCAACCTTTTGTCTGGACAGAGAGATGCAATATACTGAGGTGAGAAAGTTGGTGTGCTCAGATTTTGAAAAATCCAAAAAATGACCCTTCAAAAATGACCTGCGAGTCTCGAATCTGTAGCTTCTATCAAATCCTGGTTTTCTATTTTTTCTGATTTTCTGGTCAAAATCCCGAACTAGGGTTTGATAGAGCTCGGGGTTCTACCCAACCAAAAACTTTGATATTGGTCTCTTAATTTCAATTTTTATGAGGAGCATCCAGCCGTGGTCTCAGATTTCAAAATTCCAACTTTTGCAGAAACCCTAATTTCCCGCAGTAGTGACAAGCCAAAAATGAAAGTGCTCAAAATCCAACTCTGTTTTGACAGAAATATATGCCATATTGTTTCTGATGTATCTCTGAAATTTTGGATACTCAGGGTATGAAACTTCTGCCTATGGTAGAATGACCTGTCATCTTACCAATGCCATAGATCTGAGCTTCAATGGATTCTCCATGAGAGAGATATGCCAAGTGTCGCAACATGACCTGTTTATGGGATGAAACAACATAGCGAACTTGTACAGAGTGCCACGTGTCACTGTTTCAACTTCAACCTCTGAAACGCAAACCTGTGAAACTGCAGTCCGTGCCCTAACTGCCAATTTTTATGACATTCCATTTGGAGCTTCTTAGCCCGAGATATGACCTCTGTTCCTAGGTCACCTGTTTAGGGTTGCATTATGGAAGAGGCCGAAACTCTAATTGTATGAATCATATCTCACAAAGTACAACGAATCTGAGGCTAATATTCGGACACAAGGTACATGAACATTTAATCTTCGGCCTGTAAAAGTTTTAGATCCTGAAACTTTGCCAAAACTGATTTATAGCGAAAGTTCCTTGATGACTAGCTTTTACTATATCAAGCCCTAGCTTCAAATTTGTTGTAAGTGCAACAAGTGTCGTAAATGCCATACAGTGCCTTCCTTCAGGCTAGCTCTGATACCATGCTAGTTTTTCATCATTTAATTCAATATGATCTAGGATCCTAATTGAGAGAACAACATGTACAACATATCAAACATAAGATACAAGAGACACAAATCATTTCACCGGGGAAAACCAAGAAGGTGAAAAACCCCGCAACTTCCTCAGAGATAGAATGAGCACCAATACAAAGATCACAAAGATCAAACCCCAAAACAAGAGATAGTCTCCTAGAAGCTTCTCCTCCTCCACTTGTGTGCACTCCTCTCTCTCAACTATGCGAGTTGGATGAGTGAGTGAATGGATAGAATGAGAGAGTCACATGCTCTATTTATACAATGACTTGACTTGCCTTTAACCCTAACTGGGCTGACTTCCTAAGAAATCCTAATAACCCATCCACATGTCACTGGGCCGACCCCAATAGGGTGGTCTAATAACCCTTTAACCCACACTGGGCCTACCCCTCTAAGGTGGTCTAATAACCCATCAAATATAAGTTATGACACTTACGATGTAACTTGCGACACTTGCAAATACAAATGACGACACTTCCAACCAGAGGAATAATACATCTCCATTGGGGATACAATAAAGTACAAATGTAATACATACAATATACAAGTGAATATCTTCCGAAGTTACAAATACATCAACACAAAGAAGATGAATTGGATAATATGGAGGATTGTAGCATATGCCAACAATATGTGATGGAGTATACTCTTTTGTTGGCCATCTTGATTGGTAGCAGCAGTTTGGTGGCAGTGTACAAGTTCTTCAATCCCATGTTTTTCATTGCTTGAGGACAAGCAATTTTGGGAGAGGAGGACTATCATGTCCCCATTTTGAAAACACCATGGAGAAAACACTAACCCATCCAAATCCATGGGTTCCAGTGGAAAATTATTAACAAGGGAGTAAATTTTGGCCAAGTACTTCAGGAAATTAAATAAATTATCTAGGGAGATAATTTAGACTACAGTTGTTTTTGAATAAATTAAATTGGATGTGATGCAATTCATATTTTTGTATTTAATTTTTATTTAAATGTAATAATGAGTTGGAAAATGAGATAAGGTGGGCCAAAGAAGTTTCCTTGCAAAGGAGGAAACTTGAAAAAAAATCAACACAAAGCAAGAATCATTGAAAAGCAGAAAGTAGAAAAAGAAGGAACTAACTTACCTTGCTAGTAAACCATGGTAAATTGTAAAAACATATATATAGTTATAATGCAAATAAAATTCCAAGCGCTGGCTATCGAAGAAACTAAAAATGAGGGGGTTTTATGTATCCACTAGGGAGAGGTGAGGGGTTAGGAGATTGAATCCCTTGTTTCCAAATGTCCTCTTGAGAACCCATCTTGAATAGATATGTTGACATTTAATTATGTTGTAAGAGGCAGCTAAGAAATCAGCCCATGAATTTAATGGAGCATGGGAAAACTCAGAAATTCATATGGTTGGGTATGAGCTTAGTTTACTTGACCAAGAATTTAATTTCCTCATGGGAATTCGTTATCCATCATCCCCATTCCATTGTTGAACAGCCAGACATCAATTCTTAGCTATTATGCTTTCCTAACAATGAAAAATTGCAGAAATCACAACTAGGAAAGAAGCCATGGTTTATAGTGTCAAAAAATACAGAATTTGATGTGAGCAACAAAATCTAGTGGGGAATTCATAGACATAAACCTTGGGGTGAAATTGAGAGTGTAAAATGCCCATAAATCCATAGCAAGACTTAGATTTGTAAGCCCCAAAGTTGAATTTCGTGATTGAGAATCACGTGGCTAGAATCCAGAGAATCCAAGAGTGGATTGAATTGGGAGAGAGATCAAAGGTTGGAATTGCTTGATAAACCCAATGAAGGAAAGAATCTCTGATGTTTTTGCAACTTGGACCTTCCTATGCCTAGCCTGAAGAGAACTAGAGGGAAGGGGAGCCTGAGGGACTATGTAGCGGAGAAGGGAACCTTCCTTGTGTTGGGTGTGGTAGGTATTATGGGTGCCACGACTGACTAAGATCAATTGAGGTGCCCGTAGCTCTATGATTGAGCTCGTTATCTTAGCATTCTCCTTCCCTATTTTCCTGCATGCTTGAAAAACCTAGCTATGTGCCGACTTAGCATAAGTGATTGTGCATATGGCTATGAGTGAACCTGAGTAGTTCCTCCTTAGTGGATACATAGCCCAGCTCGGGGGTGGTCTCTCAGTTGAATTAATATAGGTTGGACAAAGACCTACGGTTGGGAAGAACGTTGCTCTTCCATAGCCAGTTGCTCGGGCAATTTCAATTAAAAGATAAGTGTTCATTGTTGTTTCTAATTATGCCCAATTCATGTATAATTAGTGATTGTTTATTTATGTCAAATTAAACGAATTGATCCAATTTGAATTGTTAAAATTGAATGCATGTAAATAGCATAACAAGAGTTTATTCCCGTGTGTGATTTTATTGTTATGCCTTTGATGAACATGCTCATATATGCATGTTGTGTGTGCACTGTGTTGATCGGTAATCATGCACTATGGTCAACAAGGGAGTAGTAGCTTGAACCGGGGGTATTTAGCAACCCCTATTCGTTTGGTATAGTTGTACTTGACGGATTTTATGTCTTGTTAGCCGACTAAACTAATCTAACTTGAACTAACTAAAAGAAAACTATTATAATTAAATAAAATACTCAAACTTAATTTAGACAATCTAAAACACTACAAGAAACTAATAAAAAACTAACTATATACATCATGTACAAATTTACGAGGGGGAGAGTCCCAAGAATGACTTTTGGATATATATATATATATATATATTAAAATAAGTAAACTAAAATGTTAAGAGATAATGAGCATAGAAGATCCAAACATTACTCACTTAAATCTTTAGCAATCAGGCATCAAATTCCAAAAAAACAATTACTCCATAATACTCATAAAAATGTATAATCTAAAGCTGCTGCAACTTACACAACTGCAGAATGTAGAACTGCAAACCATAGTAGCATAATTCGAGTACGAATACGGATTCGAATACGATTCGATACGGAAAAAATACGTAATGAAAATATCTAGTAAGGTTAAAATACGAAAGTAGCTTGCTTATATATAATATTTTTAATCAAATATTTACAAATATACCATAAATATACATAGACATTTATATAATAAAATTTAATCTATATTTAAAAAACAAAAATATGAAATCTCAACAACTTCGGATATGGATGTGTAAGAGTCGGCAACTACTTATTCATAATTATTTTAATAAGAAAGTATGAAATTGAATGGTATTTCTATTTTAAAGTGTTTAAATAATTAAAAGAAAATTATTTTGTTTTTAAATTGGTTTTCAAAATTTAATTGTTTACTAACAATCCGTATGTGTATTACACCTACACCGAATATTCGACGAATTCGAATTTGTTCTGAATTTCCGTACAGGAAGTACCAATACGACCAAATTATGCTACCATGCTGCAAACTAATGAAAGTTAAACAACAGAAGCTGTGAAATGCAAAATGCAAAACTGAAAGCTAATAATTCAATTAATCAATATAACCTAATCATATCCCATGGAAGCCAAAATAGTTTAAAGTTAACCCATTAACCCATCCAACTTACATCCTAAATATGCAATGATCAAAACCAAGGAAGAGATTCCCATCTATCAAATATCGGTGCTTACTTCAGCCCAGTCCTCCTTTATCGGATCAGCGAATTAGTGTGTAATCTCGATCTATGTTCTGGTTATTGAGTTGATTTCATCCATCAAACTTATCAATAAAATAAACGTGAATTTATACATAGATACTTTTCAAAAAATAACTTCATAGTGTTTCCTTTGCGTGTTAACTTGTGCAAACCATAAATCTACTCAATTTCAAACTTTAGTTTTGTAGAGTTTCAAGTGGTTGACAATTGGTCGTCATTATATTGCATTCTTTAGTTCTAAGATCTGGAAATTAATAATCCACTTGGTAAGTCGAATTTCTGTAAAGGAATTCAAAAAGTTAACACCATTATAATATTTTTATTGCAAACATTTAGAATATAATAAAAAGGTTTAATTAAGTTTATTATAATGGTATACTTTTTAGATATATATGTATTCAAGATTTTTTTGAATGATTAATATAAAAGTATCTTCGAAACCAAGTGTCACATTTATGATGTGATAGAACTCAATTAAAAAATATTTTTGAACCAACACAAATTTCAAAATGATAGCAAGGCTTTTATATAGAGTAATAAAAGAATTTGAATATTAAAGTTCTTTTAAAGTTTTATAGATAGTAATAATTTGAATTTATATGGATGGGTTTGCAGCAGCAGCTAAATATGGTATGAGCGGAAGTCCTAGGAACAATGTACTAGAGTCATTCACTTTTCAGCAACAGAGTGATTTTGTTGCTTACTTCAAGGCTTTTTGGGCTTCTAGCATATGCTAACAAGACTGGGTGAGGGATTATCAGAGTTTATGGAAGATGTATAACAGTCATCTAAACTTGTAGAATGCACAGGAATGATGTTCTTGAGAATTTGGGAGGATTCATAGTGGTTTGGAGTCAAAATTCTCAAGTGCACTACCTATGGATTAGGGAGCTAGTCAATTTCAAGACTCTTCCAAACAAGATTAAATACATCCAAAACCTAAGGGAAATGATTGGGTTGGCTGGTGTACTCTGTTATTAAGCTCATACAACTGATATAATGTAAAACTTATGCTCATAAAAGAAATAGCAGTTAAATGTGTAAAACTAGTCTTGAACTTGCACACAAAGAGCTAGTCTTCATCTTTAAATGTCAAACTGCCTCCATAATTAACTAAAATATGTTATGATATGAATAAATTCTATGATATATAATATTTAGAAGATATAAGTCGAAATATAAAATTCAGAACACTTCTTTTAATTATTTTATTTCCTTCCAAACTTACAATGCCTCACGGGCTAGAAATTCATTACAATAGATGGAGAATGAAGATAAGAAGTGGGAAGATTACTGTGGCTCTATTTTGAAGTTTTTATCAGACTACCTACAGGTCAGATGACTGATATTTTCTGCATACTGAACTTCTGATCTTCACTGGGGTGCATTTACTGAACCATCTCCCTCCTCCAGGGAAAACTCCTCCAAATTTAGCTGAGAATG
The DNA here is from genome assembly GCA_027924585.1 of Larix kaempferi. Taxonomy (NCBI): domain Eukaryota; kingdom Viridiplantae; phylum Streptophyta; class Pinopsida; order Pinales; family Pinaceae; genus Larix; species Larix kaempferi. The sequence continues at coordinate 29,311,773 of BSBM01000458.1, forward strand.
GGAGAAGAAGTGAGAGAAGAGCATGTGGATCAGATATGAAGTTGTTGTCTCGCCATAATAATCTCCTATCTATGCAAATGATGGCACATTAGTCTCCCTGAATATCCTAGGCGCATTCACTGGAAACTAGCTTCTCCTTCTAGTGATTCTCCTCCAAAACTAGCTGCAAAAACATTGAAACTATGGCCTCCTTCTTTGAATGTTTGAAGGCATTCAACTGTGATCTGATATGGATCTGTATTTCTGCAATATTACTCTCTGGATCTGAATATTGATTAACTGGAAACCATGGATCCTTGGGGCACATCACCCAAGAAATATTTGAGGCACATCACTCAACCAAAGAGAGACTCAGATCTCTCAAGAAAAAATTCAAATGGACCAAAAGATATTAATGGGAGTTGGAAGCATTCTTTTATAGAATTCATGTTGACCTGTTGAGCAATTTAATTGGCTTGGTGACTTGTGAGAATGAGTCACCCATGAGTGGATATACTTGCTTACTTTTCTTCTTACACCTTTTCTCTCCTTTAGAAACTGTGCCCCTTTTGTCTCAAGATGTTTTCTTCCTTGTAAAACTTTCCTGCTTTGTAATTTGAGTTATCTTTTGGAAATTTCGACCTCCCTTATCTTTTTATGGTTTTTTTCCATTTCTTTCTTTTTGGTAACATCTTACACCTTTCTGCTTTTCATCCCTTGCTATTTTCCGACCTCCAATTCCGATTTAGCAACATTGTCCTCAAGGAGATTCCCTCTTGGCCCACTTGCACACATCATCCACTTGCCAAAATATTAATAAATGAAGATAATTAATAAAATAAATTAATTCCTCACTCCAAAATCCAAAATCATTAATTATTTAATTAAATTAGAGGCCTAGCTCAAAATTTCCCAATTAATTAAATAATTCACCTTAGCACATAGTTTGGGGGTTAATATATTCAGGTGGGGCACCTTATCTATTTAATCACCAACATACACGCTTAGGCATATTCCATAAGTTAATTTCCACATTCACCCATTAATTAATTAATTAATGCCTAGGTGACTTAGGCCAAAATCACCCCCATGGACCATAGCAAAATTTGGGGACATGAGAGTCCTCCCCTCCCAATATTGATTTTCCTCAAGCAATTTAGTCCAGGGACTAATACTGCAATTCCATCCATGCATACTTATGACTTTTCTATCTCTCCTCCTGTTGGTGACCATAGTAGTCACCCATTCTTTGTACCACAACAGAAATCATTAGAATCATGGATCCCATCAATTCAATGGAATTGAAACATATGCTCCCTCAAGCATGCTCCAACTATTCCATATATCTATAAAAATCCCCAATTGAATATGAGTGAGTCCATTATGCTACTGTTGCTCAACTCTGATCAAAAGTTGCTCATGTCTTCCCCAAGAGTCTGTTCCATCATGCAGTTCCCCATGAAAGGAACTAGTCCACCAATCAACAATGTAGATCTTTAAGAAAAGCAAGCTGGATTTCCCTCCTGAATCCCACTTCCTATGGTGCTCTCTCCCAAGCCCGAATAACATCAGGGAAAAACTTACAGCCAGTGAATTCTAGGATCCCATGGATTGTGCAACATCTTTCCAAAAATTTTGGCATTCCGAAGGATGCCAGGATACCGTGGATTGTGCAACATCTTTCCAAAAATTTTGGCACTTTGAAGGATGCCAGGATCCCAATGTCTCAACTGCATTCTCCCAAACATAAAATCCATTTGGGGAATCTATCATTAAGTGGCATGTCAAAATCATTCCACCCCATTGAAAGTTGGTTACTTCCAATGAAAAACTGGATATCTGTGAGACTTCCCCACCAAGCATGGATATTCTCAAACACATGCAAATTCCAATACCAAGTGGGAATCACTCCACTTTCCATGCTCATGAAAATTTATGTTATGCACTTGTACACTTGAGTCTTCTGTGAATGTGTTTTGGAAGTGTCTAATGGTTGCAAATTATGCCTTTCTGCTGCTTGCAAATCATAGAAAAATCAACAATATTAAGAAGAATTTTCTCGCAACAAGACATAAAACTTTTACCTTCTAGATTTTCCTTTTCAATGATGCCTCTGTCCATCCATCCAGTGGATGAATCAGAGATATTGCTTGTTGATTTATATGATCTATAATCAACCATCTCTTCTGCAATAGGACCTATATCCCATGGGGACAAATCATGATCCTCCTATTGTACATGTGGCATCAACCAGAAAAATTTCTTCACCCACTGTTCATTCCCCATTGTTGTTGTTGAATCTAGGACATGTGGGAAAGAACTGTGAATCTTATTTTTATGCTTGCAACCTTCAATAACTAGACTTATGGCTGCATCTTTTACATTATTGGCTAGTCCAATTGGGGTGATAACATCCCACTCTTCCATGGGAGAGTAATTGCCTTCAAGGAACAACTCAAGTTCCCTTGGAAAATAATCAAGTGCTTGGTTCTCATCAAACTGTTATGTACACTCTTCAAGCACTTGCAAAAATGAATGATCCTCATGATCCACCATCTCATGAGGTTCGTCCATATGATCCATACTTCTTTCATCCAAATGAAGTTGACTGAATGGTGTGTGGGAGGGTAGGGGGGTCTTTGCAACTTTTCATGATGCTGCAATATCTCAGTCTTGGATTCTTGGAGGGAACTTTGAGTGCTTCTCAAAGAATATTGGGTGGCCATCAATTCATCATTGATCTTGCTGATATCTTCATCATCCCTCAAGGATGCACCATGAAACATGTCTACAAGATCCAACAAACTATCTCTATTAGAAAGCAGGTTCAAGAATTTACCTTTTATGCTTGTCATGGCTTTTTGAAATTCTTCCATTTCTCTCATGGAAGACTGCTCCCCCAAATTCCAATAGAGGTTTTTCATTAAGGAATGGGTTTCATTGAGGGTTTGAAGGGATTCTTGGATCTTGCGTTCATTCATCTTCATTGTCCCTTCAAGGAAATGAGGTTCTGGAAGATGAACCTTCTCCTCTTCTACCTTAATAGGATCAAATTCAATTGATTATGTTGAAGTTATGAAAGCTAATCCATATTTTTGGGCTGCAAGATATTCATATATCAGATCATGAATATCAAATATTTGGCTGCAACTGGGGTGCTCATTCATCTCTGTTACACTAGTAAGGATTTCTCTCCAATTTCCATCTCTCTCCAATTTAGGAGTCTCAACCCCTGGGGGATCAACCAAGGCTGTATCTTCCTCAGAAGTGGCTGCCACACCATACTGACACACATGCACATAAAGATCAGAATTTAAAAAATTCCCACGTGTTATATTTTCCCCTCCTTGTGATGGTATGTTGGTGGTTTGGCCTTCCACCAATTTCTCATTTTCAATTTCTGTTGTTGCAAGACCCTCTTCTTTCTCCATGGATCTTGCATCCACAACACCTTCACCAATGGGGATTTCCATGTCTCCCACATATATATGAGAATACACATCATTATATTCTTCCTCACACTTAAAACATTCCTCAGTAGGCTCTCTTCCAACCATGTGGGCATCCTACAAACACCTTTCTAGTGATTCAACCCTTTCACCGCATTCACCCTTATCACTAAGGATTCAAGACTCAGAATCCAGGGAATCCCTTATGCAATAATTATCCTTTGATGTGGCTACAACATCATCATGATACAAAGTAGTACAAAAATCTAAATGTGGTCCATACCTTTGCATCATGACTCTCTCTTCAATGGGTGGGGTTTCTCTCTTCAATGGGTGGGGTTATGGTGCCTTGTTCTGCCACCAATTCTACTAGTTCACATCTAACTAATGTGTGGTCAACTTTTGCTTCCTTGTTAAGATCTTGTGGTGACTTTGAATCTGATTTATGTTCTTCTTTTGGATCTGATCCAAAATATGACTCAACACCCCTAATAGTACCAATCTCTTCTGAGGTGATCTTGAGATCCTCAGCATAGAATCTTGTAGTAAATTCTTCTTCCATTCTGTCAACAATCTCATGATTGGTCTTTGGGTCTTGCTTCTCCTTGGTTGTGTTAGGATAAAGGTTCTTGGAGGCTCTTCTTGAAGAGGATCCAAAAATTCTTGTGAGGTGTAAAACACATGCATCCAATGAAGCTCTTACTTCTTTAGGCACTCTTCGGAAGTAGGTTGATCTTTGACTGTGGAATATGCAACTTTTCCATCCATATGGCTATATGAATAACCATAGTATCTCCTTCCAACTATGGTCTCGTGGGAGATACTTGTAAAAGGTACTTCTTGGAAATTTTTGTCTTCATACTGTCTGCAGTACTTTTCATATTTCTCATCATAATCTTCATCATACTCCTCATAAGAATAATATTCTTCCTCATACAACTCAAAGTCTAAATCTTGCATGACTGAAACTAATTCCACAACTGCAACTTGAAGATAGTGCTGAGCTACTTTTGCACTAAGAGTTAATTTCCATAGGATGAGCCAAGGAAAGTGATCTGATACCACTATAATATTCCAGCCAAGATTTGGCCAAAATATTATCTCCAAACTTAGATTTTATCAAAATTTTACTAGTCAATTTTTAGGCAATTTCATAAACTGAGCAGGATGTAAGTGACAGGGACTGGAACAATGAATGAGGATGGTAGGGATGAATTTAAGTTCTAGAATTTATATGGATGGGTTTGCAGTAGCAACTAAATATGGTCTGAGCATAATTCCTAGGCACAATGTACTAGAGCCATTCACTTTTCAGCAACAGAGTGATTATGTTGCCTACTTCGAGGCTTCCTAAGCTTCTAGCATATGCCAACAAGACTGGGTGAGGGATTTGTTATACCTCCATATTCCCCAGCGGAGTCGCCATTCTTGTTTGGTAGAATTTTTCCCTACGGATAAGTCAACATTCTCTTAACTTAAAGCAGATTCCTAACTAACTCTAAGGTGAGAACAAAACGAAACAAATGATACCTTGAAATTCCTGAACTAACTTTCACAACAAGATTACATGCATTCAGAAACAATGAAAGATATGACTCACCTTTCAATCTGAAGTTTGTCCTGCTTCTAGCTCTTGATCCAAAAGCTCCAATGTAGAACCTATTGAAATCGACCAAAGAACAAGCATACAAGCTTCCAAATACCTTGAAGTAAAGATTAGATTCAAATCTAGATTAGATACATTCCATGCTAAGAACTTATGCTATACACATGAAATGGGAAAAACAAGACAAGTTATCTTATTACAAACTTGAAGAATGCTTACAAAAGGTTGCTTGATGTCCAAGCCAATCTTCTAGCTCCAAGTGCTTCCTCCTCTAACTATCTCCACAAAGTTGCAAGATCATAACTTTGATACTACCAAGAGTCCTCCCCCTTTTCCATGGAATACCTCTCTTTTATAGTGTAAGGTAGGGTTAACCAACAAGAGAGATGGGTGGATCTTGGGAGAACTTAGTGGATCAGGGTTTCTAATCACGGAAAATGAGTTGAGATACCTTTTACTTTTCCTCCTGTTGGAGATATTGGTCCTCCCTTTATTGCCACATTAAATCTTCCTGGATTAACCATAGGATTATCGGTATGGTTATTCAATCCGGTAATTCCGATTGTGACCAATGTTTCAAATGTTAACTCTCCACCATGAGAGAGTCAATCCCAAACTAATCCTTCCCCTTCTTCATCAGATGAATCTTCTTCCGTTCCTTCTTCCTCTCCTGATCAAAGCAATAGTGTTAGTAGTCAGGTGGATAAGAAGAAGAAGAAAAGGAAAGTTAAGAAGAAGAAGGATAAGGAAGAGACCAAGCATAAACCAGTTGCCTCTAAAATACCTCGTAAGCCCAAGTTCCCTTGCAAACTCTGCAAGGGTGATCACTTTCTCAAGGATTGCCCTGGTCTTTCCCGTGTATCAGAAGTGTGGTCTAAAAACCCCAAATCACTTGTATCATCAACCTATGACCATCGTGTCGATGACACTCCCTCAACCAGTGACCCCTTGGTGAAGGGTAGGAAGGGTAAAGTCATATATCCCTGTTTGATATGCAAGGCTATGCACCATACTTTCCTTTGTCCAAGCATGGATGAAGCTTCGCGGTGGTTGGAAGATATTACTAGTTCTCAACTGGTGCTTCCAACAAACGATAGTAAGTTGTCCCTCGACCCCCCGCTGGTTGACCAAGTGATCAATTCAGTTTCATCTGCAATTGATCCCACTCTCCCTCTTGAGAGTGAAGTGATCGAGTCGCTGTCATCCCCACTCGATCCCGCTCTTTCATTGGAGAAAGTCCGGAATGAAGCAGTCACCTTGACACAATCTTCGTCTCATTCTTATCTTCCAAGCGAGAGTGAATTGGAAACCACTGATGTTTTCCTTATCAGTTTAGAATGTCCTTGGTAAGGGGAAACCCTATCTGTTTTCGCGAGACCCCCTCCAAGTACTGAGGTTATTTCCTTTGATTGGAATGCTATAACAGAATCTCGTCTTCCTTCGAGCGTTCTTTTTCAAATATCTGTAGGAGTTTCCGATAAAGAAATTTTTCATACGATAGTTGATGAAGGAGCTTCTGTTAGTATTCTATCCTCAACTGCTTGGAAAGCCTTAGTTTCTCCTCGGCTTGTGCTCGTCACTGACCAGATACAGGCTTTCAATAGAAGGCCTACTGGACCTTTAGGGTCCCTTCCTCAGTTACCTATCACTTTGGGAGGGAAAACTATCTGTATTGATGTTATGGTCATCCAAGGTCCCTTAGATTTTAATCTACTCCTTGGACGTGATTACGTCCATGCCATGAAGGCTGTAGTGTCCTCACTCTTCCGAGTGATGTATTTTCCCCATCATGGGAATGTTGTGACCATTGATCAGCTTTGCTTTGTGATGCCCACTCATCGCATGACTCCTAGTCACCAGACTTTCCTAAATGTTCCACATGTTTTAGTGGTTTCTTCCCCCTAGGGGGGACATTGGAGCAAAGTTCTATTCTGGTGTCAAGCTCGTTAAAAAATGAAACCATTTTCCCAAGCATAGTTTACTTTTGGTTGTAAGCTTGTGTAAAAATGAAACCAACCATCATTTCAAGCATAGTTTACTCTTGGTTTTAAGCTTGTGTAAAAATGAAACCAACTATCACTTTGAGCAGAGTTCCCTTTATGTGTCAAGCTCATTAAAAAATGAAACAGGTCACCATGAGCATAGTTCCCTTTCTATGTCAAGCTCGTTAAAGAATGAAATAGGTTCTTACGAGCATAGTTTATTCTTTGTTTCAAGCTCGTTAAAAAATGAAACCGACCCTCAAGCACAGTTTACCATTGGTTTCGATCTTGTGTAAAAATGAAATCAATCCCAGGCATAGTTTAATTTTGGTTTCAAGCTTGCGTAAAAATGAAACTACCTTCGAGCATAATTTATTTCTGTTTTAAGCTCATTAAAAAATAAAAAGGACCCTTTCAAGCATTGTTATTATCTATTTTTCAAGCTTGTGTAAAAATGAAATAGATCTCCCTTCCATTTATTCGAGTCTCTCGCTAGAGTTAGGATTTGAACCTTCATTTCATCTGCCTGGGTCACTTGGTCTTGGTTCTCCCTACCCCCCTAGTGAACACATTCGGATTAGTAGCCAGGATTTTTGGGTAAGGAAGAAGAGTAGTCAGACAAAACGAAGCTTGGGGGGCATGTTTAGCTGTCAGCAATCATGCTGGGGGCATTTACCAACCTCTGGTCATCATGTTGGGAGTGAACCCATCAATAGGCCTTAACCATGAGCAGAGTTTACCATTGGCTTCAAGCTCATTAAAAAATAAAACCAGTATTCTGAGCAAAGTTCTACTCCTGTGTCAAGCTCGTTAAAAAATGAAACATATCCTTTCCTTTTGAGTCGAGTCTCCTCGTAGACTTAGTACCTGAACCTTCTTTTCACTCGCCTATACCTTAGGCGAATGAAAGGAAGCTTGGGGGCATGTATTCAACCTCTAGAAGTTACGTTGAAGTCAACTCGATTGCCTCTCCACACCACATTGGAGCTAAGTCACTTACTTCTAGCAATCATGCTGGGGGGCATGTACCAACCTTTGGATTTCATGACGGGAAGAAGTTCACCATTGGGAACATTTTCGAGCATACTTTCCTTTTTAGGTTTCGAGCTCATTAAACCATGAAAATTATCCTGAGCATAGTTCATTTTCTGTTACAAGCTTGTTAAAAAATGAAGCAGACATCATGAGCATTATTCCAACCTATCTTCGATCTCATTAAAAACAGTAAGATGGTGTTTGAGCTTACTTTTCACTTTTTTCATGCTTTGGTTAAAACATGAAAAGTGGTTTGAGCTTACTTTTTCCTTTTTTCGTGCTCTGGATCCAAACATGAAAAAGATTCCAAGTGCTTTTGATACCATTATCGTGCTCGTTAAACAATTGGAGTAAAAAGGTGTGTCTAACGAGTATAGGTTTATCACTTTATTCGGCCTCTCTAGACTATTTAAGGAAAAGGAACTGTGCCGAGTTTACTTTTCCTTTGTCGTAATCGGTCATCAACCATGACAAAGTTGTACATGGAGTCCATAGTTAAGCTCTTTTCAGACTCCCTAAAATTGAAAAGATTTCCAATTGATCTTGACTCTTTCACACTTGTAAAAGTATTTGAAAGGTCGTATATTCGGTGATAGGTTATCCCTTTTTCGGCCTGTCTAGACTATTTACGAGAAAGGTATACTCCAGCCAATCATGACTAGAAGAGTCCTCTCCTGCATTGTTTTACACTTTTTCGGGATCGAGGGACTAAATTTACGAAAAAGTACATTGCGGAGCTTCCTTTAAAGTTTTTCAGGCTCTCTAAATATGAAAAACTACCGAGTTTTCCTTCCTTGGAATCGTTAAAATTTAACATCGAAGGACCCACTTTGGGACAAACCCCTCCTTTCTCAGATTCGTAAAACATGTGAAATTGGACTCATCTATGAGATGAGCTACGCCGAGCATCTGTTATCCTCTTCAAGCTCGAAAAACAACAAAGAGGTACTCGTCTATCATGCCGGGGGAATATGGGGGGAACAAGTCAAGTTTATTTATGGCAGCTTGTCAGTCGTCACCTTTGAACATGGCATGTGTTTGTCTCTTGTCTAGATTGGGTATCTATTTTTCACTGAGTTATGGTTATCATCCTGAGTCGTCTCCCTGGCCACGAGCCTACTCATTCAGTGTCTATCCTCTGCTTTCGAAAATCCCTACTGCCAAGTCCTGTTACATGCCGTTATATGTTCAAAGTGTTGCATTGTTCAGAGTCTTTCATTGTGTCAGGCCTCCGCTGTGTCAGTACATACTCCATTGTTCGTCATCTTATCGTTCGTTCCGATTTCGTGTCGATGATGTGGGAAACGTTATGGCCCACCTTTGACAAGTCTATTCCCGTCGACTCCAAATCACTATCCGGGAATTGGACTTAGAGATCAACCACTAGTACCTTGGTACCTGCATGCCTCAATGGCAGGTTTCCTCGTGTTCGACAGTAGGTTCACATCACTGACCTTTGATCGAACAATCTCTCGAATGCTCGACATCAACTCATCTATTCGCATTACGTTGAGATGTACTTCAGATACCTTGGGGATCATCGTCATCATTGGTGATTTCCCTCGCATTTGTTAACGGTTCACATCATTGACCTGTAATCAAATGGTTTCTACCATGTTCGACTTCAACACTTTGTAATCACATGGCTAGATTCGTATCATTTGCGATCGGGTAGAAGACCCTGGGCGTACCTCAGTATCTTGATTGCGTCCAGGTTGCGATGGAGATGTCCTTTGTATTGTCACACAGATCCACTTTTTGTATTGGTCGTGGCTGTGTTATTACTGTCTCATGGATCTACGCTTGTTCATAGTAGCCATGATCTGTCCACAGTCTATATCATCTCAGTACCCATGGATCTGCAATGTATTGGTCGGCAGCCATGCTTTGAGTCATTTGTTTCCGAGCATGGGGATGCCCGCCTCGGTGCTATATCTAACACTTTGTTTCTGTTTCAGCTCCTTGTCGCTCTCCTTGATGCTATCTCTGCACAATATTTGTAAAGTCTTTCGGCCATCAGTCCCTTCTGACCTCACATTTTAGGGGGCATCTGTTATACCTCCATATTCCACAGTGTCGCATCTCCACCACAAAAAGAGTTGACGACACTTCCCCTACTATTTGAACCACCTAGAAGATGAGTAATCCTTGAAGGTAAATCCACCCTGTCAGGAATTAACCCAGCTGAGACTTTATTTACCCTAACTACCGCGCCTTGCTCAGTTATAGGTGCACGGTAGTCCACACTACCGCGCTATGCTTTGTCCCTGACACGCGGTACTACCGCGTTATGCTCAGATCACTGGGCGCGGTACTCTTTTTATAGCCTTTTTGCCATGGCTTGTGGGATTTTGGATTTTCGAGAGATATTGGAGGATTGGGGTCCCTGATTCGATCTCAAATCATTTTCTGTGATTAGAAACCCTGATCCACTAAGTTCTCCCAAGATCCACCCATCTCTCTTGTTGGTTAACCCTACCTTACACTATAAAAGAGAGGTATTCCATGGGAAAGGGGGAGGACTCTTGGTAGTATCAAACTTATGATCTTGCAACTTGGTGGAGATAGTTAGAGGAGGAAGCACTTGGAGCTAGAAGATTGGCTTGGACATCAAGCAACCTTTTGTAAGAATTCTTCAAGTTTGTAATAAGATAACTTGTCTTGTTTTTCCCATTTCATGTGTATAGCATAAGTTCTTAGCATGGAATGTATCTAATCTAGATTTGAATCTAATCTTTACTTCAAGGTATTTGGAAGCTTGTATGCTTGTTCTTTGGTCGATTTCAACAGGTTCTACATTGGAGCTTTTGGATCAAGAGCTAGAAGCGGGACAAACGTCAGATTGAAAGGTGAGTCATATCTTTCATTGTTTCTGAATGCATGTAATCTTGTTGTGAAATTTAGTTCAGGAATTTCAAGGTAGCATTTGTTTCGTTTTGTTCTTACCTTAGAGTCAGTTAGGAATCTGCTTTAAGTTAAGAGAATTTTGACTTATCCGTAGGGAAAAATTCTACCAAACATGATTATCAGAGTTTATGGAAGAGTTATAATAGTCATATAAACTTGTATAATGCACATGAATTATGTTCCTAATAATTTGAGAGGATTCAGAGTGGTTTGGAGTCAAAATTCTCAAGTGCGCTACCTATGGATTGCGGAGCTAGTCAATTTCTAGACTCTTCCAAACGAGGTTAAATACATCCAAAAAATTAGGAAAATTATTGGTCGGGCAGATGTACTCTATTATTAAGCTCATACAACTGACATAATGTAAAATTGAAGCTCAGAAAAGAAATAGCAGTTAAATGTGTAAAACTAGTCTTGAAATTGCACACAAAGAGCTAGTCTTCATCTTTAAATGTCAAACTGCCTCCATAATTCACTAAAATCTGTTATGATATGAATAAACTATCCGATATATAATATTTATCATATATAATTCGAAATGTAAACTTCATAACACTTATTTTAATTATTTGATTTCCTTCCAAACTTACAATGCCTCACAAGGTAGAAATTCATTACAATAGATGGAGAATGAAGATAAGAAGTAGGGATATTATTGTGGATCTGTTATGAAGTTGTTATTAGAAAACCTACAGGTTAGATTACTAATATTTTCTGCATATTGAACTTCTTATCTTCACTGGGGTGCATTTACTGAACCATCTCCCTCCTCCACGGAAAACTCCTCCAAATTTAGCTAAGAATGGGTGAAAAAGTGAGAGAAGAGTATGTGGATCAGATCAGAAGTTGTTCTCTGGACATAATCATATTCTATATCTACAAATGATGGCACATTAGTCTCCCTAAATATACTGGGCACATTCACTGGAAACTAGCTTCTCCTTCTAGTGATTCTCCTCCAAAACTAGCTGCAAAAACATTGAAACTATGGCCTCCTCTGAATGCTTGAAGGTATTCAGCTGTGATCTTATATGGATCTGAATATTGATTAATTGGAAACCATGGATCCTTGGGGAACATCACCCAAGAAAGAGGTGAGGCACATCACTCAACCAAAGAGAGAATCAGAGCTCTCAAGACAAAATTCAAATGGACCAAAAGATGTTAATGGGAATCGGAAGAATTATTTTATAGAATTCATGTTGAACTATTGAGCAAGTTAATTGGATTGGTGACCTATGAGAATGAGTCACCCATGAGTGGATATACTAGCTTACTTTTCTTCTTACACCTTTTCTCTCCTTTAGAAACTGTGCCCCTTTTGTCTCAAGATGTTTTCTTCCTTGTAAAACTTTCTTCCTTTGTTATTTGAGTTATCTTTTGAAAATTTCGACCTCCCTTAGATTTTTATGGTTTTTTCCATTTCTTTCTCTTTGGTAACATCTTACACATTTCCTCTTTTCATCCCTTTCTATTTTCTGACCTGCAGTTCTGATTTAGCAACATTGTCGTCAAGGAGATTCCCTCTTGGTCCACTTGCACACATCATCCACTTGCCAAAATATTAATACATGAAGATAATTAATAAAATAAATTAATTCCTCACTCCAAAATCCAAATCATTAATCATTTAATTAAATTAGAGGCCGAGCTCAAAATTTCCCAATTAATTAAATAATTCACCTTAGCACATTGTTTGGGGGTTAATATCTTCAGGGGGGGCACCTTATCCATTTAATCACCCACATACACCCTTAGGCATATTCCATAAGTTAATTTCCACATTCACCCATTAATTAATTAATTAATGCCTAGGTGACTTAGGCCAAAATCACCCCCATGGACTATAGAAAAATTTGGGGACATGACAATTTGATACTATGGCCTAGAGATGAATTTTAGCACCCCATGTGTTAATACCCAAAAATTGTTCACCTAGATCATCCCCCTAGTCACATAACCCATTTATCCACTTTTCCTACATTTTTGGCCTCCAAAAACCCAAAAATCCTTAAATTGGTAACCAAATGGAAAAAAAAAAACATTATTTCCCTCATCAATTATTGAAAATCCTTCAAAAAATATTAAAATCCCATAAAAATGGTCAAAATTGCCAAAAGATAAAAAGAAAAAGGGGAAAAAGTCAAAATAAAATTAAAAGAAGGAAAAACTCAAAATACCGCAAACCAATACTAGTGGTTTCCCAATACCATCGGTCAATACTCCACCACCCAAAATTGCTATAAAAAGGTGATGGAGGCTCCCCATTTTAGATCCATACATCACTCTTTCTATACTTATGCTGCCAAAATTGCTATTGCACTCTATCATACCTCTTTGAGCTTGTGTGCCCATTCAATTGAGTCTTGGCAACCATTTGAGCATTCGAAGAAGAGAAAGGAACCTTGGAGACCCAAAGTGTAATACCCTAATTTGACCCTTATGAAATATTGGCTTTTAATGTAAATATTGTATACATGCGATGTATGTTTCCCTAGCATGGAGCTCAAGGCCAAGGCCCCACTAGTATATGTTTGGATTTTATTTAAAATGGACAAGTATTTGACATTTTGTTACCCATGTGCTATTAAGCCACGGGATATTGTAAAATGATGTAAATATTTAATATTGCAATAAAATACCAAAACTGGCTATGGAAGCAACTAATGAGAAGGGGCCATGTGTATCCTCTGGGGAGTGGAGAGGTGGTTGTGGGGATGAACCATATGCTTCCAAATGTCATTGAGAAAATCCATTTGACTTTCCTTGCAAACATGTAATTATGTTGTAAGGAAGTTGTTGAAGAATTCAGTCCATGGCTTCAATGGAGCATGGGAAGCCCAGAAATTCGTATGACAGAGTATTGGCTCTGTTTTCTTGTACCACAAGTCACTCTACCTCATGGGAATGGGTCCTTTCTCATTCCCATTCCATTGTGGAACATCCCAGCATCAATTTTCATCTATTACGAATTTACAGCAGTGAGAATAACCAGAAATCGCAACTTTGCAAGAACCCACGTTTTGAAGAGCCATAAACACCCAGAATTTGGTATTGACAGAAAAATCCAATAGGGGATCCATATATATGAACCTTAGGACAAATTTGAGAGTATTAGATACCTCGAAATCCATAGAAAACCCCAGTTTTCATAGCCCAGAAGTCCAGTGATGGGATTGAGTATTTTGATGACATAGTTGTGAGAAATCCAAGTGTGAATGACTGAGCAGAGGTTGGGTTTGCTTGACAAACATAGTAAAGGCTAGAATCTCAAGTAATTAGCAGTTGGACCTTTCTATGCCCACCCTGAAGAGCACTTGAGGGAAGGGATGCCTGAAGGGCTATGCAGCAAAGAAGGGGACCTTCCTTGTGTTGGGTGTGGTAGGTATTGTGGGTGCCATGACTGTTGAGTTTAGTTGAGATGCTTGTAGGTCTGTGGTTGAGCTCACTGGATTAGCATCCTCCTCTTTGGTCTTTCGTATGCTTGATAAATTCAACTGTGTGTTGGCTTACCATGACCTGTTGTGCAAAACCATGGTTGTGAGTGAGCTCGTTTAGTTCGTCCTTAGTGGATACACAACCCAGCTCGGGGGTGATCTCTCAGCTGAAATAATATAGGATGGAAAGAGATCTATGGTTGGGTGGAACATTGCTCTCAAATAGCCAGTTGTTGGACAACTTCATCTCAAAGATAAGTGTTCTTTGTGTTTAAATTATATGCATTCTGTGTTTTGCAATGTGTTAAATTCTGAAGGATAATTATTCCTGTTAATTGAATTGATATGAAGTCTGTGCATAGCATGAGGAGGGGATTGATTCTCTGCATATTGAATCATCATCCACCTGTGATAGATATGTTGATGCATTATAATTGTGTGTGTGCAAATATGATTTAATTCCATTGTGTTTATATTGAGTATGAACTTGCACACATAAGTTTTTATTTATCCATGAATTTATTAGTAATGTGTGGGTTGAGATTGTCAAATAAGCCCGGTACGTTTAGTTACGTTTTCTGCCTTGCATTGGATTGGTGGAAGGGGATGTGACAGAGTGGTATCATAGCCCATGTTGCAGCACTGGGGCTGCTTGGGACAAACTCTGAGTTTGCAGACAAGTAACAGAACGTTTTAACACAATAGTGATGAAGTTTGGGAAGCATTTTTTATTGCAAAAATGGCAGGATCAGAGTTCTCAGATGGGGCAGAGGACCACACAGGTGCATAGAGATCTACAAGAGCTTTCCAATGGTACTGGACTCGTCTCAGTTGGCTAAGGGACGAAGGAGATATAAACCCTGCAAGTTGTAGGGACGAAGGTGTTCCACAGTTGCGGATTTTGGATTTCGGGTTACGGAAATGTTAAGTTTTCAAACTTGCATTTTGGATTTCCGCAATTCTGAACTTGCATTGCGGAATGGAGGTGTTTCCACAATTTTGGGTTGCGGGTTGCGGAAACGCAAAAATTTGCAACATTTTGGATTTCCGCAATCCCGAACCTGCAATTTCCAATTTCGGGTTTCGGAAATGCAAAAAATTGCAATTTGGCGTTTTAGATTTTCGCAATTCCAAACCTGTAATTTTAGGTTTTGGGTTGCGAGATGCGGGATGCGGGCTGTGGATTGCGGAGGAAAAAAAAAAAAAAAAATATATATATATATATATATAGAGAGAGAGAGAGAGAGAGAGAGAGAGCCCAAAAATTGATTTTTGGACTACAGGAGTATGCGGGATCATAATTTGATGAGTTTAGTGGTGTTCTGAGGCCATTAATGAAGGCCACGGAAGGTCTAGTGAGGATCCCGATCCCATTATGCTCCAATTTGGCATAAATTTGGAAATAATGGCTTTTATAAATTAGTGTCCCAATGCTTGACAAAAGGTCAGATTGAGCCAAAACTGATATGGAGCGGTCATGGAGCAGGCACAGTGTTAAGTTTGGAATTTCAGAGCCAAAATCCAAAGGATGTGGAGTCGAGGTGAGTGTGAAGGCCAAGAAGCACTATTCTAGGCCACTTTTTGGAGATTTTGAAAAGCTTGCAGTGGATGAAAGTGACCTTGTAATTGGGATTCAAGAAATTTGTTGAAAATAACATTTCATATTCTCAGTAAAACAGACAATTCACATTATACAAATATTTTCTAAAATTGCACAGTTTGGGAGATAGCCATTTTTCATCCAAAATTTGAAATTTTGGAAAATTGTTAAAAGTTAAAAGTAGACAAACCCATAATTTTATAGAATATGAATGGAGCATCGGAACAGAGATCTGTGAGTTGCTGAGTGTTCCTTTTTGTATGGAATAACTTCATCCAATAGAAAAGTTTTTGTTATTCTTCATAGATTTTATTCCACAGGTGGCTGAAGTTGGTAGTTTAGGATATTTTACAACTGTGAAAAAAGTGCAGAATTTTAGTAAAAGTTGTCATTTTTGAAGTAATGCAATTTCCACACCCGATGTTGGAATGGAGCACGTGGATAGGAATTAGAAATCTTGTTCAACAGGGAATAATGGTGCATGACCATAGTTTGAATGAGGTTGTCATACCCCAGAGATATTTAGAGTAGAAAAGTGCCAGTGACTGTTTTTGTCAAATTGTTGACAATATGGGCAATTTCCAGAATTGCATGAATGAGAAAAAGAAATGAAGACATATTAACTCTGTAAATGGTTCCATGCGTTTGATTATGTTAAATATTGATGTTTATATTTCTATATGAATTCCTAATATGTCTAACAAATATTTTGATAATGCACAGTGCTTGTAGCTCATAAGATTTAATAGTGTAGCAGAAGTAGCATACAGGGAAGAGAGTCTCCAAAGAAAAATGATGACCATAAATGATGCTCAGGATCATTATGAGCATGATGAATATGTGTTAGGAGAAAATGTGCAAGAAGGGAATGCTGAGACCGAATCTAATGGGAGAAAGGAGCAAGTCACTCCTCAGAATTTGGTTGAAACCATGGTGAGCTTCAATGAAAGGTTGACGAAGTCTCAAGAAGAACAAAACCAACTCAATGTTGCTATTTTGCAAAGCCTCACTGATATGTAGCAGAAGATAAACTTTGGGTCCAACCCAAGCAATGTGGATGAAGAAGGAAGAGATGCAGAGAGTCACTCTAGAGGTCGTTCAAGGAAGAGGACTCCAAGCCCAAGGAAGAGTTTTGTGAGCAAGAAGCATAGAATACCTTCCTCTAGATCCTCTTCTAGCAAATCATGTGACTGCATAGGTTCTCAAATAAGTCCAAGGAATATGCCCAAGAGTTTTAATGGAAGAAAGAAGTTCAAAGGAATTCCACAGGGAGAATTCAGGAAGGCAAGGCCTCCCACATTTAATGGAGAAGACAAGACTGGCCAAGAGGCGGAGGCATGGCTTCTTAGAATGAAGAAATATTTCAGAATTCAGGATTACTCAGGAAATGAAAAAGTCGGAATTTCCATTTACAATCTAAATGGAAGAGCTTCAATTTGGTGGGACAACCTCTTGCAAGTGAAAGGGATCAATGAAAGGAAGATCAACTAGGAGAGATTTAAGAAGTACATCAAGGAAAAATACCTTTCTGCTAGGTATTATGACAATAAGAGAAGAGTTCAATGAACTCAGGTTGGGACAAAAATCTATAGAACATGTCCATAAATTTTTGGAATTACTGAGGTATGTGAGTTACATTAAGGATGAGAGAGTAAAAATCCATTGCTTCCTTGGGAGTCTACCACAAAGCTTCAGAGATAGAATTGAGTTTATTAATCCACCAAGTCTTGATTGTTGATGTATATGTAACTTCGGAATGTATTTCACATATATGTATATTGTATTCCTATAGAGATGGTATTATTCCTCTATAAGGAAGTGTCGTCATTTATATTGTAAGTGTCGTAACTTATACTTGATGGGTTATTAGACCACCTTATTTGGGGTCGGCCCTGTATAAGTCATGTGGGTCAAAGGGTTATTAGACCACACTATTGGGGTTCGGCCATGTGGGTCAAAGGGTTATTAGACCGCCCTATTGGGGGTCGGCCCACTCAGCATTATGTTATGTGGTTAAGTTCGAGCCTACATGAGTTAGGTAAAAAGGCAAGTCAAGTCAAGTATAAATAGAGTGCGGGAGGCACTCTATTTACTCACTCACTTCTCACACATGCACTCAAGGAGGAGTGGCGCACTTATGGAGGAGGAGGATCTGCTGCTAGGCTATGGCTATCTCTCTTGTTTGGTTGTATCATTGCTCTATCTATCTCTGAGGAAGTTATTGGGGTTTTTCACCTTTATGGTTTTCCCCAAGTAAATCTTTGTGTCTCTTGTGTGCTTGCATTATTGTCTCCATGATTGATATGCTGTAGATATGCTGTACATGTTGTTCTCTCAGTTAATATCCTAGATCAAATTGAAGTAAATTCTGAAAATCTAACATGGTATCAGAGCTAGCCTGAAAGAAGGCATGATATGGCATGTATGACACTTGTTGCACTTACGATGCTAGGGCTTGATATAGCAAAAAACCAGTCATCGTAGCACTTTCATGATAAATCCGTTTTGGCGAAGTTTTCGGATATGAAATTGTTACAGGATGAATATTAAATCTCCAGGTACCTTGCGTCCAAAGGACAACCTCTAATTCGTTGTACTTTGTGATTTATGATCTGTACAATATAGGGTTTCTGCCTCTTCCAGATCTGAGTCAAAATCAGGTGACCTTGGGAAAAAGGTCATAACTTGGGCTAGGAAGCTCCAAATGAAATTTAGTGAAAAGTGACAGGTAGAACACAGACTGTACGATCTCCGAAAACTTTTTCAGAGGCCGAAGTTGAACCAGTGACACGTGGCACTCCGTACAAGTGCGCTCTCCTGTATTATCCCATAAACAGGTCATGTTGCAACATTTGGCATAACTCTCTCTCAGAGAGTCCAATTGAGGTCAGACCTATCAGGATGGAAAGGTAACAGGCCAAGCTATCTCAAAAATCTTTTTCAGAGGCCGAAGTTAAAACAGTGACACGTGGCACGCCGTACAAGTTCGCTCTCCTGTTTTATCCCAAAACAGGTCACGTTGCGACATTTGGCATAACTCTCTGTCAGAGAATCCAATTGAGGTCAGACCTATCAGGATGGAAAGATAACAGGTCAGGCTATCTCAGGAAACTTTTTCAGACCCTGTGGATCAAAAATTTCAGAGTTACACTAGAAACAATCAGGTACATATTTCTGTCAAAACAGAATTATTTTTTGGTACCTTCATTCATGGCTTCCGGAATTTAGGGCTTTGGAGAAAGTTGGAATTTTTGTAATCGGAGATCACGGCTGGATGCTACTCATCAAAATAAAAATTTAGAGACCAATATCAGAATTTTTGGTTGGGCAGAAGGCCGGGCTTGATTAGACCCTAGTTCGGGACTTTGATCAGAAAAGTGAAAAATTAGGGCTTCTGTAAAAATGGGAATTTTTGAAATCTGTGACCACGGCTGGAAGCTCCTCAGAAAAATAGAAGCTTAGAGCTTTGGATCAAACATTTTGATTGGGAATAAGAGTGGGCTTCATCAAACCGCAGTTCAGAGTCACGTCCAGTGAATCCGGAAGTTTCAAAGGCAAAATTGAGGAGTAAAACTTTGCAATTTTCAAATTCTGAATATACCAGTTTGATCAGCTCATCAAGGCACATATTTCTATCCTTTCGGAAGTTTGAAATTCAAAGTTTGAATTTTTGGGGTTTCTCTGACAAACCCATATCTAGCTCCAGTCGCAGTTCTTATAAATCAAGTGGATTGGGTTAATCCTAGAAGAAGATGGATTGGTCACTTACATAAGTGAAGAAGTTCATGTTTCAGAGGGAGATGAGGCTAAGGCCTTACATAAGAATATTACAAGCGATCTCGACAGGTATGACTCATTGAGGTATGTTTCGATATTTGTCCATGATTAAGTTTATGTTATGTTTGTCTTCATGTTATTACGGTTAGTACAATTTTGATTTTAGATTTGTCGTATCACCTTAAAAAAATTATGAATGCATGATAGAAGATATTCATTGGTTAGGGTGTTGACACCTATGATTGTACTAATGCATTATGGTGTTGTATGAGGTTTATGTTGTCTACTAACATGAAAGGTACACCAAGAAAGACAAATCATGTTCTGGTCCAAGAACATATGATCATGATAACATGAGGACAAAGATTCATCCATTGTCATGGATCTCATAAAAGATCCATTTACGAGGTATGTATAACTTGGTTTTATAATGGTTAACCTATGAGATATACAGGTTACTAGCACAAGTCATTGAAGAAGAACAAGAAGACATCATGTGAGTGTGTTAGACATAAATAGCTAGCATGCTAATCCAGGTATGTTTTTCCTATATCAAGATAGAATTCTACCTTGTGTTAGGATCTTATACTGTTGTTGATAATGATTATTCATGAAGTCATAGGTTTGAATAATCATGATTGTATGCATATTATGTTTCTTACCATAATTGATGATATGACTAACCAGAAGAATCATGATGGTATAGGTTTGAATAATCACAGGTTTTATGCATTTTATATCTCTTATCTTGATTGATGATTCAACTAACCTGAAGAGTCATAGGTTTGAGTAATTACAGGTTTAGACATGTTATGATTTGACTAACCATAAGAATCCTACATAAACCTTGAATGCTAATGCTTATTATTTCTGTTTGAAATGATCATGACTATACATGCTTGAGATTATTGTGTTTTAATAATATACTAATGAATGTATGATTTTATATGAGATCACAAGGATAACACATTCATGATACTAATAAGCATGCATAGGGACCAAGGATGAATATGAGTTCAAGAACAGGTAATCCAGGAAGCAAAGATCAAGAGGGAGTACACTCTAGTGGTTTATGCAAGGATGCAGATATTTAGAGGGAGTTGCCCATCTCTCTACATTCCACAACAGAAAGGTGTAGAAGAAGCTACTTCAGATTAGGACTCCAGCAGCTCCTGCAAGGAAGCGAAGACTCAGAGGGAGTCCACCCAACGAACAAACAAAGATAAGTATTTTAATTATCGTTTCTTACATATTTGTTTGTTTAAATAAAATTGTTCAATGATGTATATGCTCATGGTCTTAGACTTAGGATATGTATTGTGCATATTAAAATAATTAAATTAATGAACAGTATACTACTAATATGCATGGGTAAGTAGCCTATGGAACTGTACAACATTCCATTGCTACTTATCTAGAATGAAACCTCTTTGTTGACATGTTGGGAGTTGTGCACACTCTTAACAATGTTCTGGTAGAGATTGGAAGGCATCTAGAAAGTTACGGGATATGGATAAATGTTGTATTGAAGCATTGGCTAAGATAATTGCATGACTGTATGACATATTTATTTATGTGTAAGAATTTGTTCTGAAAACTATGAGATGCTTTCTAATCATGCAATTTAACTTGTTGTGTAGGAAAGATCGTATGCCATCTCCTACAAAAGAAGAACTACAACATTTGTTCAGCAACAAATTTATTTATTGAAGATATTGAAGTTCCCAGGATCTGGGATGAAGAAATGGAATGCCATGATCCGTCGATCATGAAGAATGATGTTTGGGATGTAGTCCCAAGATGTGAAGGGAAGTTTGTTATGACTTCCAAATGGAACTATCAGATCAAGCATGTTGCAGATGGCAGCATTGAGAAATATAAAAGTGATGAAATAGAAGATGCACCAGATGGATCTCAAGATAGCATGGTGTAGTCATATATGTGTGCAGAACTTGGTATGGTAGGATAGACAGCTTTCTATCCAGTTTGGGCGTTACCAAGAGTAAAGCAGATTCCAACCTTTTCTACAAGGTTGAAGAAGGCAATCCAGTGATACTACTTTTGTATGCAGATAACCTGTTTGTTACAGGTAAGGATAGATTGATTGCCGACACGCAGCAGAAGCTTTCTTCCAAGTTCGAGATGAAGAACTTGGGGATGATGCACTATTTGTTTTTGGCATGGAGGTGTGGCAGAGTGCATATGGAATCTTCCTTGGACAAGGGAAGTATGTAGTAGAGATCCTGAAGAGGTTCGGGATGATGGACTGCAAGGATATGGCCACACCTATGGCATCGAATCTGAAGCTTCTATGTGATGCTTCATCTGAGCCGGTTGATGTCTCTTTGTATCGTCAGATGATTGGGTCCTTGATGTACCTGACAAACACAAGACCAGACATTTGCTTTGCTGTGAACACATTGAGCCAGTTCCTGACGGATCCGAGGAGTGTTCACTTGGTTGCTGTAAAGCATGTTCTGAGGTACCTGAAGGGTACAGTGGATTATGGGCTCAGGTATGAGGAGAATCAAAAGTTTAACCTGCAGGGTTATGTTGATTCAGATTGGGCTGGCAGTGCTGCAGACAGGAAGAGCACATCTGGGTGTTGCTTCAGTATGGGATCAGGTGTGATCTCTTGGTTTAGCAGGAAGCAGTCCTGCGTAGCACTGAGTACAACTGAGGCAGAGTATGTTGCAGCCTGTTCAGCTAGTTGTGAGACAGTATGGCTACGGAAGCTACTGTCTGGGTTATTTGATCTCCCATTGGAGGCTACTGGTATCTTCTGTGATAACCAGAGTTGTGTGAAGCTGTCCGAGAACCCAGTGTTTCATGACAGGTCGAAACACATAGAGATCAAATATCACTATATTAGGGATATGGTGCAGAGAGGAGCTGTGAAGCTCTTGTATGTTGCGACGGACGAGCAGATTGTAGATGTGCTGATGAAGCCACTAGCCAGGGTGAAGTTCGCGTACTTCAGAGAGAGGCTTGGCATTCTTCAGATCGAGGACACTTCAAGGAAGAAGTGATGGACACATTTGCTGAAGCCATTTCAAGCATGTTGGAAAGGGGATCCTTCACATGGCTATGTATGTAAGCGCTGGATGATGAGCATCAGGATGATGTTCTGGTTTCTGCTTGGATATGATTAGTTGGATCATTATATGTATGTATGTACGCATCATGTTGGATGTTGGATATGATCGGTTGGATCATGTGTATGTATTTTGTATACGCATCATGTTGGATGCTGGATATGATCAGTTGGATCATTTATGTATGTACGCATCATGTTGGATGCTGGATATGATCAGTTGGATCATTCATATATGTACGCATCATGTTGGATGCTGATGGATACATTGTGTGGATCATGTATCTTTGTATGATCAGGTAGATCATGTATGCTGATAGATACATTGTGTGGATCATGTATCTTTGTATGATCAGGTGGATCATATATGTTGATGGATACATTGTGTGGATCATGTATCTTTGTATGATCAGGTAGATCATGTATGCTGATGGATACATTGTGTGGATCATGTACCTATGGATGTATCAGATGGATACTTGGTGTGCATCAGATGGATGCATTGTATGATCAGGATGATCGTGGATGACGAGCTTCTCCAGATGACATGCAGCAGGATGTTGCAGTGATGATGATGAGTATCAGATGATACTTTGTGGTCGTGGATCAGGTTGTGCAGGAAAGCATGTAATTTGTGCCCTGGGAGATTTGCAGATGGTCTTTCGAGGTTTTGCCTATGGCATGTAATTCGGTGCCCTGGGACATCTGGAAAATGCTCTTGCGAGGTTTTGCTTGGAAGGACATGTAATTTGTGCCCTGGGAGATCTGCAGATAGTCTTTCGAGGTTTTGCCTATGGCATGTAATTCGGTGCCCTGGGAAATATGGCAGATGCTCTTGCGAGGTTTTGTCCTATGGCATGTAATTTGCTCCTGGGAGATCTGGACAGGATGAAAAAGGCCTCAGATGCTTCAGCCAGGTTTTGCCATGACCACATGTAATTTGCTCCTGGGAGATCTGGACAGGATGAAAAAGGCCTCAGATGCTTCAGCCAGGTTTTGTGGTGGACCACATGTAATGTGCTCCTGGGAGATCCGACAGGTAGAGCTGTGTGCTCGTAACAGCCTGGGATGCTTCAGCTAGGTTTTGTGGTGAGATCACATGTAATGTGCTCCTGGGAGATCCGACAGGTAGAGCCACGTGCTCGTAACAGCCTGGGATGCTTCAGCCAGGTTTTGTGATGGGTCACATGTAATGTGCTCCTGGGAGATCCTACAGGTAGAGCTGTGTGCTCGTAATAACCCGGGATGCTGCAGCCAGGTTTTGTGACGCACGTAATAAGTCCTGAGGATTCCACAGTATGGCCAGTGATGATGAAGACCTGCAGGTGGTGGGCCTACATCCAGTATGAAAAAGGACTGGCTCTGTAGAACTTCCTATGACGAGTAGATTCAGAGATTGATTGAGATAGCAGCAGCAGTGACGATGATGATGATGACTCGATGACGATTATCCAGTGACGATGATCCAGAGAAGATGACTTGTGCTTGAAGAACTGTGCTGAGAAATACCTTCCTAGTTAAGAGGGAGTGTTGATGTATATGTAACTTCGGAATGTATTTCACATATATGTATATTGTATTCCTATAGAGATGGTATTATTCCTCTATAAGGAAGTGTCGTCATTTATATTGTAAGTGTCGTAACTTATACTTGATGGGTTATTAGACCACCTTATTTGGGGTCGGCCCTGTATAAGTCATGTGGGTCAAAGGGTTATTAGACCACCCTATTGGGGGTCGGCCCACTCAGCATTATGTTATGTGGTTAAGTTCGAGCCTACATGAGTTAGGTAAAAAGGCAATTCAAGTCAAGTATAAATAGAGTGCGGGAGGCACTCTATTTACTCACTCACTTCTCACACATGCACTCAAGGAGGAGTGGCGCACTTATGGAGGAGGAGGATCTGCTGCTAGGCTATGGCTATCTCTCTTGGTTGGTTGTATCATTTCTCTATCTATCTCTGAGGAAGTTATTGGGGTTTTTCACCTTTATGGTTTTCCCCAAGTAAATCTTTGTGTCTCTTGTGTGCTTGCATTATTGTCTCCATGATTGATATGCTGTAGATATGCTGTACATGTTGTTCTCTCAGTTAAGATCCTAGATCAAATTGAAGTAAATTCTGAAAATCTAACATAAGAATTGAGTTTGTTAATCCACCAAGTCTTGATGAATACATTAGAATGGAAATGCATTGCTATGAGCAGAATAGAGGAAAATGAGAGGTTAACCCAGCATGAAAAGGAAAATAAAGAGGGTGGTTTGATCAAAAGAAGAGTGACTTCAAACCACATTTAAAAAGTTAGCCCGGGACCTTTCCACAGGAGCAGCAAGCAAGGAGTTGATTCAAGCCAACAGTAGCAACATAAAATACATCAAAATGGCCACTTCAGTGTTAGGGATGTGGAGAAAACCAAATACTAAAGGATTATCCACATCGGAAGGAGAATCCCCGAAGGTTGCACAACTTAAAGGGAGCAGCTATAGTGGAGGACATGGCAAGGGCAACGCCTCAAATTTATGCAGCGTTGGATAATCATCAAGAAGACCATCAATCATCAGTGGTGGAAGTCTGCAATGTCCCCAGTTTGACCCCATGGCATTAACATTATAAATGATGTAATATTGTTATGAAATCATGGTGAGGAGCTCAAGGCCAAGGCCTCGCCATCGATTTAGTGATGCATATGATTTGTGTGCTAGCAATGCACATTGGAAATTCAAATATGATGTAATATGCATTATAATAAAAATACCCACAACTAGCTATGCAATGCAACAAAGAGATGGGGGCATGATTTCACAACGAATTGGGAGGGAAAAAATTCAAACCCTTGATCCAATCAGTTCAAGCCAAGTGTCAATGAGAGAACCCATCAAACCCTCAACTACCCATGTTGACTTTTGTACCCAACCATTGATTTCTCCCAAGAGTTGGTTGAGGTAGTTAATGCCTTGGGAATGGAGAGGTATGGCTGTCCAAATTCGGGTATGGGAAAGCCACCCATCATGGAAAATCGTGTTTGTCTCCTTGGGAAAGAAAAGAGACACAAAATTTTTCTCTAAGCCAATATGCAACCATCAGTCTTGCTCCCTTGCGTAGCTCTAGCTGCCTGGGCGTTTTCCTCCATGGTTTTCTGGGTTTCCCTTCATCTTTTTACTTGGGAAGGGGTGTTTTTGTATTGATTACCAGTGGGGAAGAAAACAAAACATTTTTGGGTCTTCCTGGAGGTCATTTAGGCCATTGGAAAGGATCCTAACCAGTGGGGAGAAGTCGGTTTTGCTCCCTGGGGTTGAAATCAAAATTCCACAGTTTGCTTGGGTGAACCACGAGTTGGGAGAGCCAATGTGGACCCTGTTTTGTGAACACCTCTGTTGTAAATGTGTAACCCTGTCAATGATCATTTTTGTTGTGAGAAGAAAGAGTATGTTGGGGTATGGGTAATGGGTAATCCATTGTTCTGGCTTGAGCTTGAGAATAAGTATCCATTGTTCAAGTGTAGCCTGATAAACCCAGTTGGACTGGCTTGGCTGAGATGAAATGGTTAATGGGCTGTGTGTGAGCTGGAATGTTCCCTTTCCTTGTGAGAATCATGCCCAGCTCGGGGGTGGCCTTCGGATGGACTCAGTATAAGCTGTCGAAGAGCCTATGGTTGGGTGGAATGTTGCAGCGACATAGCTAGTTGCTTGGGGCAATTGCATAATGAAGATAAGTGTTTTTATGTCTATGTATTTACTCTGCAATGTTCAATTAATGATTATTTTGATATGCTGGATGAGCATTAATCGTGTGTGTGGATTAGTTTTAATTCTGCTGTGCATATTGCCTAATTTGTATCTGCACACCAATAATTAAATTTTTATGATTCTAATTAGTGGGTTGAGTCTTTAGGAAATGCCCAGATTTTAGTGCCATGTTCCCTTCCTGGCATTGGGTCAGCAGGTGGGTACATTATAAAATCGAAGGTAAGATTGCTAAGCAATCTATTTATGTTTTGATTGATCCAGGATCTACTCATAGTTATGTTTCCCCAGACGTGGTTGAAGGTTGTTCTCTTAGAAAAGTGAAGCATAATAAGTCTTGGCTAGTTCAATTAGCCATAGGGACCAAGAGAAAAGTGAGTGAAATAGTGGTGGAGTGCCCCATAGAATTGAATGGACTCCACACAGATGCAGATTTAAATATATTACCATTAGGATCTTATGATACCCTAATTGGCATGGACTGGTTTGAAACACATAGATCCAAGTTGGACTGTTATGAGAAAGCACTTGAATGTATTGATGAAGAGGGAAGACCAAGATTGGTAAGAGGAATTCCCAAGCAAGTTTCAGTAAGAAAGATTTAAGCCTTACACTTGAAAAAGTTTTATAAGAAAGGTTGTCAATTATATGCAGTCCATATATCAGATTCATCAGAGGACAAAGGAACAAGGATAGAAGACTTCCCATTGTTGCAAGAATTCCAAGATGTGTTTCCAGATGAAGTGCCAGGACTACCACCAAAGAGAGACATTGATTTTACCATCGATCTTGTTCCAGGGGAAGCGCCGAATTCCAAAGCTCCTTGTAGAATGAGCACACTGGAATTGGTAGAGTTGAAGATGTAGCTGCAAGAGTTAATAGACAAGAGGTATATCAATCCTAGTGTGTCTCCTTGGGGAGCACCGGTGTTATTTGTCAAGAAGAAAGATGGGACTTTAAGGTTGTGTATTGATTATAGGCAGCTCAATAAAGTGACAGTCAAGAATAAGTATCCATTTCCAAGGATTAATGACTTATTTGAACAAATGAATGAAGCTAAGGTGTTTTCAAAGATTGACTTGAGGTCTTGGTACCATCAAGTGAGGATTAAAGAAGAGGACATTACGAGTTCACCATGGTGCCATTTGGTTTTACCAATGCACCTGCTACATTCATGTGTCTCATGAATAGTGTATTCAACAAATATTTGGATAAGTTTGTGATTGTATTCTTGGATGACATTCTTGTCTATTCAAGGAATGAAGAAGAACATGAGGAGCATCTAAGGATTGTGTTGCAAGTCCTTAGAGAACATCAGCGATATGCCAAGTTAAGCAAGTGTGAGTTTTACCAAAAGAAGGTGCAATATTTGGGTCATATCATTTATGAAGAAGGAATTGCAGTTGATCCAGAGAAGATTAATGCCATCATGGATTGGTCTACTCCAAAGAATGTTTCATATGTGAGATCTTTCATGGGTCTTGTTGGTTACTATAGGAGGCTTATTGAAGGCTTCTCCAAGATAGCTCATCCAATCACTTCATTGCAAAGGAAGAATATCAAGTTTGTATGTTCTAAAAAATGTGAAAAAAAATTTCAGCAGTTAAAGGAGTTACTTACCAACGCTCTTGTTTTGAAGATAGCAGATCCAAAGAAGGATTTTGTAGTGTGCACAGATGCTTGCATTGAAGGGCTAGGTGGAGTGCTCATGCAAGAAGGATTTGTGATTTGCTATGAGTCAAGGAAATTAAAAGAGCATGAATAGAATTATGCCACACATGATTTAGAATTCGCAGCCATAGTACATGCTCTCAAGATGTGGAGACATTATTTGTTGGGGAGGAGATTCGAGCTTAGAATAGACCACATGAGCTTGAAGTATTTGTTTGACCAGCCAAACTTGAATGCTAGGAAATCTATATGGATGGATTTTCTTTGTGAGTTTGATTTCAAAATTAAGCATGTAAAAGGGAAAGAGAATAAGGTTGCAGATGCTCTTAGCAGAAAGTTTCATGTTACAGCATTAAGTGTGTGTAAATCAGATTTGAAGACAAGAGTTCTTGAAGCCAAAAACAATGATGAAACTTGCCTTCAAATTAAAGAGAAGTTGCAGCAGGGTAATGTGGATGAAAAGTGTACAGGATATCAGCTTGGTGAAGATGATATCCTCATCTACAAAGATAGACTGTACATTCCAAATAGTGCAGATTTGAAGAAGCTAGTGATGGATGAAATACATCAAATGCCATATTCTGGACACCCAGGATATCAAAAGACTATAAGAGCAGCAAGGAAGCAATACTTTTGGCATGGTATGAAGAAGGACATAGTTGAGTATATTTCTAGGTGTCAGAAGTGCCTACAAGTCAAGGTAGAGCACCAACATCTAGCAGGATTGTTGCAGTCCTTACCTATTCCAGAATGAAAGTGGGAAGTGATCTTTATGGATTTTATAACAATTCTGCCCATGATAGTGAAGAAGCATGATTCAATCATGGTTGTGGTGGAAAAGCTATCAAAGGTAGCTCACTTCATTCCAGCCAAGTCCACTCACAAGGCTAATGACATTGCAAATATCTTCATGAGAGAAATATTCAAATTGTATGGATTTCCTAAGGCAATACTTTCTGATCGTGATACAAAGTTCACTTCCAATTTTTGTAAGGGATTATTTCAAGAATTAGGAACTAGATTGAATTTCAGTACATCATATCATCCTCAAACAGATGGCCAAATTGTGAGGGTGAATCAGGTTCTTGAAGACATGCTGAGAATGTATGTGATGGATAAACCATCCAAGTGGGAAGATTACCTACACTTGGTATAATTTGCATACAATAATGGACATCATGCATCATTGGGGATGAGTCCATTTGAGGCCTTGTATGGCAACGGATGCAGGACTCCAGTGAACTGGGTCAGCCTGGTGAACAGGGTAGTGCTTGGGCCGGAAATGATCAAGGAAATGGAGCAGGAAGTTGCTAGGATCAGGAAGAATTTAAAGGAAACTCAGGATAGGCAAAAGAGTTATGCAGATTTGAAGAGAGTGCATAAAGAATTTCAGATTGGGGATCATGTTTATTTGAAACCAAGGAAGAGTTCTCTCAAGTTGGGGAGTTGTGCCAAGTTGTCACCAAGATATTGTGGACCATTTGAAGTCCTAGATAGGATAGCACCAGTTACATATAGAGTTGAATTGCCTGCTAACATAAGAGATCATAATGTTTTCCATGTATCTTTGCTTAAGAAGTATGTACATGATCCTAATCATATGATTGATTGGAATGTGATACAGGTGGAACCCGAGGGAGAGTTCCAAGTAGAGCCTATGCGCATCCTCGACAAGAAGGTCACTTTGCTCTGGAACAGAGCCATCGGGTAGGTAAAGGTCCAATGGAAGCACCTTAGTCTTGATGAGGCTACATGGGAGCTGGAGGATTCCATGAGAGAGGCATTCCCATTTTTGTTCAGTTTTGAGAACACCGAGGATGGTGTTGTTCTAAGGGGGAGGGGAATGTAATACCCCAATTTGACCCTTATGAAATATTGGCTTTTAATATAAATATTGTATACATGCGATGTATGTTTCCCTGGTGTGGAGCTCAAGGCCAAGGCATCGCTAGTATATGTTCGGATTTTATT
This sequence comes from Larix kaempferi, assembly GCA_027924585.1. Classification (NCBI taxonomy): domain Eukaryota; kingdom Viridiplantae; phylum Streptophyta; class Pinopsida; order Pinales; family Pinaceae; genus Larix; species Larix kaempferi. Next base: position 29,342,023 of record BSBM01000458.1, read on the forward strand.
TAAAATGGACAAGTATTTGACATTTTGTTACCCATGTGCTATTAAGCCATGAGATATTGTAAAATGATGTAAATATTTAATATTGCAATAAAATACCAAAATGGGCTATGGAAGCAACTAATGAGAAGGAGCCATGTGTATCCACTAGGGAGTGGAGAGGGGGTTGTGGGGATGAACCATATGCTACCAAATGTCATTGAGAGAACCCATTTGACTTTCCTTACTAACATTTAATTTTGTTGTAAGGAAGTTGTTGAAGAATTCAATCCATGGCTTCAATGGAGCACGGGAAGCCCAGAAATTCGTATGGCAGAGTATGGGATTTGTTTTCTTATACCACAAGTCACTCTACCTCATGGGAATGGGTCCTTCTTCATTCACATTCCATTGTAGAACATCCCAACATCAGTTTTCATCCATTACAAATTCCTAGCAGTGAGAAAAACCAGAAATACAAACTTTGCAAGAACCCACGTTTTGAAGAGCCATAAACACCCAAAATTTGGTATTGATAGAAAAATCCAATGGGGGATCCATAGATATGAAACTTGGGGAAAATTTGAGAGTATTAGATACCCCTAAATCCATAGAAAAACTCATTTTTCATAGCCCAAAAGTCCAGTCACAAGATTGAGTATTTTGATTACAGAGTTGTGAGAAATCCAAGTGTGAATGACTGAGCAGAGGTTGGGTTTGCTTGATAAACCCAGTGAAGGCTAGAATGTCAAGTAATTACCAGCTAGAACTTTCTATGCCCACCCTGAAGAGCACTGGAGGGAAGGGACGCCTGAGGACTATGCAGCAGAGAAGGGGACCTTCCTTGTGTTGGGTGTGGTAGGTATTGTGTTGGTTGTGGAGCCTGATCTCCAGATTTAGAGATATTATTATTCAGTTGGTTTGTACCCCAGCTTTATATGATATGTAAAAATGATTGTACACTCACCCAAATGGGGGGGGTGTGGGGGCGGCGAAGCCTCCCCCCACCGAGTATTTTCCCATTATATATCCCTTATAAAAGAAAGACATTATAACACGGCTAGGGTTGATCTATTAGATATTATGCACTGTAAAGATCTCTGAGATCAAGAAGAGAGACTATGAGACAGTGAAGAGGAAGTGGAGTGGCTGTGCTACAGGTTGTATCCCTTCACTTTGCTGGAAAAAATAATAATAAGGACTGGCAACTTCAGTGTGGACGTAGCCCAAGTTGGGGTGAACCACGATATATATGTGTCTCTCTTGTAATGTGTGTGATTATATTTGCATTTCTGTTTATTGTTATTGCTCTACGATCCTGTTTTTCTAACAATTGGTATCAGAGCCAAAGGTCTATTTGGAAGATAAACCTGCAGGAAGCTAGGGTTTCTGGTTTGAGTGGGAGCAATGGAAGAAGAAGGAAACTTTAATGTCGAGAAGTTTAACCGCCAAAACTTCCAGTTATGGAAGATGAAAATGGAGGACTATCTGTACCAAAAGGATCTATTGCTGTCATTGGGAGGAAGAGCAAAGCAACCGGTGGCCATGAAGGATGAAGAATGGGAGTTTCTTGACAGAAAGGCTCTGGGAACAATACGGTTGAGCCTGGCTTCGTCTGTGGCTTTCAATATCTCAAAAGAAACAACAACGGAGGGTTTGATGAGCGCACTGTATAAGCTGTATGAAAAACCCTCAGCCTCCAACAAGGTATTTCTAATGAAGCATTTATTTAATATGAAGATGTCTAAAGGTGGATCTGTTACTGATCATTTAAATGAGTTTAATACGGTTACAAATCAATTAAGTTATGTAAGTGTGAACTTGTATGATGAGGTTAGGGCTCTTCTAATCTTGTGTTCATTGCTAGAAAGCTGGAATAGCTTGGTCATGGCTATAAGTAACTTTGTCTCTGGTTCAAACACCTTTAAATTTGATGATGTTATTGGTGTTATTCTTAGAGAGGAAATGTGAAGAAAAAGCATAGATGAGACATCAGGTAATGCATTGAACATAGAGAGCAGGGGAAGACAAAATGAGAGAGGAAAGAGCCAAGGTAATCGTGGCAAGTCTAAAACGGGAAGATCCAAGTCTAAACTGGGAAAAATAGAGTGCTGGAACTATGGAAAGATAGGACATCTGAAGAAAGACTGCAGATCTCTAAAGAAGAAAGGAGATGGACAGAAGGAAACTACCCAGGAAGCAAACGTAGTAGGTGATGTATTGCAAGATGCTTTGATTCTTGGATTAGATAATACTAGTGATTATTGGGTAGTAGATTCTGGGGCTTCATGTCATGCTACACCCCATAGGAAATATCTTCAATATTATGTTCCAAGCGATTTTGGACATGTTTTATTGGGTGATGATGAGCCATGCAAAATTGTTGGAATGGGTAAGGTATGGATAAAAGTTAAAAATGGAACTGATTGGCTGTTGAAAGATGTTAGGCATATTCCTGCTATGAAAAGAAATCTGATCTCAATAGGGTAGTTGGGAGATGGTGGCTGTCTATCTACATTTGGATAAAAGTGGTGGAAGATCACTAAAGGATCAATGGTGATAGCAAAAGGAGACAGGGTAGGTACGTTGTATTTATGTCCTCATAATACTAACCATTCTATCTCTTTAGCTTCCACAGGAACAGATACAACATTGTGGCATCATAGGCTTGGCCACATGAGTGAGAAGGGGATGTAGATTCTCCACTCAAGGAAGTTACTGCCAGATTTGAAGCAGGTAAGTTTGGAATTCTGTGAAAACTATGTTTATGGAAAACAGAAGAGAGTCAGATTTCTTAGGGTTGGGAAACAGAAGAAGAATGAAAAGTTAGAGCTTGTCCATACAGATGTATGGGGACCAGCTCAAGTACAATCTCTTGGTGGCTCTCATTATTATGTTACATATATTGAAGATGCAACTAGGAAAACTTTGGTTTTTTGCATTAGACAAAAATATGATGTGATTGCTACTTTTAAGAAGTGGAAAGCTTTGGTTGAGAATGAGACAGGAAAAAGGTTGAAGTGTCTCAGATCTGATAATGGAGGTGAGTACTGCAGCAAGGAGTTTGATAGTTTTTGTTCATACCATGGGATTTGTAGAGAGAAACAGTTCCAGGAACACCACAAGAAAATGGTGTGTCTAAAAGGATGAACAGAATAATCATGGAGCGTGCAAGGTGTATGATATTGCATACAGGGTTGCCCTTACATTTTTGGGCAGATGTTGTAAATACTACTGTTTATTTAATAAACAGAGGGCCTTCAAGTGATTTGGATGGTGGTATTCCAGAGGAGGCATGGACAGATAAAAAGGTAAACTACTCATTTCTGAGAATGTTTGGTTGTGAAGCATTTGTCCATATTGTTAAAGAAAATAGAACAAAGCTTGAAGCTAAATCCAAGAAATGTACCTTTATTGGATATGGGGTTGATGATTTTGGTTATCATTTATGGGATTATGAAAATCACAAAATCATTAGAAGTAGAGATGTCATATTCAATGAAAAGGTCATGTATAACGATCAGTTGCAGGGAAAGAAACAGGAAAAGCAAAACACAGAGTACACAGTACTTGATGAAATTCAAGAAAATGAAGTTACAAAGGTGCCATAAAATCAAGAACAATAACAAGTACATGAAACTCCTGCAACTGCAAGAAGATCTACCAGGTTAAGTAGACTCCCTGAACGATACTCTCCTTCAATGTATTATTTATTGATGACTGATGCTAGTGAACTAGAATGTTATGAAGAAGCAATGCAGGTGGAAAATAGAAATAAGTGGGAGCAAGGCATGAATGAGGAGATGGACTCATTGGTAGGAAACCAGACTTGGGATCTGGTTCAATTGTCTATTGGTAAAAGAGAATTGTAGAACAAATGGATTTACAGGTTGAAGGAAGAAGAAGGAGGTAAGAAGCGATACAAGGCAATACTTATTGTAAAGGGGTTTGCACAGAAGAAAGGTATAGATTTTGATGAAATATTTTCTCATGTTGTTAAGATGACTTCAATTAGGACTATCTTAAGTCTAGTGGTGATAGAAGATTTGCATCTTGAATAGTTAGATGTAAAAACAACCTTTCTCCATCAGGATTTGGAGGATTAGATATATATGCAGTAGCCACAAGGGTATGAGGTCAAAGGTAAGGAAAACTTGGTATGGAGGTTGAAAAAGAGTTTGTATGGCTTGAAGCAAGCTCTGAGGCAGTGGTATTTAAAATTTGACAGGTTTATGACAGAACAGGGTTATAGTAGATGTCATTCTGACCACTTTGTTTATTTGAAGAAGCTAGACAATGAAAGATATATTATCTTGTTATTGTATGTGGATGACATGCTTATTGCAGGGTCTAACATGTAGGATATAAATGTACTCAAAAGGAAACTAGCTAATTCATTTGTAATGAAGGATTTGGGTGATGCAAAGCAAATCCTTGGTATGAGAATAATGAGAGATAGAAAAAATTGCAAATTGACATTGTCTCAGAGTGAGTACATACAAAAGGTGTTGGAGAGGTTCATAATGCAGAATGCAAAACCAGTAAGTACACCTTTGGCCAGCCATTTCAGTCTAAGCAAGAAAATGTGTCTCAAGACATAGGAAAAGACAGATTACATTTCTAAGATTCCCTATCAATCAACAGTTGGCAGCTTGATGTATGCCATGGTGTGCACAAAACCAGATATTGCACAAGCAGTGGGAGTTGTGAGCAGATATATGAACAACCCAGGTAGATAACATTAAAAAGAAGTACAGTGGATTCTCAGGTATTTGAGAGGTACTACCACTCAGGCATTATGTTTTGGAGGTTCAGACACTGTTCTACAGGGATATGTTGATGCAGATATGGCGGATGATAAGGATAGTAGGAGGAGCACCACACGATATGTGTTGACTATAGGTGGAACAACAGTAAGTTGGATTTTGAAACTGCAGAAGGTTGTTGTACTTTGAACAATGGAAGCAGAGTATGTTGCTATTACAGACGCTAGTAAAGAGATGATTTGGTTGCAGAGGTTTATGGAGGAATTGGGTAAGAAGCAGAAGGATGGCAGTTTGTATAGTGACATCCAGAGTGCCATTCATCTTGCAAACAACTCAGCATTCCATTCAAGGACTAAACATATACAGCTCAATTACCATTTCATACGCTCTGTTCTGGAAGATGAACTGTTGAAGCTAGAAAAGATACATACTAGCCAGAATCCTGCAGACATGTTCACAAAGGTAGTGACCAGAGAGAAACTAATTTCCTGCTCGGTTTCAGTTGGACTTCTAGCATGAAAGTGAAGATGAAAAATTTGCCAAGTCCAAGGTCCAACAAGTGCAGCAGTGGTGGAGTTGTTGTGATCAGTCTCCAAGTGGGAGATTGTTGGTTGTGAAGCCTGATCTCCAGATTCAGAGATATTATTATTCAACCATGTTTGTACCCCAGCTTTATATGATATGTAAAAATGACTTTACACTCACCCCAACGGGGGGGGTGTGGGGGGTCCGGGGGTGAAGCCTTCGAAGAAAATTTTTGGGGTTGTTTTACGGGCCCATGGTTTTGGGTAACCCATGGTATTTTCCCATTGTATCTCCCTTATAAACAAAATACATTGTAACACGTCTAGGGTTGATGTATTAGGTATTATGCATTGTAAAGCTCTCTGAGATCTAGAAGAGAGACTATGAGACAGTGAAGAGGAAGTGCAGCGACTGTGTTGTAGGTTGTATCCCTTCACTTTGCTGGACGGAATAATAATAAGGATTGGAAACTTCAGTGTGAACATAGCCCAAGTTGGGGTGAACCATGATATATCTGTGTCTCTCTTGTAATGTATGTGTGATTATATTTTCATTTTTGTTTATTGTTATTGCTCTGCGATCCTGTTTTTCTAGCATATTATGGGTTCCATGACTATTGAGTTTAGTTGAGATGCCTGTAGCTCTATGGTTGAGCTCACTGGCTTAGCATCCTCCTCTTTGTTCTTTTGTATGCTTGATAAACCCAATTGTGTGTTGGCTTAGCATGACTGTTTGTGCAAAACCATGGCTGTGAGTGAGCCCGTTTAGTTCCTCAGTGGATACACAATCCAGCTCGGGGGTGATCTCTCAGCTGAAATAATATAGGCTGGACAAAGATCTATGGTTGGGTGGAACGTTGCTCTAACATAGTCACTTGTTGGACAAATTCATCTCAAAGATAAGTGTTCTTTGTGTTTAAATTGTATGCATTCTGTGTTTTGCAAAGTGTTAAATTCTGAAGGATAATTATTCCTGTTAATGGAATTGATATGAAGTCTATGCATAGCATGAGGAGGGGATTGACTCTCTACATATTGAATCATCATCCAATTGTGATAGATATGTTGATGCATTATAATTGTGTGTGTGAAAATATTATTTAATTCCGCTGTGTTTATATTGAGTATGAACTTGCACACAGAAGTTTTTATTTATCCATGAATTTCTTAGTAATGTGTGGGTTGAGATTGTCAAATAAACCCGGTATATTTGGTCATGTTTCCTCCCTTACATTGGATTGGTGGAAGGGGATGTGACTTGGAGCGCTACGCTTCGTACAACTGTAAGGGCCCCCATCCCCTCAACTTCTGAGGTAAAATCTGATTGCAAACCATTATTTGCAACATAATACAAAAATGCAAATCTTATTCATGGGTTCTTGTTGATATGTTATCTTATTGCAGTAGTTAGATTAGTTTTTATTTTTATTGGCACTCACATATTATCTATCTTTTGAGACTACTACTAAGGGTTCCATAATCCTTAGTAGGTGCTCTTTAGCACGAGTTGGTGTGAAAACACTAGCTACAGTTTTGGTGATTCCAATCGGGTTGATTCCCATCGATCTATGGTTTCGTATGATCAGTAGTTATTTTTAGTTTTGTACTTGTTGTTTTGATTGCATTTTACTTTTCTGGCCTACCATTGGAACCTATACTTGCAGATTTGGCACTTTCCTTCGCAATACCCTCCATTATTTCCATTTTTACGGCCCGGCACGCGACTGCAGATACACCTTTCCACGCTGTAGAGCATGACTTTTTGACAGTCACCTGCGTCGCAAGCACGACTTCCAGCCCAAAAACCGTGCTCCAGAGCACGACTTTCAGCCCGCAACTTGCACCCCAAGAACTTCTTTCCGCCTACTACCTGCACGCTCTGCGCACCTTTCGGCCTGATACCCACGCACTCCGTGCGCCTTTCCGCCTGCAACTCGCGCTCTCCATGCGCTTCTAACCCTGAAACGCACGCCTTTTCCTCCTAGACCTGCACTCTTTTTCTTGTTTTTTTCTTTTTTCTGTTTCGGCGCAATTATTCTGCCACCTACAACACCCAGAGCATAAATTGTTCCTTCACAGATGCACCCTGCACCTATTTTTTCCTCTTTTCTTGACCTTGGTTGCACCAGAAACCTCCTTGTTTTCCTTCACCCATTTGACATTGGTACCTTTCTGTTGTTTGCTTGTTGTAGCATTTGAGAATTTTCATTTTGCATGCATCCTTAGTGCATTGCTATCTCTTGCATTATATTTTCAGCAAGTTCATTGATTACATACATATCATAGTAGTTAGTACTTTTTATTTGAAAAAGCAAAAGAAAAAGTTTATTTCCGTTTCAGATGTTTATTTCAGCATTTAATTTCAGCAATATTGAGTTTACACCACTTCTGCACCCACACACTCCCTATAATTCAATTGAGACTAAAATTGGCTTAATTAAACACACATTAACCCCACTTGGGACCCAAAAACAACTTTGTAGCTAGGTAGGACATTGGGGTTAGGCATCCAAATAATACCCCCTTTATCATACACATTTGCGACATAGTTGTTGTCCTTTAGGGAGCCAAAATCTCCTATTATTTATTGGTACGGTTGGCATTGATTTTTTGGAGGGCCTATTCCCCGGGAGGGGAAGTGGAAAGACTGGTTTCGGAAGTCTAATTGGAATATCGCTTTCAATTCTGTACTGAAGGAGACCAACTCGTTGTTCTCGTCATGCATGTTGGCGCCCATACCAGGTGCACGACGGCCAAAGAACTGAAGCCGCGGGACACCTTTCTGGACATGCCATGAATGGGGTAGCTTAATTTCCATTCTTCTAGGACTCTTTTACCCAGATTCCCTCTTGGTAGAGAGATATCCTTTAACCATTTGGTTCTACATTTCTTATTTCCTGACTGCGAATTTCATCACCTTGTAGGGGATACGATTTGTGTGACCTTCCATATATTTTAGATAGGTTTTTGCATGCTCCTATACCCCCCTTGGTCAGTGAGTCTTTTTTCCTTTCTAGGAGTGTTGCGTGTTGGTATTCTAACCATTTTATTTCTACTCCACTTGTTGTAGCATGTTGTTGCAACAAGTATTTTTTGAGCTTGTTGTTGGCTTGAGTGTTGTCTTTTTGTGAGCTCTCCTTTTGCACACACGATTGCACTAGGATTTTTGAGAGTTTTATCTACCACAACCTCTTATCACTTTTACACATGTCACCATTGATTCACCGAGACACTCTCGTATCCTACGGTGACAATCCCCGCAGTATGGTCCACTCGACCCTACTTATCATGCTCCCTTGAGATGCACATCTTTGTCGCTGGATATTCATCCTGATGCCCTTTATTCAACTATGATTCCGAATAAGATTTACCCACATACACATCTCCATCTAGTCCCATGGTCGGCATGAATCCCAACCCTTTTTATAGTGGGATAGTCGACAGTGGATCCACCACTAGCCCAACCACCATTCTAACATCCATCCATGTTATGCCATCTATGGGACCTACACCTAGCATTTCAGTCACTACTTCTATACCCATCAGTAGCAGATATTTTTTTACCACTGTCCCTTTGGTAACCAGTAGTACCCCTAGGGGCACTGACCCTTCCAGCTTGATCCCTCTACCTTTTACCAGCAGTCCCTCAATCCTCGTTATGACCCATGCCACTACCCCACCACTCAGTGGAGGTGTCCCCATGAATGCCACCATGGCTAGCACGCAGGAAACTTCGACCATGCCACATCCTCCTACTAGTTTTTCATTCATGGACAGTCTCAACCTACCTGATCTAGCCCAATTGACTAATGATATGATCCGACATGACCCTACATGGCCTCCCATGCATACCAAAATCCCTTTGGACATCCCAAAATTTGAAGGGAATGGTGGTGAGGACCCCCAAAACCACATCATGTCCTTCCACTTATGGTGTTCCTCCAACTCCATAATGGAAGACTCGATCTGCCTACGCCTTTTACAATGGACACTCACTGGTGTTGTAGCCAAGTGGTATATTGAACAACCACATGGGACGCACTCCACTTTTACATCCCTCGCTTCCAATTTCATGCAATTCTTCCAGTTACCAGTTTGTTATGACGTTGGTGTTGAGATTTTACTATCTTGCAGACAGAACATGACTACCCATATCACTGATCATATCCATGAATGGAGTAGACACCATAGTTTGTGTAAGATCAAGTTAGATGACCGTATCTTTTAAGATTGGTTTTTGAAGTCCCTCATACCAGTTGTCGCCAAGGATGTGGCATCCGAATGGCCCCAAACTGAAGAAGAAGCCATACTTAAAGCCCAACAATTTGACCTTATCTATGCATAGTTGAGATACCTTTACTCCATTTTACCTGATGCTCCTCGCCAGGGTATTTTTTAAGGATTGTAATATTATACCTAAGTATAGTATTCTAGGAAATTATTTTGGATCGAAAAAATCATATATATAGATAGGTAGGCGAATATTAAATATCAAACATACAATTTACTACCGAAAATTGTAAATTTTAGCGAATGTTATAGTAAAAAACATATTTTATGTAAATATAGGTGATATTAGAGCTTAAAAATGACCAAATAATGATTTTATTTTTTGAAAAAAGGCCCAAAAAATAGCCAATTTGCGAAATTTCACCCCTAAAAATTTCCATGCTCCTTGTGGTGATTCCTCCCAGAAGGACGCGTTGGGGGAATCCCATGCTGCTAATGACATTATTGGACATGTTGCATCTAGTAGTCACCCACATGTCCATATGCCTCCCGCCACCACCTTGATTTATAATCCTACACCCAGATCCACACCACCCTCCATATGTAGTTTCCCCGACCTTTCGTGTGCCACGATCCACTCTCGAGCAACACCTTCATATGTTCCCCCGAACCAGGATCCTCATATACATGGACCTTCTTGTTCGACACATTGCTATGGTCATACCTCGCCAGTATATTTCCCCCCTACCACACCACCTTCTTACTACCATCCACCAATTGCACCCATGCCTGTACAACCTAAACCCCCTCCCACTTATTATCCACCACAGGATACCTCAGCACCCACACAATCGAAATTGCCTGCCCCCACCCCGCCCGTTCCCCAAGGGAAATTTTACACTCAACAAAACCAACCGCAGAACCAACATTCCCAACGGAACCAACAAGGAAAACAAAATAGGGGATGCGAATGTAATCGAGTCAATAACCAACCTATCGGTAGAGGCGGTCCACCACTGAACCCCCCTGATAATAATGGTGCCACGCTGGCTAACCAAAATCCTGATCGACCACCTTGGCAAGGTAAAAATACCAACTTACGTACGAACCACCCATGTTCTATTTGCGGGTTCTATGGCCATTACATGCACAATTTTCCCCACCTAGAGTGAGCTTGCCAACTCTAGCGTGATGACGCCCAACCCCAAGGACATGCTATGCCTCCAGCACCACCAAAACCCCCACAATCCAATGCATAACCTATGATGTTGCAGAACCCTCTACCTAAGCAAGGGGTAGTAGTCACCCAACTTTTGGCTCCCCCTCAAGGGGCCGCCGCACCTCAACAGCCAATTACCTATGCTGCTCTTGTTATTCAACCCATTGACTCAGGTGCCCACCATCTTTTAATGATGTCTTCGATTGATGTCAAACTTCAAACACGCCGTAACTAGTATGGTTCAACCAACGAAACCATTCCTGTGGACAAGGCCGCTACCACTCTTCCCATAGATTAGTCGTTACCTCTACCCCCAACATCATTTGAAGGGGCCCCAAAGCTCCTCGATTTCCTTTGCTTTGCATCAATAACAACCCCAATGCTCTTCTTTCTCCCAACTATAATATCGTGGATGACTTATCCCAATCCCCCACTGCTATGTCATCCTTGTAAGTTTTAAATAGCTGGTCAGTGGAGCGCAAAAGACTATTTTCCTCCATAGGTATGATCGATCCTTCTTACTCATGAAAGATGGCATTCGACTTAGACCAATCTGACCCATGCATGCCTTCCACTTTAGCATTTCAAGCCTCTATGTCGATCTGGAATTTTGTTATCCATTGATGCATCATCGATGAGGGTGCCTCTACATGTGTCATGTCTACATTTTTCTGGTAGAAGCTAGGATCCCCTACCGTACAGCCATCCATGACCTCCTTACGAGCTTATGATGCTCATTCATCTCAGTCGCGAGGCTTTCTGGCTAATGTTCCATTCCAATTAGCTGGAAAAACTATCCTGATTGACATTGAAGTTGTCAATGACCATCTCAAATACAACCTGCTCCTAAGATGAAGCTACATGTACACCATGAAGTCTCTTTCTTCATCTGTGTTCTGGCTTATGATGTTCCCCCACGAGGGACAAGTTGTCAAAATCGACCAGGTTACCTACTATGACCTGAACATGCCCGCTAGACCAGAAAATGTCCTCCCCATGGTTGAACAACATGTTTTTCGTGCACCCACCCCTTTGATTTCCACCATAGGGCATGGAATTTATTCAGAGACTCCAATGGTCTCCACATTTCATTCTTTACCACCTCCCCTTCCGACCGTTGAGATCTCTGACTTGTGTACAATTTCATCAAGTCAATCGGTCACTAACCCTCAACCACCACTTCCATATCAACCGCCATCGGTACCTAGCCACGTTGGAGCCACACCGATCCACACAATCTCATTCTTGTTTCCACCATTAGGGGTAGTAAGTATGCCTGACCACGTTGAATCTCTCGGGGTTGATGTTAGGAATTTTCATGTCATATTTACCTGACCCTAATCCTACTCCAATGCCACAAGTCATTCTTCAACTAGTCCAACCGATCACCACCGCCAATCATCCACCTCCCGGTGTGGTGGAGACATCTTCCTCCACCACCGCCCCTCAGTCATCCAAGAATGCTGGGGGCAGAGCCATGCACACTCATACTGCACCAAATGTGACTAAAATCATGCACTCTCCCCATCCAGCCCGCACACCTCCCAAGTGTGCCTTGTGCAATGATTTGGGCTATGCAACCCATAATTGTCCACAATTTCCCAACCTTCAAGAACACATGAAGACATTGGAATATGACCCCACTATACTAGTTGTCGAACTACCAACCACCCCTATTAACGGACAATCTACCGAAGATGTATCTAAGGCATGATCTCTCTAGCTTAACATAAGTCTAGAACAAATAGAACAGAATATAAATCTACTTTCCTAGATCAATAGAAGTGCAAACTAGTAGATAGATAGCTTACCTCATATTTGCAGATCCCTTTGCTCTTTGTTGATCCAATGCTCCAGCGTCATCAGATCTCAAGATGCAAGACCTGTTGAACATATAGATACTAACAAATAGTGAAAGCATACATTTCCTATGATTGATCTAAGTTAACAGTTAAGGAAGAAAACTCTAAACATCATCAATGAGACAACATTTTATGGAAAGAGATTATATTAACTGTATAAAAGTGGGAATTACATAGAATGGATGAAGCTACAACCAAAGCCTCAACGTCACATCCTCCATCCAACATGTCCAAGCCAAGCCTCCAAGGTGGTACAAGCTTTCCAATCACCAATATGGATTCTATCAACATAAGGATACCATAGACCTTCCCCCCCTCTCATGGAGAGAGTGGGTGTTTATATAGGGCTAAATAGATAGGGTAGGTTGAGTATTAGGGAGAGATGGTTAAGGGATCCTCCCATAAGGCTAGGAACCGAAATGCCACCTCTCCTAGAGCCTAGGGATAGGCCTCCACCTCAACAAACTTCTAGAAAGACCTCGAGACTCCCCAAAATAGCCTTTAACCAGCCTCATCGCACCCTGGTAGAGGACACCGAGTGACAGAGGGGGTCGTCACACTCTGTAGGAAGACAAAGTGCGACAGTGTCTCACCCTAGCTGACCAGAAACTATGATGTCGCACCCTAGATAAAGGCGAAGTGCGACAACCTACTCAAAGATGTCAACTAGGCAGGGAAATATCTCAGTTGGGTGTGTTTTAGCCCAGAATGAGGTTAGGGGTCAGAGCAAAGAGTTTACACAATGGTCAAGATGACGACATTTATCACAATGACGATACTTGCAATGGTCATGGTGATGACACTAGGTCACAATGACGACACTTGCAACACTTGCGACACTTGCACAAGGGTGGCGACATTTTGGTGTAACAGAATGCCCCCCAAAGTGTTAAATTTTCAGAATTTACTTCCATCTGATCTAGGATCTTAACTGAGAGAACAACATGTATAGCATATCTACAGCATATCAATCATGGAGACAATAATGCAAGCACACAAGAGACACAAATATTTACTTGGGGAAAACCATAAAGGTGAAAAACCCCAATAACTTCCTCAAAGATAGATAGAGCAATGATACAACCAACCATAAGAGATAGACACAACCTAGCAGCAGATCCTCCTCCTCCATAAGGGCGCCACTCCTCCTTGAGTGCATGACTGAGAAGTGAGTGAGCAAATAGAGTGCCTCCCGCACTCTATTTATACTTGACTTGACTTTCCTTTTTACCTAACTCATGTAGGCTCGAACTTAACCACATAACATAATGCTGAGTGGGCTGACCCCCAATAGGGTGGTCTAATAACCCTTTGACCCACATGGCCAACCCCCAATAGGGTGGTCTAATAACCCTTTGACCCACATGACTTATACAGGGCCGACCCCAAACAAGGTGGTCTAATAACCCATCAAGTATAAGTTACGACACTTACAATATAAATGACGACACTTCCTTATAGAGGAATAATACCATCTCTATAGGAATACAATATACATATATGTGAAATACATTCCGAAGTTACATATACATCAACACTCCCTCTTAACTAGGAAGGTATTTCTCAGCACAGTTCTTCTAGCACAAGTCATCTTCTCTAGATCATTGTCACTGGATAATCATCATCGAGTCATCATCATCGTCACTGCTGCTGCTATCTCAATCAATCTCTGAATCTACTCGTCATAGGAAGTTCTACAGAGCCAGTCCTTTTTCATACTGGATGTAGGCCCACCACCTGCAGGTCTTCATCATCACTGGCCATATTGTGGAATCCTCAGGACTTATTACGTGCGTCACAAAACCTTGAAAGAGCATCCCAGGATGTTACAGGTACACAACTCCGACCTGTAGGATCTCCCAGGGCACTATTACATGTGACCCCACCACAAAACCTCGAAAGAGCATCCCAGGATGTTACGAGTACACAACTCCAACCTGAAGTCTCCCATGGCACAAATTACATGTGGTCATGGAAAAACCTGGCTGAAGCATCTGAGGCCTTTTTCATCCTGTCCAGATCTCCCAGGAGCAAATTACATGCCATAGGACAAAACCTCGCAAGAGCATCTGCCAGATATCCCAGGGCACCGAATTACATGCCATAGGAAAAACCTCGAAAGACTATCTGCAGATCTCCCAGGGCACCGAATTACATGTCCTTCCAGAGAAAAACCTCGAAAGAGCATTTGCCAGATGTCCCAGGGCACCGAATTAATTGCCATAGGAAAAACCTCGAAAGACCATATGCAAATCTCCTAGGGCACTGGATTACATGCTCATCTGCACAACCTGATCCATCTGCACAACCTGATCCACGGCCACAGAGTATCAACCTGATACTCACCATACATCATCCTGCTGTATCCATGATCATCCTGATCATCACTGCAACATCCTGCTGCATGTCATCTGGAGCAACATCCTGAAGCTCGTCATCTATGATCATCCTGATCATCACTGCAACATCCTGCTGCATGTCATCTGGAGCAACATCCTGAAGCTCGTCATCTATGATCATCCTGATCATCAATGCATCCATCTGATGCACACCACGTATCTACCTGATACATATCATCATCCATGATCCACCTAATCATACAATGTATCCACCTGATACAAATACATGATAAATATCACCTCACATGATCCACCTGATCATACAATGTATCCACCTGATACATATACAGATACATGGTCCAAGCATCCAACATGATGCATATACAAAATACATACACATGATCCAACTGATCATATCCAGCATCCAACATGATGCGTACATATAAATGATCCAACTGATCATATCCAGAATCAACATGATGCGTACATACATACATAAAAATGATCCAACTGATCATATCCAGCATCCAACATGATGCGTGCATACATACATAAAAATGATCCAACTGATCATATCCAGCATCCAACATGATGCGTACATACATGCACAAAAATGATCCAACTGATCATATCCAAGTAGAAACCAGAACATCATCCTGATGCTCATCATCCAGCGCTTACATCCACAGCCATGTGAAGGATCCTCCTTCCAACATGCTTGGAATGGCTTCAGCAAATGTGTCCATCACTTCTTCCTCGAAGTGTCCTCGATCTGAAGAATGCCAAGCCTCTCTCTAAAGTACTTGAACTTCACCCTGGCTAGTGGCTTCGTCAACACATCTGCAATCTGCTCGTTCGTCGCAACATATAGGAGCTTCACAGCTCCTCTCTGCACCATATCCCTGATATAGTGATATTTGATCTCTATGTGTTTCGACCTGTCATGAAACACTGGGTTCTACGAAAGCTTCACACAACTCTGGTTATCACAGAAGATACCAGTAGCCTCCAACGGAAGATCAAATAACTCAGACAGTAGCTTCCGTAGCCATACTGCCTCACAACTAGCTGAACAGGCTGCAACATACTCTGCCTTAGCTGTACTCAGTGCTACGCAGGATTGCTTCCTGCTGAACCAAGAGATCACACCTGATCCCATACTGAAGCAACACCTAGATGTGCTCTTCCTATCTGCAGCACTGCTAGCCCAATCTGAATCAACATAACCCTCCAGGTTAAACTTTTGATTCGCCTCATACCTGAGCCCATAATCCACTATACCCTTCAGGTACCTCAGAAGATGCTTTACAGCAACCAGGTGAACACTCCTCGGATCCGTCAGGAACTGGCTCAATGTGTTCACAGCAAAGCAAATGTCTGGTCTCGTGTTCGTCAGGTACATCAAGGACCCAATCATCTGACGATACATAGAGTCATCAATCGGCTCAGATGAAGAATCACATAGAAGCTTCAGATTTGATGCCATAGGTGTGGCCATGGCCTTGTATTCCATTATCCCGAACCTCTTCAGGATCTCTACTGCATACTTCCCTTGTCCAAGGAAGATTCCATCACTCTGCCACACCTCCATGCCAAAAACAAATAGTGCATCAACCCTAAGTTCTTCATCTCGAACTCGGCAGTAAGCTTCCGCTGCATGTCGACAATCAATCTATCTTCACCTGTAACAAACAGGTTATCTGCATACAACTATTCAAGAAAGCTGTCTTGAAATCCATCTAGTGTATCTTCTATTTCATCACTTTCATATTTCTATCTGCTGCCATCTGCAGCATGCTTGATCTTGATAGATCCATATGGAAGTCATAACAAACTTCCCTTCAGGTCTTGGGACTACATCCCAAACATCATTCTTCATGATCAATGGATCATGGCATTCCATTTCTTCATCCCAGATCCTGGGAACTTCAATATCTTCAATATTTTAAATATATATCTTTGTTGCTGGAACAAATGTTGTAGTCCATTTGTAGGTGAAGATATACGGTCTTTCTTATCTTTGTTTGTTCGTTGGGTGGACTCCCTCTGAGTCTTCGCTTCCTTGTAGGAGCTACTGGAGTCCTAATCTGAAGTAGCTTCTTCTACACCTTTTGATGTGGAATGTAGATAGATGGTCAACTCCCTCTGAATATCTGCATCCTTGCAAAAACTACTGAAGTGTGTTCCTTTGCTTTCTTACAGGAACAACTGGAGTGTACTCCCTCTTGATCTTTGCTTCTTGGATTACCTGTTCTTGAACTCATATTCATCCTTGGTCCCTATGCATGCTTATTAGTATCATGATTTTGTTATCCTTGTAAACTCATACAAAATCATACATTCATTAGTATAGTATTAAAACACAATAATCTTAAGCATGTATAGTCATGATCATTTCAAACAGAAATAATAAGCATTAGCATTCAAGGTTTATGTAGGATTCTTATTTTTAGTCAAATCATAAGAAACATAACATGTCTAAACCTGTAATTACTAAAACCTATGACTCTTCGGGTTAGTTGAATCATCAATCAAGAGAAGAGATATAATATGCATAAAACCTGTGATTATTCAAACCTATAACTCTTCGGGTTAGTTATATCATCAATTATGGTAAGAAACATAATATGCATACAACCATGATTATTCAAACCTATGACTTCATGAATATTCATTATCAACAACAGTATAAGATCCTAACGCAAGGTAGGATTCTATCTTGATATAGGAAAAACATACCAGGATTAGCATGCTAGTTAGTTATGTCTAACATACTCACATGATGTCTTCTTGTTTTTCTTTAATGACTTGTGCTAGTAACCTATATATCTCATAGGTTAACCATTACAAAACCAAGTTATACATACCTCGTAAATGGATCTTCTATGAGATCCGTGACAATGGATGAGTCTTTATCCTCATGTCATCATGATCATATGTTCTTGAACTGGAACATGATTTGTCTTTCTTGGTGTACCTTTCATGTTAGTAGACAACATAAACCTCATACAACACCATAATGCATTAGTACAATCATAAGTGTCAACACCCTAACCAATGAATATCTTCTATCATGCATTCATAATTTTGTTAAGGTGATACGACAAATCTAAAATCAAGATTGTACTAACCGTAATAACATGAAGACAAACATACCATAAAATTAATCATGAACAAATCTCAAAACATACCTCGATGAGTCATACCTGTCAAGATCGCTTGTAATCTCCTTATGTAAAGCCTTAGCCTCATCTCCCTCTGAAACATGAACTCCTTCACTTATGCAGATGACCAATCCATCTTCTTCTAGGATTAACCCTATCCACTTGATTTGAAAGAACTGGAGCTGGAGCTGGATATGGGTTTGTCAAAGAAACCCCAAAAATTCAAACTTTGAATTTCAAACATCCGAAAGGATAGAAATATGCGCCTTGATGAGCTGATCAAGCTGGTATATTTAGAATTTGAAAACTGCAAAGTTTCAGTCAATTTTTCCTTTGAAACTTCCAGATTCACTGGACGTGACGCTGAACTGGGGTTTGATGAAGCCCACTCTTTTGCCCCATCAAAAGGTTTGATCCAAAGCTCTAAGCTTCTATTTTTCTGAGGAGCTTCCAGCCGTGGTCACAGATTTCAAAAATTCCCATTTTTACAGAAGCCCTAATTTTCCACTTTTCTTATCAAAGTCCCGAACTAGGGTTTGATCAAGCTCGGCCTTCTTCCCAACCAAAAATTCTGATCTTGGTCTCTAAATTTTTATTTTGATGAGTAGCATTCAGCCGTGGTCTCCGATTACAAAAATTCCAACTTTCTCCAAAGCCCTAAATTCCGGAAGCCATGAATGAAGGTACCAAAAAGTAATTCTGTTTTGACATAAATATGTACCGGATTGTTTCTGGTGTAACTCAGAAATTTTTGCTCCACAGGGTCTGAAAACGTTTCCTGAGATATCCTGACCTGTTATCTTTCCATCCTAATAGGTCTGACCTCAATTGGATTTTCTGAGAGAGAGTTATGCCAAATGTCGCAACGTGACCTGTTTTGGGATAATACAGGAGCGCGAACTTGTACGGAGTGCCACGTGTCACTATTTCAACTTCGGCCTCTGAAAACCTTTGCTGCGATAGCTCGGCCTATTATCTTTCTATCCTGATATGTCTGACCTCAATTGGATTCTCTGAAAGAGAGTTATGCCAAGTGTCGCAACGTGACCTGTTTATGGGATAATACAGGAGAGCGAACTTGTACGACGTGCCACGTGTCACTGGTTCAACTTCAGCCTCTGAAAACGTTTTCTGATATAGTAAAGTCTGTGTACTACCTGTCACTGTTCACAAAATTGCATTTGGAGCTTCCTAGCCCAAGTTATGACCTTTTTCCCAAGGTCACCTGATTTTGACTCAGATCTGGAAGAGACAGAAACCCTATATTGTACAGATCATAAATCACAAAGTACAACGAATTAGAGGTTGTCCTTTGGACACAAGGTACAAGGGGATCTTAGCTTCGGCCTGTAACAATTTCAGATCCTAAACATTCGCCAAAACGTATTTATAGTGAAAGTTCTACGATGACTGGTTTTTGCTATATCAAGCCCTGGCATCGTAAGTGCAACAAGTGTCATACATGCCATATCATGCCTTCTTTCAGGCTAGCTCTGATACCATGTTAAATTTTCAGAATTTACTTCCATCTGATCTAGGATCTTAACTAAGAGAATAACATGTATAGCATATCTACAGCATATCAATCATGGAGACAATAATGCAAGCACACAAGAGACACAAAGATTTACTTGGGGAAAACCATAAAGGTGAAAAACCCCAATAACTTCCTCAGAGATAGATAGAGCAATGATACAACCAACCATAAGAGATAGACACAACCTAGCAGCAGATCCTCCTCCTCCATAAGTGCGCCACTCCTCCTTGAGTGCATGAGTGAGAAGTGAGTGAGCAAATAGAGTGCCTCCCGCACTCTATTTATACTTGACTTGACTTGCCTTTTTACCTAACTCATGTAGGCTCGAACTTAACCACATAACATAATGCTGAGTGGGATGACCCCAAATAGGGTGGTCTAATAACCCTTTGACCCACATGGCCGACCCCCAATAGGGTGGTCTAATAACCCTTTGACCCACATGACTTATACAGGGCCGACCCCAAACAAGGTGGTTTAATAACCCATCAAGTATAAGTTACGACACTTACAATATAAATGACGACACTTCCTTATAGAGGAATAATACCATCTCTATAGGAATACAATATACATATATGTGAAATACATTCCGAAGTTACATATACATCAACACTCCCTCTTAACTAGGAAGGTATTTCTCAGCACAGTTCTTCTAGCACAAGTCATCTTCTCTAGATCATCGTCACTGCTACTGCTATCTCAATCAATCTCTGAATCTACTCGTCATAGGAAGTTCTACAGAGCCAGTCCTTTTTCATACTGGATGTAGGCCCACCACCTGCAGGTCTTCATCATCACTGGCCATATTGTGGAATCCTCAGGACTTATTACGTGCATCACAAAACCTCGAAAGAGCATCCCAGGATGTTACGGGTACACAACTCCGACCTGTAGGATCTCCCAGGGCGCTATTACATGTGACCCCACCACAAAACCTCGAAAGAGCATCCAAGGATGTTACGGGTACACAACTCCAACCTGAATTCTCCCAGGGCATAAATTACATGTGGTCATGGAAAAACCTGGCTGAAGCATCTGAGGCCTTTTTCATCCTGTCCAGATCTCCCAGGAGCAAATTACATGCCATAGGACAAAACCTCACAAGAGCATCTGCCAGATATCCCAGGGCACCGAATTACATGCCATAGGCAAAACCTCGAAAGACTATTTGCAGATCTCCCAGGGCACCGAATTACATGTCCTCCCAGAGAAAAACCTCGAAAGAGCATTTGCCAGATGTCCCAGGGCACCGAATTACATGCCATAGGCAAAACCTCGAAAGACCATCTGCAAATCTCCCAGGGCATCGGATTACATGCTCATCTGCACAACCTGATCCATGGCCACAGAGTATCAACCTGATACTCACCATACATCATCCTGATGTATCCATGATCATCCTAATCATCACTGCAACATCCTGCTGCATGTCATTTGGAGCAACATCTTGAAGCTCGTCATCTATGATCATCCTGATCATCACTGCAACATCCTGCTGCATGTCATCTGGAGCAACATCCTGAAGCTCGTCATCTATGATCATCCTGATCATCACTGCAACATCCTGCTGCATGTCATCTGGAGCAACATCCTGAAGCTCGTCATCTATGATCATCCTGATCATCAATGCATCCATCTGATGCACACCACGTATCTACCTGATACATATCATCATCCATGATCCACCTGATCATACAATGTATGCACCTGATACAAATACATGATACATATCACCTCACATGATCCACCTGATCATACAATGTATCCACCAGATACATATACAGATACATGGTCAAGGCATCCAACATGATGCATATACAAAATACATACACATGATCCAATTGATCATATCCAGCATCCAACATGATGCGTACATATAAATGATCCAACTGATCATATCCAGCATCAACATGATGCGTACATACATACATAAAAATGATCCAACTGATCATATCCAGCATCCAACATGATGTGTACATACATACATAAAAATGATCCAACTGATCATATCCAGCATCCAACATGATGCGTACATACATGCATAAAAATGATCCAACTGATCATATCCAATCAGAAACCAGAACATCATCCTGATGCTCATCATCCAGCGCTTACATCCACAGCCATCTGAAGGATCCTCCTTCCAACATGCTTGGAATGGCTTCAGCAAATGTGTCCATCACTTCTTCCTCGAAGTGTCCTCGATCTGAAGAATTCCAAGCCTCTCTCTGAAGTACTCAAACTTCACCCTGGCTAGTGGC
Organism: Larix kaempferi; assembly: GCA_027924585.1. NCBI lineage: Eukaryota > Viridiplantae > Streptophyta > Pinopsida > Pinales > Pinaceae > Larix > Larix kaempferi. Next base: position 29,363,904 of record BSBM01000458.1, read on the forward strand.
TTCGTCAGCACATCTGCAATCTGCTCATCCGTCGCAACATACAGGAGCTTCACAGCTCCTCTCTGCACCATATCCCTGATATAGTGATATTTGATCTCTATGTGTTTCGACCTGTCATGAAACACTGGGTTCTCAGACAGCTTCACACAACTCTAGTTATCACAGAAGATACCAGTAGCCTCCAATGGGAGATCAAATAACTCAGACAGTAGCTTCCGTAGCCATACTTCCTCACAACTAGCTGAACAGGCTGCAACATACTCTGCCTTAGCTGTACTCAGTGCTATGCAGGATTGCTTCCTGCTGAACCAAGAGATCACACCTGATCCCATACTGAAGCAACACCTAGATGTGCTCTTCCTATCTGCAGCACTGCCAGCCCAATCTGAATCAACATAACCCTGCAGGTTAAACTTTTGATTCGCCTCATACCTGAGCCCATAATCCACTATACCCTTCAGGTACCTCAGAACATGCTTTACAGCAACCAGGTGAACACTCCTCGGATCCGTTAGGAACTGGCTCAATGTGTTCACAGCAAAGCAAATGTATGGTCTCGTGTTCGTCAGGTACATCAAGGACCCAATCATCTGACGATACATAGAGACATCAATCGGCTCAGATGAAGCATCACATAGAAGCTTCAGATTTGATGCCATAGGTGTGGCCATGGCCTTGTAGTCCATCATCCCGAACCTCTTCAGGATCTCTACTGCATACTTCCCTTGTCCAAGGAAGATTCCATCACTCTGCCACACCTCCATGCCAAAAACAAATAGTGCATCAACCCCAAGTTCTTCATCTCGAACTCGGCAGTAAGCTTCCGCTGCATGTCGGTAATCAATCTATCTTCACCTGTAACAAACAGGTTATCTGCATACAACTATTCAAGAAAGCTGTCTTGAAATCCATCTAGTGTATCTTCTATTTCATCACTTTCATATTTCTATCTGCTGCCATTTGCAGCATGCTTGATCTTGATAGATCCATATGGAAGTCATAACAAACTTCCCTTCAGGTCTTGGGACTACATCCCAAACATCATTCTTCATGATCAACGGATCATGGCATTCCATTTCTTCATCCCAGATCCTGGGAACTTCAATATCTTCAATATTTTCAATATATATCTTTGTTGCTGGAACAAATGTTGTAGTCCATTTGTAGGTGAAGATATACGGTCTTTCTTATCTTTGTTTGTTCGTTGGGTGGACTCCCTCTGAGTCTTCGCTTCCTTGCAGGAGCTACTGGAGTTCTAATCTGAAGTAGCTTCTTCTACACCTTTTGATGTGGAATGTAGAGAGATGGTCAATTCCCTCTGAATATCTGCATCCTTGCAGAAACTACTGAAGTGTGTTCCTTTGCTTTCTTGCAGGAACAACTGGAGTGTACTCCCTCTTGACCTTTGCTTCTTGGATTACCTGTTCTTGAACTCATATTCATCCTTGGTCCCTATGCATGCTTATTAGTATCATGATTTTGTTATCCTTGTAAGCTCATACAAAATCATACATTCATTAGTATACTATTAAAACACAATAATCTTAAGCATGTTTAGTCATGATCATTTCAAACAGAAATAATGAGCATTAGCATTCAAGGTTTATGTAGGATTCTTATGTTTAGTCAAATCATAAGAAACATAACATGTCTAAACCTGTAATTACTCAAACCTATGACTCTTCGGGTTAGTTGAATCATCAATCAAGAGAAGAGATATAATATGCATAAAACTTGTGATTATTCAAACCTATAACTCTTCGGGTTAGTTATATCATCAATTATGGTAAGAAACATAATATGCATACAACCATGATTATTCAAACCTATGACTTCATGAATATTCATTATCAACAATAGTATAAGATCCTAATGCAAGGTAGGATTCTATCTTGATATAGGAAAAACATACCAGGATTAGCATGCTAGTTAGTTATGTCTAACATACTCACATGATGTCTTCTTGTTCTTCTTCAATGACTTGTGCTAGTAACCTGTATATCTCATAGGTTAACCATTACAAAACCAAGTTATACATACCTCGTAAATGGATCTTCTATGAGATCCATGACAATGGATGAGTCTTTATCCTCATGTCATCATGATCATATGTTCTTGAACTGGAACATGATTTGTATTTCTTGGTGTACCTTTCATGTTAGTAGACAACATAAACCTCATACAACACCATAATGCATTAGTACAATCATAAGTGTCAACACCCTAACCAATGAATATCTTCTATCATGCATTCATAATTTTGTTAAGGTGATACGACAAATCTAAAATCAAGATTGTACTAACCGTAATAACATGAAGACAAACATACCATAAAATTAATCATGAACAAATCTCAAAACATACCTCGATGAGTCATACCTGTCGAGATCGCTTGTAATCTCCTTATGTAAAGCCTTAGCCTCATCTCCCTCTGAAACAGGAACTCCTTCACTTATGCAGATGACCAATCCATCTTCTTCTAGGATTAACCCTATCCACTTGATTTGAAAGAACTGGAGCTGGAGCTGGATATGGGTTTGTCAAAGAAACCCCAAAAATTCAAAATTTGAATTTCAAACTTCTGAAAGGATAGAAATATGCGCCTTGATGAGCTGATCAAGCTGGTATATTTAGAATTTGAAAACTGCAAAGTTTCACTCCTCAAATTTTCCTTTGAAACTTCCAGATTCACTGGACATGACCCTGAACTGGGGTTTGATGAAGCCCACTCTTTTGCCTCATCAAAAGGTTTAATCCAAAGCTCTAAGATTCTATTTTTCTGAGGAGCTTCCAGCCGTGGTCACAGATTTCAAAAATTCCCATTTTTACAGAAGCCCTAATTTTCCACTTTTCTGATCAAAGTCCCGAACTAGGGTTTGATCAAGCCCGACCTTCTGCCCAACCAAAAATTCTGATCTTGGTCTCTAAATTTTTATTTTGATGAGTAGCATTCATCCGTGGTCTCTGATTACAAAAATTCCAACTTTCTCCAAAGCCCTAAATTCCGGAAGCCATGAATGAAGGTACCAAAAAATAATTCTGTTTTGACATAAATATGTACCTAATTGTTTCTGGTGTAACTCCGAAATTTTTGATCCACAGGGTCTGAAAAAGTTTCCTGAGATATCCTGACCTGTTAGCTTTCCATCCTGACAGGTCTGACCTCAATTGGATTTTCTGAGAGAGAGTTATGCCAAATGTCGCAACGTGACCTGTTTTGGGATAATACATGAGAGCGAACTTGTACGGAGTTCCACGTGTCACTATTTCAACTTCGGCCTCTGAAAACCTTTCCTGAGATAGCTCGGCCTGTTATATTTCCATCCTGACAAGTCTGTCCTCAATTGGATTCTCTGAGAGAGAGTTATGCCAAGTGTCGCAACGTGACCTGTTTATGGGATAATATAGGAGAGCAAACTTGTACGGCATGCCACATGTCACTGGTTCAACTTCGGCCTCTGAAAACGTTTTCTGAGATAGTACAGTCTGTGTACTACCTGTCACTTTTCACAAAATTTCATTTGGAGCTTCCTATCCCAAGTTATGACCTTTTTCCCAAGGTCACCTTATTTTGACTCAGATCTGGAAGAGACAGAAACCCTATATTGTACAGATCATAAATCACAACGTACAACGAATTAGAGGTTGTCCTTTGGACACAAGGTACACAGGGATCTTAGCTTCGTCTTTTAACAATTTCAGATCCAAAAAATTTGCCAAAACGGATTTATAGCGAAAGTTCTACGATGACTGGTTTTTGCTATATCAAGCCCTGGCATCGTAAGTGCAATAAGTGTCATACATGCCATCTCATGCCTTCTTTCAGGCTAGCCCTGATACCATGTTAAATTTTCAGAATTTACTTCCATATGATCTAGGATCTTAACTGAGAGAACAACATGTATAGCATATCTACAGCATATCAATCATGGAGACAATAATGCAAGCACACAAGAGACACAAAGATTTACTTGGGGAAAACCATAAAGGTGAAAAACCCCAATAACTTCCTCAGAGATAGATAGAGCAATGATACAACCAACCATAAGAGATAGACACAACCTAGCAGCAGATCCTCCTCCTCCATAAGTGCGCCACTCCTCCTTGAGTGAATGAGTGAGAAGTGAGTGAGCAAATAAAGTGCCTCCCGCACTCTATTTATACTTGACTTGACTTGCCTTTTTACCTAACTCATGTAGGCTCGAACTTAACCACATAACATAATGCTGAGTGGGATGACCCCCAATAGGGTGGTCTAATAACCCTTTGACCCACATGGCCGACCCCCAATAGGGTGGTCTAATAACCCTTTGACCCACATGACTTATACAGGGCCGACCCCAAACAAGGTGGTCTAATAACCCATCAAGTATAAGTTACGACACTTACAATATAAATGACGACACTTCCTTATAGAGGAATAATACCATCTCTATAGGAATACAATATACATATATGTGAAATACATTCCGAAGTTACATATACATCAACACAAATCATGAAGTTGAAAGAATGAGACAGGTGAAATGCTTTGTAATAAGAAAAATGGCAAGGACTTGTTGGTTGGAAAGAGTTGCTGTAGAAATGACCTGAGATCCACAAGTCTCATACAACACAAAACATGGTTTCCAACCCATACAAAGTGGATCTGTGCTTCCCTAACAATCTCCATCGCAACCTGGGTACGCAAGAACTTCCCTAGGGTCTTCAAGTTGAACCCACAATGATAGGAATCTATCCATGTGATTACAATGTTTTGGAGTCGAACATGGTAGAAACCACTTGATTACCGATCGTTTATGTATACCATTAACAAGTGCGAGGGGAATCACCATTAATGTCAATGATCCCCAAGGTATCACAGTACATACCATCAAGCGTGAATTCATGATCTGAAGTCGAATGCCTAATGGAATCTTTCAATCAAGAGTCAATGAAGTGAACTCATGTTGAAAGCGAGGTAACCTGCCATTGAGGCATGCAAGCCCAAGGTACTTGGTTGGTTTCTAAGTTCAATCCTCGAATCATGATTTGAAGTCGACGAGGATGAACCCATTGAAGGAGGGCCATGATGAATCCCTCGTCATCGACATGAAACTCGATAACAAATGTTTGGTGTAGATCGGATGGTAGAGTAATGTGCAAGATTGACTCAAGGTAGACCAACATGATTGAAGGTATACTGACTACAGATGATGAGTAATGAAACATCTCTTGAACATGGGCATGGCATGACTTGGCAGTATTGACATGATGAGAATGATACCAACCCCTAATGCAATTGATGGTGGAAGCATTATTTGGATCACCCAAAGGAGTGACAAGACTCACGGAATTGATAGGACTCGGAGACAAATGGATTACCCAAGTACTGAATGCAAATGCAAATGAGTGCCATGTTCAAGAGTGACTATGTACTGTCGTAATTAAGATGTACCATAAAATCTTCCCTTTTTCCCCATCATGATTGATGAGTGCCTCATGTGTTTTTGACGAGCTTGATGAGGGTAACCAGATGCTCGGTATATCTCATCTCATAAATGAGTCCAATCCTGAACATTTTACGAACTTGGGAAAGGAGGGGTTCATCCCATAATGGGCCCTTCAATGTTTAAATTTCAATGAGTCCAAAGAAGGAAAACTCAGCGTCATTCCATGTTTAGAGAGTATGAAAAGAACTAAAGGGGACTCCAACGGTCCTTTTTTGTAAAGTTAGCCTCATCCATGAGCTTGGCAATATTTTCCTATTTAGGGAGTCTAAAAAGAGCTTAAAAAGGACTCCATGAACAACTTTGTCATGGTTGATGACCGAGTACGAAAAAGGAAAAGTAAACTCGGCATATTTCCTTTTACGTAAATAGTCTAGCGAGGCTGGTTAAAGTGATAAACCTATACTCATTAGACACACCTTTTTACTCAAATTTTTAATGAGCACGATAATGGTATCAAAAGCACTCGAAATCTTTTTCATGTTTGAACCGGAGCACGAAAAAGTAAAAACTAAGCTCGAACCACTTTTCATGTTTTAACCAGAGCACGAAAAAAGTGAAAAGTAAGATCAAATCCTATCTTACTGTTTTTAACGAGCTCGAAGATAGGTTGGAAGAATGCTCGTGATGTCTGCTTCATTATTAAATGAGCTTGTAATAGAAAATGGACTATGCTCAGGATAATTTTCATGGTTTAATGAGCTCGAAACCTAAAAAGGAAAGTATGTTAAAAAATGTTCCCAATGGTGGACTTCTTCCCATCATGAAATCCAACCTGCCCCAGCATGATTGCTAGAAGTAAGTGACTTAGCTCCAACATGGTGTGGAGAGGCGATCGAGTTGACTTCAACGTAACTTTCAGAGTTTGAATACATGACCCCAAGCTTCATTTCATTCGCCTAAGGTATAGGCGGGTGAAAAGAAGGTTCAGGTACTAAATCTACAAGAAGATTCGACTCAAAGGGAAAGGATATGTTTCATTTTTTAACGAGCTTGACACAGAAAGGAAACTATGCTCATAGGTTAAGGCCCATTGACGGGTTCCTTCCCAACATTATTCCCAGAGGTTGGTAAATGCCCCCAGCATGATTGCTAGTGGCTTATCATGGTGGTGTTCCCTCAATATGATTGCTGACGGTACGAAATGTGGCATGCCCCCCACGCTTCATTTTGTTTGAAAATGTTGCTTGCTAACCCAACTACCTGCTTGGCTACTAATATGAAAATGTTCACCAAGGGGGGAAAACGAGAATCAGATGAAATGAAGTTTCATGCTCTAACTCTAGCGAGAGACTCGAACCGATGGGAGGGAGATCTATTTCATTTTTACACAAGCTTGAAATAGACAATAACTATGCTTGAGGGGGGCCATCTTATTTTTTAATGAGCTTGAAATGGAATAAAACTATGCTCGAGTGTATGGTTTCATTTTTATGCAAACTTGAAACCAAAGGTGAACTATGCTAGAGTGTTCGGTTTCATTTTTTAATGAGCTTGAAACATAACATAAACCGTGCTTGTACCCCCCATCTTCAGGGGGAAGAAACCACTAAAACATGCGGAACATTCAGGGAAGTATGATGACTAGGAGTCATATGATAAGTGTGTGTCATGAAGGAAAGCTGATCAATGGTCACAATATTCCCATGATGAGAAAAATACACCACTCGAAAGAGCGTGGACACTACAACTTTCATAGCATAGACATAATCTTGTCTAAGGAGCAGATTGAAATCTAAAATACCTTGGACAACCATGACATCAACATAAACATTTTTACCTCTCTACGTGATAGGTAACTACTGGAGAATCCCTAAAGGTCTGGTAGGCCTTCTATTAAAAGCCAAAATCTAGTCAGTTATTGGCACAAGCTGAGGGGAACCTATTGCTTTCCAAGTAGGTGAGGATAAAATACTAACAGAAACTTCCTCATCAACTATCGCACGAAAGATTTCTTTATGAGAAACTCCTACAGATATTTGAAAAGGAAGACTTGAAGGAAGACAAGATTATGTTAGACCATTCCAATCAAAGGAAATGACCTAAATACTTGGGGGGGGTCCTGTAGGAATGGACAGGGTCTCCTCTTGCCTAGGAAATTCTGAACTGACTAGGAAAACATCAACGATTTCCAATTCACTCTCACTTGGAAGATAAGAATGAGACGAATATTATGTTATGGTGACTGCTTCAGTCTAGACTTTCTCCAATGAAAAAGCGGGATCGAGTGGAGAAGAGATCGACTCGATCACTTCACTCTCCAAAGGAAGAGTGGGATCGATTATAGATGAAACTGAATCAATCACTTGGTAAACCAATGGGGGGTCGAGAGACAACTTACTATCACTTGTTGGAAGCACTTGCTAAGGACTAGTAATATCTTCCAACCACCATGAAGCTTCATCCATGCTTGGACAAAGGAAAGTACAGTGCATACCCTTGCATATCAAACAGGGATACAGGACTTTACTCTTCTGACCCTTCACCAACGGGTCACTAGTCGAGGGAGTGTCATCAACATGATGGTCAGAGGTTGACGATACAAGTGGTTTAGGGTCTTTAGACCACACTTCTGACACACGGGAAAGATCGGGACAATTCTTGAGAAGGTGATGACCCTTGCAAAGTTTGCAAGGGAACTTGGGCTTACGAGGTGTTCTCATAGAATGAGTGTCATCAGAGGTAGATGGTTGACGCTTGGTCTCTTTCTTATCTTTCTTCTTCTTAATCTTCCCTTTCTTCTTCTTCACACCCGCCTTCTTACTAACATTAGAGTTTTCAGTAGGAGAAGAGGAAGAGATGGAAGCTGATTCAACTCTTGGCGGAGAAGGAGAAGGGTCATCATGAGATTGATGCTCATGTGGTGAAGGACCAAGGTCTGACACAATTGGTGCACTTGGCGTAACTGGATTGGAGAATAACCATACCGATAATCCTATCGTCAATCCAGGAAGACTCAATGTAGCCATAAAGGGAGGACCAACAGTTCCACAAGGGGGAATAACAAATGACATACCCTGGAAAGGGGCCTCTTGGTTGGTAGTCCCGGGAAGAATATTCCATATCTAAACTTCCTAAGAGTCTATAAAGTAACACACAAGTCAAGCACTACTCAAGTCTAAAAGCAAGAATCAAACTGTGTGAATAGGAGTGGATTCAAAGTCTGAACCTCACGGGATTATCAAGGCATCGCAAATCACGATATACTGTAGGGTCCAACAATATGATGCGACAAGGAGGATTGGGATCATACCCTTTCCCGCATACCTGATTACCTGGACAATACATGCGTGCTAATCTCCCCGAGTGCTGTTCTCGGTGCATTGCTTTGCCAAGACGGCCAAATGGTTAACTCAATTGGTTTTAGGAATCCTAGGGGTGTCTCTCGATATACTCAAGGTACGTGGGAGCTCAAATCTGCAGTGGTGCTGTCTAAGGCACAACCATTCGGAAAGAGACCTTCTGATATACTACCGAGTACGTGATACACCCTTCGATATACACCAAGTACGGATTATGGTACTTGGTGGGTACGTGAAGGAGCTCGATATACCGATAAGTACGTGGAAGACTACAATACCCCCGGGATACAGTGCTAGCAAATAACGAGAGCTGCCACGCTTAACGATGTTGGAACACGTCCTCTAACTTACACATAGTTACTAAATGATTTTAACCTAAGCTAGCATTTTATTCATCTTGTACGGTTAGGTGGATGCATGAGGTGAGTACATAAATGTAAACACAATGCAATCCTCAACTACATGATAATGCACATTTTCCTTTCCTTTTCAATGAAAACTACTTAAGGTAAGGAGATATTTTTCTTTCTTTCAAACCAAAAGTACTTAAGTAGTAGTGAAAGAAGAATTCCTTCCTAGAGTGCAATAACTCTAACTTTCTGCAATAATCATCTAAAAAGCGCAAAGAAAATGAAAGATGCAACTAATCTTAACATGTATAAGACAAAATAATGAAGCACTTTCAATTTTCAAATGCATGTACCAAAAATGGAATTTGATAGCTAAACGTTTTTCATATCTATATACAGAAAATGAGAGAATATCTATAGCACTCTAATCATTCAGAAATTCCCAAAGAAAAACGACAAGCACCCAAACAACTCAGAGGCACTCAAGAAAGGCTCAAAATCTACCAAATGCAATAATTAAAATTCATTTCCTATCTTTTTACACTTGAAAAAGACACATCTAAGCTACAGAAAGAAGGATTCCACAAATGTTTCCAATCAAATGCAAGACAAAGAAAAGCACTTAAAAATCTTATCTAACTCAAATGCATACAAATATGAAACAAGTCTTTCTTCTTCTTATGATGTTAAGACCAAGAATATCAAATGATCGAAATAAAGTAAGAAGAATATTTACGTTTTCCAAATTTGTGAATATAGCAAAACAAGGACAAAATCAAGCTTCTCTTTGAACTAAGGTGGAGACAAGGAAGCAAACTTTCCCCAAAAATAATTGAATAGCTCAGCATGTAAAGGAAACAAGATGCATAACCCAAGAAAAATAGGCTAAAAAAGACATGGATATCCCACACTCTTCAAGTCTTTAAAACAAGCCAACCAGGCTAAACCAAAAATGATCTCAAAACCTTGAGATGGGTCAAAATGACTAAATGATGAACGATTCATTGCCCCCCCCCCCCACCATGAGGGGGATTTTTTTTTTTTAAAATAGAACCCATTTCGCTTTAAAATGCAAGCAAAACACTAGTTTTGACTCAAAGGGCCAAACATGAATCCAAATCTCAAAAGACCCAAAAACCAATACAAACAAGCCAAACACAATACTGCTGGACAAAAGGGTCTCTGGCTGGAAGGTATAGTGCAAAGGAGTCTGCACACAAACCAAAACTCAAATCAGAAATGGAGAAGGGTTATGCCTGTATCGCAAAAATGGTATATCGGTGCACTCTGTGCTTGTACATAGTGCGACGTCGTAGTTCACTAATGAGGGAAGTGCGACGACGTCGCAAGATACTAATGGAAGGGTTGCGATGACCGACCAACAGGAAAAGAACAAAGATAAAAAATGACACAGTGTCGCTCTGGGTACACTGACCAGGTGCGATAGGTGAGATCGAAGTTCAAAAAAGACCCAATTCTTAGGATAATGAGCATGAAATGGTCTAAAAAGGAGAAGCACAAACTCAGAGGAAGGCAATCAGACTCTTCAAAGTGAAGATCTGTTGGTGAAAAGGATTCAGAGGAAAAAAGATGGCTTGCAAAAGCAATCATTTGAAAATAACTTCAAATTGAAAACTAAAACAATGTTCATTCCCCAGTATGGTCGCCAAATTTGTTAACGGACAATATACCGAAGATGGATCTAAGGCGTGATCTCCCTATCTTAACTTAAGTCTAGAACAAATAAAACAGAATATAGATCTACTTTCCTAGATCAATAGAAGTGCAAACTAGTAGATAGATAGCTTACCTCAGATTTGCAGATCCCTTTGCTCTTTGTTGATCCAATGCTGCAGCATCGTCAAATCTCAAGATGCAAGACCTTGTTAAACATATAGATACTAACAAACAGTGAATACATACATTTCATATGATTGATCTAAGTTAACAGTTAAGGAATAAAACTCTAAACATCATCAATGAGACAACAGTTTATGGAAAGAGATTATATTAACGGTATAAAAGTGGGAATTACATAGAAAGGATGAAGCTACAACCAAAGCCTCAACGTCGCATCCTCCATCCAACATGTCCAAGCCAAGCCTCCAAGGTGGTACAAGATTCCCAATCACCAATATGGATTCTATCAGCATAAGGATACCATAGACCTTGCCCCCCTCTCATGGAGAGAGTGGGTGTTATATAGGGCTAAAGAGATAGGGTAGGTTGAGAATTAGGGGGAGATGGTTAAGGGATCCTCCCATAAGGCTAGGAACCGAAATTCCACCTCGCCTAGAGCCTAGGGATAGGCCTCCACCTCAACAAACTTCTAGAAAGACCTCGAGACTCCCCAAAAAAGCCTTTAACTAGCCTCGTCGCACCCTGGTAGAGGACACTGAGAGATAGAGGAGGGTTGTCGCACTCTGTAGGAAGATAAAGTGCGACAGTGTCTCACCCTAGCTGACCAGAAACTGCAACGTCGCACCCTAGATAAAGGATAAGTGCGACATCCTACTCAAAGAGGTCAACTACGCAGGGAAATCTCTCAGTTGGGTGTGTTCAGCCTACAATGAGGATAGGGGTTAGAGCAAAGAGTTTACACAATGGTCAAGATGATGACATTTATCACAATGACGATACTTGCAATGGTCACGGTGATGACACTAGGTCACAACGACGAAGCTTGCAACACTTGCGACACTTGCACAAGGGTGACAAAATTTTGGTGTAACAACCCCCCCACCGCATAACAAATTATTGTGCACCAATTACTCCTGCGCCATATATGGATTTTATGGCCATTATTCTCATCATTGTCCCAACTTACCAGAGTATCGGTTGGTGATGCACAAAACGTGTCAATCTTCTTTAGAATCATCCATTACTACCATCAAGGAGATTCACCCACCCAAATACTCCTCTTCAGCAGAGGTTAACACTATATATATGATTTCCACAAGTGGTGAACTAACCATTCCCCCGAACCCCAGCTTTACCTCTTCCGATCTATACACACAGTGTTTTCGCAGTGACAATGTACTCCTCGAAGCCCTAACCACACCTGACTTCCCTTGGGATGATATGCATCATAGATCCTACTTCATTTTATAGGATTCTACTCATGTTATGGCCAATCAAATTTTGGTCGAGTCGAAATATTTCATCCATATCCAAGTGGACTGGTTTAAGAGTCCCATCCCATCTCCTGATGCCTTCGAGGAAGGAAACATGGCTAACATCTCTCCCACCATACAGGTCAATATTTCTGTCACACTTGGTATAGTTTAGAACATTACGTTAGGTGCCTCATGTACTCCAGAAGAAGCCACTAACTATAAGAAGCTCTTCAAAGAGTTCCCTATTATGGAGAAAACTTCCTATGGCTTGGGGTAGACCACAACAGATAGTTGATTACCAGAAAATGACTCAATTCCCAATGCAATGCTATATAAATGACAATGCTAATGTAATGGAGAATATAACCAACCTCAATCCGGACGTTCGATGTAGATCCCCGTTGAAGCTTTCAATCTATGCACTTGAACCTGCAAATTAGTCTTGCTAGCCAATACATAACAAGCGCATATAATATATGAAAGACATTAACATCATCAATATCAATGGTCCATGATATCATAAGTAAATGCAACCCAATGTAATATAAACAACATTCACAACATTAATGGACGAGAATATGAGTATTTATATTAATGAATAAAAAGAAGTACAATGTGATACGACCTCTTGCCGGCAACCAATCTGAACCAAGAACTGGGTCTCTCCACTTGTGCCTCCACCACTTCAATCCTCCATGGAATGGAAAACTCAAACTATGAAAGGAGTTTGGAAAGTGAACATAAAAGGTTCACAACAACAAGGATCAATGAGTGTAGACTCAAGATACGGCAAAAATCCACTAGAGTTATCTTGCTCTCTCTTTCTCCTCCCTTTCATATGCCATATGTGCTCAATATATAGCCTTCCAAAGGTAAGTGAAAGGACACATCGAGACATTTCGGGGAAAATGGAGGGCCAAAGGCCACCCTAAGACCACTTTTTGGGAGTAAAAAGTAATTTACTAGTGATTTTTACCATTTTACTCGTCACCCACGGGCTATAGTGGAACAACTTGCGGGTACGTTGGCTAAAGTGGAATAGCTAGCGTACAGAAAGAAAAATAGGAAAATAAGTATATATGAAGGACATAAAGTGTATCTGAGTCAGTGAAATGGATCCTGCAGGCCAAAGAGTGTTGATGCTCACAAGGTGGAAAATTACGTTGTAACAGATGCCCCCTAATGTGTGATGTCAGAGAATGGTTTTATGATGGCCGAAATACATTATAAATCTCAGAAGTGGAGTGATGGAGACACAAGTGGAATGAGCAGCTCACTCATCACAATACATTAATATCTCTGAATACTTGTCGATATAGTACAACAATCTGATACAATGGCCATGAATAGGCAATACATAGTGAATATATATCATAAGTGATCATAGCCATGATCCCTCTACAGTAAGATATGGTTCCTTGCTAAAAAAGAAACAACTGGTGCAAAATGAAGGTACAAACTGCTGATATCTAAGAGGTGATATCTCAGATGTAAAGTCATGATCATAAGTAGCATACTGAATGCCACTATCGCCTGGGGTCTTCTACACAAATCATCTATGGTGCAAGTACCATCAAGTGAATAAAGGTATTGAAGTCGAACCTAATGTGACATCGTCTGATTATCGGTCAATGATGTATACCGTTAACAGACGCGAGATAACCCACCGATAATGAAAATGGGCATCAAGGCACATAGTACAATCATCAGAGTGTGAGTATATGTGTTGAAGTCGAACACTAAGATGAATCCATCAATCAGGGGACATTGATGTATTCCCAAAACTGTCGATGGCGAGAGAACCTACCACTACTAACTGCAAGCCTCAAGGTACTCAACCAAACTCTAAGTCTCAAATTCCGGAATAAATGGGTTGATGTCGACGGAACAAAACTCGCTAGAAAGAGGGAATTAAGGAATCCCCCATCAACCAACACGAGGTAACATCTACACTGAAATATTTGGAAGAACTCAGGTGAAACGGACTGACTCAATAAGGATGGCCGACATGAAATAGTCAAGAGATCTGAGGAGTGGCCAACTCTGGTTCCAGGACTTCCTTTGAACAAGAGCATGAGCAGATAGATAGACTTAGGTAGCATAGACTCGATATATATTGTGCAATGCAGGAGGCATCAACAAAGGGCTCCATAGTGACTGGAAGCTTAACCAATCGATGGAGTAAAACAAAGAAACAAGTACAGCTCCTAAGGTCCTACTATAGTCCCAACTCATAATGTATGGAGTGGAATGAATTCTCTTTTCAAAGGCAACAAAACAACTGCCAACTAGAAGTAGTAACCATAATCCCGTCCGGCTTTTTGGAATATTTGATTTTTTAGTCTTTTCATATTTGGAAAAGCTTGAAAAAGAATTAAATTTCTTATAGTACAACAATTGAGGGAACGAGTGTCAAATGGAGAGCAGACTAGTCCTAAGCAGTGGAACATACCTATGATCAATGTTAGGATATTCCTATACTCCATCCTAGTCCCACCAGTATTTTGATCATTTACATTTTCAGTCATGCATGCACTTTTAGGGTTTGCATGCATTCTAGGTTTTGCATGCATCCCAATCATTAGTCCAGCACCTAGCCCTCAGTTAGCCAACCCCCAGGAGCTTCTCACTATTCAGTTTTAGCCCTCCAGTTGCTTAATGCGCCCTTCTTCCTTGATTTTAGGGAGCAACTCGCCCTTCTTCACCTACCAGTCTAGCTGTCTTTAGTTTACACTCAGTTACACTTAGTTATAGTCAATTGCACTCAGTTACACTTAGTTACACTGAGTTACAACTACCAGAGTTAGTTTGACTAATGGTTGACAATTACTTGAGCATTGATGACTCCACTGATGATGATGAAAACTTCCAATTGTGCTCCGATGATCATGAGGACTGTTAACACCCAAAAAGTGTTCACTACCTCATCTACCACATTATATGGCTCATTTGTCCATTTTCCTACCATATTTCCCTTAAAATCCCAAAAAATCCCATTAAAAAGCCTCCAAAAGGCCACAAAACCATCAAAATAGCCTCAAAAAGGCTAAAAAACCTCCTTTTTCTCCAAAAATATCCAAAATTCCTCTAAAATAGCAAAAACCCCCTAAAAAGGGAATAAAAAATATAAAATAATGAGGAAAAGGAGGAAAAAACCCTATACAGCTGCCCTAAACCATGTGTTTCCTAAAACCATGGGTCAGCACTCCACCACTAAAAAACTATAAATAGGTGATGGAGATCCCTTATTTCATATCCACAATCAAGTATACCCTTACTCTGCCAAAATCTCTCTCGAAACCCTAGTTCACCATTGAACTACTTTCACCTTGAGAGCCTCTTTTGGCCCATCCCCACCATTGGAGAAAGAGAAGGAGCACATTGGAGCTTGGAGCAACCCTCTTGGACATTGCAAGGAGCTTCACCAACCTTCACATTGAAGGTGATATTAATACAAAACCCTTGTTTACAAATTATTGTTTATTTTTCATGCACATGTTTTAGAGTAGTTTTTATTTCTGTTTTAGCTTAATAATTTGCATTTACTGAACTGCTACTAAGGAGTCCCTTCTCCTTAGTAGGTGCTCATTGGCACAAGCTAGGGGTAAAACCCTAGCTACAGTTTTGGCAACTCCCCTAGATTTTGAATTTCTGGTTTTCGTTTAAAATTTTTTTCCTTTCGGCTGTCCCTTTCGGCCGCCGTACATCGCGTCTTTTGCCTCTATAGTCGCATCCCGACCGCGTCTTTCAGGCCTTTACTTGTGACCCGACCGCAGCTCTCAGACGGTTTTCGACGCCCTGCCGGTGGATTCAAGTCTGTTACCTGCGATTCAAGGCCGATGTGGCACGCAAACCGAGGCAGCAAGGTGTCGGGACACAATGTTGAAATTGTACCAGGTGATATCGAGAAATGATCTCAAGCATCATCATGAGCTCAGAAAAATGAATCCGGTGATATAAAGGGTGTCAAAAACGGGTAACGGCCGATGTGGCACACACACCGAGGCGACGAGGGCGTTTTGGAAAAATACCCAAAAAATCGAGGGGTGAGAGCGAGAAATGATCTCAAGCATCATCACCAAATCGGAAAAATTATTCCGACAGTGCAAAGGGTGCGAAAAACGGAGGTCATAAGGACTCCGGAAGGGTCAAAGGAACTAACTAGGTTAAAAAATGGTTGCAAATAAAGATGAGCCCACCAAGCCAAGGATGCAGGGGTGGGGAGATTGACTGGTTGAATAAAGTTGACATGCACATTGGAAGAATGAAGCTTACTATGCCGGATTACATATTGCTCCCAATCATTATTGATATTGAAACTCCACAAGAGCTATGGCCATCTGGATGAAAGATTCGGCAAATAGAATGAAGGTTTTGGTCCAAACCCATTCAAAAGCAAACAAAGTGATGCATTCGCTTCCCTTGATGGTCTCTCAGATCATGAACCAGTATTATCTCATATTGAAGTTGTTGACAAAGAACTTGTAGATTCTCCACTCATGCTCAAACTTTCTTCTCTTTCTGTGCCAACTCACACTCTAGATATTGCAGAAGGTCCTAATCCTCTCTTGCACCAGAGTCTATTGGTTTGCATCATGATCACACAATTATTTCGGAGGTCAAAACAGCTATTGAAGGTAATGCATTCGCTCCTCTCCAGCTATCTCCTCTTTTATACTACTATATGATCATAATTCCATGCTTTCAGAAGGTCATTGAAGAATATGGCCATTGCCATTCGCTTGGGATAAATTCTCATGCAATTACTGGTTTTGATCTCACCTCTCATGGTTCAAAGGAGATCTCAAGAAACCATGATTCAATTCTTGTATCAAATTTGGGTTCTAAGCAATTACTGCTTGGGATAATTTCTCATGCATATGATAGTTTTGATCTCACCCTTGATGGTTCAAAGGAGATCTCAAGAAACTATTTTTTAAGTCTTGAATCTGATTTTGATTTCAAGCAAACATGTAATAGTTATTTTTGGCATAATCTCACCCATGGTGGTTCGAAGGAGAAGACAAAATACTATATACACTTTCACAGATTTGATCCTACCTCAGCTTATTCGAATCACAAGTTTAAGGATCATTCTCATACTGTTGGATTTGTTCTCATCACATTCGATTTGAAGAGCAAGTGCAAGCACATGCTTTTTGAGCATGATCCACTTCTTCCCAAGAAGAAGATACCTCCAGACATATGACCAAGCATCACACCTTCTTGAGTTTGGAGCATTTATTTTGTGTGTGCCTTACAGTCTATTTTGAGGGGGGGTATTTTTCCCATGAGGTTTTCCCCATTTCCTCGATTTATTGACTATTATTATTCATTGTATTGGGTGACCTTTGGTCTTAGTTACCAGGGCCCAGGATGGATTAAGGGGGGGTGTTAGGATATTTCTATACTCCATCCTAGTCCCAATAGTATTTTGATCATTTACATTTTCAGTCATGCATGCACTTTTAGGGTTTGCATGCATTCTAGGGTTTGCATGCATCCTAGTCATCAGTCCAGCACCTAGCCCTAAGTTAGCCAGCCCCCAGGAGCTTCTCACTATTCAGTTTTAGCCCTGCAGTTGCTTAATGCGCCCTTCTTCCTTGATTTTAGGGATCAACTCACCCTTCTTCACCTACCAGTCTAGTTGTCTTCAGTTTACACTCAGTTACACATAGTTACACTGAGTTACACTCAGTTACACCTAGCAGAGTTAGTTTGACTAATGGTTGATAGTTACTTGAGCATTGATGACTCCACTGATGATGATGAAGACTTCCAGTTGTGCTCCGATGATCATGAGGACACCTAGTTGTGCTCCGATGACACTCTATTGATCTTATGATCACTCTGAGAGGCTGACTCGAATTTTCACCTTAGGCATTCGAATCCTCTCTACCATTGTACTATTTATTTGTCCATATTGTGATTAATTAACTAGTGTGTGTGAAGTATTATTGCTTCTATCTGAGTTCTATTGTACCATATTATTCTGTTGCTCATTATACTGTATTGTTCACTCTTCTTCTATTTTCCTGCTTAATCATAATTACTCTTGTGAGGTATACATCATCTCTTAGATATGCTGTGAAGATTTTCAAAATCAATGCAAGGAAGCATGTGCAGGATGTGGACACAACTCGGGGGGGTGTTCTCTCAGGGTCAAAAGGTCATCAAATTGCGAAGGGAAAATGGAACCTCTGCAGGGCTTGTTGGGTGTGTGAGCTATCTCAAAGAAAACACCTAATATTTAATTATCGACAGGGGTTGGTAATATTAGAGTTGAGGCAAAGTATATGCTAAGGTAGAATGATACCTAAGTTTTGGATTGTTAGACCTTAAAAGATAATATAGATAAAAGATAGAAAGATCTTTCAAAATGAAAAACCAAGTCAAACTTCGAAAGAAACTAACTGAACCTACCTAAACTATCAGACCAAAATAGTGTCAAACAATACTATTCTATCCTGCGTTGATCCTTCATGCAGTTGTTGAAGTGTTAATGCTGCTTTGACGTGGGCAGAGATGGATGTGATGTCGGGCTGAGTGCGCAGGAGAAAGGATCTTCCAGAACATTAGTTCACATACCATCATGGCCACGTCCAGAACAGAATCCATGTGGCAGTTTAATCTCTAACATCCCAAAAATATCTCAACCAAGGATCTCATGGGCTGAATGCGGGGTTAAATGAAGGGCTGAATGTGATTGGTTGTTTACAACTTCAATACGCATCCAATTGAAGATTCACTTTGAGAGCCATAACCTACAAGATAAAACATAGTCACCACATAAGTCAAATAAACATCAATAAATCATAATATAACAATCTTTTACCCAAATTCATATGATGTGTAAATAAATGCATACCTGCTCCATTTGACAGTCTGAATGGCGAATAGAGTGACTTAGGACATCAAAAATAGTGAAAGAAATGCCAATTAGAGTGCATTTGATATTCAAAAATGGTGACAAAAACGGACACCAACATTCCCCCAAACTAGAGACATGCCAGGTCCCACTGAGCAAAACATATAAATTTTTTTTAGGAAGAAGGCTGAGCTGTGGTAGCAGTTGCCTTCGACTTAGATGAAGAAGTGGATTTTACTTTCAACTTCTGGATCTGCTCCTTCAAATTCTCATACTTTAAACGGAGAGAGAGGCTAGAAGCAGTTTTGGATTTATCTAAATTTTCCAAACACTTACTTGGAAATGCAAATCCCTGTTTTCTTGATGAAGCCTGGAAATGATTTCTTCATACTTTACATTCCGGTTTTTAAGCTCTGCTACATCCTGGGTTAGTCTATCCACAGTCTACTGGAGTGGAACAGAGATTTCTGTTAAATTCACAAGATCCTTTTTTGGGCCTGATCCCTTAAAAGGTAATTCGAGATCAATAGATGGAATATGTGCCTCAATGGCCTTATCTTCAATATGTATAGAGGCAGGCTCCAAGATAGGTTCTTCAAGTAGACTGGCTGATAAATTAGCCAACATGAGGAGAGGAGACTCAGGGATAGAGCCATTTGTTTGATCACCGGGAGTATTCGGGTCCATTGGCTCATTGACTGTCTGATCCATGGACTGATTAATAGTCTGCTCGTCAGACTGAATGATGGGCGGGTCAACTATCGGGTCATGATTAGCCCTTCTAGAATTCGTGGGTATAAGTGAGAAGAATGAGGGTTCTGTGGTTGCATCTTCATGGAAATTCTTAGGGGAAGATGCATGATCAGGTCACACTTCTTTCACGGCATCCTCACTAAACCTTACAACCTTGGGGACTTTCTCTTTTTGGGAAGAATTTGGAGTCGATTCATTTCCATGGGATAGAAAACGATGGCATTTTCGAGAGGTAGGGATTTGATAGTAGGCTTCTTGACTAAGTGAGGGTTCAGGGTTTCAAAGACAAACTGTTCCCAAGTCTGATCCTTTCCTTCCAATTGATGGGTGGTCAGGATTTTTATAAGGAAATGGTGGTAAAAACAGACAACAGGGTTAACAATGTTCTTTCGAACCTAGCTAGACATATTTTCTAGGATTTTTAGGAAATAGAAAGGGAAATTTATGGGTTGATTATTAACAAAGTGTGCCAATAATCGAAAATGGCAGGCTTTGAAGACTGAGAACTTACCTTCACAGGTGATTAAGTGAATAATGGCGGTCACTGGTTCAAGATACTCGGGCCTAACCCATTCTCCGTGAACCCCTTTTGTACCTTCAACATGTTGGTAATCGACCTAGAGGGCAAATTGATGGGTAGTTCATGGAAGAAATAGGTGCTTGTGCCAACAGACACCTCCCCTGGGTAGCTTCGTAGCCGCAATTATGGTTTCTTTTGTTACTAGGAAGGTAAGCTAGCCAACCTTGGCCGTCTTACTATCAAATCCTTTTGCAAAGAGTGGGGAGATCTCATGGTCGTGGCTGTCAAGGAGACGAAGGACCGGACCCCATCCAGCATGCAGAAATATCTCTCGGCAAGCCTTAAACTCGGGAATGAGAAGGAGGTCTTCGTAGCTACCTGGCTCATGCCAGGTTGGAATTGTGAACAGAAGCTGACGGATGTGGCTAGGAAAAGGGAATGCATAAAGTTGCAGAGGATAGGGTTGGATCAGGGAAGATGAAGGATGAACAGAAAGAGGCAGGGGCTATGCAGGAGGTAGTTTTAAAAAAAGGGCCGTTTGGACGACTGAACAATCATGGAGAGAGATATCACACGTATGAATGATACGCCATAATTTGAGCTTCCTTGAGTCGTGTGCCACCTTAGCGCTATGAAATCATGAATTTATAAGGTTTGTAATTTATTCAACCATGTCCAAAGTAAAACTTTGGACAGGTTGAACATAAATTTTATGAGGGACATAATTACCCATGAAGGATTGTAATGCTTTTAGTGCATGAATGATGGCACAATAGCTCTTAAATGAAAGATAAAAACCATAGGACAACGCCCAAACTATATGATTGGATGATTTATTTTGATAAGACAAGATGGGTATACAAATATGATGTTTAATTCGATCCTAGTTATGATTAGTTAATTAGAGAAATCGAAATTTTTCGACGTCTTATCATACTTATAGAGATCAATATAAGACATGGTTTCATTCGGTACTTCTTTCAGATTGCTATTCATTTGCCTCATTTGTCAGTTTATTTAGATCATCATACAACCCTTCATTCAACCCTTCATACAGACCTTTGTTCAAAAACGTGTTTTAGTAGATCTGGCTATTGCTGATTATGTAGAGAATTTTTCTGGAATTTATCAGTACACTCGAGGTGTTGTAAACCTGCTTTTTTGGGACTTTTAAGTCACGTTCTTCCTTTTTTGTCTTTTATCAAAACAAGCTTCTTTCTACTTTTTGCATTATCCTAAAAACAACTATTATTTTACCAGAGCTACATGATCTTTTACATCATGGAGGGAGTAAAACGGTTCTGAATCTCCCCCAAACCAAAAATATGGCATGTCCTCAAGCCATCAAAGAAAGGTTAATCAATATTCAAATATTTATAAAAAAAAATTGCCAATAGATTCTAAAAATGTTGCAATAATAGAAGAAAATAGAATATCAACTAGTGAAGATAGATGATTCAGATATGTACATTCATTAAAAAGAACACAATAGTGCTTAAGAGGCTCAAAGAAATGATGGGATAATTGTTGTAAAGAGATTGCTATAGGAAAACTAGTCATCCATGATTCATTGTACATATTTCTTGTCGTCCAAAGAATATAGATAAGGTTCACTGTAGAGTTCATGAGACTTCTATAGTTATGGGTCCCATTTCTAGGATAAACATATCCTAGGTAATGTGTGAATTAGATGACAGGGTCCAAGTCCCACTTACAGCTATTCTCTAATGACAGTATAAATAAATGGCCTGAACATGTGTTTGAATACTCAGGGTTTTTTATGAGCCATGTGGATAGCAATGCATTAACCAAACCTCTTTTACCTGATATTGTCCCGCTACCAGCAGGCCTGTCCAGTACCCCGACGGGTTTATGTAGCTAGGGTTTTCACCCTAGCTTGTACAAATGAGAACCTACTAAGGAGAAGGGCCTCCTTGGTAGCAATTCAATAAATAGTAAATAAAAGTAGTAAAACAATATGAAATTTAACCTAGCATGAGCATTAACATAAATAACAAAACATGAAAATATGGTGAAGATCTCTCTTTTTGTATTAAAAATTACCTCAGATGTAGAGGTTGGTGGAGCCTTTGCAACAGTCCAAGAGGGTTGCTTCCAAGCTCCAGTGTTGTTCCTTCTCCTTATTCCAAAAGTGTTTTGGAAATGGGTCCAAATGGGGTTCTCAAGTGGAAAGTAGCTCCAAAGGGAGAGCTAGGGTTTCGTGAGAATTTTTGGCAGAGTGAGGATAGGGATGATTGTGGATGAAAAATGGGGAGCCTCCATCACCTATTTATAGGTTTTTAGTGGTGGAGTGCTGACCCATGGTTTTGGGCACCATATGGTTTAGGTCAGCTGTATAGGGTTTTTGCTTCCTTTTTTCCCTCTTTTTCCTCTTTTTTGTATTTTTTATTCCCTTTTTAGAGGGTTTTTGCTATTTTTGGATGAATTTACTTTATTTTGGGGGGATAAGGGGGTTTTTGGCCTTCTGGAGGCTTTTTAATGGTTTTTTGGCCTTTTGGAGCCCTTTTTAATGGTTTTTTTTGGCCTTTTGGAGGCTTTTTAATGGGTTTTTAAGGTTTTGGAGGCAAATATGGACAAATGAGTCATGTAATGGGGTAGATGAGGTAGTGAGCACTTTTTGGGTGTTAACAGATTGCCCCCTGATGTCTGAGGGTAGGAGATCATCATATGGCCGATAGACATCATAGGTCTTTTATGGTTTTCCTGGGATGTGGAGAGGAGAAGAAACGAACTAGAGCCCGAAACAACGGTCCTGAACAAACTGCAAAAACTGAAAGTGCATGACCTCAATAATGAATGAGGAATAATCTAAACATATTGACGAGGCGGCCATTCCCATGCTCATATCAACATATAGAACAATAACAAGGGGGTCCAAAAAATGGGGACCCGAAATATACATGGCCTCAAATGAGGAAGAATCTCAATATATGGACGAGGCAGGCATACCCATGCTCATATCTAGAGATATATATAAAAAATAACAATGAGGCCCAAAAATGGGGGCCTGAAGGATACATGGAGAACCATTGTGTACATCATAAGGGTCCAAAGGGGACACAAATCTGGGACATATTGCTGAGCTAACCATGTCTGAGCTGAAGAACTGATACACTGGAATAAAAATAGTGCTGCTGAGTGTGGTACCAGAGGAACTGATGAGCTGCTGAATCATAGTGACGGGGAGTCATACCCTCAATGGTACACTGAACTAGAACTAAACTGGGTACTCAAGGAAGCATATAACTGGATGGCTTCCGAATACAATCACCAACGCAGCCCGAACATCCATGGGAACATATAACTGGGCATTCTGAGGGGACTCACCAATGTGTTAGAGTTGGGGGAGATTCGGGGTCTTCGACCAATAACTGAAGGGCTATATACCCTGCGCGATTCTCAACGATGCGATCAAGGTGTTGAAGTCAAGCATGTGAGAAACAACCACTCGGAGATGCACTAATGACTCCTCACAAAATGGTCCGTAGGCACTCACCACAAATGGTGATGTGTCCAAGGTGCAGGGACCTCTGGGTCTATCCTATGGAATAGATGGGTTGTCGTTGATAGAAGGAGACCTGCAACTAGCAAGGCAATGATGTTTCCTTGATAGGAGCACAAGGTGGAGAACCAGAGGGTGAGAGTACTGATGGTAGGACTGACATACTGTGGAGGTAGGGAATAAATGGGCAAGTAGAGTGGGTGGACTCAAACTTCCTTTGTTCAGAGTATGATGGCGGGGATGATCGGGCAGTATATGAAACTAACTGGTGGGAAATGGATCATAGCTGTAATGGATCAAGGATGGTGACTGGGATGAGTGATACTCAAGTTGGTGTAAGATGGCAGGAGACTGCAGAATACTATGAACAAAGGCGACCTTATTGGGGGTGCTTCCGATATGATCGATCACGGTGCCGAGAAGCATGGGGGGAACTTCTTCAGGGGTTAGGAACTAGAAGAAGTGTGTTCAAAATGGTACTATCGTGTGGATTTATACGAGCCCAGGACAGTTCATGCTCATGATTGCTTTCAATTTTAAGGAGTCTTAAAGCGATATGAAGACTCTGAAATAATGGAATAGTACTGTCGTGTGGATTTGTACGAGCCCAGGATAGTTCATGCTCGTGGTTGATTTCAATTTTAGAGAGTCTGAAAGCGATAAGAAGACTCCAGGGGGTTGATTTTTCATGTGTTAGTCTCCAAGGCCCGAAGAAGCATAAAAGGATGCAATGAAGAACTCTTCTAGTCGGTGTGACTAGAGTATTCCTTTTTCGTAATTAGTCTACCAGGTCTAGAAAAGGGTTCAACTTATACCAGATAAACACCCTTTCAGTTACTTTAACGAGCATGAAAGGAAGCAAGATTGCTTGGCAATCTTTTCATTGTTTTAGGAGTCAAAAAAGAGCTTAACAGAAACTCCCTAAGTGCCTTTTTCATAAAGAACTTGTCCGGCCCGAAAAAGGGATAAAATTATACCGAACAAAAGGAATGGTCAAGCAAGGAGGAAGTGCTCAATCAAGGAACATTGATGATGACCAAGAATGAGGGTAGGGGGGGACACTAGTGGGCCTCCTTGCGGGATAATGAATGGTGGAAAAATAATGAAATAATTGCAGTATGAAAGGAGTGAATGGCTCATGTAAAAATGTGGAACAATCTGATGGCGACCGATGTGGCATGCAAATCGAGGCAGCAAGGTGTCGGGACACAATGTTGAAATTGTACCTAGTGAGAGCGAGAAATGATCTCACGCATCATCATGAGCTCGGAAAACTAGATCCGACAATATAAAAAGTGTCAAAAACGGATAACGGCCGATGTGGCATGCAAACCAAGGCGACAAGGGGCGTTTTGGAAAAAATACCCAAAAAATATGGGGGTGAGAGCGAGAAATGATCTCAAGCATCATCACGGGCTCGAAAAAATGAATCCGATGATATAAAATATATAAAAAATGGAGAGTAGCTGAAGTGGCACGCAAACCAAGGTGACTAGTGGTGTCTAGAAAAATGCTCAAAAAATGATGCGAAAAAAATAAGAAAACAAGTCGACCATCCTGATGGTCGCGTCGTGCTGATTCCAGTGGTGGAAATGGTTCAAAAAATGGACTCTGTATGGGTTCAGAATGGCCAAAACAAGAAAAAGTCAATGGACTATAAATAGTAAGTGGGTCCAACATGACAAATGTCATTTGGACTTGTTGACTTTGACTAGAGATCAGGGTGGACCAGAGTTGAGTTGGTGTTTTTGGACGATCTGACCGGCCGTTTGTAGATCTCGGAGTTGCAAGTATTCCGATAAACTCATACCTGCATTTTTTATTGGGTTCGGGGGGGTAGTGGGTCCCAGGGGGTTTGCTATACGGTCCATGTGGGGTGGACCACGGGTTTGCGGGGTGGAACCATGGCCGGGGATCGCAGGTTCCGGCTTTGAGCATGCGGCCGGGGACCGCAAGTTCTGGGTCGGAATACACGGTCCTAGACCGCGAGTTTTAAGGCTGGACTCATGGTTCAGGACCGCGAGTTTGGCTCCTACAGGCGTGGTCCTGAACCACGACTGTAGCCCTGACAGTCATGGTCTGAGATCGTGTTAAGGGGCCCTAAAGCCGCAATTGGGATCGAGATTTAGGGTTTCCCCAGGGGGAGGGTTATTTCCTTGACATGGGTCTGATGAGTCTGCATTGTGTGATTGACAAGATGTCGTTAGTGCTGTGGCGAGAGCGAGAGGTACCGAACGACATAGTGGATGTCCTCCGGAGGGATCGACATGTGCGGTCTACTTTGGGGTTGTGCGGGCTACTGAAGTTCGTACAGGTTCCCATGATGCGTTCAGCAGGGCTACTGCTGAACAGGTTATTGAGATTTTGGGAACCTGACATACATGCGTTCAGGGTGCAGGGAGAGAGGGTGGATCTCACCCTCCCAGATGTATATTTCTTGACGGGGTTGACCTATATGGGTAGGGTGGCTGATACGTAGCCACGAGTGTCCGTAGACATGGATATCGAGGATATGTTGGAGCGCTACTGCGCTCCGGAGGCTAGAGTGCAGAGGAATGCATTCTGGATTATGGACCTGAGGGAGGCCTCAGTACAGGCGATCGCGACGTGCATGGTTCAGGTTTTGGGGTCCCAGTCGCTCGAGCGGGTGTCAGGGGTCCAGATGCAGCTAGTGGAGTGGGTGTTGGATGGCGTATTCTAAGCCTGGGGCCAGATGTTCCTCACTTGTCTTCAGTGGCAGTTGACCTCGGTGAGGACTCCAAACCGGACTCGGAAGCTGCCAATGTAGGTAGCGATGGAGGGTATGACTCTGAGTAGGGAGTTCAGGGGACTCCCCCCTGATGTCTATGGACACTCGGGTTTTTTTGTAGCGTATGGCTTGTATTCTATGAGGCTTGTTGATGTATATACATTTTTTGTATAGCTGAGTGCTAAGGTACTTAGGACATGTGTAGAACATTGATGTTTATTTTTTGATATATATGCACATGGATGCATCTTTTGTGATTATGATGGAATGTACGCACGTGGATGCGCTTGTGGTGTGTTATGTGTTTGTATTGCACGTGGATGCAAGTAGTGTAGGATGATGGGCACGTGGATGCCCCTTGTGTATTTGTATGTTACGTATTGCACATGGATGCAACATTATGTATGTAGGATAGGCACGTGGATGCCCTTGTATAGTAATGTGTTTATGTTATTGCACATAGATGCAAATATGTATGTGATGATAGGCACGTGGATGCCCCTTGTTGGAAATGCAATCTTTTTGGGTTTTTATATATTTTTGATGAGATGATATGGGATGATGATGCATGATGGGTGTTTTACATGGTGTGATTGATATGACAATCTAGGATGTTGTTAGACATTTGATCTATGACACTATTCTGAGCTCTTGGGACATGGGTGAATGTTATGGATTCAAATTGTCGGCTGAGTTGTTTTGTGCGCAGGAATTTTCTAAAGAGACAGGGATCACGCACCTGGTAGCAGTTGTTGAGCTGGGAGACAAGTAGCTAGGAGTCAAGGAACACATGAAGGTGACATATGCCCATCTGAAGGGCAGCAGTCAGGAGACCGGTCACAGCATCATACTCCGCCTGGTTATTGGTAGTAGCACCTATGCACATTCCATCAAGGTGAATCAACTCATGTGATGGGGAACATAAGACCCATGCTGCAAAAGCTAGGTTTGGAGACCAACGGCTTGCTCCATTAGCGAAGCCAATGTAATGAGGTGGAAGATGGTCCATCTGTGACCATGCAAAAAATGATGAATGTAAGGTTGTAGTAAAAAAGGTGAAAAACAAAAGAAAAGAACTTGTACAATACGAACCAATGGGGCCGCGGGTTTGTTTAAGGATAAAAGCGTTTAAGATACAACCCATTACGGGGGTTGTGCAAAGGGTGACCTTCTGAGTAAGTTAAAATGTATGCCCCATTTTCGAGGCAGGTCTATACGATGTAAGGGCCTTGCCACATGGATTCAAACTTTCCTTTACCAATCTTGTCATGGGCTTGGTCATAGGCGAGGACGAGGTCCCTTTCATGGAAAATTCGAGGGTGGACATGTTTGTCGTAACCAGCTTTGGAGCGGTTCTTGGCAGCTTCAATGGTATGGAGGGTGGCACGACGGTCTTCATCGACTTGTTCTAGTGATAGCAGACGTTGCTTGAGTGGGGAGGTATCTGGAAGAAGCTCGACGGTGATGTGTAAGGTAGGTATTTGACACTCAATGGGGAGGCAAGACTGTACACCGTGAACTAAATGAAACGGGGTAAAACCGGTGGCGGTCTTGGTTGATGTATGGTAAGCCCATAATGCAGGGAAAAGCATGTGATGCCAACTAGACTTATGCCGGTCAATGGTTCATTGGAGGATGGTTTTTAAAATTTTGTTAATGGCCTCTACTTGGTCGTTCCCTTGGGGGTAGTAAGCAGAGGAATACTGATGTTCGAACTTCAGGAGGGTGGATAGCTCGCACCAAATGGAATCTTCAAAATGGAAACCATGGTCTGAGACTAGCTGTTTGGGGACCCCTAATCGTGTGATAACATGGTTAAAAAAGAAACGGGCAGCGGTGTTAGCTTTACAATTGAGGGTGGGCATGGCTTCAGCCCATTTGGTGAAGTAGTCGAGGGCGAGAATGATGTACATATGGCCATTGGTGGATGAGGGTTTACATTCCATGAAGTCGATGGCCCATTTACAAAAGGGACCAACGGTGATGACTGGGTGTAATGGAGCGGGTGGTGTCCGAGCCGTAGGGGAAAAAAGTTGGCAATTATGGCAATGTTTGACCACTGTGATGCAGTCGGTAAAGAGTGTGGGCCAGAAGTATCTGGTGTGGATGAACTTTTGGGTGGTGGCCATTCTAGAGAAATGTCCACTACAGGCACCGCTATGACAGTCATTGAGGACTTGTTCGGCTTCCTCGTGTGTAAGACAATGACGGAGAATCGTGTCAACCCCTCACTGGTAAAGGACATCACCCAAGAGAAGATATCTAGAGGCTTGGTGATGGATACGACGACGTCCATCACAATTTATGTTGAGTCGAAACTTCTGTGTGTGAAGGTATAGAAAAATATCACCGTACCATGGGTCATCAGACGAGATGATGAACAAGTGATTGTCGGGTAACTCATCAGAGATTTGTGGGGATGGCAAGAGGGCTAGGAGATCGGTGATGAGCTGGGCAAGCACGAGGGCTTTAGTGCTCTTCAGGGTTGAGAAAGTGAGGTCATATTCTTGGAGGATAATTACCCATTTAGCAACGCAACCTTGCAGGAGGCGCCGATTCAAGTGATAGACCATGGGGTTGGAGTTGGTGACAACTATGGTATGACTAAGTAAAATGTAATGTTGCAATTTTTGGACTGAAAAGACCATAGCAAGGGCTAGTTTTTCCTCATACGGGTAACGTAGGGGTGGCCCAGATAAGGTTTGGCTGACGTAATAAATGACATGCTCCTGGCGAGCAGTGTCTTCTTGAACAAGGACTCCGGACACGGCATGATCAGATGCCGAGACGTACAGGATGAAGTCTTGAGAGAAATCCAGAGGGGAGATCAAAGGGGCTTGCATGAGAGCTTTCTTAAGGGCTTCGAATGTAGCTTGTGCCTAGTCATCCCAAACAAAGGGTATGTGGGTACGAAGCAGGCATAAGAAACCATGAATGGTGGTGGCATAATCAGGAACGAAGCGTCGGAGAAAATTAGATTTTCCCTACAGACTCTGTAGCTGCCGGAGCGTGCGAGGAGCGGGAAGGTCTATGATGGCTTGGACTTTCAGGGGATCAATAGCAATTCCTTTATGGGAAATAATGAAACCCAACAAGCGGCCTACCAGAATGCAAAAGACACACTTGAGTGGGTTCAAGCAGATTTGATATTTGCGACAATGCAGAAAGACTTGCCGGAGGTCGTTAAGGTGGTTTGATTGTTTCTGGGAACGAGCTGTAAGGTCTTCTAGATAGACTAACAGGATATGAACCAAGTCATGAAAATAGTAGGTCATGGCCCACTGGAAGGTGGCATCAGCATTTTTGAGGCCGAAAGGCATGACGCGATAGGAAAAGGTGCCCCGCACACGCATCGATGAGTTGGTCAATAAATGGCGTGGGGAAGTTGTCTTTGGGATAGGCTTGGTTTAAATCGCGGAAGTCAGTACAGACTCTGATGGTGCCTTGTTTCTTGTTAACAGAGAAGGGGTTAGCAACCCAAGTGGTATATGCAATAGGATAAATGAATCCTACTTTGTGAAGTTTCTCAATCTCGTCTTTAACGGCGGGGAGCTTTGAGGGATGAATAGGGTGCTGTTTCTGGTGAACGGGGGGTACATCTGGCCATGTGTCAATGTGGTGTTCTATAATAGCGGGGTCAGGACCAGGCATTTCGATATAGGACCAGGCAAAGAAATCACGGAACTCTTGGAAAAGTTTTTTGTACTCTCCAATCTCATACTCACTGCAGGAGGCTCCTAATGTAATGATTTCAAGAGCACCGGGTGGGTCAGAGATATCAATGTGGATGACGGGTGAGATGTTGGCTATATTACCTTCCTCAAAGGCATCAGGAGCAGGAATGGGATCCTTAAACCAGTCGACTTTGGAGGGGAGGAAATATTTGGACTCAACCGCAAATTGGGTGGCTATGGTGGAGGAGGACTCTTCTGGGAGGAAGTAGGAACGATGGTGCATGTCATCCCAGGGGTAATCCGAGGCAGTGAGAGCCTCTAGAATCTCCTCATCATTGTGTAAACTTTGAGTTGTCAAATCGGTTGACGACGGAGTGGTAGTAGAAGAGATCATATAGATGATATTAATCTCGCCGGATGAGGGTGATACTGGGGGGTGGATCTCCTCAATTGTGGGGAGCGCCGTCTCAAGGTCCAAATTATTCATCTCGTAGAGAGCTGCTCTGTAATCTGGGAGATCAGGACAGTGATGTGAGTAATGGTTGTAAATATCGCATATTGCACAAGGGTGGTTGGTACGTAGTGATTTATCACGAGGCTTAGGGGCTAGATTGATTTGGACAATTGGGATGTTGGGGTTGTCGTCAAGCATTTGCATGTGCCCTTGTAATGCAGGTAATTGTGGACATTGATGGGTAGGATGACCTAACTCATCACACAATGAGCATTTAGGAGGAGCACGAAACACGGGGGGGTTTAATTTTTTTGGGCGGGGGTACAGTAGTGTATGGTTATGGGCCTCTACCCCCACTGTTCTGTTGAGATATTGTAACTTCAAAGAATATTATATTTGTACTTTATTATTCCGGAGATGTTTCATTCCTCTGTGAATATCTTATTGTATACCCGGAGATGTTTATTCCTCCGTCGGAATGTGGTAACTCGGGTTATTAGACTTCCCTAGTGGGGGTCGGCCCTGTATGTGTCATGTGGGTCAAAGGGTTATTAGACCACCCTAGAGGGGTCGGACCAGTCAGTTGTAGTGGGGTATTTAACCCATTGGTTAAATACGAGCCTAGGTGTACTTGTGTAAAAGATATGTCAGAGTAGTGTATAAATAGAGGAGGTGTGTTCCTCATTTGACACACACACTCACTTGGGAGAGAGGCGCACTTGTGGAGGAGATGTCTGCTATGGTGGAGGAGGAGACCATGTCTTTGGTTTGCATCTTTGTATATTGCTGGTCATCTATATTGAGGAAGCTTTATTGGGTTTTCTACCCCATGAGGGTTTCCCAGGATAAATCTGTGTCTCTTGTGTTTATGCTATGCTTGTTGTTTCTTCAGTGATCCTGTATATGCTATTATTGTGAAATGGAATGTGATGCTGCTATTTTCTGTCTTAGCATATTAAATATTAACATGGTATCAGAGCTAACCTGAAGGAAGGCAAGGTATGGCACTTACGACACTTGCTTTACTTACGACAATTTGAAGGTTAGGGTTTTACATAGCAAAAACCATTCATCGTGGAATTTCGCTATAAATCCATTTATGCGAAGTTTCAAGGTCTGAAAAGTTTATAGGTCGAAGATAACATCCCCAGGTACCTTGTGTCCAAAGGGCACCCTCAGATTCATTGTAATTTATGAGTTATGATCAGTACAAGTTAGGGTTTCTGCCTTTTCCAGATCTTAGTCAAAATCAGGTAACCTTGGAAAAAAGGTCATAACATGGGCTATGAAGCTCCAAATGAAATTTAGTAAAAAGTTACAGGTAGAACACAGATGGTACTATCTCAGGAAACGTTTTCAGAGGCCGAAGGTGAACCAGTGACACGTGGCACGCCGTACAAGTTTGCTTTCCTGTTTTATCCCATAAACAGGTCACGTTGCGACACTTGGCATAACTCTCTCTCAGAGAGTCCAATTGAGGTTAGACCTGTCAGGATAGAAAGATAACAGGGAAAGATATCTCAGGAAACGTTTTCAGAGGCCGAAGTTCAAACAGTGACATGTGGCATGCCGTACAAGTTCTCTCTCCTATTTTATCCCATAAACAGGTCACGTTGCGACACTTGGCATAACTCTCTCTTAGAAAATCCAATTGAGGTCAGACCTGTCAGGATGGAAAGATGACAGGTCAGGCTACTGCAGAAAAAGTTTTCAGACCCTGTGGAGCAAACATTTCAGAGTTATAGCAGAAACAATCAGGTGCATATTTCTGTCAAAACAGAATTATTTTTGGAGCACCTTTATTCATGGCTTCCGGAATTTAGGGTTTCGGAGAAAGTTAGAATTTTTGGAATCGGAGTCCACGGCTGCATGCTACTCAGGAAAATTGAAATTTAGAGACCAAGATTGAATTTTTGGGTTGGGTAGAAGACCGGGCTTGATCAAACCCTAGTTCAGGATTCTGATCAGAAAGATGGAAAATTAGGGCTTCAACAAAAGTTGGAATTTTTTAAGTCTGTAACCATGGCTGGAAGCTCCTCAGAAAAATAAGAGTTTAGAGCCTTGGATCGAACCTTTTGATTGGACAGAAGGGTGGGCTTCGTCAAACCCTAGTTCGGGTTCCTGTCCAGAAGATCCAGAAGTTTCAAAGGCAGATTTGAGGGGTCAAATTTTGGAGATTTCAAAAGTGAAGTATGCTAGTTTGATCAGCTCAGCAAGACACATCCTTCCATCCATTCAGAAGCATGAAAGTCAAAGATTGAATTTTTAGGGTTTCTCTAGCAAGCCCTAATCAAGCTCCAAATCAAGTTTCAGGGGGAGTTGAGGCTAAGGCCTTACATAAGAAGACTACAAGAAGTCTCAACATGTATGACTTAAGGAGGTTCAGGTATGTCTTGAAATATGATTCTAGATTAAGTTCATAATGTGTTTGTCTTCATATTATTTATTAGTACAATCTTGATTATTGTTAGAATTGTCTTATCACCCTAGTAACAGTATGAATGCATGTGAATGATCGAAGACATTCATTGATTAGGGCTATATGATTGTACTAATGCATTATGGTGTTGTGTGAGGTTGATGTTGTCCGCTAACAAGATACAGGTACATCACAAAAGACAAATCAAGTTCCATGACCATGACAACATGAAGACAAAGAATCATCCATAATATTTGTTCTACTTACGAGGTATGTATGACTTTGTTATATTATGCTTAACCTATGAGACATGCAGGTTCTAGCTCAGGATCTCTAAATCATTGAAGAGATTGTTTAGGTATGTTGTACATAACTAATCCAGATATGTTTTCTTATGTCAAGTTAGAATCTTACCTTGTCTTAGGATCCCTTATATAAGTATACTTGGTATGATTGGTTATGCTTATTCATAAAGTTAGTAATCAAGGGTTTATGCATATTATGTCTCTTGTCTTGATGATTTAATTAACCAGAAGAGTACTATGATCAAACAAGAATATGCATGAGTAAAAGAAGACTTCCTTGAAACCCTGAATACTAATTATCATGACTATACATATTTAAGATTATTTAGAATTAGAATGTTTGGAGAATATACTAATGAATGTATGTTTGTGTATGAGATCATGAGGATGACACTAGTGCACACTTGAGCATGCACAGTGGTACAGAATGAATACAAGTTCAAAAGACATATAGAAGATCAAGCGGGAGGCAACCACACAAACATAAAAGATAAGTATTTGAGTTGTTATTTGAAATAGTAAATGATATTGCTTGTATGCATATTTGTATTCCTAGAATATATCATGTTGAGTGTAAACATTCATAGAGCATTGAACAGTATACTACTAATATGCATACGATTGGTAAGTTGGACAAACATTCCGTTGTTGCTTGTCTAGAATGAAACCTCTTTGCTGACATGCTGAGAGCTGTGCACACTCTCGATAGTATGTTCCGGTAGAGATAGAAGGCATCTAGATAGCCACTGTATGCATACAGGATATGGGAAAGTGTTGTGCCAAAGTATTGGTCAAAATATTTGTATAACTATGTAAATGATATCTGTATGCATAATAGGTTATCATGTCAATATGATTTGATGATTATGAAGTATTACTAATCATGTACTTAATTTAGATTTGTAGGAAAGATCATGATGAATGATGAACACTGAACAAGCGATGGATGTTAAACAAAAAAAAAGATTTTCAAATCAAACACACTATAGAAGGCTTGTGGCTAGAAGATTCTCTTAGAAAGAAGAAGAGAATCATGATGAGATGTTTGCTCCAAGTGGCTAGATAAGACCATTCTCTTAATGGTGTAATTAAAGAAGAAGTGTGAATCAGGTTCTGTATGGGTTCCCAGGATCGATAGTAATTGATGAGAATACATGTGAGGATTGCATCATCCTTGAACACAAGTTCTAAAGTGAGCCTAGACAAGTATCTCCGAGAAAGAAGAGGGATTGTATCATCCTTGAACACTTGTTCTAAAGAGAGCCGTAGATGTATGTCTTCGAAAATGAAGTCCTTGGTGGACATGAGAGGATTGGATCATCCCTGGACTTCAGTCCGAAAGAAGAGCCGTAGACGTATGTCTTCGAGAATGAAGTTCTTGGTGAACATGTGAGGGGATTGGATCATCCCTGGACTTCAGTCCGAAAGAAGAGTCGTAGACGTATGTCTTCGAGAATGAAGTTCTTGGTGAACATGTGAGGGGATTGGATCATCCCTGGACTTCAGTCCGAAAGAAGAGCCGTAGACGTATGTCTTCGAGAATGAAGTTCTTGGTGAACATGTGAGGGGATTGGATCATCCCTGGACTTCAGTCCGAAAGAAGAGCCGTAGAAGTATGTCTTCGAGAATGAAGTTCTTGGTGAACATGTGAGGGGATTCGATCACCCCTGGACTTTAGTCCGAAAGAAGAGCCGTAGACGTATGTCTTCGTGAATGAAGTTCTTGGTGAACATGTGAGGGGATTGGATCATCCCTGGACTTCAGTCCGAAAGAAGAGCCGTAGACGTATGTCTTCGTAAATGAAGTTCTTGGTGAACATGTGAGGGGATTGGATCATCCCTGGACTTCAGTCCGAAAGAAGAGCCGTAGACGTATGTCTTCGAGAATGAAGTCCTTGGTGGACGGTTGAGGATTAAGTCATCCTTGGACGAAGTCCTAAATGTACGGTTGAGGATTAAGTCATCCTTGGACGTGGTCCTAAATGTACGGTGGAGGATTAAGTCATCCTTGGACGTGGTCCTAAATGTACGGTTGAGGATTAAGTCATCCTTGGACGTAGTCCTAAATGTACGGTGGAGGATTAAGTCATCCTTGGACGTAGTCCTAAATGTACGGTGGAGGATTAAGTCATCCTTGGACGTGGTCCTAAATGTACGGTAGAGGATTAAGTCATCCTTGGACGTAGTCCTAAATGTACGGTTGAGGATTAAGTCATCCTTGGACGTAGTCCTAAATGTACGGTGGAGGATTAAGTCATCCTTGGACATGGTCCTAAATGTACGGTTGAGGATTAAGTCATCCTTGGACGTGGTCCTAAATGTACGGTTGAGGATTAAGTCATCCTTGGACGTGGTCCTAAATGTACGGTGGAGGATTAATTCATCCTTGGACATGGTCCTAAATGAACGGTTGAGGATTAAGTCATCCTTGGACGTGGTCCTAAATGTACGGTTGAGGATTGAGTCATCCTTGGACGTGGTCCTAAATGTATGGTTGAGGATTGAGTCATCCTTGGACGTGGTCCTAAATGTACGGTTGTGGATTAAATCATCCTTGGACAGTAAATCCAGTAATTCCGAAAGGAAGGATAGTCGTAAATGAATTGAGTGGATTAAATCATCCTTGGACAGTAAATCCAGTAATTCCGAAAGGAAGGATAGTCGTAAATGAATTGAGTGGATTAAATCATCCTTGGACAGTAAATCCAGTAATTCTGAAAGGAAGGATAGTCCTAAATGAATTGAGTGGATTAAATCATCCTTGGACAGTAAATCCAGTAATTCTGAAAGGAAGGATAGTTGCAAATGAATTGAGTGGATTAAATCATCCTTGGACAGTAAATCCAGTAATTCCAAAAGGAAGGATAGTCCTAAATGAATTGAGTGGATTAAATCATCCTTGGACAGTAAATCCAATAATTCCGAAAGGAAGGATAGTCCTAAATGAATTGAATGGATTAAATCATCCTTGGACAGTAAATCCAGTAATTCGAAAGGAAGGATAGTCCTAAATGAGATTGAGTGGACTAATCATCCTGTAAATAGATTGGGATTGCCTCGTCCCTAGACATGGTGAGATGTCTTAAAGTGATAAGGACTAATCATCCTGTAAATAGATTGGGATTACCTCGTCCCTAGACATGGTGAGATGTTCTAAAGTGATAAGGACTAATCATCCTGTAAATAGATTGGGATTGCCTCGTCCCTAGACATGGTGAGATGTCTTAAAGTGATAAGGACTAATCATCCTGTAAATAGATTGGGATTGCCTCATCCCTAGACATGGTGAGATGTATTAAAGTGATAAGGACTAATCATGTTGTAAATAGATTGGGATTGCCTCGTCCCTAGACATGGTGAGATGTCTTAAAGTGATAAGGACTAATCATCCTGTAAATAGATTGGGATTGCCTCGTCCCTAGACATGGTGAGGTGTCTTAAAGTGATAAGGATTGATCATCCTGTAAGTTGATCTGGATTGCATCATCCATAGACATGAGAGTTGTCTTAAACCGAGAGGGACTGATCATCCTGTAAGCGGATCAGGATTGTATCATCCTTGGACCTATGTCCTAAAGTGAGAGGGATTGATCATCCCGTAATTGGATCTTGTGTGTTGCAGGATGACGATGTTGTTGATCATGACGATCTAGATGACGATGCTGTTGATCGTGATGATCTAGATGATGATGCTGCTGATCGTGATGATCTAGATGACGATGCTGCTGATCGTGATGATCTAGATGATGATGCTGCTGATCATGTGATGACGATGCTGATGATCATGTGATGACGATGCTGATGATCATGTGATGATGATGCTGATGATCGTGTGATGACGATGTTGATGATCATGTGATGACGATGCTGATGATCATGTGATGACGATTTTGATGATCGTGTGATGACGATGCTGATGATCGTGTGATGATGATGCTGATGAAGATGCTGATGATCGTGTGATGACGATGCTGATGATCGTGAGATGATGATGCTGATGATCGTGAGGATCTAGATGTTGATGTTGCTGTAGTTGTTCGAGTGCTGCAGAAGATAAAGACTCAGTACTGAAGATGTTGATGTTCCAGTATTGAAGATGTTCCAGTAACTGCTTGAGTTACTGATGATGTTGAGAAAGCTTCCAATGATTTATAGATGTATCATGTATGATGTGTTGAGATATTGTAACTTCAAAGAATATTATATTTGTACTTTATTATTTCGGAGATGTTTCATTCCTCCGTGAAGATCTTATTGTATATCCGGAGATGTTTATTCCTTCGTTGGAATGTGGTAACTCGGGTTATTAGACTTCCCTAGTGGGGGTCGGCCCTGTATATGTTATGTGGGTCAAAGGGTTATTAGACCACCCTAGAGGAGTCGGCCCAGTCAGTTGTAGTGGGGTATTTAACCCATTGGTTAAATACGAGCCTACGTGTACCTGTGTAAAATACATGTCAGTGTAGTGTATAAATAGAGGAGGTGTGTTCCTCATTTGACACACTCACTCACTTGAGGATAGCGCACTTGTGGAGGAGAGGTCTGCTATGGTGGAGGAGGAGATCATATCTTTGGTTTGCATCTTTGTGTATTTCTGGTCATCTATATTGAGGAAGCTTTACTGGGTTTTCTACCCCATGAGGGTTTCCAAGGATAAATCTGTGTCTCTTGTGTTTATGCTATGCTTGTTGTTTCTTCAGTGATCCTGTATATGCTATTATTGTGAAATGGAATGTAATGCTGCTATTTTCAGTCTTAGCATATTAAATATTAACATGGTATCATAGCTAACCTGAAGGAAGGCAAGGTATGGCACTTACGACACTTGCTTTACTTACGACAATTTGAAGGTTAGGGTTTTACATAGCAAAAGCCCGTCATCGTGGAACTTTAGCTATAAATCCATTTATGCAAGTTTCAGGGTCTGAAAAGTTTACAGGTCGAAGATAACATCCCCAGGTACCTTGTGTCCAAAGGGCACCCTCAGATTCGTTGTACTTTATGAGTTATGATCAATACAAGTTAGGGTTTCTGCCTCTTCCAGATCTCAGTCAAAATCAGGTAACCTTGGAAAAAAGGTCATAACTTGGGCTAGGAAGCTCCAAATGAAATTTCGTAAAAAGTGACAGGTAGTACACAGATGGTACTATCTCAAGAAACGTTTTCAGAGGCCGAAGGTTAACTAGTGACACGTGGCACGCCGTACAAGTTCGATCTCCTGTTTTATCCCATAAACAAGTCACGTTGCGACACTTGGCATAAATCTCTCTCAGAGAGTCCAATTGAGGTCAGACCTCTCAGGATAGAAAGATAACAGAGCGAGCTATCGCAAGAAAATTTTTCAGAGGTTGAAGGTCAAACAATGACACGTGGCATGCCGTACAAGTTCGCTCTCCTGTTTTATCCCATAAACAGGTCACGTTGCGACACTTGGCATAACTCTCTCTTAGAAAATCCAATTGAGGTCAGACCTGTCAGGATGGAAAGATGACAGGTCAGGCTACTACAGAAAACGTTTTCAGACCCTGTGGAGCAAAAATTTCAGAGTTATAGCAGAAACAATTAGGTGCATATTTCTGTCAAAATAGAATTATTTTTGGAGCACCTTTATTCATGGCTTCCGGAATTTAGGGTTTCAGAGAAAGTTAGAATTTTTGGAATCGGAATCCACGGCTGGAAGCTCCTCAGAAAAATAAGAGTTTAGAGCCTTGGATCAAACCTTTTGATTGATCAAAAGGGTGGGCTTCATCAAACCCTAGTTCGGGATCCTGTCAAGAAGATCTAGAAGTTTGAAAGGCAATTTTGAGGGGTCAATTTTTGGAGATTTCAAAATTGAAGTATGCTAGTTTGATCAGCTCAGCAAGACACATCCTTCCATTCATTCGGAAGTGTGAAAGTCAAAGATTGAATTTTTAGGGTTTCTCTAGCAAACCCTAATCAAGCTCTAGATCAAGTTTCAGGGGGAGTTGAGGCTAAGGCCTTACATAAGAAGACTACAAGAAGTCTCGACAGGTATGACTTGAGGTTCAGGTATGTCTTGAAATCTGATTCTTGATTAAGTTCATAATGTGTTTGTCTTCATGTTATTTATTAGTACAATCTTGATTAATGTTAGAATTGTCTTATCACCCTAGTAATAGTATGAATGCATGTGAATGATCGAAGACATTCATTGATTAGGGCTATATGATTGTACTAATGCATTATGGTGTTGTATGAGGTTGATGTCGTTTGCTAACAAGATACAGGTACATCACAAAAGACAAATCAAGCTCCTTAAAACATGACAACATGAAGACAAAGACTCATCCATAATCTTTGTTCTACTTACGAGGTATGTATGACTTTGTTATATTATGCTTAACCTATGAGACATGCAGGTTCTAGCTCAGGATCTCTAAATCATTGAAGAGATTGTTTAGGTATCTTGTACATAGCTAAGCAGATATACTAATCCAGGTATGTTTTCCTATGACAAGTTAGAATCTTACCTTAGGATCCCTTATATAAGTATACTTGGTATGATTGGTTATGCTTATTCATAAAGTTAGTAATCAAGGGTTTATGCATATTATGTCTCTTATCTTGATGATCTAATTAACCAAAAGAGTACTATGATCAAACAAGAATATGCAGAAGTAAAAGAAGACTTCCTTGAAACCTTGAATATTATCTATAATCATGACTATACATTTTCAAAGATTATTTAGAACTAGAATGTTTTGATAATATTGAGAATATACTAATGAATGTATGTCTGCGTATGAGGATGACACTAGTGCACACTTGAGCATGCACAGTGGTATAGAATGAATAGAAGTTCAAAAGACATATAGAAGATCAAGCGGGAGGCAACCACACACAAACATAAAAGATAAGTATTTGAGTTGTTATTTGAAATAGTAAATGATATTGCTTGTATGCATATTTGTATTCCTAGAATATATCATGCTGAGTGTAAACATTCATAGAGCATTGAACAGTATACTACTAATATGCATATGATTGGTAAGTTGGACAAACATTCCATTGTTGCTTGTCTAGAATGAAACCTCTTTGCTGACATGCTGAGAGTTGTGCACACTCTGAATAGTATGTTCTGGTAGAGATGGAAGGCATCTAGATAGCCACTGTATGCATACAGGATATGGGAAAGTTTGTGCCAAAGTATTGGTCAAAATAGTTACATAACTATGTAAATGATATCTATATGCATAATAGGTTATCATGTCAATATGATTTGATGATTATGAAGTATTACTAATCATGTACTTAATTTTTATTTGTAGGAAAGATCATGATGAATGATGAACACTGAACAAGCGATGGATGTTCAAAAAAAAGAAAAGGATTTACAAATCAAACACACTATAGAAGGCTTGTGGCTAGAAAATTCTCTTAGAAAGAGGAAGAGAATCATGATAAGATGTTTTCTCCAAGTGGCTAGATAAGACCATTCTGTTAATGGTGCAATTAAAGAAGAAGTGTGAATCAGGTTCTGTATGGGTACCCAGGATCGATATTCAATTGATGAGCTTAATGATCACCATGGGTGATGAGGATCTCAACCTTTGCTACAAGGTTGAATATTGTTTCTATACACAGACGATATGGTGCAGAAAGGAACCAAAAGTTTGAATTTGTAACAATGTACTAACCAAACCTCTACCGATCCAATGTACTAACCAAACCTCTACCTCAAGTAAAGTTTTCTGAGACAAACTTAATATAGTTCAGAAGGACCCTCCTCGAAAGGGGGAGTGATGTGATAACTCATGATGAGATTGCCTGCATCGACAGTGAGGTCGATAATGAGGATACCTATATTAGTGATGCCGACAAAGAGGTTGGTGGATGGTCCTTAGATAGGGTCAAAGGTGACAAGGGGATTGCATCATCCTTGAACATATGTTCTAAAGAGAGCCGTAGACGTATGTCTTCGAGAATGAATTCCTTGGTGGACATGATAGGATTGCATCATCCTCAAGAGAGCCGTAGACGTATGTCTTCGAGAATGAAGTTCTTGGTGAACATGTGAGGGGATTGGATCATCCCTAGACTTCAGTCCTAAAGAAGAGCCGTAGACGTATGTCTTCGAGAATGAAGTCCTTGGTGGACATGATAGGATTGCATCATCCTCAAGAGAGCCGTAGACGTATGTCTTCGAGAATGAAGTTCTTGGTGAACATGGTGGAGGATTAAGTCATCCTTGGACGTAGTCCTAAATGTACGGTTGAGGATTAAGTCATCCTTGGACGTAGGTCCTAAATGTATGATTGAGGATTAAGTCATCCTTGGACGTAGGTCCTAAATGTATGGTTGAGGATTAAGTCATCCTTGGACGTAGGTCCTAAATGTACGGTTGAGGATTAAGTCATCCTTGGACGTAGGTCCTAAATGTACGGTTGAGGATTAAGTCATCCTTGGACATGGTCCTAAATGTACGGTTGAGGATTAAGTCATCCTTGGACGTAGGTCCTAAATGTACGGTTGAGGATTAAGTCATCCTTGGACGTAGGTCCTAAATGTACGGTTGAGGATTAAGTCATCCTTGGACGTAGGTCCTAAATGTACGGTTGAGGATTAAGTCATCCTTGGACGTAGGTCCTAAATGTATGGTTGAGGATTAAGTCATCCTTGGACGTTGGTCCTAAATGTACGGTTGTGGATTAAATCATCCTTGGACAGTAAATCCAGTAATTCCGAAAGGAAGGATAGTCCTAAATGAATTGAGTGGATTAAATCATCCTTGGACAGTAAATCTAGTAATTCCGAAAGGAAGGATAGTCCTAAATGAATTGAGTGGATTAAATCATCCTTGGACAGTAAATCCAGTAATTCCGAAAGGAAGGATAGTCCTAAATGAATTGAGTGGATTAAATCATCCTTGGACAGTAAATCCAGTAATTCTGAAAGGAAGGATAGTCCTAAATGAATTGAGTGGATTAAATCATCCTTGGACAGTAAATCCAGTAATTCCGAAAGGAAGGATAGTCCTAAATTAATTGAGTGGATTAAATCATCCTTGGACAGTAAATCCAGTAATTCTAAAAGGAAGGATAGTCCTAAATGAATTGAGTGGATTAAATCATCCTTGGACAGTAATCCAGTAATTCCGAAAGGAAGGATAGTCCTAAATGAATTGAGTGGATTAAATCATCCTTGGACAGTAAATCAAGTAATTCCGAAAGGAAGGATAGTCCTAAATGAATTGAGTGGATTAAATCATCCTTGGACAGTAAATCCAGTAATTTTGAAAGGAAGGATAGTCCTAAATGAGATTGAGTGGACTAATCATCATGTAAATAGATTGGGATTGCCTCATCCCTAGACATGGTGAGATGTCTTAAACTGATAAGGACTAATCATCCTGTAAATAGATTGGGATTGCCTCGTCCCTAGACATGGTGAGATGTCTTAAAGTGATACGGACTAATCATCCTGTAAGTAGATTGGGATTGCCTCGTCCCTAGACATGGTGAGATGTCTTAAAGTGATAAGGACTAATCATCCAGTAAATAGATTGGGATTGCCTCGTCCCTAGATATGGTGAGGTGTCTTAAAGTGATAAGGATTGATCATCCTGTAAGTTGATCTGGATTGCATCATCCATGGACATGAGAGTTGTCTTAAACCAAGAGGGACTGATCATCCCGTAAGCGGATCAGGATTGTATCATCCTTGGACCTATGTCCTAAAGTGAGAGGGATTGATCATCCCGTAATTGGATCTTGTGTGTTGCAGGGTATGCTGCTATTGTGTATACTTGTATTGATGAGGATACTTGTATTGATGATATGTATACTTGTATTGATGAGGATACTTGTATTGATGATGTGTATACTTGTATTGATGAGGATACTTGTATTGATGTTGTGTATACTTGTATTGATGAGGATACTTGTATTGATGATATGTATACTTGTATTGATGAGGATACTTGTATTGATGATGTGTATACTTGTATTGATGAGGATACTTGTATTGATGATGTGTATACTTGTATTAATGATATTTATACTTGTATTGATGATGTTGTTG
This sequence comes from Larix kaempferi, assembly GCA_027924585.1. Classification (NCBI taxonomy): domain Eukaryota; kingdom Viridiplantae; phylum Streptophyta; class Pinopsida; order Pinales; family Pinaceae; genus Larix; species Larix kaempferi. The sequence continues at coordinate 29,407,466 of BSBM01000458.1, forward strand.
ATCGTGATGATCTAGATGATGATGTTATTGATCGTGATGATCTAGATGACGATGCTGATGATCGTGTGATGACGATGCTGACGATCGTGTGATGACGATGCTGATGATCGTGTGATGACGATGCTGATGATCGTGAGATGATGATGCTGATGATCGTGAGATGACGATGCTGATGATCGTGTGATGACGATAATCGTGAGGATCCAGATGATGATATTGTTGTAGCTATTCAAGTGCTACAGAAGATAAAGACTCAATACTGAAGATGTCGATGTTCCAGTATTGAAGATGTTCCAGTAACTGCTTGAGTTACTAATGATGTTGAGAAAGCTTCCAATGATTTATAGATGTATCATGTATGATGTTGATGACTCCTTGCTCATGCAGATGTTGTTATAATATCCTTCTCGTTAAGGGGGAGTGTTGAGATATTGTAACTTCAAAGAATATTATATTTGTACTTTATTATTCCGGAGATGTTTCATTCCTCCGTGAAGATCTTATTGTATATCCGAAGATGTTTATTCCTCCGTCGGAATGTGGTAACTCGGGTTATTAGACTTCCCTAGTGGGGGTCGGCTCTGTATATGTTATGTGGGTCAAAGGGTTATTAGACCACCCTAGAGGGGTCGGCCCAGTCAGTTGTAGTGGGGTATTTAACCCATTGGTTAAATACGATCCTATGTGTACCTGTGTAAAATACATGTCAGTGTAGTGTATAAATAGAGGAGGTGTGTTCCTCATTTGACACACTCACTCACTTGAGGATAGTGCACTTGTGGAGGAGAGGTTTGCTATGGTGGAGGAGGAGATCATATCTTTGGTTTGCATCTTTGTGTATTTCTGGTCATCTATATTGAGGAAGCTTTACTGGGTATTCTACCCCATGAGGGTTTCCCAGGATAAATCTGTGTCTCTTGTGTTTATGCTATGCTTGTTGTTTCTTCAATGATCCTGTATATGCTATTATTGTGAAATGGAATGTAATGCTGCTATTTTCAGTCTTAGCATATTAAATATTAACATGATGTTGATGACTCATTGCTCGTGCAGATGCTGTTATAATATCCTTCTTGTTAAGGGGGAGTGTTGAGATATTGTAACTTCAAAGAATATTATATTTGTACTTTATTATTCCGGAGATGTTTCATTCCTCTGTGAAGATCTTATTGTATACCCGGAGATGTTTATTCCTCCGTCGGAATGTGGTAACTCGGGTTATTAGACTTCCCTAGTGGGGGTCGGCCCTGTATGTGTCATGTGGGTCAAAGGGTTATTAGACCACCCTAGAGGGGTCGGCCCAGTCAGTTGTAGTGGGGTATTTAACCCATTGGTTAAATACGAGCCTACGTGTACTTGTGTAAAAGATATGTCAGAGTAGTGTATAAATAGAGGAGGTGTGTTCCTCATTTGACACACACACTCACTTGAGAGAGAGGCGCACTTGTGGAGGAGAGGTATGCTATGGTGGAGGAGGAGACCATGTCTTTGGTTTGCATCTTTGTATATTGTTGGTCATCTATATTGAGGAAGCTTTACTGGGTTTTCTACCCCATGAGGGTTTTCCAGGATAAATCTGTGTCTCTTGTGTTTATGCTATGCTTGTTGTTTCTTCAGTGATCTTGTATATGCTATTATTGTGAAATGGAATGTAATGCTGCTATTTTTTGTCTTAGCATATTAAATCTTAACATGTTCTTGACAATGGGGGGTGGATTGGTGGATGAGGAAGGAGTAGAGACACCGGGGGGTGGTTGACTAGTAGTGGCGATGTGTTGCACCGGTTGAAGGATGACATTTGGTGTCGATGGGGGAATGAGAGGAAAAATATACCACACGGGTAGTCCTAAGGTTAACCCGGGGAGGTTGAGAGTAGCCATAATCGGGGCGCTTACTACTCCCGAGGGAGGGAATAGGAAGGGGATTGTGTGGATGGGTGTAACACTAATATGACTAGTTACCAATGGTGGTTTGGGTAACAAGGGAGGTTGATTGTTGGGTGTTTGTGCATTGTGGGAAAGGGTACATAGGTCAGATATTTCGGTCGCTGGTGATGGGGGTGGAATGAATTGGAATGTTGAGGTCATCGGCGTATCTGAGTAAACTCTGGGTCCCACGGAGGAAACCAACGAGGCAGATGCACCACAAATAGGTTGTTCAACCATGGGGAGAACATTTTTGGGTGCAGCGGGGGCATTGGGATCGTAATAGGTGAGTTGATCGACCTTGACCACACATCCGTCATGGGGGAACATCATGGTATGAAAAACAGATGAGGCAACCTCCTGCATGGCATACATTTAACTGCGGCCAAGTAAGAGGTTATAATCAAGCTGGGCGTTGATGACCTCTATGTCAATGAGCACTATTTTACCAACTAACTTGACAGGGACATTAGCTAAGAGACCTTGGGATTGAACCAAATGACCATCGTAGGCTTGCAACGCAGTGGTGGACTACTGGAGAGTAGGGGATCCCAACTTCTTCCAAACGAATGTGGACATAACGCATGTAGAGGCACCTTCATCGATAATGCACCGATGGATGACAAGATTCTGAACGAATACAGAAACTTGGAATGCTAAAGTGGAAGGTAGGCGTGATTCGGATTGGTCCAAATCGAAGGCCATCAGTTGTGAATCATTTGGGTCAATAGCACCAATGGCGGAGAGCAAAGTCTTGCACTGTGAAGGACAGTTTTTTAAGACCTCTAACACAGACATGGCTACGGGTGATTGGGCTAGGTCATCTACAATGTTGTAATTAGACGCAGTGCGAGCATTGGGATTATTGTTGATGTGATGAAGTGGGAAGCGAGGTGCTTTAGAGGCACCATCTAGTGGAGCTAGAAGGATACATAACGACTGATTAGTGGGATGAGCGTTAGTGTTTTTGTTGGCGGGAGGGGCTTCAGGGGTGGATCCATATTGGTTCCAATGGGTTTGAATATTGACATCAGTGGATGACATCATTAATAAATGATGGGTACCTGAGTCTAACATGGGTTGATAAGGAGCAGCATAAGTGATTTGTTGTTGTGGTGGCGTGTTTCCTTGAAGGGGAGCCAATGGATGAGTGTTCACTATGCCTTGGGTTGGTAAAGGGTTTTGTAGCACTAAGGGTTGATGCTGAGGTGGTAGGGGGTTGGGTGGTGCTTGAGGAGTTGCATGCCCTTGGTGGTGGGCATCATCGGTCCAGAGTTGCTGAGCTCACTCCAAATGTGGGAAAGCATGTGTGTAGTTTCCATAGACCCCACAAATAGAACAAGGATGGTTTGTTCGCAAATTAGGATTTGTGTCTTGTTTGGGTAGTCGGTCAGGGTTCTGGTTGGAAGGTGCCACGTTATTGCTGTTTGGGGGTTTGGGAGGTTGGATGCCTTGGCCTGGAGGGGGGTTGTTCCCACGGTTACGGATTTTGTCGTGATTTTGCTGGCTCTATTGGCGCTGGTTATTTTGGTTCTGTTGTGGATTCTATTAGGCATACACTTGCCCTTAGGCAGCAGGTGGGTTCTTGGGTTGTGCAAGTGCGGGAGCATGCTACAGTGGATAATAAGTAGGTGGAGGCGGCACAAGTGCTAAACCTTGTGGGGGTTGCTGATAAGTCTGCGGAACGGGTTATGGGTTTGCCGCAGGGGTTTCCTGTGGTGGGTAATAAGTAGGTTGAGCTTGAGAGGATACAGGAGTTGGTGCAGCCTGTGGGTGGTAATATGGCTAAGGTACTACTGGGGGGGGAGTAAGCGGGGGATGCATGACCAAAGTACTGAGGTGGACATGAGGGTCCATGGGAATGGTGGTGATGTGCCATGGGAGCATACGAATTGGTTGCTCCGGACTGAGATGTAGCCCGCGAAAGGTCGGGGCCATGGCTAGGGTGTGCTATGGAAAAGGGTTGGTTATGTGAGGCTGTACGGCCAATGATGCCATCTGGGGCATGGGATTCCCCCGGTGCATTGTGTCGGGAGGAATCGCTACGAGGGGCATAAGGGATGATGGAATATAGGTAACCAGACTAGGCATAAATAAGGTCAAATTGCTGGGCTTTGAGGATGGCCTCTTCTTCGAACTGGGGTCGTTCGGATGCCACATCCTTGGCAATGACGGGAAGGAGAGATTTTAGAAACCAATCTAAGAAGATACGGTCGTCTAACTTGATTTTGCAGAGGCTGGGACGTCGACGCCACTCATGAATGTGGTCAGTGATGTGGGTAGTCGTGTTCTATCTACAAGACAGGAGGATCTCAACTCCCGCATCATAGTGGACAGGTAACTGAAAGAACTGTAGGAAAGTCGAGGCAAGGGAAGTAAAGGTGGCATGGGTCCCATGGGGTTGCTCAATGTACCACTTAGCTACAGAGTTAGTGAGGGTGCGCTATAACATACGGAGGCGGATAGAGTTGTCCACTATGGAGTTGGAGGAATACCATAGATGGAAGGACATAATATGGCTCTGGGGGTCCTCACCTGCCTTTCCCTCGAACTTAGTGATGTTGGAGGGGAGCTCGGTGGGCATGTGAGGCCACGCAAGGTCGTGTCTGATGGGATTGTTAGTCAGTCTAGCCAGGTCAGGAAGGTTGAGACTAGCCATGAATGGCAAACTAGTAGAAGGATGTGACATACTAGTGGTTGTGACCATGTTGGGGCCAATGCCCCGGAGTGGAGGGGCTGGGTTTGGGATGTTTCCCCCAGGTGGAGGAACGGAAGTGGTATGGGATGGTCCTGCATCGCCAAGGGTAGTGTAAGTCACTGATGGAGTTGGGATGGGTATGTTAGCTACTGGAATGGGTATAGTGATCAGAATGGTAGATGTGGGCCCCATCGAGGGCATACCCAAAGCGGGAGTGGTAGCTGGTGTGGTGGTGGATGCTCCACCAATGGTCCCTACAAAGAAAGGGTTGGAAGTCATGCCAACCATGGGGCTGGTTGGTGCAGTGTAAGTGGGGTTCTCGAACTCTACCTCAGAATCAGAGGTAAAATAAGGGGCATCTAGATTAGGTGACGGAGTTCTATGCCGTTGATGAGTGGAGTCAAGTGACAAAGCTCGAGATCTATGATGAGTGGTATCAAGTGATGAAGATCTACGTCTATGACGGGTGATGTCAAGTGAACCGTGTTGTGGGGGTTCACCCCAGAGGCACCGAGAATGTCTCGGGGACTCAATGGTGATAGATGGTGTCAAGTATCTGGGGGTTGTGTTGAGTGAAAAACAACTCAAAAAACCTAATGCAACCGAGTGTGCAGAAGGAGAGTGCAAAAAATATGGCACTCAGACCAACAACCAACTCAAAACACTTACTGTAACATCTGTGCTACAATAAGTGGAGTATCAATAGAAATGGTCAGAATACCAACAAGCAATAGGTTTCCTAGAAAATAAAAATAGTGGACTCGCTAGACCAAAAGGAGGTAAGGGAGCATGCAAACACCTAGATAAATATTATTCTGACTCAACCAGACATATCCTCTGCAAGGTGATGAAATCCAAGTCAGAAAATATGGATAGTAGAGCTAAGCGGTTAAAGATATCCCCCTATCGAGAGGGACATCGGGCAGTCAATCCTAGAAGAAAGGAAACTAAGATACCCCGTTCATGACACATCCAGAAAAGGTGAATCTACAGTTTGGTTATATCGTCGTTGTATCTCCATACGGGTGATACACTGAGAACTACGAAAGGTATGCTTCGGTTACTGAATGGAGTGCGGTATTCCACTCAGGCCTCCGAAACCAGTCTGGCTACTTCAACCCTCCTAGGGGAGAAGCCCTTTGATAAACTGGTTGTGACCGTGCCAAAAAGTACTAGGAGATTTTGGTTCCCTAATGTATAACAACTATGTCTCAAGTGTAAGCAACCGAGGGGTGTTATTTGGATGCCTATCCCCCCGATCCTACCTAACTACAAGATTCTTATGTGTTCTCCAAGTGGGGTTAGAATGTTGGTTGTGTTAAGTAGTATTTTAGGGCTCACTTGAATTAGGTGACAGAGTGTGTGTGTGTGAGATGATGAACCCAAGTAAAAGTGCCACGGGGTGGGCAACTTTCTAACTAAAAATAACAATGCAGAAATTAAACTTTGAAATGCAAAATTTTCTCTTTTCAATTAAATGCTGAAATTTAAAAAATGTTGTAAATGGAACAAAAATAATACTGCAGAAAACAGGTTGTAGGGAAGTAAGGCTGCAGATAGGATAGATGGTTGTGTAGGTGCAGAAAATATTGCAACAAAGTACTGGGTTCAAACAGGGAAAAAGTGCAGAAAACAGACTGTAGGTCTGTGGCAAATCTGCACGGTCGGACCGCGAGAAACAGGCCGACGGTCGCAGGAAGATTGCGGGAATATGGCTGAAAGATGCAGGCGGACCACGGGAAAAAGGACAAAAGTCGCAGGAGGATAGCAGGAAAATGGCTGAAAGCCACAGGCAGACCATGGGAAAAAGGTCAAAAGTCATAGGAAGATAGCAGGAAAATGGCTGAAAGCCGCAGGCGGACCGCGGGAAAAAGGGTGAAAGTCGCAAGTGGATAGCAAGAGAATGGCTGAAAGCCGTAGGCGGACCGTGGGAAAAGGAGGGAACAGTGGTAGTCGTATCGAACGAAATAGGATGAGAGCCGCGGTAAGATCGCAGGTAACAGACTGAAAACCACCGGTAGATTGCTGGAAACAGTCTAAGAGCCACGGTCAGATCGCAGGTAATAGTCTAAAAGACGCGGTTGGATCGCAACTGCGGGGACAAAAGACGCGGTTTACGGCAGCCGAAAGGGACAACCGAAAGGAAAAAACAGAAAAATATTGCAAAAAATTAAAAACATTTAAAACTATAACCAGAAATTCAAAGGAACACTAGGGAAGTCGCCAAAACTGTATCTAGGGTTTTCACCCTAGCTTGTGCAAATGAACACCTACTAAGGAGAAGGGCATCCTTAGTAGCAGTTCAATAAACAGTAAATAAAAGTAGTAAAACAATATGAAATTTAACCTAGCATGAGCATTAACATAAATAACAAAACATGAAAATATGGTGAAGATCTCTCTTTTTGTATTAAAAATTACCTCAGATGTAGAGGTTGGTAGAGCCTTTGTAGCAGTCCAAGAGGGTTGCTTCCAAGCTCCAGTGTTGTTCCTTCTCCTTCTTCCAAAAGTGTTTTGGAAATGGGGCCAAATGGGGATCTCAAGTGGAAAGTAGCTCCAAAGGGAGAGCTAGGGTTTCATGAGAATTTTTGGCAGAGTGAGGATAGGGATGATTGTGGATGCAAAATGGGGAGCCTCCATCACCTATTTATAGGTTTTTAGTGGTGGAGTGCTGACCCATGGTTTTGGGCACCATATGGTTTAGGTCATCTGTATAGGGTTTTCGCTTCCTTTTTTCCCTCTTTTTCCTCTTTTTTGTATTTTTTATTCCCTTTTTAGAGGGTTTTTGCTATTTTTGGAGGAATTTACTTTAATATGGGGGAAAAGGGGGGTTTTTGGCCTTTTAGAGGCTTTTTTAATGGTTTTTTTGGCTTTTTGGAGGCTTTTTAATGGGTTTTTAAGGTTTTGGAGGCAAATATGGTAGTAAATATGGACAAATGAGTCATGTAATGGGGTAGATGAGGTAGTGAGCACTTTTTGGGTGTTAACAGTTTATCTTGGTACCATGCAAGCATAGCCCTGCTGCCAATGATCCTGTTTAGTACCCCGACGGGTTTACTTGCACTTACCGAGCTTCCTTGTTTTTTAGATATTACTTAGCATGGACCCGCTACCAGTAGGCCTGTTCAGTACCCTAGCGGGTTTTCCTTGTATAATGATATATGTGTATATTTTTGTAAGGAAGCTGACTGGCACTAGAGTGCGCTAAGCCTACTAAACACATAATTCAAAAATTTCAGAACAACCCTTTGTGAGTAAAATTTTGTTAAGGATGGCCTAGATTATAGATCATGTCAAAAGATAATAACCTTAAGCTATTATTCAACCTTTCTTTGTATCTTCTTGATTAAAAAGTAACATTCCCCACAAAAATAGAAATGTCATTCCCTTTTGAGCTACCTTTTTAAAGATGCTTTGAGAGACAAGTTTTGATAATGAGTCTAGGATGACTAGTAGTCCGTAGGTGTAAGATAGAGATTTTTGAAAATCATAGAAACTAAAGTAGATTCTTAAGAAACTATTCTGATAAGAGATTAGAAATGTACATGTCTGAATCAGGTACCATATGTAGAATCACACAAGAAAGTGGTTAAGAATGACACTTTCAATTTTCAATTTCCAACATAAATCAAAGAAGAAAGAGAATCTATAAGTATTTTTAAAGTACTTCCTTTTTCAAATATTGCATGAGCTACTTGTGAGGTTCCAGTAATCATACCGCAAAACCACTTGTTAGATGATTCAAATTTATTCAAAACAATCATATATGTAAAAAAAAAAAAAGGAGAAAGAGTCTTCCTGTTTTATTTTGCAAAATCTCATGAGTTTGATCATACCAATGATCTTCCCGTAATAATGCAACCAATTGTTAGAAATGGCTCTTTGTTATTGAAAACGAAAACATATTTACATATATATACCAATGAAAATAATTCAACGACCAGGAGAAGGAGGAATGACTTCCTCTTCTACCAGTTTTATCTCCTCCTGTTGGAAGGTATTTTGTCCAAAATTTTGTTTATATACCGGTTGATGATAAGGTCTAAGTCTATGTCCATCTACAATAAGGGAGATTTGAGAATCATCAATTGTTTTGACTTCTTCATTCTCTTCTTGGATAACAACTGATGACCTGGGCTCATCTTGCATGACTCTTCCAAACCGCAATTGGATCTCGTGTATTGGTGTGGCTGGAACGGGATGTATTGGAAGAGATAACAACCCAATGCTATCAAAAGCTTGGGTTGTTTTATGGTTATAATTTGGTATCGGTTGTGCCGGTAATACTGTAGGCTTTGGAAGATTCTCATTCTGGAAATGGTGAGGTTTACTTGGGATAGGGGAGAGTGAAGGAGGTACAAATCTAGGAAGAAGTTGCTAGATGTTAAGTGGGTAAGGATAGTTAGGCATAGGAGGAGGTGGTTGAGTATAAGCTGGTATTCTCCCACCATGTATCCATTGTTGTTGTTGAGCATTCTGAGGAGGGTATTGTGGTGGCCGATTCTGCCAACCTAAGGTGTTCCATTGTTGAGGAGGTAGATAAGGATGGGGTGGAATTTGTGATGGACCTTGATACAATAGTTGAGCTCTAGGTTTCCAAGGCCTCCTAGATGGTCCATCTAAATTTTCACCTTTTTATACGGCTTGCACCCCAGGAAATGATGGACGATTATCAGTCAGATGTTTTTTTGTACCAAGGTGACAAACTGGGACATTATTCCATGGACATCCTTGTCGAGGATGTTCAATCCTACACTTAGGATGGAAAACACTCGTTTCTTCCCACTCCTCGTCTTGCCTCCTTTTAGCTTGTAGTGTATTTAGTTGAGAACCTATTGCTTCTAAGATATCTATTTTAAAGTTTTCTAGTAGGTCTTCCAATTATACCCTTGTAACTCCACCGGAACTGAATGTATTCTCTTTTAGGTTCCTAGCATAAAATTCTCGAGAGTGTCTTCCACTTCTCCCTCTGATCCTAGAATAACTCCCATGCATACGTTCTCCATTCTCCATGAATATTTTGACTGCCAAAAAGAGAATATGGGATGTATGAGTGTTCTGAATTTTATATTTTGAATTTTCTTCTTGTCTAGGTTCAGTCTCTGTATGAGTTTGGGGTTCTCTTTAGTGGAATTTCCTTATAAATAGAATCTTCTAATGTCCCTATAATTTCTCCTAATTGATCTCCAGAAAGGACTTCCTTATCTTTTCTTAAATGATACTATCCCCTTTTGGTGTTTTCCAATATCTTTATGCTAGGTTAGAAGTTGGGGTGACATGCTCCCCATATAGGTTAGTGGAAAAATTTAGTAGGGATTTCTAAAATCTATTTATGATATTTCTAAACCTACTCATGAAAACAAAATTATAACTGAAAGTAAATTCTAACTGCAAAACTACTGTTGCTGGGTTTTGGGGATGCCTGTTATAATAGATGTGCAGGTTCTTACCTCTCGTCTTACCGCTCACCCGCCACCAACCTATTTCTAAGTTTCAAAAAGGAAATAAGTTCAAATTTATCCCTAAGTTTTTAAGAGAAGGTTCTACCTATCTGCGACTGAATTCTACCTATCCATCTACAACTCCCCGACAACGGCGCCAAAATGTTGGGTGTGTGAGCTATCTCAAAGAAAACACCTAATATTTTATTATCGACCGGGGTTGGTAATCTTAGAGTTGAGGCAAAGTATATGCTAAGGTAGAATGATACCTAAGTTTTGGCTTGTTAGACCTTAAAAGATAAAATAGAGAAAAGATCAAAAGATCTTTCAAAATGAAAAACCAAGTCAAACTTCAAAAGAAACTAACTGAACCTACCTAAACTATCAGACCAAAATAGTGTCAAACAATACTACTCTATCCTACGATTAAACAATAGAGAAAACAAGAACAAATTATTCAAGACTACACTAAAGCATCTAATTCCATTCTCCTTGGGAATATAGAGGAAGTATACTGAACGCAATGGGAATAGGGGTGAATGTATCGAAGTGGCTTTCAATGGTAACAAGAAAACAAAATAGAATTAAATCTAATTTAACTTCTACAAATAAATGCAAACTAAAGATTATCCAACCACAATTCACTTTGAACATAATGACCTATAAACAAGAAGTTGGAAATTAATGAAGTTTAAGTAGAAAAATTGAAAAAGATATTAAATTCAGAAGCAAGTAGAAAACTTGATAAAAATATTGTACTTTTGAACTAAATCTTATTCCATAAATACATTATTAGCATGAGAAGAATAATCCAAGACTAAAATGATTTGGACAATGAAATTACTTAACCTAATGTTGATATTATTAACATGAAATGAACTGTACTAAGAAATGAAGACTGATAAATTCTGTAACAGCATTAATAAATCAAACATGAAGGAAAGATAACTTGTAAAACATTAAATCAAGTTTTAAGGAAAGAGAGAACAAAAACTAAAGAGAATAACAAAAGCTGGATTAAAACTTCATATAAAATATAGAAAAACCTTAATGACTGTTAAAAGAAATGTTGAGAGAGATTACAATTCGAAAAACTTAAGAAATTGGATTCTAATTAAGCAAAATGATGAAAGAAGCATTGGGGTCTGAATGGAGGAAAACAACTTAAACTAGAGGAAAGAGAAGATGGGATGATCTTTTAACTACTAGCTGGCTGATGCATATGATCCTATAGTGTAGGGAAAGAAACGAATAAAGTGGGTAAGAGCTACAGTGAGGAGAATCTATCCATGTTAATGATAATTTATGAAACTAACTATTTCTATGTTATCCTGAAATGAGATGGAGATGTAACTTAAGATAATCTTATGCTACTGGAAAGAAACTACAGGATTTTAGTCTATGAGCAGATTAGAAGATTAAGCTATCTATCTCACTAAATTAAAGAAAACTATTTAAGCAGTGAAATGAACTAAGTGCAATCTAAACTACTTAAGCAAATGAAATAAACTAAACCTAAGCTAATTAAACAAACCAAATGAACCTAAGTGTGGCCTATTCTATAAAACAAGTTTAAATGAACCTAAGTGTGGCCGGTCACCATTTAAATTCTGAAAACATTAATATAAACAACAACAAATTTGTAATATACCAAAAGTATATTACAACTACTAATTTATTATCTATTAGTTTAGTTATTATTAATATATGTAAATGTCGGCATTGTAAGGACACATGGTTTAATGGTGTCTCTCCATATTTATAAAGCAGCACTAATTATATGTAATATCCATCAATTAAATTATACAAATATATATATTATCTATTAAGATAATCATGTAAGCCTGGTAGCTTACAAGTGGTATTAGAGATTTGGCTCTCGACTCTCTCATGCTTTCACGCTCCAATTTAGGGCATTCACCTCATATTCCAATTTCACTCCATCTCTTCCATTCATCCTTGACATCTTCCTTCCTTTCACTCTCCATCTTCACTCACCTTCATGTGCGCTCAACTCCATTAACACCGCCTATCATTTTACACTCTCCCATCCACGCCTCCATACACCTGCTTCTCCCATCTCCACCCTTCCCCCCATCTTATCTCACTCCACATTGCTTCACTCCCTATCCACCCCCATGATGTCTCCTCTCTCTCCACCTACACACCCACGCCATCCTCCACCACTTCCCTCATATCACCCATGCCCCTCCCTCTCGCCCTTCCACTCCACACTTCCACCACTTCCACCACAACCTCTCTCCACCTACACGCCCACGCAATCTTCCACCACTTCCCTCATCTCACCCATGCCCCTCCCTCTCGCCCTTCCACTCCACACTGCCACCACTTCCACCACAGCCTCTCTCCACCTGCACGCCCATGCCATCCTCCACCACTTCCACAACAACCTCTCTCCACCTGCACGCCCATGCCATCCTCCACCACTTCCCTCATCTCACCTGCACCCCTACCTCTCACCCTTCCACTCCTCACTACCACCACTTCCACCACAACTTGCGACCTGCTATCCATCTCGCCCACCCTACAATGCCATCCCTCCACTCTACAGCCTTTCATTCACGCACAATCCTGATACACTCCACCATTCACAGCTACTCTCCTCCCCACGCCATTCTCATCATTTGCTGCCACTCTAAAACCATCCATTTCAAAAAATTATATTATAAAATTATTATAATTCTTTCAATAATAGTATTTAAAAAAAATTACTATTATTATAAAACAAAAAAAATATTTTTGGAAAAAAAAAGAATTTCAAAAAGAAAAAGAAAAAAGATAATATATAATATTATTATTATTAATTAGTAATAATAATTATTATACATATAAAAAAATAGATATCTTTTTGGAATATTTTTTTTGGAATCATGATGTTTCCCTCTTTTAATAAGATCATTATTAGCCCATTCCACAAACCTAAAAGAGATGAAAGAATTGAAGTCCAAGATATTAAAAAGATGGAGGCTAAAGAAATAAAAATAAACCAACATGAAGAAATAAAAAGCGGATATGAATACATTATCAAACTAGTTAAGGAATTGAAGTTGACTATAACACAATGTCAAGAAGACACTGCAGTGACTCTTGAATTCCCAGTTGTAGAAAAGCTGGAAACTGCATCTACTCCCATGTTAGAAGAAGGGACTCCTATCATAAAGGAACAAGCTATGCTGACTCCCAAGTTCTTAGGTCAAGCAGATCTTGGGTCTACATCGGCACTCATGACAGAAGAAGGGACTATGACTAGAAAGGAAGAAGTTGTTACGACTTCCGATTTCTCAAGTCAAGTAGAGAGGGAAATTGCATCTACACTCACAGCAGAAGAAGAGACTTCGGCCATAAAGGAAGAAGATATTTCAACTCTCGAGCTCTCAAGTCAAGTAGAGATGGGAATTGCATCTACACTCACAACAGAAGAAAGGACTACGACCATAATAGAAGAAGCAATTGTGTCTCCCAAGTTTCCAAGTAATGAAGAACAAGGTACTACAACGACTCCTAAATATTCAACTAGGAGAAGTATGAAGTTGCTACTACAACTAGAAAGGAAGGAAAGCCTTGTCGTCCGCCTCCTTATATCCATCCTCACAAAAGATCTAGGCTACCAGATTCTAGGAGGGATAACAAAAGACATCCCAACTACAAACCTCAAAATGTGATACTTAGTAAAAAATATGCATGTGTTACGAAAATTCGTTGTGGTTTCTTACAAGGTAGGGAAGTAAGTCGCATTAATGCGCCAGTCCAAAAGCCTATAAATATGTCCAGAGGTACTCAAGGACAAACCAGAGACCAGGTTGGGATTCCCAGTTAAAGAAAAGTACATGATAAGGAAGATGATTACAAAGACGATGAAACAGAAGAGGTAGAAGACAAGGATATGAAAGATCAATATGATATTGACAATCACAATATTAATATTAATTGTAAAGAAAATGACAACATCGTAGAAGTCAATGAAGTTAATAAAGTCAATGTTAACAACAATTATGAGAGAATTGAAGTTGTAGAAGAATGCAAAGATAAAAATAAAAGAGTCAAAGATGACCTTAAACATGATATCGTACACTAGTACAAAATGAGAGATAAGTGACCAAAAAAAGGACCAAAATCCACATATAAATGACCACTTTTGAGTTGGTGACCATTGGTAGAAAATTAGTGGCCATATATCACGTGACCAAAAATGTGGTCATATTTAGCTGGGTCATTTATAGCTTATCTTGTGGTCATATATTTGGTCGTATATTTGGTCATTAATTTGGTAATATATTTGGTCATTAATTGTCACAATTAATGATCAAATTTATGACCACTTTTTTTGTCACATGATAAATGACTGCTAATTTGCTACCAGCGATCGCCAACTCAAAATTGGTCATTTATATGCATATTTTGGTCATTTTTTTGGTCACTTATCTCTCATGTTGTACTGGTGATCATTTATATTCAAATTTTGGTCATTTTTTTAGTCATTTATCTATTTTTATTGGTTTCATAATATAAATAGGGCACGGTGGAATCGAACCACCAACCTCCTGCCTATAAGGCAGGTGCTCTACCATTGAGCTAGAACCCTTAAATCAAATTCCTTATGGGTCATGCACCTTGCAGTTATTAAGAATGATCTATATTAGAATTTAGAGTGGATTTGCAGTGAATAATGGGAAGCTTTCTTTGTTTGTTTAAATCAAAAGCACATAGATTCATAGTCATGAGTTATGATGAGTCTCTACAATGTTTCTTGATAATAAAAATATGCAAATTAACTGTTATGACCTTTTCATCCAAATTCAAACAATGGTTCCCTTATGGCAATTCAATGATCTTCTTTTTGTAGGTAAGTTAATGATTTTCATTTTGTAGGTAAGTTGATTGTTTCTCACAAATACTTCAAGCCAAGCAATCATACTATGTCTCTTGTTATCTCCCAGTAAGAACTGATTCAAAACACATCATATCAAAAAACAACAAAAAAAGAATCAATAAAGCAAAGACGACACCATTCCATATTTGGATTTTTGTCAGTTTCTCCAGGGTAAAATCATTCCATGAACTCTCATGGTTGGATGTGTTGTCATGAAAATTTTCAATTTTTCTACAATTAGATAGAAGAAAGCATATCTACCAGATTATAAAGCAATAATCAAAATACATAATCGAAGATTTGTTGTGACAAACTGTTCAGTAGTATACCTGCTCCAGTTTACAAATCACTTTCCTTGGTTGGTCATTTATCAAGGTCTACCTACCAAGTCTCGATTGGAAAAAAATGGGCTCACATATGGGGTTCATTTAGTTTGTGGAAAAATCGAGACAACTAAATACTTTTTTGGAATTGCATATTTTCCAGGCACTGTTGATGGCACATGAGAATCAACATTTAGGTTTTGTGTCAGGGAAAGGTTTAGCAAGAGAAACACTGTTTGGAAATGTTGCAAGCATCATGTAAACAATTATATTGCCAAGGGTATGGAAAGAAGCTTATCATTGACATCAGAGAAATATTGGAAAACTTAAAAAAATACAAAAATCTCCTGAAGCAACCATCTCCCTCCAGCCCTTTTATTGACAAGTGTCACGGTGAATGACAACCCCTTTGTTCCCAATCGACTCCTTTCCCTCTTCAAATTGAGCAAAAACAATCCAAAAATATCCTGACTTAGCCGATATTGTCCTATTTCTCTTGATATTTCCCGATGTATCACAATATCTTGCCATGTATATCACAATAATTTGAATTTTTGAAAAAATCACAATTTTTCCAGCGATAATATCCCTGAGCTGAGGGAATTTCAATATATAGTGGAAACACAAACCCTCGGATTTCAAAAGAGCAACTTCCCAAATTTATTTTCATGTGCACATAAAACATCACTTGTAAAACCTGATGCATTCTTGCGCTCCCACAAATTAACAACCACTCTTAAACTCCATCAGAAATCAACTAGATTTTCTGTGATTTACATTACACTCAGGTTCTAATGTCATCTTTCTTGGATGAAAAAGTTTTGTGGGCATTCATAAATGTACTTCAAATTTTTAAATGTCATCAGAAAATTCCGGTACTGATTTTGGTAGAGACTCATGTCAAGAAAGGTTTAAGAAGATACCAAGAGAGAAATTTGTAAAATTCTTTCTTTTAGAATGGATACAAAAAAATTAGTTAACAAATCCACTATGGCATATTTTCCAACGCCACCAAGCATTTCATTATGCATTCTATCATGATCAAAAGAGTGAAACTGACAACTGAGTAAATCTCCTAGATTTGCTAAAGCAAAATTTATACCTGAGTGATGACTGGTGCAGCTAGAGGTGCATGTAAAGAAGATCTTAATCCCACAGGTCCTGGATCTTTCCATAAATAGATAATCCATGGTGATGAGGCTGTGGCTCAATCTGAGTATCCCTAGGAGGATAGAATGAATCATGCTTAAATGATTAATTCAAACCTGTGCCCAGTCCAGCTTGAGAAGTGCTGGAAAGAGGTGGCACTGCTGGCTTTGCCCATGTTGGTTCCAAATTGTGTGCATCATTTGCTGAATGTTGTTGCTAATAAAAAAACAATAATAATTATATTAGTAACACATGTTCCTAGATATCAATTAGTAGGAACATAAAGAACTAAAAAATATCTCAACAGTGAGCATTGAAACTCACAATTTCAAATTCAGAATCCAATAACTTATCTTTCAGGGATCATAAAATTTTTGGATATGAAACTCATGACAATTTGGAATATATTTTTTCTTCTTAAGTTGAAGAATGACAATCTGATTACTCTATTAGTTAGGTTTCCATTTTGTTCACTACACAAATATCTTGTCATGCCAAAATCCACAATCTTTAGAATGCCATTTTTATCAATTGGCATATTAGATCATATTTAAAGCATAAGATGCCATGTTCAAAGACTTGTTTCGTTAATCATACCCCATAATGAAAGAAAGACAAGAAAAAAGATTGATAAAATCAAGAAATTACCTTTGATGTCCCAATGCAAAACTTGGTTGATATGACATTGCAGACATTTCTTTATCCTTGGGTTCTGTAACCAAAGCAAAATGCATCCTAGAACAAAATGGAGTGTTTATATATTAAGAACCAGAGAAATATTGCATTGTTGAAGACTAAAGAAGAATGCCCTTGAATTTTTGTAGTCATTCTTAGTTACTTACTAAGTTGCTAGTAGTTTGAAGAGGGTTTTTACAAAATTTTGTGTCCATTCTGCTTGGAGTTTGAGGTGGATGAGTCAAGTGCGGGACATTTAGGGGATCTCCTTAAGAGGGGAGTACAAACCCTCTTTCATTCCTCGCTCATAATGTGTACATATAAGGTCTTTGTTGGTTGTCCTTCACCAAATAACATGGTTTCACTTTATTCTACCATGTTAATGGTGTCGACCCACACACAAAGCAAGAATGTTTAAATGAAACATAGATTAAACACTCGCATTGTCATTTTATTTGTTATTTCATTAACATTTTCAATATCATACCATCGACAAGGGATAAGAAGTATCATCACCTACAAGTTCTTGAGTAGACCAAGCTAATTGAATTTATTATATTATCACTATTTAAAGATTATCTTATCGCATATTCATAAATGTTGCAATTTGATCTTTTCCTCATGAACTTTTCCAGTTTAATCATATACCATGTTTGTTAACTTTCACTCAAAAACTAAATCAGAAGAAACCATCCCCAAAATATGGGTTTCCTTAGTTATGTAATCAATATCTCTATTCGAAGGAATAACCTATCACGAATTTCACAACCAGGCATGCAGTCCAACATCAATAAAAGAAAAGGTCGATAACCTATAAAAAGCATGCCTCCATCAGTCTAATAATGAAACTAACCTTATACTCACGAACTAGTTCAGTAAGAATTCAAGCAGCTTCACGTTAAAGAATGATTTGAATTGAAGAAGAGGCATATAATACAAACTCTATAGATTCAACGAATTTTTGTAGTGATTTGGAAAATATTCATGAATATCAAAGTATATGCATCCACAGATTTGGGATATTTGAGAAGTTAGCACATGTTGTAAACATTCAAAAGCATTATCATGCAACTATTCTGTTTCCCAGCACTACATGTCCTTGTATATCCTTTGGAACAATTACAAACAAAATCTCATTTAAATTTAAATGCATGATAAAGACAATATAAAACTCAATTTTCAAACATTTGTAACCACTTAACAAACTTTCCCTTCATAGACCAAAGTTGATCCCTTTTGCAAAACTTTAACTTTCTTAACATTTTACAATCACTAAAATACTTTTATAATCTTTTTAATATCGCAAAATTCAAAATTCTCCATTCTCTCTCTATATAAATAAATAATAACCCCTCTCTCTTTATATATCATTATATTAATTAATAACAACTACATAGTATATTTTTAAAATAATACCCAATAAATATATATATATATATAATTACAAATAGATTTGTGAGCAATATTTGAGAACTGACTTCACTTGGATAAATGAAACAGTCTTGAAAATCTCTTGGATAGAATTCAAGTGACATATATAAATCCATACACCCACACAATATTTTATTGTTCTTGATTGATCACTGGATATTCACTAATTAAAAAATTTCTTTCATGCATTACAATCATTTCGTATTAAGAGTGAGTTGCACACATGGTTGCAAGTGTTAGCTGTGAAATTCATGTCTGTAAATGACTTGGCTTCGTGAGCAGTGGGTTCCTTCATCCATCTTTTACACCATAAAAACGTAGTAAAAAAATGCCTACCGAAATAGTTTGTAGTTTTAAAACTAATTTCCCATGCTTATGTCATATTGAAATACTTATCTAAATTTTTATATTCAAATATTAATATACCGAGGACGTATGAAGTAGATGTATCAACTACTGTAAAAGGAATATGGAGTAGGATGTGCAGAATGGACAAGGGTTAAAGCTACAGGTGTAAAAATTAAAAACATGTAAAAACAATCTCAACAATTGTTCTTAGAAGTGGACACATTAAAGACGGATTTGCACTAGGCATTTCCAGCTAGCATATTCTTGGCAAGTGGACATGTGACAGGCTTGTTTTAACTAAAAGCGTTTCCGGTAAAATATCAATTTTTTGCAGCAAGCTAGCTTGTGAACTAAGCATTTCCAGTTAGCTTTTTCTTGGAAAATGGATGCATAACAAATGGCTCTGCACTACGAAGCGTTTCTAACTTCAATATGTTGCATCAAGATAGCTTGTGTAGCAGTCATGGTATGGCAATGAAAATAGAAGTGTAATTGGAGCATTGTAATCCACATGATGTTGGTGATACAAATGCGACTACTCTTCTGCAGCTATCAAATGTCAACAGAATCAATCATGAAGAAATTATAGTTAATTTATGCAATTTGATTCTTATTGTTGTAGAAATTTCTCCCTATGGATAAGTAGAAATTCCCTTAGTATAAACCAGGATGCACTAACTCTATACTAAGACAAAAGGAAACAAATGCTACCTTGAATTCCTGAACTAACCTTCACAATAAGATTAAATTCATTCAGAAGAGATGAAAGACATGACTCACCTTTCAATTCGACGTTTGTCCTACTTCTAGCCCTTGATCCCAAAGCCCCAATGTAGAACCTGTTAAAATCAAACAAAGAACAAGCATGCAAGTTTCCAAATACCTTGAAGCAAAGATTAAGTTCAAATCTAAACTAGATACATTTCATATCAAAGACTTATACAATGCACATGAAATGGGAAAAACAAGACAAGTTATTTTTATTACAAACTTGAAGAGTGCTTACAAAGGTTGCTTTATGTCCAAGCCAATCCTCCAGCTCCAAGTGCTTCCTCCTCTAGCTATCTCCACAAAGCTTCAAGATCATAAGTTTGATGTCTTCAAGAGTCCTCCCCTTTTTCTCATGGAATGCCTCTCTCTTATAGTGTGTGGTAGGGTTAACCAACAAGAGAGAAGGGTGGATCTTGGGAGAGTTTAGTGGATTAGGCCTACTAATCACAGAAAGTGAGTTAGGATCGAATCAGGGACACCAATCCTACAAAATCTCTTGAAAATCAAAATCCCACAAGCCATGGCAAAAAGGCTAAAAAAGGTGTATCGCGCCTCTACAACAGAGCATAACGCGGTAGTATTGCATGGCAAAGAAGGAGCATAGCGCAATAGTATGGACTACCGCGCACCTAATATGGAGCAAGGCATGGTAGTGAGGGTAAATGAAGTCTCAGCTAGGTTGATTCTTGTCAGGGTAGGTTTTCCTTCAAGGATCACTCATCATTTTTCTCTTCTGGGTGTTTTAAGCAGTGGGGGAAGTGTCGTCAACTCTTTTTGTGGTGAAGATGCGACATTGTGAAATATGGAGGTATAACAGATGCCCCCTAAAGCGTGAGGTCAGAAGAGACTGATGGCCGAAAGAGTTTACAAATACCATGCAAAGATAGCATCAAGGAGAGCAACAAGGAGATGAAACAGAAACAAAATGTTAGATATATCACCGAGGTGGGCATCCCCATGCTTGGAAACAAATGAATCAAAGCATGGCTGCCAACCAATACATTGCAGATCCATGAGTACTGAGATGATATAGACTGTGTACAAATCATGGCTACTATGAACACGCATATATCCATGAGACAGTAATGACACAGCCACGACCAATACAAATAGTGGATTTGTGTGACAATACAAAGGATATCTCCAACGCAACCTGGACGTAATCAAGATACAAAAGTGTGCCCAGGGTCTTCTACCCGATCGCAAATGATACGAATCTAGCCATGTGATTACAAAGTGTTGAAGTCGAACATGGTAGAAACCATTTGATTACCGATTAATGATGTGAACCGTTAACAAATGCGAGGGAAATCACCAATGATGACGATGATCCCCAAGATATCTGAAGTACATCTCAACGAAATGTGAATAGATGAGTTGATGTTGAGCATTCGAGAGATCATTCGATCAGAGGTCAGTGATGTAAACCTACTGTCGAACATGAGGAAACCTGCCATTGAGGCATGCAGGTACCAAGGTACTAAGGGTTGATTCCTAAGTCCAATTCCCCGATAGTGATTTGATGTTGACGGGAATAGACTCATCGAAGGTGGGCCATAATGATTCCCACATCATCGACACGAAATCGGAACGAACGATAGTATAGAATGACGAAACAATGGAGTATGTACTGACACAGCGGAGGTCTGCACAATGAATGAATCTAAACAATGCAACCCTTTGAACATATAATGGCATGTAACAATACTTGGCAGCAGGGATTATTGATAGCAGAGGACAGACACCGAACGAGTAGGCTCGTGGCCAGAGAGACGACTCAGAATGATGACCATAACTCAGTGAAATAGATACCCAAAATAGACAAGGGACAGACACATGCCATGTTCAAAGGTAACGACTGACAAGCTGCCAAAACAAACTTGACTTGTTCCCCATATTCCTCCGACATGATAGACGAGTACCTCTTTGTTGTTTTTTCGAGCTTGAAGAGGATAACAGATGCTCGGTGTAGCTCATCTCATAGATGAGTCCAATCTCACATGTTTTACGAACCTGAGAAAGGAGGGGTTCATCCCAAAATGGGTCCTTCGATGTTAAATTTTAACGAGTCCAAGGAAGGAAAACTCGGTAGTTTTTCACATTTAGAGAGCCTGAAAAACTTTAAACGAGGCTCCACAGTGTACTTTTTCATAAATTTAGTCCCTCGATCCCGAAAAAGTGTAAAACAATTCCCGAGAGAACTCTCCCAGCCAAAAATTGACCGAGGTATACCTTTCTCGTAAGTAGTCTAGATGGGCCGGAAAAGGGGTAACCTATCACCGAATAGACGACCTTTCAAATACTTTTACAAGTGTGAAAGAGTCAAGATCACTTGGCAATCTTTTCACTTTTAGGGAGTCTGAAAAGAGCTTAACTATGGACTCCAATGGTCTTTTTCGTAATTTTTAATTATTTTGGTCTGAAAAGAGAATAAAATACAACCAGGATAATACTTTCCTCATCGTTTTAATGAGCATGAGTAAAGTTGACCAAGCTTGACACCATTTAATTAAATTTAACAAGCACGACATGGGTGTAAAAGTGCTTGGAATCTTTTTCAAGTTTTAATCCAGAGCACGAAAAAGATAAAGTAGGCTCAAAATGAAGTTCAAACAATAAATGAATGCCAGTGTGAATATATTGTCTTTAATGGAGATCCTGTCAATAAGTGCTCATGAAACCAGATATTAGTAATGTGAAATGGGTTTTATTTTAACTAGATAAAATAATGAGTGAAAAATAAGTGAAAAAGTTATATAAAGGATGGGTAAAAATAGAAAGTTATCATTTCACTTGTGCATTTACCAAAAGAGGAGAGTTTACCCATTTGAAGAGCAAAAACTTCAAGAGTTCATATCTAGAGATTCGGGGCACCATTTCAACAGTCGTCTGCACTAGGTAAGAGCTTTCAAGCCCCTCTTTCATTTCATGTACGAATAACTTGTTTTCAGTAGGAAAAAGTAATTTTTTGGGCAAGCCCTATTGGGAAATGACCAAAGGACTGTGACTGCACTTTGGGAATGTGGTTTGTTAAAACTCTTCAAGACCAAGGGTATTCGTAAGCAGGAAAAGCTTCTCACCCACATTATTCAAATGTGGGACCTCGAAATTCAGGCTTTCCGAGTAGGATAACACATCCTCGAAATTCAACTCGAGGAAATTTATTTCCTCACAGGCCTCTCAAAAAGAGGATCCCGGGTGAGTTTTACTGGATACACAGCCTCAGAGGCGAGCATGGATGCTTTGATTGCTCGTTACTGCCGTTAGGGTTCGGGGAAGAAAAGCGACAAGGTGGTCATCAAAGACATTATAGAACTTCCTATAAAAACCATGTTGTTCACCATCACACGTGCAACAGGTAGTACGGGTCCCCATCAGGCGTCCCGTACACAGATGAATCTTGCAGTGGATTGTATGGCGGGAACAATATTCAACTGGTGTGAGGCAGTGTTGACCAACCTCAAAGAGAAAGTGAACAAGTGTAGGCTTGGAGAGAATTCTCAATTTGAGTATGGGAGAATCTTAGTCACCTTCTTTTTGGCGAGGGTGCCGTTGTTGCGCCCACGGATAGCCATGCCCCCCCGTCCACCTACCGAGCTATGGATGGCTTGATGGAGTGAATATGCAGGACGACTTGGGGGAACATAACGTTTGGCTTTCGGTGAGGATTTCTTATCGTGGCTCGAGGAATAGATAGTGATGATCAATGACTACCCCTATGCATGGGTGGATTTCCGCGAGGACATAGAATTGGCATTGCCGAAAGATGCGGATTGGGACAACTCAGGCATGACCTTCATGGGTATATTTTTCTTTTTTGAATATATAATTTTTATTGTTTTTTAGAATGTGTAAAAGACTTTAATATATGTACGTGTGCATGTCGCAGATTGTGGACCACAGAGACCTGCAGGGTACTCGCCATTACATCGAGGTGGTGTAGATCACCAAGCCATCCCAAACGAAGAAGAAGACGAAGATGAAGCAGGAGGGGTCCAGGAAATAGAGAGGAATTTGTAGGGTTTAACCCATGGTATCCCTGCTATGAGGGTGGATGACATCCCCTTGCATCTCCAGCGGCATACTGTAGGTGTTCCTAGGCATATTGGCCGACTCCTTTGCAGGGTGGTTCGAGCTACAGTGTGTTGTCACCAGCAGCGTGAGGAATCTGATGAGGGACATGATAGATCTCCCAGATCTCCTTAGATGGTAGCTTTTATCTTTTTGCGGCATGTATACGATATGTGAGCTTTGAGAGCCAAATTTTTGTATGGGATTTGGTCCCAAATTTTGTCTTTAAACACAAACTTTATGTATTTGGAAAAACACTTTTATATACAGTAATGTGGACCTATTTTTATGATCTGTGTGATGTGTTTTTATGTATGGGAAAGATGCCAATCCAAAATGTAATTAGCTAATGAATTAGCTATACAATTGAATTCCCTTGGTATGTGTTGATATGAAATGAAATTAAAAGATCGTTCCAAGAGGCGTACCCTCCGAAATAAATGAAGTAGGATAGGATCGTGAACTGTGTAAACATGATTCAGATGAGAAACCATGAGTTGGGAGTCTAAAAAGACTGATAGGGAATCAATTCCGAGTGAAGCAACCTCCGTCAAGAGTCCGATGACTGCATGGTACTCTGCGATATTGTTGGTTGCATGACCCAAACAATTGGCTCCTGAAGATATAAACTCGCCAGTGGGAAAAAAGATTACCCATGTTGCGGAAGCGAGATTCCGGGTATGCCGGCTTGCACCGTCAGCGAATCCGAAGTAGGCAGACATCTGCGCATAAAATCACGAGTCAAAGTAAGAATGGATACATGAGGTCCGTGCGCACACCAAAAAGATGAGTAAAAACAAGCTAAGCACATTATGTACAAAAAGTAACCCGCGTAGGGTAACCTTACGCATAGAAGTGTTTGAGGTATAGCCCATTGTGGGGCCGTGCCAATGGCGTACCATCACAATCGACTAGTTCATAGGCTCCTTTCTCCAAGACACGTTTTACAACAAAGGGGTCGTACCACATAGATTCTAGTTTTCCTTTTCCGAGTTTATTGTGCATTTGATCATATGTGAGTACGAGGTCACCTTCATTGAAAATCCGAGGTTGAACTGATTTGTCATATTGAGCTTTGACGCGTTTTTTTATGAGCTTCGTTGGCTAAAGCAACGTCACGGCGGGTTTCATATAGCTTGGCTAGGTATAGAAACTGTTCCTCTTCGGAAGTGGTGTGGGGAAGTAGCTCTATGGCTATCTTAAGTGATGGAATTTCACATTCAATCGGTAAAATTGCTTCTAGGCCATACACCAGTTGGAATGGTGTAAACCCAGTAGCACTTTTTACTGAGGTTCGGTATGCCCATAGTGCTGAAAATAGAGTTGAGTGCTAGTTGGATTTATGAGTACCCACAATACGCTGAATCATCCGTTTCAGAACTTTGTTAATGGCTTCAAATTGGCCATTGGCTTGTGGGTAGTATGGGGTTGAGTTTTCATGGCGAAAACCCAACTTGGCACTTAGTTCCTCAGTCATATGGTTCCTGAAGTGGGAGCCATGATCGGTCACAATGGACCGTGGGACACCAAATCTAGCTATAATGTGATTGAATATGAATTGTGTTGTTGTTTTGCCGTCCTCAACATAAGTAGGCATCGCTTCAGCCCATTTTGTGAAATAGTCGATAGCTACTATGACATAGCTATGCCCCCCGGCTGAAGTGGGATTATAGTGCATGAAATCTATGCCCCATTTAGAAAAGGGGCCGACGGCAATAACAGGATGGAGTGGAGCAGGGTGCGAGCGTGTTTTTCTATGAAAGAATTGACATGGTGGACATTTCTTGACCATTTCAATGCAGTCTTTGAAAATCGAGGGCAAAAAATATCCTGCTTGCAGTATTTTATGGGCCGTAGCCATCCCAGAAAGATGACCACACATGCTCCAGCGTGGTAGTCATTAAGAACGTGTTCTATCTCATCTAGGTTCAAACATCGTCGAAGAAAGGTGTCGACACCACGTCGATAAAGAGTATCGTTGACTATGAGGTAGTACTTGGCGTGGTGTCAGATGAGTCGACGTTCATCGCGAGTGAGGTCGGGGCGGAAGCGTTGGGTTTGGAGATATAATAAAATATCCCCGTACCACGGATCATATGTGCTAATGAGGAACAACGATTCATCAGGAAGAGAATCGATGGGCTCGGATTGCTTAGTAGCACGGGGCAAAGTACAAATCAACTCAGCAAAGACCAAAGACTTCTTGGACTTGGCTTTGACAAATTCCAAGTCAAACTCTTGAAGGATGACGACCCAATGAGAATATTTGCCCCAAGCACTTGATGTCTGAGGATATAATACATTGGATTAAAATCGTCTATAACAGTGGTCCGGCAGAGTAGAATGTAATGATGGAATCTCTGGACAACGAAAACTGTTGCTAGAGCCAGTTTTTCAACATGTGAATAACGAGTTTCAGAGTCGAGAAGACTCTTACTAAGATAGTATACCACATGTTCTATTCCGTTGTGGTATTCCTGGACTAGCACCATACCGATGGTGGAAGTCGAAGTTGCGAGATAAAGAATGTAATCCAGTGTGTAATCGGGGGGTTGGATCACAGGATCTTTAGTTAAGGCTGCCTTTAGATTGTCAAAGGAATGTTGAGCTTCGTCGTCCCAGATGAAGGGAGTATTCTTCTTGAGAAGCCTCATATATCCTTTTGTTATCTTGGAAATATTACAGATGAAACGGCGTAGAAATTTTGCATGCCCTTGCAAACTTTGAAGTTCTGGAATGTTTGTGGGCGAAGGCAGGGCTAAGATAGCTTCTACCTTCTCAAGATCTAAGCGTATCCTGCTTTTGGAGATTATGAATCCCATAATTTTTTTGGCTTCCATGCAAAAGACACACTTATGTGGATTCAAATGGATATTGTAGCGACGACACCTTTCAAAAATGGCACTTAAGTGATCAGGATGGTCATCCCGGGTCTGAGAGTGAGCGGGAAGATCATCAAGATATGGTTCTACAATATGTTTGATGTCGTGAAATGCGTATGACATCTCCCGTTGGAAAGTTGCCCCGTCATTTTTAAGGCCAAAAGGTAACTTTCGATATGCGAAAAATCCCCCAAGGGAAGATAAAGGTTGTTTTGTGCTAGTCGACTGGGAGGATATCGATCTGATTATAGCCAAAAAATCCATCCATAAATGAAAAGATGACACTCCCAGCACAGTTATCGATGATCTAGTCGATGAATGGAGTTGGGTAGTTATCCTTTGGACAAGCTTTGTTCAAGTTGCGGTAATCAACACAGACTCTAATCGTTCCCTGTTTCTTGGCTACAGGAATGATGTTAGATACCCATTCTGTCAATGGGAAAGGATAGATAAAACCAGCTCACAAAAGTTTTTCAACTTCTGCTTTAATAGCGGCTGCCTTACGAGGATGGACGGGTCAAAGTTTTTGTCGTACAGGTCGGGTGCTAGGGAAGGTTGGAATTTCATGAACCACAATCGAGGGATCTATTCCTGGCATTTCTTCATAACTCCAAGCAAATACATCGCGGAAGGTTTTGAAGTAGGCACTATAGAACTCCATTTCAAGGGGAGTACATGTTTTTCCAATATGTATGTTTTCCACGATACCAGGCTTCACTGAAATATCTATGGGAGTGGTTTCCATAAGGTTAGCCAAGTTTCCTTTAGAAAATACTTCATCGAGGGAAGTGGGAAAATTGGTTTGAACCATCTTAAGCGAAGTACTGGGTTTTGTATCAGGCTCAAGCGTCTGAATGGTGGGGAATGAAGATCGATGATGAAAATCTTCCCATGGTGGCTCATCACCGCACATAACCTCCATGATTGATTCGTCAGTGGGAAAAATCAAATTGAGAGGATCGATAAGTGGTGGGGATGAATGAGTCTCAGACAAGAGCTATGCCACGGTGTGATGGGTAAAACAATCGACCCAATTGGTGGATGATTGGATCGCTTCGTACGCTGCGAGGTTTCTATTCAAAGGCATGGAGTTGTCATAGTCTTCAGTCTCAGCGGGACTCGGAATCACCCATGAATTATTGGAAGGGGTGACATTTGATGAAATCATGTTGACTGGTTGAACATGGGTCCCCAGCTCTGGAAAAACTCCAATAAGGGAAGAATCCTTCATAAGACCAACACCAATGTCTTGGAACCAGTACCGAGGCTGATCCAATAACGGGATGGTGTTGGCGGAGTTCGAATGAGAGTCTAGGATACAGTAATCAAGTTGATCAATGGTGACAATTTTCCCTTCATGAGGAAATTGCACAATCCGAAAGACGGTAGATGCTATGGCAGTCATGGCGTAAAACCAGTTCCGACCAAGTAGAAGATTGTAATCTAATGGTGCATCCATGACTTCAATATGTACGGATACTGTTTTTCCCCCCAGTTCAACACCGAATGAGGGAATGAGTCCATAAGGTTGAAAACCGTTTCCATCAAATGCCCTGAGAGTAGTGCGAGAGGTTGTGACTTCAGGTGAGCCTAAGGCTCTCCAGCAATTCAAAGACATGATCAACATGGAGGCACTTTCATCCAAAACAGTGCGATGGATTCTATTTCCATGGATTTTTGTATGAACTTGGAAGGCTAACTGGTGAGAAAGTCGAGGTTTGGCGTGCTCCAAGTTAAACATAATAGAGTTTGAAGTATCTGGGTCCATTGCCCCCAGTGTTGAAAGTAAGGTTCTACGCTGCGTGGGGTAGTGTTGAAGAACCTCGAGAGTCAACATGGCACAAGGTGCTTGAGCTAAATCTTCAACAATGTTGTAATTTTGGGCAGCTCGCGCATTGGGATTAAACGTCGCCTTTTGTATGGTGCCCTTGGGTGGGCGTAGCACTGTGTCCGTAAGTGGTCTCTCGATATGGAGATGGCCGGTAGGGGGAGGGATAGAGGTCGGATCTTCAACAGGAGATTTGCCTTTGGCTGTCTCTGATTGTTTGTTTGAACTTGGAGGGTTCTCATATGTCTTTGAACGAGTAGTTATATGAATCTCCTCATTGCTCGTCATCAGGATTTCGCGATTTGTGGACGTCTCTCTGTGAGTTGGGTTGCTCAAGTTGCCCCCTTGTGGGGTTTCTTGGGAAACCATCTGGTGTTGCTGTTGAGGGAAAGGGTCAGTTAACGCTGTTGGGAGAGAGGATCCTTTAACGAATTTGTTTACCTCGTCCTTATAGGGACAGTCACGTGTGTAGTGATTATCTTGACAAATTAGGAAGGGAAACTTAGCCTTTCGACGTGGTTTCTGGTCATTGTGGGTGGGTTGTGGCTTGGGGTTCTCTTGCTGGTTCTTCTTGGATTTACCACGATTTTTTTTCTTCTTTCCTCCGAATGGTTGTGACGTAGATTGAACTGCGTTCACTTCGGAGGAGATAGCAGGAGCAGTAGTAGCTTTTGAAGCAGCTTGAGGTAGAGCGGGGGAAGCAGAAGCTTGTTTCCCCGTCGAGGTAGTAATAGGCTGAGCCTTGACTGAACCGACAATACCATCAATGGGGGGTTCATTGGTAGGTTTCGTTGGATCAGTGGTAACGCGGGCGGTATGGGGAAGAAGTTCGTGTAAAGTGTTAGATTGGGTGTATACCAAATCCATGTACTGAGCTGCCGAGATGGCTTGTTCTTCTATGACCGTCTCGTGCATAGCGATATCCCTAGCTATGGGAGGCAAAAATGACTTTGTGAACCAATCAGCAAGTAGCTGATCTAGAATGGGTGCCTTGATTAGCCTACGGCTTCGACGCCACTCATGGATGTGATCCGAAATGTGCATAGAAGTGGTTAAACACAGTGAGGTTAACAGTTCTGTTCCAGTCTCATACCAAATGGGGATCTGGAAATGGGTCAGAAAATGCATAGCCAAGGTGTTGAAATCGTGGAAAGAGTGTTGTGGCAACTCAATGTACCATTTTCCTGCTGTGCCGGTAAGCATACACTGGAAGAGCCGTAGTCGACTGGAATTGTCCATCAAGGAGTTGGATGAACACCAAAGATGGAAGGTCATTACGTGATTCTTGGGGTCTTCCCTGGGCTTAGCATCAAACTTAGGAATGTCCGATGGAAGTTTGGCTGGAATGGGTGGCCAGTGAGGTTCATGCCATATCGGATCGTTAATGAGCCTCGACAAATCAGGTAATTCTAGCGTGGACAAAAAGGGAAGTTGACGATTAGTCTGCGGGTATGAGTAATAACCGTATGGTGCAGAGAAACCTGGGGGGCCCTGCATAGCATACTGTTGCGTGTTATACCCATATGTGTTCCTCGGGGGGTACTGCTGGAAGTTCTATGGGTAGTAAGCCATCTGGTTAATCGATTGAGTGTTGGTAACCGGTTGGTGGATGTTCGTTGAGTGGGGATGGTAGGTATGGTACCCTGGGCTTGCTGAAACCCAAGAATGTTTGCTACTCCTGGTTGGGAAAAATTTCCTTGGAGTTGTTGTGTTCCAGGAATGTTACCACTATATTAAGTAAGTGGAGGGTTTCCCATAGCAGGGTTGGGGGGTGGCTGTGACAGTGGTGTCCATGGAAGGTTCATTCCTCCTTGAGGAACGTGTGGAAATTGAAGGGATGGGTTCCATGGAGTTGTAGCAGCCGAAAGATAAGGGAATCTGGAGTTCAAGTTGGGGGGAATCTGAGATTTCCCCCAGCTGGGTTCCAGTTTCCAAATAGTGAGTACCCCCCACTCTGTGGGATGTGAGGTTCCCAAGAAGGAAGCATACCTGACGGGGGATGTTAAGGATGAGGCCCGGTTGGAAAATCGATATAAGGTTGTCCATTGCCAGGTGTGTTGTACATACCATACTTAGCAGATGCTGCTGGTTGGGAGGGTTGTTGGATGGAGCCAATGGGTTGTCCTCCAGCAGATGGGTTGGATGGCCCTACAGGGGGAGGTTGTTGACTAGGAACGGGGTTCCCAACAAAGGATTGTCCTCCAACTAGTTGGGTTGATGGCCCACCAGGAGGAGTTTGGTTGTTGGAGTTGGGGACCACGGCAGTTGGTTGTCCACCTCCTGAGATAGTGTAGATAGTGGCCGAAGGTGAACCTCCGGTCAAAATGGAATATCCAGTAGTATGACTTGGTGTTCTTCCGTCGCTAGCCAAATACGATAGTGTCGATTGGCCAACGGCGCAAAAATTGCCGATTTGTGGAGGGGGTGTTCCATATCTGACAGGCAAGGACAGAGAAAAAACTGGGTTATCCCTCATAGAATGTGCGCCAAACATGGGTGATGGCAACAAATGTGGGGAATTTAACCGAGGGGTATCGGGGGTATTGTCCATACCATGTTCAACGATAGGAGGACCATCGAAGACTGGGTCCGAGTTCATGTCCTGGAAAGGGTTTTCGGGGTCCAGTGGGAACCTAGGTATAGTAACGTCTGAAGGTCCAGAGCCGTCTACATAGGAGTGATGAAACTCTGTGCTAGGTGGGAGGTTGGGATCCCGATAATCGGGAGGACGGGTAATAGGGGAATATCTAGAAGCTGTCGAGATCATTTGCTCTGTGTCGCATTTAAACTGTGCCGACGCTAACGGGGAATTTGCTAGACTAACCATACTAGACTGAATGGAGGCCATGATTTCATGTCCCGGAGGGAGGTTGGGGAGAGATATGGTATGAGGTACATTTATGGAAGAACTAGTTTCCTGTAGATGAACGTTGGATGGCGTGGTGATAACAGGCGGAAGCTTTGCCTGGGAAGTGATAAAGCCATAATCAGGTTCAAAAGGTGTGTTAGGAAGTCGAGTATCTTTAATAATTTTGACGTACCCACCCGGGACTGAAATCAATCCAGGTATATCCTGGTCGGACCCTTCGGTGGTGCCAATAGATCCATCTATGTCACCGTGAAAAGTTTCTGGTGGAAGGGAGGTGTTGACATCAGGTAGGAGGATGACCTCTGGTCTAGTATTTTGGGCTATACTAGATTAAGCTGCTATAATGTTGTCCACTGTGGAGGGATTTTTCCCTGTACTCGTCGTGATCTCCATGGTGGTTCTGAAATGATGTCAGGAAAATGAAATTAGGGGGCAGTTTCGTAACAAAGAACTCAAAAACTCTAATGCAGCCGATTGTGCAGAAGAGGAGCTAGAAAAAGCAAGGCTCGCAGGCCAAAAAAGCAAGCTCTAAAATCTATACTGAGACCGGTGTCTTACTAAGCGAGCTGATAAAAATAATGGCCAGAATGCCAACAAGCAGTCACTAAAAAGAAAAATGACCCTCTATAAAGATGAGATAACAAGCAAACTCCTAACTAAGAGTTGGAGACCTCAACAAGTTGTATCCTTCGCAAGGTGATGAAATCCAAGTCGAACAATACAACGTGAGAGACCAATATGAGAAGGATATCCCTCTACCAAAAGGGATCTTGGGTAAAAGAGCCCTAGTAGAAAAGTCACTAAGCTACCTCGTTCATGACACGTTGGAAAAGGTTTTGGGCGCTTCTGCCTTATCACCCTTGCATTACTATGAATTACAAGGAAGACAATGATCGATGTTGCCTTAGGGATAAGTGGAGTGCGGCATTCCACAGAGTCTGTCCAGTTCTCAATCTCGTGGTCGTTTAACCCCTGAAAGTTAAAAACAGTCAAGAGGCCCCTCCATAAACTGGTTGTGACCGTGTCAATAAATACTAGAGGATTTTAGTTCCCTAGAGGACAACAACTATGTCTCATATGAAAATGACAAAGGGGAATTATTTTGATGCCTATCCCTGGTGTCCTACCTAACTACCAAATTCTTTTGATTTCCTCAAGTGAGGTTAATGTTGGTTTAGTTAGGGAGATTAATTTTAGTGGTTGTATTACTCAATCGGGTAAATGGATGTAAAACTTGGTGGTGTTGTGACGACCCAAACCATGCAAGTGAGAATGAATCGAAATAAGCCTTGCATTCGATGAAAAATAGCTATGGAAGAGAGAGAGTTCTTCAATCACAAATGCATGAAACTTTCACAAGCCATTAAAAACCAAAACAATTTTTTTTTTGTTTTCTTTTTGTAAATAGAGCCAAACTGAAAACACTTCTTTCCAATTCACTGATCTTACAACTAAGATGCTTCAAAAAATGAGAATTTTTGTGGCAAATTTCAGTGGTTCACTTCTTAATGCATAATAATACTGCTAGACCATTTCAATCCAAACAACACAAATGTTCTCCAATGATCATTTTTTAATATAGATTTTAATGATAATAATGGAAACAATGTGACTATGAAAGCTACACGATCTAGTAAAAGAGAATAGTAGTAATGGTCTGGTTGTGATGAGAAGATCAAGACAATGCTATCAAACTGAAGGGGTGACCCAATGTGCAAATAATGCCACTAGCTCACAAAATAATCAAGCTCACAAAAGAAATAAATACACCGCAAATACTGTGTAATGAACAGGATGGTAACAGGAAACAGAAAACACCAACTAAGGCAGAGAAAAATGAAAAATGACTCAGGAAACCAAGCAGGGAAGAAAAAAAATTAACAGTATGCAGACAGTACTGCGTGGCAGAGTAAGACTAGAGCACGGTACTGTTACACTACCGCTCTGGTAAAAATGCAGGATACGTGGTACTACCGCGCTGTGGTCAATGCTGATGGCACGATACTATTTCAAAGTATGGAAAAGCGCAACTTTTGAAAAGAAAGATGAATTTTTCAGGGTTGCTGTAGACCCAGAGGACTCACTGATCACATAGGGAGGAAAAATACAGAGAGGAGGGGTGAATAAAGGTCAAAGAGACCAAAATTCAACACTGGTTTGAAGAGAAAGAAAAAATCACAATAAAAAAATGGGTGAAAGTGAACTCAATCAATGAAATGGAGTTCAAACCAGTGGAGTCGCCATTCTTGTTGTAGAAATTTCTCCCTACGGATAAGTAGAAATTCCCTTAGTATAAACCAGGATGCACTAACTCTATACTAAGACAAAAGGAAACAAATGCTACCTTGAATTCCTAAACTAACCTTCACAATAAGATTAAATGCATTCAGAAGAGATGAAAGACATGACTCACCTTTCAATTCGACGTTTGTCCTGCTTCTAGCCCTTGATCCCTAAGCCCCAATGTAGAACCTGTTGAAATCAAACAAAGAACAAGCATGCAAGTTTCCAAATACCTTGAAGCAAATATTAAGTTCAAATCTAAACTAGATACATTTAATATCAAAGACTTATACAATGCACATGAAATGGGAAAAACAAGACAAGTTATTTTTATTACAAAATTGAAGAGTGCTTACAAAGGTTGCTTGATGTCCAAGCCAATCCTCTAGCTCCAAGTGCTTCCTCCTCTAGCTATCTCCACAAAGCTTCAAGATCATAAGTTTGATGTCTTCAAGAGTCCTCCCCTTTTTCTCATGGAATGCCTCTCTCTTATAGTGTGTGGTAGGGTTAACCAACAAGAGAGAAGGGTGGATCTTGGGAGAGTTTAGTGGATCAGGCCTATTAATCACAGAAAGTGAGTTAGGATAGAATCAGGGACACCAATCCTCCAAAATCTCTCAAAAATCAAAATCCCACAAGCCATGGCAAAAAGGCTAAAAAAGGTGTACCACGCCTCTACAACAGAGCATAACGTGGTAGTACCGCATGGAAAAGAAGGAGCATAGCACGGTAGTATGGACTACCGTGCACCTAAGATGGAGCAAGGCGCGGTAGTGAGGGTAAATGAAGTCTCAGCTAGGTTGATTCTTGTCAGGGTAGGTTTGCCTTCAAGGATCACTCATCATTTTTCTCTTCTGGGTGTTTTAAGCAGTGGGGGAAGTGTCATCAACTCTTTTTGTGGTGAAGATGCGACAATGTGAAATATGGAGGTATAACACTTATTAAAAGATATGCAAAGGAAACCATAAAACTAAGGTTGTGATGGGCATGATTTCCAGAAGAGGTAGAAAAAAAATTCGTGTTGGTTCCAGCTACATGTATATATCAATAAGCACCAGAACATATGGTTGAGTAGAAGATATATTAACATAAAACCTCAAAACTATGCAGTGTGAAATCCTTCCAGTAGTTATATTCACTTACATGTCTCTTTACTATGGGAATAATCAAAATATAAAGTTTATAACGATTCAATTAGAGAATCAACATACTACTCCCAACAACACCTAATGAGGCAATCAAAGAATGAACAAAAAAATCCAAATTTTAAACGAGTTACACACAACTAAACTGGTTACCAATGTGACTGAATATAAATCTAATAACCTTCTATTTAACTTAGCTTACGTTAATTTAGAGGGATGCCAAATCACGAGTAAATCAAATTTCAATTAAAAAATTAGCTTATTAATCCCAACAACACAAGATGAGGCGATAAAAATAGTGAATAAAATATCAAGAATTAAACCAAGTTACTAACAACTAGCTATTGGAATCCAATGTAGGAATTAAACCAAGTTACTCGCAACTAGCTATTGGAATCCAATGTATAAGTGCATATAATCTGATAAATTTTGATGCAACTCTGCCTTAATTTAGTTTATACGTGGGATGCAGCCAAAAATCATGAATGCAAACATCAAAAATCATGAATAAAAACATCTGACCTTTTTGCAAAAATAATGCCCTGGCCACCATCGCTCAACCTGTACGAAACAGAACATGACAATAGGAGAGTTTTAATATTTCTGACATTATTGTCTCTTACATATTTGGTAATATGTAATCATAACTCAAAATAGTTTTCAATTGCAGGAAAACAATGATGTAAACAACAAGTAGATTTTACTTTACCACCAAATGAAATGGATTTGTGAATAGAAAGAGAGAGAAAAGTATACATTTAGGATGCTAAATATCTTTTTTTCCCTAATAAAAAAAACATTAATTTGAAAATTAAAAAAAGACA
The DNA here is from genome assembly GCA_027924585.1 of Larix kaempferi. Lineage (NCBI taxonomy): Eukaryota > Viridiplantae > Streptophyta > Pinopsida > Pinales > Pinaceae > Larix > Larix kaempferi. Next base: position 29,443,020 of record BSBM01000458.1, read on the forward strand.
TGCAAAATTTATAGGAGGGGCGAAGGAAGGTTTCAACGCAAATGCCTGGAAATGGGGGCGATTCCAACCGTATCCTTCTTGATGAATTGCATATTACATGTCTTATTTATTAAGTGCTGCTAATGCATGTTTCCAAACACCTGCATCTTCCCAACAAAACAAAGCTAGTGATTTTTCACGAATCAAAGCGATGAAAGCCACAAGTGAAAAGCTACTTGCCCAATGATAACCTATATAGGTGGTGACCGTTTCATCCCTGCAGGGCCATGATGTCTGGTCATTACGCATTTTGGATGTGCAAGTATAAATACCCATAATGGCTATGGGTAATCTATACGGGGGAGCACAAAAGGTTGCACCAACAAGCACCATTTTATAAGCTAGTGTATGGACTAGAGGCTGTGATCCCTATAAAAATTTTGGTCTTCAATTTTTTTATTGTGTGTCGGCGATCTATGAATGGATCAGGCCATCACAGAGAAGAGATAGCCCCGAAAACAAGCAAATACCTACCCACCCTTGGTTGGGATATGAGGTAACAAAGACTCAATCAACTCAATCCCGCCTTTAATTGAGTAATGGGTTGAACCGATACAAAGAAATCAATCTGTATTATGTCTCTCACACTCTCACTTGTCATGAGTTCCAAATTAGGTTTCCGACGTTTCAAGGTGAGTTCCCATTATAGTAATACCATGCCATCCAACCAAGTCGCTCACAAAGACCTAGATCCAGGAGCATTTTAAATATCAATAGAGCCCCCAAGCATTTCAATTGGGTTTTTGGGTGGGGTTTCTATGTTTCGTTGATACCACGGATGGCATCGTATACATATATTGAAAAAAATGCATCTGGGCATCTACTATGATGGATTGATTCAATTAAAGATGAATTTCCTATTGTATTGGCCAATAGAATATCATTTCGAACTCCTGATAAATTGCGTGAAATGAGGTGTGTGTTTAGTAGCCCAGCCCAGTAAAAGCCCAATATAGTATATAATTATACCATGCAATCATTATTGGAAGTTTGAATACCATCAGTTTGCCCTGGTACAAATTATCCAGTTGCATAACGAGGAGCAGCTCAAATTGACAAAAAAGTGGAAATAATAGTTCTAGATGGAGAAGCAATAGCCACAAATCCATATAGAGACTATTAAAAAAACTATTATCAATTTCTGAGGGTTTTTATTCTCGAGTTACATAGCGAGAAGCATCTCAAATTGACAACAAAGTGGAAATAATAGTTCCAGATGGAGATATCCACTAATCCATATAGGAAATGGGGCATTTAAAAAAACTATTATCAATTTTCTAGGGTTTTTCTTCTTGAGTTACATAGCGAGAAGCAGCTCAAATGGACAACAAAGTGGAAATAGTAGTTCCTGATGAAGAACCAATAGCCTCGAACTTGTATAGGAACTAGAGAATTTAAAAAAACTATTATCAATTTCTGAGGGTTTTTCTTCTTTAGTTACATAGTAAGAAGCAGATCAAACTGACAACAAAGTGAAAATAATAGTTCTAGATGGAGAACCAATAGCCACTAATCCCGAGGCCAAAAGAAAGAAAAATTCCAACTTATGATGACAGAGTTTGAGAAGGAAGATATTTAGGCTTGAGTACATGATGCAAATGGGGGAAACATACTAATTTTGATTGCACAAATAATGGTTAAACTCAAAAGGATCTATTATTAGACGGTATCCTACTTGAACCCCATACTATAGTCATTCAAGGGTACTACAGGGGTCACACCACCTGCCTCAAATCCTTCTTCCCTACTACTTCCTTGAAGAGCCCTTATTGTTACTAGTTACCATGCCTTATAAGAAGCTAGGATTTTTCAATTACCGGTGGAATCCATTGTCAGAGATTAGATTGGTAGTTTGAATTCATGCAAAAATATTATATATCAAGGACGAGGAAGATGATTGATGTTTCTAATTCTTTGGTGCCCTATGCCGACTTATCTTTTTCATGCTTAGATGAAGAGTTTACTTCCTTTATTGATTGAAAGGAGTGAATCCCTTCTCTGATGCTACAGGTCATTTAGCTCGGGATCGAGGTTGGTAAGGCATCCTAACCATAATCCCCAGAAATAATAGGGTTTAAGTGAAAGTTTGGGGCACTACACTCCTCAAAACTATAATTTACCTCCAATAAATGGGGAATCGGGTAGTGGAAAAAATGTTATTCTGTTGAATACATATTAAAAACTTCACATTACAGCTCAAATCCTTTCATTCATAATTACCTGTCCTTTTCTCTGAGAGTAATGGTAATCGATCTTAGCCCTGGCTTGGTCAATCAACCACATTTCACATTTTTATTGAAATTTAGGGTTTTCAATTGTCGTAAAGAAAACACAATAAACATTATAGATAACTAATCACCCTAATTGTGGCCCTGCAAATGTGTTATATAAGGAGGATGAAACTCCCTTCATATTAATAAACCGACCTTACCTTTTCCAACTGAATTGTCCTACATTCAAGCTCAACTCCTACAATCAATCCACATGATCGGTAGTATTGTATAAGTCCCAAAACTGGGCTAGGTACCCTGTTCATCTCTTGACATTAACCTACAAAAGAATATAGATTATTAGAAAAACAACACAGTTTATCCCTCAAAATAGGAATAAAAAAAAGATAAACAGTCTGAAACACTGTCATGAGCATAAACCGGAATAATTTCATTAAAATCTTAAAAAAGGGAAAATATCCCTGTCATGAACATAAACCAGAATGATTTCATTAAAATCTTAAAAAAGGGGAAAATTTCTTACCTTGCTCATAACCAAGGATAGGTAATCCTTTAGACCTGTTATGATCTCTTCACTTGTGAGAAACCCTACAAGCAAAGGTCACAGAGAAACTAAATATCAAATAGTTTCAAGATCATTAAAGTTTAAACATAAAAATAATTGTGAGATATTGAAGTTACCTAGTCAACATTGAACATACACCAGCTGCCGAGCTCAGTGGGTAGAGTGGGATGACAATGGAGGTCATCTAAGACTAATTTTAATTTTGGAATGTGCTCAGAGAGGACTCCGAAAATGAAAAACCCCCAACTTCACCATAAATTGGAGTAAGATTAAGCAAAATCCCCCCCCAAATGTTTTTCCCCGATTTTTTTTCGTGCCAATTTTGTTTCCCCAATTTTTCTTTGCTAGATCCCGAGAGTGGGTATTAACATTAAAAATATATCTAATTTTTTTTCAATAATTTTATAATTTCACTCCGGGATATAAGGGGAACTTAGTCCCCAATTTTTTTCGTGCCAATTTTTTTCCCCAATTTTTCTTTGCCAAATCCAGAGAGTCTTAACATTAAAAATATATTTAATTTTTTTTCAATAATTATATAATTTCACTCCGGGATATAAGGGGAACCTAGACTTAAGGAAAAATTAATAGAGGATTATTTTTGTCTTATATTTAAAGGATGCAAGAAGGATTTTGAAAATCATGCCAATTTTTTTCCCCAATTTTTCTTCGCCAAATCCGGAGAGTGGGTATTAACTTTAAAAATATATTTAAACTTTTTTCTTTTATTTTATTATTTCACTCCAGGATATAAGGGGAACTTAGACTTAAGGAAAAATTAATAGAGGATTATTTTTGTTTTATATTGAAAGGATGCAAGAAGGATTTTGAAGGGGTACAAGGGGATTTATAATGAAACTTCTTTAATAGAGATGTTTTTTTTTTTCTAATTTGGAGGAAAAGTAAATAAATACTATAGTCACCATTTTGGGTATTAGTAAATTGACAAGGATTCCCATGGGGTGTAGAACACACGGTGAACGGGTGTATTGTTAAGGCACTATGTGCACAAGGTCATCGGTTCAAAACTCCGTGTGTATGAGCTTTACAAAAAATAAATAATACTTAGGAAATAATATTCTTAAAAAAATGAACTATAATGCATAAAAGGATGGAGTCTCTTTTCTTTTTGGAAAAAGGAGGTTAAGAATGATTTTTGGAAAGAGGTGCCTAAGACGATATTTTTAACTTTTTAAAAATAGATGGAGCAAGAAAACTGTCAACGGCCATGACCGAAAATTTTATCAATCGATGTGAAATTGACATGATGCAATATTCCTTTACTTGCTGAAACTTTGACTAGGTGTTGAAATGGTCAAATGGAGACTGTTTTGGTGAAACGTGATATGGACACGATGAGTGTGATGAACTAATTGACATGACACTGAATCCTTGGAATTACAATGGAATATACAATGAATGACAACATGCTATGACTTGACTTGACCATGACATATAAATGTATAAGACACAACTTGGTGAGTTAGTCGTAGGGGTCATATGGAGGAAAAATGATGAAACACTATATAGACATGACACACATTTCACCCTAGACACAACAGTGAAGATGAAATGATTACATGACAGAGTTCAATAGGTTCGCCTTTGGCATCATGTTTCAACACTTTGAAATCATGTCAATGTTGAGCATGAACATATAAGGGGGTCTCTAAATCCATCTCCAGCGTTAAAATTTACTAAATCGTAAAATTTCATTGTCAAAATTGCAGTTTTCCATTTTCATATCGATCTCGTAGTTGTTATCTAGTTGTATTTTTTATCCCTGAACTAAATTAGTCATTGTCTTAGTTATTTTTATTTGTGTGACTTATTATTTAGTTTTAGTTTTTATCCAATTACTAAATTAGTCATTTAATTCAGTCATTTTCAGTTGTGTTGCTCAAATTTAGTCATATTTAGCTTAAAAACATGACCGTGACTAACGTTTTTAGTCACATAGCACTTTATTTGCTAATTTCTACTAGTGTAAGATATGACACATGACGGGGTCTACAGTTTTCTAAATTTTAACACTGCAGATGGATTCAGAGACCCCCATTGGGGATCTCTGAATCCATCCACAGTGTTAAAATTTAGTAAATTGTACAAATTCATTGTCAAAATTGTAATTAATTTCCATTGTTGGAGTGACAACTAAAAATGACTAAATAAGTGACCAATTGTTATATGGTCATTTTTAGTTTAGTTCTTATCCCGTGACCAAATTGGTCATTTATCTTGGTCATTTTTAGTTTAGTTCTTATCTCATGACCAGATTGGTCATTTATCTTGGTCATTTTTAGTTAGCTCACTTAAAATTTCTCAATTTTGGTCACTTATCCCTTAAAAAAACTGTAGTGACCAAATTTTTTGGTCACCTGGTCACTTATCTCTCATTTTGTACTAGTGGTAGAAGAACATAACCCAAAAGATGTTGTGACAAATGAAGAGATGAACATTCTACCAATAGTCGCAACTTAAGATGGGAAGAATCCTGGGGAAAAACTAAAGACAAGTTCGTCAGACAAGGAAGTAAGCACATTATTAGTAGTTGATCCTACAGATAAGAAAACCATATCAAAGCATGCAAAAATATTAGAAATCTACATCAAATTAGAAGATCAAAAGAACACCATCATATTAGAAGCCCGGAAGAATACTCCATATAGTTTTATGCGTTTATCTACATAATCATATGCATGAAAAGATTTGAATGGAAATGTAACCAAATATTTCAAGAATTGCTAAACCGTGGCACTGTTATTCGTGGCAAGAAATCCAGTTGCAGCACGCTCATAAGAAGATTCATGGATGAATATTTCCAGAGCAGGATGACTTGTAATATACCAAAAGTATATTACAACTACTAATTTATTATCTATTAGTTTAGTTATTATTAATATATGTAAATGTCAGCATTGTAAGGACACATGGTTTAATGGTGTCTCTTCATATCTATAAAGCAACACTAATTCAATGTAATATCCATCAATTCAATTATAAATATATATATATTATCTATTAAGATAATCATGTAAGCCTAGTAGCTTACAAAACTATACATAACATAAATAGACACATCATTTACATAAACAACACAACATCATTTTATATCACAGTATAGAAACACCATATACAAAGCAGATACATAAATAAAATAACAACATGTTTTATTTACAGAAGACAATGACGATTCATATACACTGATGAAGAACCACTGGATGTTGAGGGGCATGTCTCAGCAAACAGAGGCCTTTAATCAGACAATCACCACGCATGCTTGACAAATTCCCATAAAACTGAAACAGAGATATATTAATAAAAGAGTTATAGTGCTTTAGTATTCATTTGCAGTTGAAAAGATAGGTAAATCTAAAAGTAAAGAGACTGACTGACTAATGACTAATGACTAACTCGCCTCTGCTATGAGGACATCTATTTATACAAGATTACAGTGGAGGAAGCAAGTCGACCCTTTAGTGGTCGACTACTCTAATAATAGACAGTCTTAAAACCATGGAATGGTTCTGTTTACATCTCATAGCAACACATAGGCTAAGAAATGGCTCTGCTTAGCATCCTGTGACAACTCATAAGCCAAGAAACGGCCCCGTAATGGTTCATGACAGTACACAAGGCATTTTCCAGACTCCACGGCATTGATCCTTCATGCAGTTGTTGAATTGTTAATGCTCCTTTGACATGGGCAAAGATGGATGTGATGTTGGGCTGAGCGCACAGGAGAAAGGATATTTCTGAACATCAGTTCACGTACCATCAGTGTTAACACCCAAAAAGCGCTCACTACCTCATCTACCCCATTACATGACTCATTTGTCCATATTTCCTACCATATTTACCTTCAAAACCTTAAAATCCTATTAAAAAGCCTCCAAAAGGCTAAAAAACCCCTTTTTCCCCCAAAATTATCCAAATTTCCTCCAAAATAGCAAAAACCCTCTAAAAAGGGAATAAAAAATATAAAAAAAGAGGAAAAAGAAGAAAAAGGAGGAAAAAAACCTATACAGGTGACCTAAACCATATGTGTTAATATTCAATATGCTAAGACAGAAAATAGCAGCATTACATTCCATTTCACAATAATAGCATATACAGGATCACTGAAGAAACAACAAGCATAGCATAAACACAAGAGACAGAGATTTATCCTGGGAAACCCTCATGGGGTAGAAAACCCAACAAAGCTTCCTCAATATAGATGACCAGCAATATACAAAGATGCAAACCCTGAGCATAAGCTCCTTCTCCTCCATAGCAGACCTCTCCTCCACAAATGCGCCTTTCTCAAGTGAGTGAGTGTGTATAATGAGGAACACACCTCCTCTATTTATACACTACTCTGATATGTATTTTACACAAGTACACGTAGGCTCGTATTTAACCAATAGGTTAAATACCCCACTATAACTAACTGGGCCGACCCCTCTAGGGTGGTCTAATAACCCTTTGACCCACATAACACATACAGGGCCGACCCCCAATAGGGAAGTCTAATAACCCGAGTTACCACATTCCGACGGAGGAATAAACATCTCCGGATATACAATAAGATCTTCACGGAGGAATGAAACATCTCCGGAATAATAAAGTACAAATATAATATTCTTTGAAGTTACAATATCTCAACACTCCCCCTTAACGAGAAGGATATTATAATAGCATCTGCAAGGAGTCATCATGCATGATACATCTATAAATCACCGGAAGCTTTCTCAACATCATCAGTAACTCAAGCAGTTACTGGAACATCTTTAATACTGGAACATCAACATCGTCACACGATCATCAGCATCGTCATCACACGATCATCAACATCGTCATCACACGATCATCAGCATCGTCATCGCATGATCATCAGCATCGTCATCACACTATCAGCATCATCGTCATCACACGATCAGCATCATCGTCATCACAAGATCAGCAGCATCGTCATCGCACGATCAACATCGTCATCACACGATCAGCAGGATCGTCATCACATGATCAGCAGCATCGTCATCGCACGATTATCAGCATCGTCATCACACGATCATCAACATCGTCATCGCACGATCATCAGCATCGTCATCACACGATCAGCATCATCGTCATCACACGATCAACAGCATCGTCATCGCACGATCATCAGCATCGTCATCGCACGATCAACATCATCGTCATCACACGATCAACATCATCGTCATCACACGATCAGCAGCATCGTCATCACACGATCAGCAGCATCGTCATCACACGATCAGCAGCATCGTCATCACACGATCAGCAGCATCGTCATCACACGATCAGCAGCATCGTCATCACACGATCAGCAGCATCGTCATCACGCGATCAGCAGCATACTTGATCCTTCCTTTCGAAATTACTGGATCAATCTCATCATAATCATATTTAAGACTATCCTTCCTTTTGGAATTACTGGATTTACTGTCTAAGGATGATTAGTCCAACTACAATCATATTTAAGACTATCCCTCCTGGATTTGCTGTCTAAGGATGATTAGTCCAATCACAATCTCATTTAAGACTATCCCTCCTGGATTTGCTGTCTAAGGATGATTAGTCCAACTACAATCATATTTAAGACTATCCCTCCTGGATTTGCTGTCTAAGGATGATTAGTCCAATCACAATCTCATTTAAGACTATCCCTCCTGGATTTGCTGTCTAAGGATGATTAATCCAATCACAATCTCATTTAAGACTATCCTTCCTGGATTTACTGTCTAAGGATGATTAATCCAAACACAATTCATTTAGGACTATCCTTCCTTTCGGAATTACTGGATTTACTGTCCAAGGATGATTTAATCCAATCAATTCATTTAGGACTATCCTTCCTTTCGGAATTACTGGATTTACTGTCCAAGGATGATTTAATCCAACCACAATTCATTTAGGACTATCCTTCCTTTCGGAATTACTGGATTTACTGTCCAAGGATGATTTAATCCAACCACAATTCATTTAGGACTATCCTTCCTTTCGGAATTACTGGATTTACTGTCCAAGGATGATTTAATCCACTGATTTCATTCTTGAAGACCTCACGTCTACGGCTCTCATTAGGACTGACAGTCCAGGGATGATCCAATCCCCTCAAGTCCATCAAGGACTTCATTCTCGGAGACCTCACGTCTACGGCTCTCTTTAGGACTGAAAGTCCAGGGATGATCCAATCCCCTCAACTGTACACTAAGGACTTCATTCTCGGAGACCTTACGTCTACGGTTCTCTTTAGGACTGAGAGTCCAGGGATGATCCAATCCCCTCAACTGTCCACTAAGGACTTCATTCTCGGAGACCTTACATCTACGGCTCTCTTTAGGACTGAAAGTCCAGGGATGATCCAATCCCCTCAACTGTCCACTAAGGACTTCATTCTCGGAGACCTCACGTCTACGGTTCTCTTTAGAACTGAAAGTCCAGGGATGATCCAATCCCCTCAACTGTCCACTAAGGACTTCATTCTCGGAGACCTCACGTCTACGGTTCTCTTTAGGACTGAAAGTCCAGGGATGATCCAATCCCCTCAACTGTCCACTAAGGACTTCATTCTCGGAGACCTTACGTCTACGGCTCTCTTTAGGACTGAAAGTCCAGGGATGATCCAATCCCCTCAACTGTATTCTTATCCATACAGGTACAATCATGTATCACATCAAACCATGTATACATCTCATGAAAACATGTGTACATCAAATCATGTATACATTATATCAAAACATGTACATATCACATCAAAACATATGTACATCAAAACATGTATACATCACTAATCAAAACATATACACATCACATCAAAACATGTGTACATCAAAACATGTATACATCACTAAACAAAACATGTACACATCACATCAAAACATGTGTACATCAAAACATGTATACATCACTAAACAAAACATGTACACATCACATCAAGACATGTGTACATCAAAACATGTATACATCACTAAACAAAACATGTACACATCACATCAAGACATGTGTACATCAAAACATGTATACATCACTAAACAAAACATGTACACATCACATCAAGACATGTGTACATCAAAACATGTATACATCACTAAACAAAACATGTACACATCACATCAAGACATGTGTACATCAAAACATGTATACATCACAACTCGCATGTATTCTTACTAATACATCAAAACATCAAAAGCATGTATAAGTAAAGCTAAGTATTCTAAGTATAAGAGTCCTAAATCTAAATATTTCTAAGTAACTGGGTGTAGGGAACAGGTTACCTCATCAACGACCTTGTTGTTTGATGAGACAATCTCATCAGTAGTGACTATACTACTCCCCCTTTCGAGGAGGGTCCTTTTGAACTACACCAAGCTTGTCTCGGAAGTATTCAAACTTCACTCGAGACAGAGGTTTGGTTGGTAACTTCTTCACTTGACGTAGAGGCTTGGTTAGTACAACGGTAACCTAAAGCCAAACTTCTTCACAACTAGCAGAGCAAGCAGCCATATATTCTGCTTGTGCTGAGAGTCACACTAGACAGCTTCCAGCTAAACCACGAGATCATGGCTAAGCCCAGACAATAACATCCTCTCGATGTGTTCTTCTTGTCTGATACACTTCCTGCCCAAACAGAATCTGAATAGCCATCTGAAGTCATGATCTTCAAGATAGCATAGATCAAATTCTATCGTGTCCTTTATGTGCCTCATCACATACTTTGCAACTATCAGGTAAACACATCTAGTTTCCACTAGATACTAACTCAAGGTGTTCATAACAGAGCATATATCTAACCTAGTATATGTTAGATATATTAAAGACCCAATAATTTGACTGTACAGAGTTATATCCACTAACTTTGATGAGTTATCCCCTAATAGCTTCAAGCTGGAAATCATAAGAGTGGCCATTCCAACACCTCAAGTCATATTTCTCATCATACTTTCCCTGGTTGAGAAATGTTCCTTCTGAGCCTTGCCATACTTCCAGACCTAGGAAGTAAAACATTAATTTGAGATCTTTCATTTTTCATTTCTGCATTGAATGAACTTCTGCATATCTATCTGTGCCATCTCTCGTTAGGAGGGTCTACTGAAATGAGCCTCAATATCATTCGAACTCTGTGGTGAGTTCCTTCTTGCATCCAAGTCATATGTGTATCTTATTCAACCTTGTAGCAAAGGTTGAGATCCACAACACCCATATTAAGCTTATTAAAATATTATCGATCCTAGGTACCTATATAGAACCTGATTCATACTTCTTCTTTAATTACACCATACTTGGAGCAAACATCTTGTCGTGATTCTCTTCCCCTTTCTAAGAGAATCTTCTAGCCATGAGCCTTCTATATTTTGTTTGATTTGTAAATCTTCTTGTTTGAACATCCACCACTTGTACGGTGTCCAAGACCTTTCCTACAAATCAAAATTAAGTACATGATTAGTAATACTTCATAATCATCAAAAGATAACCCATTATGCATACAGATATCATTTACATAGTGATGCAACTATTTTGACCAATACTTTGGCACAACACTTTCCCATATCCTGTATGCATACAGTGGCTATCTAGATGCCTTCCATCTCTACCAGAACATACTATCGAGAGTGTGCACAACTCTCAGCATGTCAGCAAAGAGGTTTCATTCTAGACAAGCAACAATGGAATGTTTGTCCAAGCATATGCACATTAGTTGTATACTGTTCAATGCTCTATGAATGTTTACACTCAGCATTATATATTCTAGGAATACAAATATGCATGCAGGCAATATCATTACTATTTCAAATAGCAACTCAAATACTTATCTTTTATGTTTGTGTGGCTGCCTCCCGCTTGATCTTCTGTATGTCTTTTGAACTTCTATTCATTCTGTACCACTGTGCATGCTCAAGAGTCATCCTCATGATCTCATACACAAACATACACTCATTAGTATATTCTAAATGCTATCAAAACATTATAGTACTAAATAATCTTGAAAACGTATAGTCATGATTATAGTTAATAAACATTAGTATTCAAGATTTCAGGGAAGTCTTCTTTTACTCATGCATATCATTGATAAGAGATATAATATGCATAATCCCTTGATTACTAACTTTATGAATGAGCATAACCAATCATTCCAAGTATACTTATATAAGGGATCCTAACACAAGGTAAGATTCATGGGAAACATACCTGGATTAGTATACCTACTTGGTTATGTACAACATACCTAAACAACCTCTTCAATGATTTAGAGATCCTGAGCTAGAACCTGCATGTCTCATAGGTTAAGCATAATATAACAAAGTCATACATACCTCGTAAGTAGAACAAAGATTATGGATGAGTCTTTGTCTTCATGTTTTCATGGTCATGAAGCCTGATTTGTCTTTTGTGATGTACCTGTATCTTGTTAGCAGACAACCTCAACCTCACACAACACCATAATGCATTAGTACAATCATAAGTGTCAACACCCTAACCAATGAATATCTTCTATCATGCATTCATAATTTTGTTAAGGTGATACAACAAATCTAAAATCAAGATTGTACTAACTGTAATAATCATGAAGACAAACATACCATAAACTTAATCATGAACAAATCTCAAAACATACCTCGATGAGTCATACCTATCGAGATCGCTTGTAATCTCCTTATGTAAAGCCTTAGCCTCATCTCCCTCTAAAACATGAACTCCTTCACTTATGTAGGTGACCAATCCATCTTCTTCTAGGATTAACCCTATCCACTTGATTTGCAAGAACTGGACCTGGAGCTGGATATGGGTTTGTCAGAGAAACCCCAAAAATTCAAACTTTGAATTTCAGACTTCCGAAAGGATAGAAATATGCGCCTTGATGAGCTGATCAAACTGATATATTTAGAATTTGAAAACTGCAAAGTTTTACTCCTCAATTTTGCCTTTGAAACTTTCGGATTCACTGGACGTGACCCTGAACTGGGGTTTGATGAAGCCCACTCTTTTGCCCCATCAAAAAGTTTGAACCAAAGCTCTAAGCTTCTATTTTTCTGAGGAGCTTCCAGCCGTGGTCACAGATTTCAAAAATTCCCATTTTTACAGAAGCCCTAATTTTCCACTTTTCTGATCAAAGTCTTGAACTAGGGTCTAATCAAGCCCGGCCTTCTGCCCAACCAAAAATTCTGATCTTGGTCTCTAAATTTCTATTTTGATGAGTAGCATCCAGCCGTGGTCTCCGATTACAAAAATTCCAACTTTCTTCAAAGCCCTAAATTTCGGAAGCCATGAATGAAGGTACCAAAAAATAATTCTTGTGTTGACAGAAATATGTACCTGATTGTTTCTGGTGTAACTCCGAAATTTTTGATCCACAGGGTCTGAAAAAGTTTTCTGAGATAGCCTGACCTGTTAGATTTCCATCCTGACAGGTCTGACCTCAATTGGATGTTCTGAGAGAGAGTTATGCCAAATGTCGCAACGTGACCTGTTTTGGGAAAATACAGGAGAGCGAACTTGTACGGCGTGCCACGTGTCACTGTTTGACCTTCGGCCTCTGAAAATTTTTTCTGAGATATCTCGGCCTGTTATCTTTCCATCCTGACAGGTCTGACCTCAATTGGATTCTCTGAGAGAGAGTTATAGCAAGTGTCACAACGTGACCTGTTTATGGGATAATACAGGAGAGCGAACTTGTACGGCGTGCCACGTGTCACTGGTTCAACTTCGGCCTCTGAAAAAGTTTTCTACGATAGTACCGTCTGTGTACTACCTGTCACTTTTCACGAAATTTCATTTGGAGCTACCTAGCCCAAGTTATGACCTTTTTCCCAAGGTCACCTGATTTTGACTCAGATCTGGAAGAGGCAGAAACCCTATATTGTACAGATCATAAATCACAAAGTACAACGAATTAGAGGTTTCCCTTTGGACACAAGGTACCTGGATATTTTAGCTTCGTCCTGTAACAATTTCAGATCCGAAAACTTCGCCAAAACGGATTTATAGCGAAAGTGCTACGATGACTGGTTTTTGCTATGTAAAACCCTAACCTTCAAATTGTCGTAAGTAAAGCAAGTGTCTTTAGTGCCATACCTTGTCTTCCTTCAGGTTAGCTCTGATACCATGTTAATATTCAATATGCTAAGACAGAAAATAGCAGCATTACATTCCATTTCACAATAATAGCATATACAGGATCACTGAAGAAACAACAAGCATAGCATAAACACAAGAGACAGAGATTTATCCTGGGAAACCCTCATGGGGTAGAAAACCCAGCAAAGCTTCCTCAATATAGATGACCAGCAATATACAAAGATGCAAACCCTGAGCATAAGCTCCTTCTCCTCCATAGCAGACCTCTCCTCCACAAATGCGCCTTTCTCAAGTGAGTGAGTGTGTATAATGAGGAACACACCTCCTCTATTTATACACTACTCTGATATGTATTTTACACAAGTACACGTAGGCTCGTATTTAACCAATAGGTTAAATACCCCACTATAACTAACTGGGCCGACCCCTCTAGGGTGGTCTAATAACCCTTTGACCCACATAACACATACAGGGCCGACCCCCAATAGGGAAGTCTAATAACCCGAGTTACCACATTCCGACGGAGGAATAAACATCTCCGGATATACAATAAGATCTTCACGGAGGAATGAAACATCTCCGGAATAATAAAGTACAAATATAATATTCTTTGAAGTTACAATATCTCAACAATATGGTTCCTAAAACCATGGGCCAACACTCCACCACTAAAAACCTATAAATAGGTGATGGAGACCCCTCATTTCATATCCACAGTCAAATACACCCTTACTCTGCCAAAATCACTCTTGAAACCTTAGCTCACCCTTGAGCTACTTTCACCCTTGAGTGTCCCTTTTGGCCCATTTCCACCCTTTGGAGAAAGAGAAGGATCAAAGCTGGAGATTGGAGCAACCCTCTTGGACCATTGCAAGAACTTCACCAACCTTCACATTGGAGGTACAATCTTTAACACAAAAAACCATTTCTATTTCTTGTCTTTTATCTTTCATGCACATGTTTAGAATAATTTCCATTTTAATGTATTGTCTTTCATTTACTGTTTATTGAACTGCTACTAAGGAGTCCATTCTCCTTAGTAGGTTCTCATTTGCACAAGCTAGGGTGAAAACCCTAGCTACGGTTTTGGCGACTCCCCTTGTGTTCCTTTGAATTTCTGGTTATCATTTTTAAAGTTTTCAATATTTTTAATTTTCTACAATATTTTTCTGTTTGGCTGTCCCTTTCAGCTACCGTAAACCACATCTTTTACTCCCTGCAGTTGCATTTTGACCGCATCTTTCAGGCCTTTACCTGCGATCCGACCGTGGCTCTCAGACTGTTTCTGGCGACCTGCCAGCTGTTTTCAGTCTGTTACCTGCAATCCGACTGTGGCTATTAGCTTGTTCGGGGAGATCCGACTACCGCTGTTTACCCTTTTCAGGTGTCCCGACTGCGGCTTTCAGCCATTTTCCTGCAACCCGCCTGCGCCTGTCGGCCTTTTTCCCGCATCCTGACTGCAGATTTCAGCCATTTTCCTGCAACCTGCCTACGCCTGTCGGCATTTTTTCTGCGTCACGACTGCGTCTTTCAGCCATTTTCCTGCAACCCGCCTGCGCCTGTCGGCCTTTTTCCCACGTCCCGACTGCAGCTTTCTACCATTTTCCTGCAACTCGCCTATGCCTGTCGGCCTTTTTCCCGCATCTCGACTGCGGCTTTCTCCCATTTTCCTACAACCCACCTGCGACTTTCGACCTTTTTCCCGCGGTCCGACTACATCTTTCGGCCAAAATCCTGCAACCTGTCTGCGACTATTGAACTGTTTCCTGCAGTCCGACCTCCTAGATTTGCAACACACCTGTGGTCTATTCTCTGCACTTTTTTCCTATTTTGAACCCAGCACTTTGCTGCAATATTTTATGCACTTGCACAACCATCTGTCCTACCTACAGCCATCCTTCCCTACATCCTTTTTTGCAGTCTTCTTTCTATTCCATTTCCAGAAATTTTTTTAAATTTCAGCATTTTAATTGAAAAAGAGAAAATTTTTGCATTTCAAATTTTAAGTTCAGTATTGTTATTTAGTTAGCAAGTTGCCCACCCCATGGCACTTTTTATTTGGGTTCATCATCTCACACACACACACTATGTCACCTAATTCAAGTGAGCCCTAAAAAACTACTTAACACAACCAACATTCTAACCCCACTTAGGGAACAAATAAGAATTTTTGTAGTTAGGTAGGATCAGGGGGATAGGCATACAAATAACACCCCTCGGTTGCTTACATTTGAGACATAGTTGTTTTCCATTAGGGAACCAAAATCCCCTAGTATTTTTTGGCACGCTCACAACCAGTTTATCAGAGGGCCTCTCCCCTAGGAGGGTTGAAGTCGCCAAACTGGTTTTGGAGGCCTGAGTGGAATACTACAAGCCATTCAGTAATCGAAGGCTACCTTTCGTAGTTCTTGGGGTATCCCTGTATGGGGATACTACAGTGATAGAACCAAATGGCAGATTCACCTTTTCTAGATGTGTCATGAACGGGGTATCTTAGTTTCCTTTCTTCTAGGATTGACTACCCGGTGTCCCTCCCGATAGGGGGCTATCTTTAGCCACTTGGATCTCCTATCCATATTGTCTAACTTGGATTTCATCACCTTGCAGAGGATATGTCTAGTTGAGTCAAAATACTATTTAGCTAGGTGTTTGCATGCTCCCTTACCTCCTTTTGGTCTAGCGAGTCTACTATTTTTATTTTTTAGGAAACCTGCTGCTTGTTGGTATTCTGACCATTTCTGTTGATACTCCACTTATTGTAGCATAGCTATTACAGTAAGTGTTTTGAGTTGGTTGTTGGCCTGAGTGCCATATTTTTTGAGCTCTCCTTCTACACACTAAGTTGCATTAGGGTTTTTGAGCTGTTTTTCACTCAACACAACCCCTAGATATTTGATACCATCTATCACCATTGAGTCCCCAAGACATTCTCGGTGCCTCCGGGGCGAGCCCCCACAACACGGTTCACTTGACACCACCCATCATAGACATAGATCTTCATCACTTGATACCACTCATCATAGATCTCGAGCTTTGTCACTTGAATCCACTCGTCAATGGCATAGAACTCCGTCACCCGATCTAGACACCCCTCTTTTACCTCTGATTCTGAGGCAGAGTCCGAGAACCCCATTTACACTACACCAACCATCCCCATGGCTAGTGTGACTTCCACCTCTTTCTTTGTAGGGACCATTGGTGGAGCATCCACCACCACACCAACTACCACACCTGCTTTGGGTATGCCCTCGATGGGGCCCACATCTACCATTCCGATCACTGTACCCATTACAGTAGTCGGCATACCTATTCCCACTCCATCAGTGACTCACACTGCCCTAGGCGACACAGGATCGTCTCATACCCCTTTCATTCCTCCACTTGGGGGAAACATCCCAAACCCAGCCCCTCCACTTGGGGGCATTGGTCCCAACTTGGTCACATCCACTAGTATGTCACATCCTTCTACTAGTTTTCCATTCATGGCTATCCTCAACCTTCCTGACCTAGCTAGACTGACTAATGATCCCATTAGACACGACCCTGTGTGGCCTCACATGCCCACCAAGCTCCCCTCCGACATCCCTAAGTTTGAGGGCAAGGCAGGTGAGGACCCCCAGAACCATATTATGTCCTTCCATCTATGGTATGACTCCAACTCCATAGTGGATGATTTTGTCTGCCTCTGTCTGTTACAGTGCACCCTCACTGGCTCTACAGCTAAGTGGTACATCGAGAAACCCCATGGGACCCATGCCACCTTTACTTCCCTTGCCTTGACCTTCCTGCAGTTCTTTCAGTTACCTGTCCGCTATGACGTGGGAGTTGAGATCCTACTGTCTTGCAGATAGAACACGGCTACCCACATCACTGACCACATTCATGAGTGGCGTCGACCCCGCAGCCTCTGCAAAATCAAGTTAGATGACCGTATCTTCTTAGATTGGTTTCTAAAATCCCTCCTTCCTGTCATTGCCAAGGATGTGGCATCTGAATGACCCCAGTCTGAAGAAGAGTCCATCCTCAAAGCCCAACAATTTGACCTCATTTACGCCCAGTCGGGTTATCTATGCACCATCATACCTGATGCCCCACGCGGTGATTCCTCCCAACACAATGTGTCGGGGGCATCCCATGCCGCAGACAGCATCATTGGCCATATTGCCTCGCATCCCCAACCCTTTTCCATAGCACGTCCTAGCCATGGCCCCGACCTCTCGTGGGCTACATCTCAATCCGGAGCAACCAATTCGTATGCTCCCATGGCGCATCGCCACCATTCCCATGGACCCTTTTGTCCACCTCAGTGCTTTGGTCATGCGTCCCCTACTTACGTCTCCTTGATCACACCTCAGCCCTATTACCACCCATAGGCTGCACCAGCTCCTGTGTCCTCTCAAGCCCAACCTGCTTATTACCCACCACTAGCAGCCCTGGCGGTAAACCCACAACCTGTTCCGCAGATGTATCAGCAACCCCCACAAGGTTCAGCACCTGCGTAGCCTCCCCCTACGTATTATCCACTACAGCTTGCTCCCGCACCTGCACAACCCCAGAACCCACCTGCTGCCCAAGGGCAAGTTTACGCCCAACAGAATCCGTAGCAGAACCAAAACAACCAGCGCCAACAGGGCCAGCAAAACCATGGAAAATGCCGTAACCGTGGGAACAACCCCCCCCCAAACCAAGGCATTCAACCTCCCAATCCCCCAAACAACAATAATGCGGCCCCTGCCAACTTGAACCCTGATCGGCTGCCCAAGCAGGACAAAAATCCAAATCTACGAACAAACCATCCTTGTTCTATTTGTGGGGTCTATGGCCACTATACACATGCTTTCCCACATTTGGAGCGATCTCAACAACTCTGGATTGATGATGCCCATCGCCAAGGGCACGCGGCTGCTTAGGCACCACCCAACCCCCCACCCCCTCAGCAACAACCTTTGGTGCTGCAAAACCCCTTACCAACCCAAGGCGTAGTGAACACTCAGCCGTTCGCTACCCCTCAAGGAAACACACCCCCACAACAACAGATCACTTATGCCGCTCTTGATCAACCCATGTTCGACTCAGGTACTCACCACTTGTTGATGATGTCATCTGCTGATGTCAACCTCCAAACCTGTCGGAACCAATATGGCTCCACCCCCGAAGCCCCTCCTATCGACAAAAACACTAACGTTCATCCCACTGATCAGACGTTACGTATACCTCCGGCTCCACTCGATGGCACCTCTAAAGCACCTCGCTTCCCACTTCGTCGTATCAACAATAACCCCAATGCCCGCGCTGCGTCAAATTACAACATTGTAGATGACTTAGCCCAATCTCCCGCAGCCATGTCTACGTTAGAAGTCTTAAAAAATTGTCCTTCGCAGCGCAATACTTTGCTCTCCGCCATTGGTACTATTGACCCAAATGATTCACAACTGATGGCCTACGATTTGGACCAGTTCGGACCACGCCTACCTTCCACTTTAGTGCTCCAAGTTTCTATTTCAATTTGGAATCTTGTCATCCATCGGTGCATCATCGATGAAGGTGCCTCTACATGCATTATGTCCACATTCATTTGGCAGAAGTTGGGATCCCCTACTCTCCAGTAGTCCACCACTACGTTGCGAGCCTACGACGGCCATTCGGCTCAACCCCAAGGTCTCTTAGCTAACGTTCCCATCCAGTTGGCTGGTAAAACCGTGCTCATTGACATAGAGGTCATCAATGCCCAACTTGATTATAACCTCTTACTTGGCTGCAGCTACATGTATGCCATACGGGCAGTTGCCTCATCCATTTTTCTTACCATGATGTTACCCCATGACGGACGCGTGGTCAAGGTTGACCAACTCACCTATTACGATCCAAATGCCCCCGTTGCACCCGAGAATGTTCTCCCCATGGTTGAACAACCTATTGGTGGTGCCACTACCTCATTTCTTTCCTCCATGGGACCTGGAGTTTACTCAGATACGCCGATGACCTCCACATTCCAATCCATTCCTCCGCCGCCACATGCGACTGAAGTATCTGACCGATGTACCCTTTCCCACAATACACAAACACCCAACAATCAACTGCCCTTGTTACCCAAACCACCATTGGTACCTAGTCACATTGGTGTTACACCCACCCACACAATCCCTTCCTATTCCCTCTCTCGGGAGTAGTAAGCGCCCCGGTTATGGCTACTCTCAACCTCCCCGGGTTAACCTTAGGATTACCTGTGTGGTATATTTCACCTCCCGTTCCCCCGTCGACACCAAATGTTGTCCTTCAACTGGTGCAACCCATTGCCACTACTAGTCAACCACCTCCAAGTGTCCCTACCCCTTCGTCATCTACGAATCCCCTTCCTCTTATCAAGCTCATTGGGGGCAGAGGCCCACAACCATACACTGTTGTACCCCCTCCTAAGGCAGTTAAACCCCCCCCCCCCCCGCCGTGTTTCGTGCTCCCCCCCAAATGGTCGTTGTGTGATGGGTTAGGCCATCCAACTCATCAATGTCCCCAATTACCCGCATTACAGGAACACATGCAAATGCTTGACGATGACCCCAACATCCCGGTTGTCGAACTTGATCCAACCCCTAAGCCTCATGATAAATCACTGCGTACCAACCACCCTTATGCAATATGCGGTATTTATGGCCATTACTCACATCACTGTCCTGATCTCCCAAATTATAGAGCAGCTCTCTATAAGATGAATAATTTGGACCTTGAGACGGCACCCCCTACAATTGAGGAGATCCACCCCCTGGTATCATCCCCATCCGGAGAGATTAACACCATTTATATGATCTCTTCGACTACCACTCCCTCATCAACCGATTTGACAACTCAAATCTTCCGCAATGATGAGTAGATTCTAGAGGCTCTCACTGCCCCAGATTATCCCTGGGAAGACATGCACCATCGTTCCTATTTCCTCCCAGAAGAGTCCTCCTCCACCACAGCTACCCAATTTGTGGTTGAATCCAAATATTTCCTTCCTGCCAAAGTTGACTGGTTTAAGGATCCCATTCCCACTCCCGATGCCTTTGAGCAGGGTAACATGGCCAACATCTCACCTGCAATCCATATTGATATCTTTTCCCCAGCCGGTGCTCCTGAACTCATTTCGTTAGGAGCTTTCTGCACCGAGTACAAGATCGGAGAGTACAAGAAAATTTTCCAAGAGTTCCATGATGTCTTTGCCTGGTCCTACACCGAAATTCCTGGTCTTGACCCCGCTATCATCGAGCACCACATTGACATCTCTAAGTCAAGGGTCATAATAGATTACATCGATCCTGGGATAGGGGGTATGATCAATAATTTTGAACCTACCCCATCACATTTATCTCATCACATCAATGCACCCATCATTCAAACCACGACATATGTGATCCACAATCAAAAACCCCATGCACATAGCATGGGGGCAGGTCATTAACCCTGCTCACTTTTTCACATTTGTGATCTCAACCATTTTTTGAGGTCACGTGTCTCTTGTATATATGATTTCATTTGATACACCTAGTATTTCGCCCCCGTGGGCCATCATTTCTCCCCACCACTACATCCTTTGCTTGGTAGGCTCACCTTTATTTGCAACCATTTCTAACCTAGTTATTTCCTTTGACCATTCCGGAGTCCTTATGGCCTCCGTTTTTCGCACCATTTGCACTGTCAGATTCATATTTCCGTGCCCGTGATGATGCTTGAGATCATTTCTCGCTCTCACCGGGACCAATATCAACATTGTGTCCTGACACCTTGTCACCCCGGTTTGCATGCCACATCGGCTGTAGCCCATTTTTGATATACTTTATATCATCGGATTCATTTTTTCGAGCCCATAATGATGCTTGAGATCATTTCTCGCTCTCACCCCCATATGTTTTGGGTATTTTTCCAAAATGCCCCCCGTCACCTCGGTTTATGTGCCACATCAGTCGTTATCCATTTTTTACACTCTTTATATCGCCAGATTCCTTTTTTTGAGCTCGTGATGATGCTTGAGATCATTTCTCGCTCTCACTTGGTACAGTTTCAACATTGTGTCCCAACACCTTGCTGCCTCGGTTTGCGCACCACATCGGCCGCCATCGGATTGTTCCACATTTTTACATGAGCCATTCACTCCTGTCATACAACAATTATTTCATTATTTTTCCACCATTCATTATCCCGCAAGGAGGCCCACCAGTGTTCCCCCCCTACCCTCATTCTAGTTCCTTGATTGAACACTTCCTCCTTGCCTGGCCATTCCTTTTGTTTGGTATAATTTTATCCCTTTTTCGGGCCGGACAAGTCCTTTACGAAAAAGGCACTTAGGGAGTTTCTGTTAAGCTCTTTTCTAACTCCTAAAACAATGAAAAGATCACCGAGCAATCTTGCTTCCTTTCATGCTCATTAAAGTACCTAAAAGGGCGTCTATCTGGTATAAGTTTAACCCTTTTCCGAACCTGGTAGACTAAATACGAAAAAGGAATACTCTAGTCACACCGGCTAGAAGAGTTCTTCATTGCATCCTTTTATGCTTCTTCGGGCCTTGGTGTAATATCCCTTTTTCAAATTTTATTAAAATGCCAATTTTTCAACTTTTTCCCCAATTTCGACCTTTGACTAGTTTAACTGTTTTGACCTCCAAATCATCCCAAATGCTCCCAAATCTTCTGTATGAGTGTATTAATGGTATTTAGAATTGAATATCAGGTTCAGGGATGTTTTATGGACCTCCAAATACTGCTGCAAACTTGATTTGTATTCTGATCAATATAGGTAATTTTGACTAGTAATTTGTGCATCAAATCCCCCCCGGGTAACACTGAAAATGGCCTTCCAAATGCCTCCAAACTCCCACAAATTTATGAACAGAGGTATATAATGTGTTAAGTATGTTATTGAGGTCTCATATGCACCATTAATTGATTTTTACTACTGTTATAACTCTCTCACATTCAACAGCAAAAACCCCCAATTTGACCCTTGGGGAAATGGCACTATTTCATCTCCCAATACAACTAAACTGAGTAAAAATGCTTCAAATGCTCAAGTACAGTACATGAAACTTGTAGAATACATCCATGGCATTATATTGATCACAAATATATCAGAGAATCATCCATCCATTCGAAATAATCAACATTATAGTGTCATACATCAATGCATTGGGGAAATGGACATTGTTTGCTCATTAATCAATAGTTTTTCATACAACTAGTGGGTATTTCGACCTGAGACTTTCTGAATATGAATAACATAGGATATGAAGCTATTAAAATCATAAATATATAATGAGAAGCTCTCTCAAGAAGCACAAGTGCTCACCAAAAACGCCCTCCCTCAAGGAGCATGAATATGCCTTCAAAACTGGAAACGGTGGAGAGAAAGTGTTGCACTAAACCAAACCATGAAACTTCCTGTAGCTGATACCTACAAATACAAACTCCATTAAAGCACCATGAAAGACCTGAGTGGCCTCTCCAAACACCAACTTGGATGGCAATCTTTCACCCTCGAAATTGGCTAAGGCAAGAAACTAGTCATCCACTAGCTCTCTCTTCACAAATGCAATTTTTCTCAAATCATCAAAAGCCATTCTCATACTTGATTTCTACATTTTATAACCAACATTAGCCTTCAAGGGGTCGAAATCCTCTCAATAGATTCAATAATTTTCCATTTAGGAAATATTCCTCATTTGCCACTTGTCTCCTAGTTCCAACCTTCCATCTTCTCCCAAATTCGAATTTGAGTCTCTTTGGATTCCTCCAACTCCATGAGCGCCTTCCTTGAGCCTATTTTTGGGGCTGACATGTCATAATGGTCAGGTGTAAGAAGTCAGGTCTGAATTTTGTCATAAATTTCATAGATGCTTCATTATTGTTGTCATAAAACTAGGGAATCTAGCCCAAGTGTCCACTAGTCTCCAATTTGACTCTTCCTCTCCCATGGAGGTTACTATTCCATCCCATTTCGACCTAAGATGCTCAATGCCATGTGTTATGACTTACCAACTCACCCAAGAGTGTTCACCTTCCCATGAATTCGAATTGGCAAGAGAGAGCTGCCATGTGTCATTGAAAAATCAAGCTAGTGTGGGTCCCACCACCTCCATATGTCTCCAAAACCACTTGCCACCTAGAATTTCTCTTGAATTTATTTATTCATCATATTTATTAAATACTTGAACCCTTCTAATGTCTAAATATCATTTATTAGCTTCCTTATTACCATCCCACATGTTCCCATCCAACCTAGGAAACTAGTAGGATTGATGGGATTGTCTTACTATGCACTTATTTGAATGGGGACATTACAGTCCTCCCCACCCAAGATTGCTTGTCCTCAAGCAATTTCAAATTTGGATGCTGCAAAATCTTCTCCTCTTCCCATGTGGCATCTTCATTTGGTAAGTCCTTCCATTGCACTAAATATTCTTTGATGATTCTACTCCTCAACCTTCTTTCCCGTGTCTTCAAAATCTTTTCCGGAACAAGTGTGAGCTGACCTTCATCATCCAAAGGAGGAAGTATTTCTGAAGTGATGATTTGCTGACCAAGAACTTTCTTAAGACAAGAAACATGAAATACATTGTGGATTTTACTCCCTTCCGGAAGTTCTAGTTCATATGCTACTTCTCCAACCTTCCGCACTACCTTGTATGGCCCATAGTACCTTGGTTTTAATTTTTCTGCTCCATTCTTTTTGAGAGATGTTTGTTTATAGGGCTGCAACCTTAAATATACTAAATCATTGACTTGAAAGGTTCTCTCTTCTCTATGTCTATCAACATATTGTTTTTGCTGATTTTGAGCAACCTGCAAATTGTCTTTCAAGAGCTTTAAAATTTCTTGGCTCTCTTCCACCCAACCTTTAGCCTTTGGGGCTCTACTATCACCAAATATAATGTCAGAAAATGTAAGTGCATCATAACCATATAATGCTTTGAAAGGAGACATTCCTATTGACATATGATAAGTGGTGTTGTAGCAAAACTCACCCAAGTGTAGCCATTTTGCCCATGCTTTTTGCTGCCCTCCCACATAGTTTCTTAGGTATCCTTCTAACCATTGGTTTACCCTCTCTGTTTGTCCATCAGTTTGTGGATGATAGCTGGTACTTGGAGTCAATTGAGTGCCTACCAATCTAAAAATTTCTTTCCAAAAAGCACCCATGAATCTACTATCTCTATCACTGACAATGCTCTTGGGAAGCCCATGCAATCTGAAGATTTCTTTGAAAAAAATATCAGCCACTTGTGCAGCACTAAAAGATGATGTAACAGCAAAAAAATGAGCAAATTTTGTCAACCTATCAACTACCACATAGATACAATCCTTACCCAAGGATTTAGGCAATCCGGTGAT
This sequence comes from Larix kaempferi, assembly GCA_027924585.1. Taxonomy (NCBI): domain Eukaryota; kingdom Viridiplantae; phylum Streptophyta; class Pinopsida; order Pinales; family Pinaceae; genus Larix; species Larix kaempferi. The sequence goes on from BSBM01000458.1 coordinate 29,468,297, forward strand.
GAAATCCATGGAAATACTGTCCCATTTTTGCTCCGGAATGGGCAATGGTTGTAATAGGCCGGCTGGACATGTAAGTTCTGATTTGTTTTGTTGACATGCTTTACATTCATTCACATACTTCTGAACATCTTCCTTCAGCCCCTTCCAAAAAAATCTTTGCCTCAACTGTCTATAAGTTTTGAAGATCCCCGGATGGCCCGCTAGTGGGGAATCATGTGCTTCTTGCAAAAATCGGTACTTGAGCTTGGAGTTATGAACTAAATAAATTCTTCCCTTATAATATATCAGCCCATTCAAAATCCTATAATTATCATCCCCTTTGATTCCATCCAACACATCACAAGCAAATTTGTCTTTGGCATATTCAACTAGTAGCATGTTTTTCCAATCCTTGGCAATATCCATGAGAGAAAAAGAAGGCCTTCTTGACAAAGCATCTGCTACTATATTATTCTTTCCTTTGACATATTCAATATCAAAATCATAAGCTTGAATCTTGCTTACCCACTTTTGTTGCCTTTCATTTAGATCTTTCTGGGTGAGAAAGTGTCTTAGACTATTGTGGTCAGTTTTCACCACAAACTTGCTGCCCACCAAGTATTGTCTGAATTTGGCCAATGCATGCATAATGGCCAGCATTTCTTTATCATAAATGGAGTAAAGTTTTTCATGAGGCTGCAACTTTCTGCTCTCAAAGGCTATGGGGTGTTGGCCTTGCTTTAGGACAGCCCCTATTCCTCCACCTGAAGCATCACATTCCACAACAAAAGGTTTAGTAAAATCAGGAAGTGCAAGTATGGGACAACTACTCATTACCTCTTTCATTTTTTGGAAGGCCTTTTCAGCCTCTTCATCCCACTTGAAAGCATCCTTCTTAGTCAAATCAGTGAGTGGAGAAGTCAACTTGGAGAATCCTTTCACAAATTTTCTGTAGTAGGTGCATATGCCAATAAAGCCTCTCAATTCGGTAATATTTTTTGGTGATGGCCATTCCAAGATAGCCCTGATTTTTTCCATGTGTACCTTCACTCCTTCTTGCCCAATAATGTGCCCAAGATACAGTAGTTCTTTCATTCCAAATTCACATTTTGATAATTTAGCAAATAAGGACTCTTCTTGCAAGATTTTCAACACAATCTCTAACTGCTGCAAATGCTCTTCCCATGTTTTACTGTAAATGAGAATATCATCAAAGAAAACCAAAACAAACCTTCTTAGTTGCTTGCAAAATATCCTATTCATACATGCTTGAAAGGTGGCTGGAGCATTTGTTAACCCAAAAGGCATGACAAGAAATTCAAAGTGGCCAAAATGACATCGAAAAGCGGTCTTTTGCACATCTTCATCTTTCATTCGAATTTGGTGATACCCTGATCTAAGGTCAATTTTTGAGAAGTATTTGGCCCCATGCAGCTCATCCATGAGCTCATCAATCCTAGGAATAGGATACCTATTCTTTATAGTCTTTTTGTTCAAGGCTCTAAAATCTATGCACATTCTCAATGTTCCATCTTTTTTCTTCACTAGCACAACTGAAGAAGCATAAGGGCTAGAGCTTGGTCTAATGAGTCCCAACTCTAGGAGTTCTTGGATAGCTTTTTCAATCTCATCTCTAAACCTTTTAGGATGTCTATAAGGTGGTATCTGAATGGGTGAAGTACCCTCCTCCAAAACAATACTGTGCTCAACCCCCCTATCCGGTGGCCTACCATGTGGAAGGTCTCTAAAAACCTTTTCATATTTTTGCAAGAGTCTCTCTATCTCCTTTGGGTGTTTGACAATATTTATAGTTGGCTTGGGAGATGTAATATGACATTCAGCAGCCCATTCTATATCCCCATGCCTCAATATAGATCTCATGCTATTGCAAGTCACTACTTGATTTGGATAAGTGTGTTGCCCTCTCACAACTCTTTGTACTCCTTTTGAATCTTGGAATTTCATTTCGGGAATTTGATAATTTACTGTATGCTCTCCTATTGAATACAACCATTGCACTCCCAAAACCACATTAGTATCAGCAACATCAACCACATAAAAACTATCAACAAAAGTATAGTTACCTACGGTGACTTGCAGCTTTGGAACCCATGTTTTGCATTGCATTGTGTTGTGACCGGGAATGACAACTGTGAAGCCATCAAATGGTTCAATAGGTATCTTTCTTTTCTCTACCATCTCTGCATCAATGAAGTTATGAGTGGCTCCTCCATCTACCAAAACTGAATTTCTTTGTCCTTGTACCACACCTTTGCAGCGGATAGTATGATAGCGAGGTACTGCTGAAAGCACTGCCATTCTTGCTTTGTCCGGTGAAGGCTGATTTTCTTCTTGTCTTTCCTCTTCTACTGCTGTCTCATATGCCTCTTCTTGATCTGAAATATGTCCATCTTCATCCATGCCCCCATCATACCCCTCATTATCAGAAAATACTTCTATGTATTGAGCCTTTCCTTTGGTACATTTGTGCCCCGGTGTCCATGGTTGGAAGCATGTGAAGCATAGTTTCTTTTTTCTAAGTTCATCCCTGTTTAGTCCCTCTTTTTTATTCCTCTCAAATGACTCTCTTTGCCAAGGTTTCTTATCATATCCATCCCTTTTCCAAGGTTTCTTTTCAAATTTATAGCTAGGCTTAGGAGGAAATCTCGTTCTAGGAAGCACATTCTGGAGATCCCTAGTCAAGCTCATTGCATCTTTTAATGTAGTTGGCTTGTGGGATTTGACCAAACCTCTTAAGGGTTCAGCCAAACCTTCAGTGAACAGCAATACTAATCTTCCCATAGATACATCAGCCACCTTGACTGATAATTTTTGAAAGTCCAACATATATTCAGTAGGGGACCCAGTTTGCTTCAATTGAGCTAGTTCTTTGAAAGGCAATTCTGGATCTTTTTGTTCAAATCTTTCTAGTACCCTGTCAACAAATTCTCCATATGTTTTAACCTGATTATGACCCAAGGTTTTCATCCCATGAAACCACCATTCATTGGCATCTCCTTCCAAATGCAAAATGGCCATTTTTAATGCATCCTCTTCCAACATAGGATTCAGCTGAAAATATACATCCAATTTTTGCACCCAAGTGTTAGCAGAATTTTGAGAAGAACCATCAAAAGTAGGAAGTGACATTTTTCCAATAGCACTATTTAATTCTTTGTTTTGGAATGGACTCCTATTGTCTCCCTTCCTATTAATCTTTTGCATAGCATCAATGTAGTCACTGAGTGGTACACCTCTTTTACACTCTTCATTCAAATCATTCCAATCATTTACTAGTTTCTTGTAATCCAATGCAAGATTGGGCTCTTCTTTGGGTGTGAGAAATTTAGGTGCCGTATGCCTTTGTGTGCTTTGAAATTCATCAGGTCTATTATGAGGTCCTGTACTTGAGAAAATATGCTCATTCCCTTTCATCTTTTCCCCTGAGTGTGAACCGCTATTATCTCCTATTATCCCTTTGCTTTGAAGCTGGCTAATCAACAATTCAAATCCTTGCAACAATTTATCACCTATCCTATCCATGTTTTCTGAAAGTTTAGAGAAACATGGATCTAAGGTTGCAATAAGTTCCTCCTTATGTTTTAATTTGTCATCCTCCTCTCTACCCATGGTTTCAGCAAAAGACTCCTCTTCTTCTACTACCTCTTCTTCAACAAAAACCTCTTCAACTACTGGTTCAAAGGGTGGTGGATTATTCTTTTGAATTCTTGTTAGGACCATCAGGTGCCAAGAACATGCTCTGATACCACTTGTAATATCCCTTTTTCAAATTTTATTAAAATGCCAATTTTTCAACTTTTTCCCCAATTTCGACCTTTGACTAGTTTAACTGTTTTGACCTCCAAATCATCCCAAATGCTCCCAAATCTTCTGTATGAGTGTATTAATGGTATTTAGAATTGAATATCAGGTTCAGGGATGTTTTATGGACCTCCAAATACTGCTGCAAACTTGATTTGTATTCTGATCAATATAGGTAATTTTGACTAGTAATTTGTGCATCAAATCCCCCCCGGGTAACACTGAAAATGGCCTTCCAAATGCCTCCAAACTCCCACAAATTTATGAACAGAGGTATATAATGTGTTAAGTATGTTATTGAGGTCTCATATGCACCATTAATTGATTTTTACTACTGTTATAACTCTCTCACATTCAACAGCAAAAACCCCCAATTTGACCCTTGGGGAAATGGCACTATTTCATCTCCCAATACAACTAAACTGAGTAAAAATGCTTCAAATGCTCAAGTACAGTACATGAAACTTGTAGAATACATCCATGGCATTATATTGATCACAAATATATCAGAGAATCATCCATCCATTCGAAATAATCAACATTATAGTGTCATACATCAATGCATTGGGGAAATGGACATTGTTTGCTCATTAATCAATAGTTTTGCATACAACCAGTGGGTATTTCGACCTGAGACTTTCTGAATATGAATAACAGAGGATATGAATCTATTACAATCATAAATATATAATGAGAAGCTCTCTCAAGAAGCACAAGTGCTCACCAAAAACGCCCTCCCTCAAGGAGCATGAATATGCCTTCAAAACTGGAAACGGTGGAGAGAAAGTGCTGCACTAAACCAAACCATGAAACTTCCTGTAGCTGATACCTGCAAATACAAACTCCATTAAAGCACCATGAAAGACCTGATTGGCCTCTCCAAACACCAACTTGGATGGGAATCTTTCACCCTCGAAATTGGCTAAGGCAAGAAACTAGTCATCCACTAGCTCTCTCTTCACAAATGAAATTTTTCTCAAATCATCAAAAGCCATTCTCATACTTGATTTCTACATTTTATAACCAACATTAGCCTTCAAGGGGTCGAAATCCTCTCAATAGATTCAATAATTTTCCATTTAGGAAATATTCCTCATTTGCCACTTGTCTCCTAGTTCCAACCTTCCATCTTCTCCCAAATTCGAATTTGAGTCTCTTTGGATTCCTCCAACTCCATGAGCGCCTTCCTTGAGCCTATTTTTGGGGCTGACATGTCATAATGGTCAGGTGTAAGAAGTCAGGTCTGAATTTTGTCATAAATGTCATAGATGCTTCATTATTGTTGTCATAAAACTAGGGAATCTAGCCCAAGTGTCCACTAGTCTCCAATTTGACTCTTCCTCTCCCATGGAGGTTACTATTCCATCCCATTTCGACCTAAGATTCTCAATGCCATGTTTTATGACTTACCAACTCACCCAAGAGTGTTCACCTTCCCATGAATTCGAATTGGCAAGAGAGAGCTGCCATGTGTCATTGAAAAATCAAGCTAGTGTGGGTCCCACCACCTCCATATGTCTCCAAAACCACTTGCCACCTAGAATTTCTCTTGAATTTATTTATTCATCATATTTATTAAATACTTGAACCCTTCTAATGTCTAAATATCATTTATTAGCTTCCTTATTACCATCCCACATGTTCCCATCCAACCTAGGAAACTAGTAGGATTGATGGGATTGTCTTACTATGCACTTATTTGAATGGGGACATTACACTTGGAGACTAACACACGAAAAAGCAACCCCCTGGAGTCTTCTTATCGCTTTCAGACTCTCTAAAATTGAAAGCAACCATGAGCATGAACTGTCCTGGGCTCGTACAAATCCACATGACAGTACCATTCCATTATTTCAGAGTCTTCTTATCGCTTTCAGACTCCTTAAAATTGAAAGCAATCATGAGCATGAACTGTCCTAGGATCATATAAATCCACACGACAGTACCATTTTACACACACTTCTTCTAGTTCCTTAACCCATGAAGAAGTCCCCCCGCGCCTTCTGGCACTATGATCGATCATCTCAACAGCACCCCCAATCAGGTCACCTTTGTTCAGAGTAGTCTACAGTCTCCTGCCATTTTATACCAGCTTGAGTATCCCTCATCCCAGTCACTATCCTTGATCCATGACAGCTATGATCCCTTTCCGACTTGTCAATTTCATATGCTGCCCGATCGTCCCCACCATCATACTCTGAACAAAGGAAGTTTGAGTCCACCCACTCTACTTTCCCAGTTATCCCCCCATAGTATGTCAGTCCTACCATCAGTACTCTCACACTTCGGTTCTCCACCTCGTGCTCCTATTAAGGAAACATCATTGCCTTGCTAGTTGCAGGTCTCCCTCTGTCGACGACAGCCCCTCTATTCCAGAGGAAAGACCCAGAGGTCCCTGCGCCTTGGACCCATCACCATCTGTGGTGAGTTCCTACGGACCATTTTGAGAGGTGTCATCATTGCCTCTCCAAGTGGTTGTTTCTCACATGCTCGACTTCAACACCTTGATCGCATCGTTGAGAATTGCGCAGGGTATATATCCCTTCAGTTATTGGTCGAAGACCCTGGATTTTCCCCAACTCTAGCACATTGGTGAGTCACTTCGGAACACCCATTTATATGTTCCCGTGGATGTCCAGGTTGCATTGGCAATTGTATTCGAAAGCCATCCAGTTATATGCTTCCTTGAGTACCCAGTTCAGTTCCAGTTCAATGTACCATTGAGAGTATGACCCCTTGTCACTATGATCCAGCAGCTCATCAGTTCCTCTAGTACTACACTTAGTAGCACTGTTGTCATTCTAGTGTATCAGTCCTTCAGCTCAGACATGGTCAGCTCAGCAGTATGTCCCATATTTGTGTCTCCTCTGGACTCTTATGATGTACACAGTGGTTCTCTATGTATCCTACAAGTCCCCCTTTTCGGGCCTCACAGTCATTTTTTATGTATCTTGATACGAGCATGGGTATGCCCACCTCGTCCATATATTGAGATTCTTCCTCATTCATTATTTGAGGCCATGTATATGTTTCAGGTCCCCATATTTTGGACCCCATTGTTATTATTGTTCTATATCTTGATACGAGCATGGGAATGCCCACCTCGTCCATATGATCAGATTATTCCTCATCCATTATTGAGGTTATGTACTTTTAGTTTTTGCAGTTGGTTCGGGACCGTTGTTCCGGGCTCCAGTTTGTTTCTAACCTTTTCCACACCCCAGGAAAACCATACAAGACTTATGATGTCTATTGGCCATACAATGAGCTCCTGCCCTCACATATCAGGGGGCAATCTGTTAACACCCAAAAAGTGCTCACTACCTCATCTACCCCATTACATGACTCATTTGTCCATATTTCCTACCATATTTACCTTCAAAACCTTAAAATCCCATTAAAAAGCCTCCAAAAGGCTAAAAAACCCCTTTTCCCCCCAAAATTATCCAAAATTCCTCCAAAATAGCAAAAACCCTCTAAAAAGGGAATAACAAATACAAAAAAAGAGGAAAAAGAGGAAAAAGAAGAAAAAAGGAGAAAAAAACCCTATACAGCTGACCTAAACCATATGGTTCCCAAAACCATGGGCCAACACTCCACCACTAAAAACCTATAAATAGGTGATGGAGACCCCTCATTTCATATCCACAGTCAAATACACCCTTACTCTGCCAAAATCACTCTTGAAACCCTAGCTCAGCCTTGAGCTACTTTCACCCTTGAGTGCTCCTTTTTGACCATTTCCACCCTTTGCAGAAAGAGAAGGAGCAAAGATGGAGTTTGGAGCAACCCTCTTGGACCATTGCAAGAACTTCACCAACCTTCACATTGGAGGTATAATCTTTAATACAAAAAACCATTTCTATTTCTTGTCTTTTATGTTTCATGCACATGTTTAGAATAATTTCCATTTTAATGTATTGTCTTTCATTTACTGTTTATTGAACTGCTACTAAGGAGTCCATTCTCCTTAGTAGGTGCTCATTTGCACAAGCTAGGGTGAAAACCCTAGCTACAATCAGGGCCCCATCCCGAACAAAATCCATGTGGTGGTTTACTCTCTAACATCCCAAAAATATCTCAACCAACGATCTCGTGGGATGAATGCAGGGTTAAATGACAGGCTGAATGCGACTGGTTGTTTACAACTTCAATACGTGTCCAATTGAAGATTCGCTTTGAGATCCATAACCTGCAAGATAAAACATAGTCACCACATAAGTCAAATAAACATCAATAAATCATAATATAACAATCTTTTACCCAAATTCATATGATGTGTAAATAAACGCATACCTGCTCCATTTGACGGTCTGAATGGTGAAGAGAGTGACTTAGGACACCAAAAATAGTGAAAGAAATGCCAATCAGAGTGCATTTGATATTCAAAAATGGTGACAAAATTGGACACCAACAGGGCTCGACAGGGAAAGTGCTCAGGCACCAGGCTAACAATTGAGTAAGCGGGAGCCGACACAAGGCTCAAGCAACAAGCAGGATGATGCAATGCAATCACAACTTGATATAAATGGGGGATTCCTTATGGGAGATGGCCAACATAAGACAAAGTAGAGTATGAGTCTTTATCGCAAAGTCATGGCGTAACTACAAAGGACTCCCGATATTAAGGACAAACAATGGCATGGGCACCAAAATGCAAATGGGGTTCTAACTAGGGTACCCATGTTCGGAAAGGCCCTACCACCACATAACGACACTTCTATAACAATGTGAAGGCTCCATGTCGATTTAGAAGCGGGGTCACACCTAGGGTTTATGTAAATGGTCAAAAGGTCAAATGTATAATGCATGTGAAAATGACATCTAACCTATATGCCAGGTGTGAAATATACATGTTGTAGGCACAAAACGATCAAAAACAATTCTCGCTGAAGAAATATGGTAAAAAATGCTACTCCAAGACATTATATTAGTCCAAAACAGCGTAAAACGGTGAAAATTATAGACAAGTGGGTTTTCAAATTTATAAATAGTAATAAAAAATTACAATTTACAATTCATTTTCACTATTCACCCACTTTGAATTTTTTGGTTAGTTTTTACCTCGAAGCTCAATCGCTGATTCTGGGAGCTATGGGCATCTGTTCATCGAGCTGTCTAGAGCAGGTTAGTAGTCTCATCCATACCTTTCATTTGATTGTTTTTATTTGAATTTTCAGTGGTCCAATTTTTTAAATGGCTAATCCCTATTTGGTCACGGTGGTACCCATGGGCTACTAGCATACGGTTAGTGGGTAGGGCTAGGTACTCATGGTCAGTGTATGAGTTGACTGCAGGTACCCGCCTCTGTGAGCTAATTAGCCCATGGGTACGGCCGTGGAGTTTGTTTTTTAAATAAAATTGACTAAACTATTGGTTTCTCTTCCTCCAGGATGGTTCTATAATGGAGAGAAAGGGAACATGACCTTGTGGATGAGGCCATCCGCAATTATTTTCCTGCACAACAAGCTTTACAAGCATGTGGGATTTACAAATTTTGGAACATAGGAGGTTTGAGGGCCCAAAACCTATTGCTCCGTCGTTTGATAGATTACTGGGACATAGATGCACAAAACTTCAACCTGGACTGGCAAATAATTTCCTTAGAGGTGGATGATATCTATTTCATTACTGGTTTGTCCCGTCGAGGTGAAGTGGCAAGCCTTCGATCTCATTCTGTGGGTGGTGGGATCACCATTCCCGACTACATTGAGTGGTACTGTCTTCCCAATACTCGGATAGTGGGGAGTCAGGTTCCCATTAGATCCATAGTCGATCTGAGCATGAAGGTTATAGTGTCTACCCTTGTGCAAATTACAGGTTCGGTAGCACTTCACCAGGCTTCAAGGCCAGTGATGTTCTATGCCTCACAGTGCATGCGGCCCATGGTATATGACTAGTGCACAACGTTACTGGGGTCCATGAAGGCCCAGTTAACGGAGTGCAAGCGAGGGGAGGAAAAAAAAATTGGATATGGCAGTATCTTATGTAGTTTCTTCTTTGAGCGAGTTTCGAGGCTCAGTCCAAGGGTTGAAGTCCCTCCTCATAGTCTCCGTGACCTAGCCCTTACTTGGTGGGCATAGGTCTTGACGCGACAGGGTGAGGGCCGGCAAGAATCACCATACACAGCTGAGTTCTTTCACTGGTGGGACTGACAGGCCATAGCTATAGATGACTACCCCTATGCAGGGATAGACTTCTGTTAGGATCGTGACATGCTGCTTCCACCAGGAGCAGCGTTTGGAGACATCAATGAGTTACTCTTTTTATGTTTTTTTTGTGTGTTAAATTTTTTGGATTTTTTACTATAAATGTGAATGCAAAAATCTTTTTGGGGGTAGTATCACCTATTAATATTTCACTGTTTTCTCGCAGACAAGGGTCCAATAAGACCACAGGGCTTCCCGAGACATCATCGACGGGGCAGGGGTGATGAAGTAGTGGGTGTTGTAGCAAAGCGCACACTAGGGACTGTGCAGGTCAACCTATCATGGATGACCAACAAGGTACCAGGTATAGAGATAGCGCAGCTACCAGAGGATATGCAGCACCATGTGGTGGGGGGTACCGAGCAACTGGATGTGACTACTGCAGTGTATATCTAACACAGTACACTATTACTATCAAACGCATCCTGCCGAGGCGGCAGCTAGGCCTCCTCATAGGGATTATACATCTCAGAGTCCTATTTTTGTATCGATATGTATATTTTTGAGGGCTATGGGCTCTAGTTTTGTATTATGACACTACCATTTTTGGACATATTATTTATAAAAAACTATGGTTCTCTGGTTCTACTATATGTGTGTATGTACAAATGTATGAATGTGTATTTTATTTGTGTGCTTCATTATGAATGTGACAAATTCCAATCTAGGACATATTTAGCATATGCATCAGATATATGATTAAAACTTCTCGAAACATGAATGTATGTAATGGAAACAAAATGTCGTTCCAAGAGTCTTACCCTTAAGAATTTTCATAGTAATGTAGGATCCCTCACACGGTACTGACCATTCAACTGAGACACAATTAGTTGTGAGTCCAAGAGGACTTCTAAAAATTAGATACCATGTGAAATAACATCCCGAAGTAGCTCAATCATGGAACTATACTCAGCCACATTGTTAGATGTAGGACCAAGAAAAGCACCTCCTGAGGACACAAATAGGCGGTTAGGTGAATAAATAACCCAGGTAGCAGAAGCAAGCTGCTGCATATGAAGGCTAGCACCATCCACAAATCATAAGAACATAGGAGATTCTACTGACATCTGTCAATCAAATAGAAGCGAACCAGTAGACCCGAAAACCAAAAAAAATATAAACTATGTACATAAGCAACTATACAATAGTATACAAAAGTATTAGCTCGAACTAGAAGTTAAAGCGTAATACCGCTTGAGGTAGAGCCCATTTCTAGGCTCCTTCAAGACATTCCCCTCATAATCTTCTAATTCATAGGCTCCTTTTTCAAGGACACGCCTCACGATGTAAGGACCGTGCCACATGGGGTTAAAATTTCCTGCCCCAAGGGGTTCTTTAGCTTGGTCATATAAGAGGACCAAGTCACCTTCAACATATTGCCGGGGACGGACAAACCTATTGTATGGAACCTTGACATGACGTTTATTGGAATCTATAGCCATGGCGACATCTCAACACTGGTCGTCAAGCTACTCAAGGTGGATTAAACGTTGCTCAATACCCGACGTATCAGGGAGGAGCTCTATGGCCATTTTTAGTGAAGGGATTTCGCATTCAATCGGTAAAATAGACTCCACACCGTGTACCAGCTGAAATGGTGAGAACCTAGTGGCAGTCTTGACAGCGATTTGATACGCCCACAAAGTAGGATATAACATAATATGTCAGTTGTTCTTGCTTTGTTGGATGGTACATTGGAGAATGGTCTTTAAAGACTTATTGACTGCTTCAACCTGACCATTCGCTTAGGGGTAGTAAGAACATGAGTGTTCTTGACGAAACCCAAGCTTGAGTGACAAATACGCCATCATTTTGTTCTGAAAGTGACTGCCATGGTTTGTGACAATCTCTTTCGGAATACCGAACCAAGTAATGATCTGATTGAATACAAAATGGGATGTTGTAGCACCAACGACTTTTATGGTAGGCATGGCCTCAGCCCATTTGGAAAAGTAGTCCACGGCCTCTATGATATGGTGATGCCCCCCAACCTAAGTTGGTTTGCAATCCATGTAAACCACCCCCCACTTGGTGAAGGGATCGATGGTGACGACCGGATGAAGGGGCACTCGATGCAAGTGTATATTCCGAGAAAACACCTGGCAAGGGTGACATCTCTTCACAGCATTGATACAATATTTAAATATCGAAGGCCAAAAGTAACCAGCTCACATAATACGTTGGGTTGTAGCAAGCTCAGATAAGTGCCTGCCACACGCCCCAACATGGCAATCATTAAGCACACGCTTCGCTTCTTTGTGAGTCAAGCAACGATGGAGAATAGAATCCTTTCCTTGATGATACAAAGTGTCACTGACAATAGTATAATCTTTAGCGTGGTGTTTCACACGTCGTCACTCATCTCGTGAATAATGCGAAGGAAACTTCAAAGTTTGGAGATATACGATGATTACCCCATACCAAGGGTCCTCTGATGAGATAAGAAATAAGTGTTCATCCAAAAAGGAATCTTCATGGAAAACATACTCATCAAGTCGCGGAAGGTCTGACATAAGCTCAGCAAAAACCAAGGATTTCACCGACATTGCCGAAGCAAAATTGAGATCAAACTCCTGAAGGATCACAATCCATTTATTGTATTTCCCCCCTATAAGACGTCGTGATAGCACGAACTGAAACGGATTGATATGCACTATGACTGTGTTCTTCCTAAGCATGATATAGTGTCATAATCGTTGGACTGCATGAACAGTCGCAAGTGCCAACTTTTCCACGTGAGTATATTTCAGCTCAATGTCTACTAGATTTTGACTAAGGTAATAGATCACATGCTCCATGAGCACATCATCAACCTGAACTAATACCATGCCAATCGTCTCTTGAGACATAGCCACATAAAGTATTAAATCTCTCGCAAAGTTGGGTGGACTAAGCAAAGGGGCTAATACCAAAGCTTTCTTAAGAGCATCAAAAGACTATTGGGCTCGCTCATCCCAAATAAACGGTGTGTCTTTCTTCAACAAGCATACGAAACCTTTGGTAATACTAGCATAATTCACTACAAAGCGACATAGAAAAGTAGCTCTCCCTTGGAGGCTCTGAAGTTGTAACAAGTTGCGCGGAGGAGTCAATCGAAGTATTGCCTCAACTTTAAGAGGATCGACTCTAATACCCTCTTTCGAAACTATGAATCCTAGAAGGCGACCTGTCCTCAAAGCAAAGATGCATTTATTGGGATTCAATTGAATTTTGTAGCGTATACATCGTTCGAGAATCAAACGGAGATGCTTGGGGTGGTCCACTCTCTTGCGAGAATGGCGAGCAAGATCATCCAAGAAAACCTCCATTATACGTTTAAGGTCATGAAAGGCATAGGTCATGGCATGTTGAAACGTATCTTCGACATTTTTAAGGCCAAAGGGCATTTCCGGTACACAAATGTACCCTAAGGACAAATGAAAGCCGTCTTATGTTGGTCATTGGGTTTGATTTGAATCTGGTTATACCCCAAAAAGCCATCCATGAACGAAAAAACTTTGCTTCCCACACAAGCATCGAAGATTTGATCTATGAATGGAGTGGGGAAATTGTCTTTCGGACATGCACAGTTCAGGTCTCTAAAATCAGTGCATACACAGATTTTTCCTTGCTTCTTATCCACAGGAACGGGGTTTGACACCCATTTGGTAAGGGGAACGGGGTAGATAAAACTAGCCTTGAGCAGTTTCTCCACCTCTGCCTTGATAGCGGCTACCTTCCTAGGGTTAACAGCACGAAGACGTTGTCGAACTAGTTTAGCATGAGGATATGTTCTAATCTCATGTTCAACAATACTGGGGTCTATTCCTGGCATCTCCTCATATGACCAGGCAAAAGCTTCCCGAAGTTCTGTAAACAATTCGGTGTAAATGGAAACCTCCTCAGAAGAGCAATCATCACTGATGTAAACGTTCTCAATCTTTCCAGGAGTGAGAGAGATGTTAATCGGTATAGTCAGGGAAAGATTAGCCATGTTCCCCTCTACGTAAATCCCATGTGAAACTAGAGGAGCCACAGGGTGACCAACCATCTCGGCAAGAGTTGTCCTAAACTCTTCTTGCTCGGCGAGATCGAGGTTGGGAAGAAAATAAGAGTGATGATGCATGTCCTCCCAAGGTCTCTCACTACCACACATGGCCTCGATAATAGCTTCATCTAAAGGTAAAGTACCATCAAGGAAATCGTGTGAACAAGATGAGTCGACTGCCCATTCCGGCAGCATAATGAGATTTTCCTCCTCTGTCCGTGAAGAGGAGAGATCTGGCTCTGCAGTGACTTGTTGAATATCATGATACGCAAGCTCAGTAGCAGACAATGGCATAGCCATTCCAATGTGCACAATGTCTCCAGACGTGGAATTCATGGACGGTAAGGTCCACAGATCATCGAAATATGAAGTCTGGAACGAAACATTATGCAATGGAGGAGATGCATTGTCGGAAATGGTTCCAATAAAATTAATGGGTGAATGGAAATCATAATATCCCATTAATGAAGGGTACAATCTGACACCCATGTTCCCAGTTGCCGGCTGAGAATCTGTAACTTGCGGGACTACTGATCCAATGGATGCTGGAATAAGGACTAACAAAATCCAGTTGGTTGAATATCACAATATTTCCTTCGCATGGAAAGCAAATAACTCTGAACACAATAGACGTGACCGCTTTCATAGCGTACATCCAATTCCTACCCAGGAGAAGGTTGTAGTCGATGGGTGCATCAACCACCTCGACTTCAATAGGTACGGATTTCCCAACCAAGTGGACAACAAGGAAAGGAAGAATCCCATGCGGCTTAAATGACCGACCATCAAATGCAGTGAATGTGGTCCTAGATGTGGATAAGGGAGGAGAGCCAAGAGCTTTCCAACAAGATAAAGACATTACTGACGCAGAAGTGCCTTCATCAACCACCATTCTCTTGACGAAATTTTGAAGGCACTCCACATGGATTTGAAAATCCATGTGATAAGGTAAGCGAGGTTGCACGTCAGTAGTATCAAACTTGATAACGTTGGGACTTCCCCCATCCTGAACTCCTAATGCACTCAAAAGGGAATTCCTTTGAGAAGGACACGCCTGTAAAACTTCAAGAGCCGACATGGCACACGGAGTTTGGCCCAAATATTCTACAATGGAGTAGTTCTGGGCAGCTCGAGCATTGGGATTATGCGTAGAGCGCTTGAGAACACCTTTTGGTATTTGCATCATAGTAGAGGGCTTCTCGATATGCAAGGAAGTATTAGGAAGAGGGGGAGGCTCATTCCCCATATTCGGTTGTGGTGCACCATAATCACGTTGACGAGTAGCAACACTAACCTCTGATTGGACCATATTCACACATCCATAGCCACTAGTATTGGAAGAAGAGGTTGTAGTCTCATTAGGTCCATAACCAATAGTGGGAGCATGTGAAGCCATGTTATGATGGTGTGGAAGGGGATATTTCAACACAGCTGGGCTTTGTACGAGATGCTTCGATGCTTCTTCGATTCGAGGACACAAGTGAGTAAGATTATCTTCCCCACAAAGCTTGCAAGGAAATTTCACCTTACGCCTAGGTTTATGGTCCCCACCATCATTTTCTCCTTCCCGAGGAGGGTTGGCGTTCTCTTTTCGAGGGGTATTGCGATTACTATTATTGTTCCCATTGTTTCCACCCTTATAGTTTTTTCTCCCCTTCTTCTTACCACCAGGTTGTTCGTTACTCGATGGGTTCATCGATTGCACAGCATGTACATCAAACGATGGGGTGGAAGTGGACAAGGTGTGAACCTGTCCGGGAGTAGACTGGTTAAGCGACAAATTTTGCATTTGATTAGCAACCAAATATACGGGTCGAGTGATTGTAGATCCCACAATGCCATCGGCATGCGGTCCAGGAACTGACTTGGGCTCATGTCGTGTTCGCGGTGCATCAGGAATGATGTCATACAAAATTCCATACTGAGAATATAATAAATCTAACTGCTGGACTTTTAAGATGGCTTGTTCCTCAGTCACAATGTTGAACATCGAAACATCCTTAGCAATATATGGAAGTAAAGACTTGGGAAACCATTCCAACAGAAAATCTGGAGGAATGTTGGCTTTCACTAACCTCTTCCATTGATGCCACTCTTGAACATGGTCAGAAATATGTGTGGCCTTATTTTGGCGGAAGGTAGACAAAAGTTCAATACCAGTATCATAACGAACCGAAAACTGGAAATGATCCAAGAAAACCAAAGCTATCTCATTGAAACCCCTTTAAGTGCCCCCAGGCAACTCGACATACCACTTCGCGAGTGCCCCCATGAGGGTGCATTGAAATAGTCTCAAACGAACGGAATCGTGATTCAACAAGTTGGATGAGCACCAAAGGTGAAAGGTCGTGATGTGGTCACCCGAATCCTCACCACTCTTCCCCTCAAACTTGGGATTTTCCGAAGGGAGTTTGATAGGGACTAGAGGCCAACTAGGATCGTGACACACTGGATCATTTGTGAGCTTCGAAAGATCTAGAAGGTTCAGCTGAGCAAGGAACGGGAGCTGCGGCTGGAAAGCTTGATTATAAGCTCCCATAAAAGGTTGATTATAAGGACCCAAAGGATAATATGGGACATAAGCTTGACCATGACCATTAAAATGATGATTATATGGACCTGACTGACCATAAGCTTGACCATTGCCATAAGTTTGATAACCTCCTCCAACCTGACCCGTGTGAGAGTAAGTAGGTATATATGCATTTTGAGCATCGTATTGAGGTGGGTTGTAATGAGAGCCAGCACCGACTGTATTATAGTAAGGGTTACCACCATAATTATGGGGCATATACATACTATTCGTAGCGGGAACCATGTTGTAATGACCATAATTATAAGGTATGTTCCCACCCCCTACGTAAGAATTATTAGTAGCGTGAGCAGTCGTGTGGTGACCATAAGTATGAGATGCATTCCCAACCCCAACATTGGTATTACTAGTAGCAAGAATGGTGGTGTTGTGACCATGAGTATAAGGTATATTCCCACCTCCTACATTAGCATTACTAGTAGTGGTGGAAGACGTAAAAGTATATGGTATGTGTCCACCCCCGTTATTAGGAGGATTGTTAACATTCGCAAAAGTGGTCCTCAGTTGACGGGTAGAGGCATGTGTATTGTAATGTGGATGGCAAGTCTTATTCCGAACAGTGTTCCTATTAGGATGGGTAGTCCTAGGAGGCGGCCTTCCTCCAACATTTGCATTGTTAGGAGGGATGTGATCGGTCCCCATACTATGTGTGTGAGTGGAAAATGTGGTGCCCCCGGCGAGGGTATTGCCCCCAGTGGGTGCAGTTTTTCTAACACCATGACTAGTGCCAGCATGACTACCAAATGCAGTACAAGGATCAACTGTGTTGTAATCAAGAATACCAAAAGAGAACGGGGGTAGCATTGGTCATAGGACCTGTGTCATCATGTAACTCGGGCATCCCATACCAGAAATCATGTGGATTCAAAGGATCGAACGGGTCATCCTCGGGTGGATCTGGACCAAACAAACTAGGTTGGGTCTCGGGTGGATCCGGACCAAACAGACTAGGTTGGGTCTTGGGTGGATCACCCCCCCACGCCTCTCTAGGAGTAGGGGTGTCTAAAGTGTGTTCGACTCTACCCGATGGAGTCGTAGGGATTTATCCTGTGCCCGAATGTGTAGTCATGAAGTCGGTACGATACGATTCATAAGAATCCGAAGACTCAAAGGGGGCCTTTCGGCATCCCCTATCAACACGGTGTGTAAGCTCGGCAGCTGGTAAACCAGCCAACCGATGGGATCGACGGAGAGAAGGACTCCGTGCCATGATATCTCTGGAGAGATAATAAAATCAAAGCATCCCCTAACGACCAAACTATCGATCAATAACAGAAAATCAAGAGCACACACCTAGAGAAACTACAGCCAAGAGCACAAAAACAGAGTGGCTAAATGAATTCCCTACACTACAGCCGGTATGTCTCACCTAGGAGAGGCTTGAGACTCCCAAACTATAGCCGAAGGTAACAGAATCAGTTATAAAGGTTCCCAGGCTTCACTACATGCAAAGGGCCAAGACCCTCTACAACAAACAACTATGTTGTCCAACCCCTATCTGACTCAGAATACGAACAATATAACCACTGCAAGCACCCTATGCAATACCTAGGTAAGGAAATTATGGTAACCGCAGTATAACCAATGCTTAGGGGGACAGTCACAAGTGGGATCCGTCGTATGGGAAGGGTAGCTAAGCCTAAAACTCAAAGAGGGTCAAATCCCCCAAGAGTCCCCAGATACGAACAAATCCTAAAAATATCTCCCACGTTTGGCCAGTATTGGAGGGCTATCTCCGCAACCAACCTCTCGTGATCTTGTGCTTAACTCTGGTCTGAGTAGAGCTTCTTGAGAACACCAATTTATACCATGGATTTCACCACTCCCTGGTCAAACACATAATGTTTCATCTAGTAGTCTTGGATTGTTAACTCACAATGATCTATTCCAAGACCCTAAACCTATGCTAGTTGGTGTACCCTATAAATAAAAATCGTTCTAATCAATTTTAATATTAAGTGTTAATTTTAAGTGGCTTTGATTACTCAAAGGATATGGTCTTGAAACTAATGATGTATATGACTCAATAGTATGCACAATCATCAAACTCTAGACTCATCTATCCAATAAAAACAATGCCACTAGAATGAAAATCAATCCAACGGTTTCGAAATAAAATGAAATTCTTTTATATTTTCAATGCACAAGTAGATCCTAGATGAAAGCACAAGAATTCATATGCAAAATGCAGTACATAAAAGTAATTTTTTTTTTGTATTTTCACTTATAAGCAAAAGGAAAATGCAAAACTATGTTTTTGTATTTTTCAATATAATGAAATGAAAAATGCAAGCGAAATCTACCTATTTGGTTAAAGAAATGCAGAGCAGATCACTAAGACAACCCGGCAATTCTCAAACAGTGATGTTCAGCCAATGTAATGAGCTAGAAAATAAAAAAAATGTGATAAACTAACAAGAATCAAAACAAAGAGAAAGAAGAGTTTTTGGTCATAAACAAGGCATGGAACAGTCAGGAACAAGGCCAAATAAGACTCAGGAACACTCGGAACCAACCCAACAACAACCAAAGGCCATAAACCAAACACCCTTAGAGTTGTACACTACTGTCGAAGAAAAAAAATGTGGGTACCTGTGGGCTATAATGCAGACATAGGTGGGTAGACGTGGGAAGAACTAGTCTCACCCGCATATAGGGAAAAGAAAATGAGTAAAAAAAGAGCCCAATGACCCAGAAAAAGCCTGTTTTCTATAGTGTATCCTAATGGCCAACCAATGGCATAGATACTTGACACACAAAAACTCTAAATAAGGACTAATGCCTAAAAATCCCCAAAAATGGATGTTCTCCCCAACGGAGTCGCCATTTCTGTTATGGAGAAAACTTCCTATGTCTTGGGGCAGACCACAATAGATAGCTGACTACCAGAAAATGACTCAATTCCCAATGCAATTCTATATAAATGACAATTCTAAGATAATGGAGAATATAACCAACCTCGATCCGGACGTTCGATGTAGATCCCCGTTGAAGCTTTCAATCTATGCACTTGAACCTGCAAAATAGTCTTGATAGCCAATACACAACAAGCGCATATAATATATGAAAGACATTAACGTCATCAATAGCAATGGTCCATGATATCATAAGTAAATGCAACCCAATGTAATATAAACAACATTCACAACATTAATGGATGAGAATATGAGTATTTCTATTAATAAATAATAAGAAGTACAATGTGATACGACCTCTTGCCGGCAACCAATCTGAACCAAGAACTGGGTCTCTCCACTTGTGCCTCCACCACTTCAATCCTCCATGGAATGGCAAACTCAAACTATGAAAGTAGTTTGGAAGGTGAACATAAAAGGTTCACAACAACAAGGATCAATGAGTGTAGACTCAAGATGTGGCAAAAATACACTAGATTTATCTTTCTCTCTCTTTCTCCTCCCTTCCATATGCCATATGTGCTCAATATATAGCCTTCCAAAGGTAAGTGAAAGGACACATTGAGACGTTTCGGGGCAAATGGAGGGCCAAATGTCACCCTAAGACCGCTTTTTGGGAGTAAAAAGTAATTTACTAGTGATTTTTACCATTTTACTTGTCACCCGCAGGCTATAATGGAACAGCTCGGGGGTACGCTGGGTAAAGTGGAATAGCTACCATACAGGAAGAAAAATAGGAAAATAAGTGTATCTAAAGGACATAATTCATGAGGCCATTGGAGTGGCCCAGGAAGGATTACACACTCTGAAAGTTTGGAAACAGAAGGGTGCTGTGATTAAGATTGATCTCTCCAAAGCATTTGATAGGGTTAGCTGGCTGTATATCCGGATGCTATTAACTCACCTGGGGTTCTGCTACGAATTTATTCGTTGGATTATGGCCTGCATCACAACGGTGAGCTTCTCTGTACTTATCAATGGTTCTGCTAGTCCTTTTTTCCATGCGGGAAGGGGTCTACGACAGGGATGCCCCCTCTCTCCGCTGCTGTTTCTACTTGTTGTTGAAGGAATCAGCCATTTTATATTGACTGCAAAAGCTGATGGCTCCTTTCGGGGCATATCCATATCACAGGTTCTGTTTATTACACATCTCCTTTTTGTTGATGACATCCTGATATTTTGTGATGGCACGCGACAGGATATTGATAAGGTGGTTGAAGGCATCCATTTATTGCAAATTGCAGCGGGTATGTTAGTAAATATTGACAAATCTTCTATCACATGCTTGCAATTAACTGAGCAGGAGATTCATAGATTGGCTAACATACTACCATATAGGAATATGGATATTGAGGATGGATTAAAGTACCTTGGCTTCCACCTGAAACCGAATGCTTATCTGAAGGCTGATTGGCACTGGTTAATTGCAAAACTAGAACTGCGCCTACATGGATGGAGTCACAAATGGCTCTCTCGGGTTGGGAGGCTAGTCCTGGTTAAATCAGTTTTGGAAGCAATTCCGGTGTATTGGATGTCTCTTGCTTGGATCCCCATTGGAGTACTGGAGCGGATCCGGAGGTTGTGTTTTGCCTTTCTTTGGAAGGGTAAGGGTGAGCATCGTGCATTGGTGTGGGTCAGATGGGGAATAATTGCTACCCCTAAAGCACTGGGAGGATGGGGGTTGAAGAATATTTTTCTGTTCGCAAAAGCCTTGGGGGCCAAAGTATATTGGCGTCTTATCCATACACATAGTCTCTGGACAAGAGTGGTATATCATAAATATATTGCCCCTCTTACTCTTCTCGAATGGATAAGGCTGGGAAATAAGTCGAGGACAAATTACTCTATGGTCTGGAAAGCGGTGGTGCAACATTTCTCTTTGGTCGGATCTGGATTAGTGTGGAGGATAGGTAATGGGCGTCTCCTACGTATTGGGTTGGACCCTTGGGTTGGCTGCAGGGGAGGTCATGTCCTTCCTGTGGCATTGAGGAATTATTTGGCCGCTCGCGGATGTAATTTCCTGGCTGGCATTGAGGATCCGGGTACATCTACACTATGGCATCAGGGGTGGATTTCAGCACAGCGACTGGAGATCTCTGCAGAATTGCAGGGGGCTTGGGTGGATTTTCTGTGGATATTACGACTTACTAATATTCGTTTGACCAATAGGGATGATGAACTTATATGGGATCACCATCCCTCGGGCATTTACACACCAAAGAATGGATATATCCAGCTGCAGGTGGAAATCCATAACAGGGAATTGGTGTGGTGGTGGAAATATCTGTGGAAGCTTAGGTGTTCGGGTAAAGCGAAATTACTCTTCTGGGCTATACTGGAAAATAAGGCACCTACCTGGGACATTCTACAAAAACGATTTCTCCAGGGTCCGGGAATCTGTCAACTTTGTAGGGATGCGGAAGAGACCATTGCCCATCTATTTGTTCATTGTCGATTCGCACAGGCTATTTGGGATGGCATTAGCAGTTACATGGATATTAAGACGCGGTGGAGGGGTGACTGTGTTCTGGAGGCGTTCGAAGGTTGGTGGACCATTAATAAGGCAAAACCATATCGGGCCTTCCCGTGTATATTTGCCTGGGGCATCTGGATAACCAGAAATTTGCTTATCTTTCATGACAGATGGGTTCCGCTGGAGTCCGTGGCAGCTCAAGCGGTGGCAGTCTTGCTACATTACCTGGCTCCTATACAGGCATCTAGAACTCGACCGGTGCGAGAGGAGATGATCGATCACTCCTTGCCGTGGGCCTACTTTGACGGCGCTTCAACTGAACATCATTCGGTGTGTGGAGGGGGGGCAGTCCTTCACAAATCTGAATCCCATTTTTTCCATCTTGTGGCAGGTTTGGGGAGCGGAACAAATAACTACGCAGAAATTATGTCTCTAAAATTGTTGATGTTATTTGCTCTTGAGCAAGGCTGTCTATCCCTTCAGATTTTTGGGGATTCATTGTTAGTTATCAACTGGGCTAAGGAGATAAATTCCTGTCATGTTATGGTACTATTACCCATTCTGGAGGAGGTGATCAGGTTAAAGACGTCCTTTAATCACATCACTTTTACACATATATACCGGGAGAGGAATGGGATGGCTGATCAGCTATCCAAGGTAGCGACGCAGCAGAAATTAGCTCATGGCACTTGGAGGATTACAATTCATTCACCTGAGGGAACTTTCAGCTATTATCACAGTCCTTTTCTTTGAAATTGAAGCAAAGATGTGAGAGATATGCAGCATTACATTGATGGTTACGTTCATGTAACAGTATTTTATGAAACCGGATTATGCGGTTGTTAGGACAGCAGTAATATTGTATAGACAGCAGTAATATGGGATCGATATGATGATAATAAGGGATAGAAAATATGTGACAATGTAGGGATCTCAGTGATCCTACTACATGTGCAGAATGTAATTTTGATCATCTATTTGAAATAAAATTACGATTTTTTCCGAGGAAAAAAAAAAAGGACATAAAGTGTATCTGAGTCAGTGAAATGGATCCTGCAGGCCAAAGAGTGTTGATGCTCACAAGGTGGAAAATTATGTTGTAACTACTCAAGGTGGAAAGATACATTGTGAAAAAGGGATTCTACTCATGTTATGGCCAATCAAATTTCGGTCGAGTCGAAATCCTTCATCCATATCCAAGTGGTCTGGTTTAAGATTCCCATCCCAGCTCCTGATGCCTTCGAGGAAGGAAACATGGCTAACATCTCTCCCACTATACAGGTCGATATTTTTGTCACACCTGGTATAGTTGAGAACATTATGTTAGGTGCCTCATGTACTCAAGAAGAAGTCACTAACTATAAGAAGCTCTTCAAAGAGTTCCTTGATGTTTTCACTTGGTCATATACTGAGATGCCTGGTCTTGACCCTGCAATTGTTGAGCACTGTGTTGATACGTTCCCTGACATCCTGCCTATCTTCCAAAAGCAACAGCCCATTCACCCCTCTAAATTACAAACTATGAAGGCCGAAATTGAAAAATTATGACAATATGGGTTCCTTTATCCCATTGCTTACACCACATGGGTGTCCAATCCAGTGTTGGTTAACAAAAAACAGGGCACCATTCGCGTCTATATTGATTTTTCGTGATCTAAATTTATCTTGTCCCAAAGACAACTTTCCTACGCATTTCATTGATCAACACGTCGATGCATGTGCGGATCACGAGATTCTATCCTTCATGGACTGTTTTTCTGGATACAATCAAATTCAAATTCGTAAAGAGGATCAGTATAAGACTGCCTTCACTACTCCATGGGGACCTTCTCCTATCGAGTTATTCCATTTTGTCTTAAAAATGTCGGTGCCACATTTCAGCGGTCCATGGCCTTTTGTTTCCATGACTTGGTCCATATTATCCTTGTATACTTGGACGACCTCACTGCTCGATCGAAGAAGTGATCTGACCACCTGGACAATCTCCGACAAGTATTTTTGCGTTGTCACAAATACATCATTCCCTTGAACCCCCTCAATTGTGTTTTTTGCGTTCCTACTGGCCGGTTATTGGGTTTTATTGTTTCCCAAAAAGGGATCACTATCGAACCCTTGAAGGTTGAAGCCATTCTTGACCTCCCATCCCCACGTACATTATGCCGATTACAAATCCTTCAAGGAAAAGCCAATTTTGTCTGTCGCTTCATTTCTAACTATGTTACGAAAGTTCATGGTTTCCTTCGCTTGCATCGGACCCACATTCCCTTCGTTTGGGACAAACAAGAATAAGCGGCTTTTGAAGCATTAAAACAAGCCTTGTCTTTCTCTCCCTTGATTTCACCTCCTGATTTCTTGAAGGATTTTATCCTTTATGTTTCAGCATCCAAATATGTCATTTTCGGCGTGTTAGTCTAGGAAGATAGTGCACGTCAAGAACTTGTCATATATTATGTGAGTCAGACGTTGTCTTGTACACCACTATGCTACCCCCATGAGGATAAGTTGGCCCTCGCATTCGTCTTCTCTATTCATAAGGTACGCCACTACATTCTTCTGAGCCGAAATACAATTGTGGTACACTCCAACCCCGTGGTCTATCTCTTGAGTTGCCACCTCCTTCAAGATCGCATGGCTAAATGGATCGGTATCCTTCAAGAATATGATATGACATTTGTTAAACCTAAGAGTACCAAAGCCCTTGCATTGGAACATCTCATGACCAATTTACCATCGTCATCAGCGTCACCTCCGATCATCACTAATTTTCTTGATGAATACTTGTTCACTATTTCGTCGGATGACCCATGGTATGGTGACTCCATCCTTGTATACCTACGAACACAGAAATTTCGATCCCACCTTGGTCACGATGATCGATGTCACATACACAATCATGCTTCATGATACTTCCTTCTCGGTGATTTCATTTATCGACATGACGTTGACACCATTATACGTCGATGCCTTACACATGATGAGGCTGAACAAGTTTTAAATGAACGCCATAGCGGAGCCTGCGATGGACACTTCCCAAAAGGTCATATGCACTAGGTATTTCTGGCCCACCCTTTTCACTAATTGCATTACCACATTCAAACATTACTGCAATTTCCAACTCTTTTCTCCCAAAGCGAGGACCCCTCCTGCCCCTCTCCATTCAGTAATCACCATTGGACCTTTCTATAAATGGGACATTGATTTTATGGAGTGCAACCCCCCCTTGGCAAGTGGAAATAAGTACATCATTGTGGCTATCGATTATTTCACTAAATTTGTAGAGGCCATGCCCAAATTTAACTGCAAGGCTGAGACCGCGACATGTTTCTTTTTTAACCATGTCATTACTCGGTGTGTGGGTCCCTAAACAACTCGTATCAGACCATGGAAAACACTTCGAGGACACCATTTGGAAGGAGTTGTCCACCTTCCTGAAGTTTGACCACCAGTATGCATCATCCTACTACCCTCATGGGAACGGCTAAGTTGAGGCTATCAACAAGATTTTGAAGACAATCCTTCAATTAACAATGAACAAGCACAAGTCAAATTGGAACCATATGCTTGTTCCTCTGTTGCACCTTTTACCAAAAAAGCACTTAGGGATTTTTTGTTAAGCTCTTTTCTGACTCCTTAAGGAATGAAAATATCGTCAAGCAATATTCCTTCTTTTCATGATCATTAAAGTATCTTAAATGGAATCTATCTGGTATAAGTATAACCCTGTTCCGAACCGGGTAGACTAATTACAAAAAAGGGATACTCTAGTCACATCGTCTAGAAGAGTTCTCCATTGCATACTTTTATGATTTTTCAGAATTTGGGGACTATAACACAAAAAAGAACCCTCTAGGAGTCTTATTATTGCTTTCAGATTCTCTAAAATTGAAAGATACTGCGAGCATACACTGTCTTGGGCTCATACAAATCTACACGACAGTATCTTCTCCCCATTTAAGAGTCTTCTTATCGTTTTCAGACTCCTTAAAATTGAAATCACCCATGAGCATCCTTCGTCTTGGGCTCGTACAAATACACACGATGGTATCATCTCGAGCACACTTTTATCCCTTCTTCGAGCTCCTTAAATCATGAAGAAGGCCCAAACGTTTCCTCTCGACGCCACGACAGATCACATATAGTCCCCCCATTATGGAAGCATCCCCAGCATGGTCGACTTTGTTCAAAGTATTCTACGATGTGTCACCATTGGAGTCTCCCGATATCACTCATCATTTCCCCCCTTGAGTCTCTCCCATTACAACCACAGTCATTGATCCCCTAAGCTATGATCCCCTTCCCCGAATTTAGTTTCATATGCTGCCAGGTCAGTCTTGCCGACATACTCTGAATAAAGGAAGTTTGAGTCCTAATTTGTGACCCCTGTATCCCTCCACGGTATGTCAATCTCACATCCAGTACTATCACCTCTTGGTTGTACACCTCATTCTCATAGCAAGGAAACATCATTTCCTTGATAGTTGTAGGTATCCCTGTGTTGACGCTAGCACATCTATTCCAGAGGATACACCTAGAGGTCCATGTACCTTGGACTCATCTCCATCAATGGTGACTTCCTACGGACCATCTGAGAGGATTCCTTAGTGCCTCTTAGAATGGTTGTTTATCCCGTGCTCAAATTCAGATCTATCATCACACCATTGAGATTCTTACAGTGTATTGGTCCCTTTAGTTATTGGTCGAACACCCCAAATGTCCCCTGACTCTAGCACATTGGTGAGTCTATTCGGAACACCCCATTTGTATGTTCCCGCGGATATCCGGGTTGTGTTGGAAATAGTGTTTGAAAGCCCTTTAGCTATATGATTCCAAGAAGCATCCAGTTTAGATGCAGTTCAGTGTACCTTTTATATTCTGACTCTCAGTCACTGAGTCCATAAAGTCATTGGACACCTTTAGATCCAACAAAGAATCAGTTGTTGTGATACCGCATTCGGGATGGATGCAATTGTTTCCATGTATCATTTCTTCATATCAGTCATGGTTGGACCATGAGTATGTCCCAGTTTTGTGTTCCCTCTGGACCATTATGATGTACACAACAGTTCTCTATGTATTGTTTAGGTCCCCTTTGGGCCTCACCATTATTTTTATATCTTGATACGAGCATGGGTATGCCCACCTCGTCCATATATTTGAGATTATATGTTTCTCATACATTATTGAGGTGATGTATTTCCATTTTTATCCCTTGCAGTTTGTATGAAGCACATGTTCTGGTATTCAACCAGTTTTTTCTCTCTACCATCACAATGCTCACATCCCTGGGAAAAGTCAGAACTTATGATGTCGATCGGCCATACAATGAGCTCCTTCCCTCACACATTAGGGGGAAATCTATTAACACCCAAAAATTGTTCACCTAGCTCATCCCCCTAGTCACATAACCCATTTATCCCTTTTTCCTACATTTTTTCCCTCCAAAAACCCAAAAATACAACACATCTATTACCCTCATCAATTAGTGAAAATCCTTCAAAAAACGTTAAAAGCGCATAAAAAAGGGTCAAAATCCCCAAAAAATAAAAAGAAAAGGGGGGAAAATTCAAAATAAATTTAAAATGAGGGAAAACTCAAAATACCACAGACCAATACTAGTGGTTTCCCAATACCATGGGTCAATACTCCACCACCCAAAATTGCTATAAAAAGGTGGTGGAGGCTCCCCATTTTAGATCCATACATCACTCTTCCTACCCTTATGCTAGAAAAATTCCTATTGCAGTCTAGCCAAGCTCTTTGAGATTGTGTTCCCATTCATTCGAGTCTTAGCCACCATTTGAGCATTCAGAGAAGAGAAAGGAACCTTGGAGACCTGGAGCGCTACTCTTCGTACCACTGTGAGGGCCCCCATCCCCTCAACTTATGAGGTAAACTCTGATTTTAAACCATTATTTGCAACATAATATAAAAATACAAATCTTATTCAAGGGTTCATGTTGATATGTTATCTTATTGCAATAGTTAGATTAATTTTTATTTTTATTTGCACTCACATATTATCGATCTTTTGAGACTTCTACTAAGGGTTTTGTAATCCTTAGAAGGTTCTCTTTAGCACGAGATGGTTTGAAAACAATAGCTACACCGTGTATCATTCATGTTCCCTCCGCTGATTGGATTGATGCGATGGGACGTGACAAATTGGTATCAGAGCTAATGGTTGCAGCACTTGGGCTATTTGGGCTGGAATCTATACCTATAGGCAGAAAAGTAGAGATGCAGAAGAATTACTAGTGAATATTTAGTGAAATTGTGGGTTCAATTAATGACCAAAAATTAAAGTCTTCAAATGTTCCAGAGGAGCACACCATTCTGTAGAACTTGCCAAGAGTTTTTTGGTGATTCATCAAATATGGAATTCAGACACGAAACATATCGGCATCGGTGCGATCGTGGGAAGTTGAGGTTAGAGGTTCCAACTCCGGATTCCTGCTGTACATAAGGTAGTATTCAGAGCTAGGAAGTCAGGGTATTTTGTTGGAATTCATTGTGTGGTTTCGAATTCCGACTCTCGATGTACGGAAGGTAGTAGTCGGAGTCGAAAATTTGTGTAGTCTATTGGAAGTCGTTGTGTGGTTCCAACTTCTGACTCCTGATGTACGGAAGATAGTAGTTGAATTTGGGAGTTCAAGGGATTGTTTTTCAATATTGGTTGGAAGAGATGACTTCCGACTCTCGACGTATGGAAGGTAGTAGTCGGAGTTGGGAAGTCAGGGTAGTCTATTGGAATCCACTGTGTGATTCTGAATTTCTACTCCCGACATATGGAAGATAGCATTTGGAATCGAGAAGTTGGAAATGGATAGTATAGATTAGTTGTGTGTTCTGATTTCTGTTTTTTAATAGGAAATGTCGGAAATGCTTGGAAAAGTCGGGATCGACTGAGTCGGAGTCAAAACGCCGGCATAAAAAAAGAAAAAAAAAGTGTAGAGCTTGAAAATTGTTTCATCCATAGAAGGAGCAGTTTAACTCATAATCGAATGAGACTTGCAGTGTTCGAACACCATTAGAGAAGGTCACAAAAGCAATAGTGAGAGGCCTGAGCTCATTTTGCTCCTGAGACCACATGGGAGCTTGATTTGGGCTGAAATTTCTAAGGTGCTGGCGGAAATTGCTAAGGTGTTGTCATGGAATAGGAACACAATTAAATCTAGAAGCTTGGGTCCAAATTCCAAAAGGTGTGAATCTCAGATGTGAAAGAAGGCCAAAATGCACTATTCTAGAGCACTTTTTGGAGATTTTGAAAAACTTGTAGGAGGAAAAAGTGACCCTAGATGTCGAAACCAAGAAAATTCTTGAACTTGACATTTTACCTACTCATTAAAACATGCAACTTCTGTTAGACGAATTTTTTCCAAAAACACTTAGTTTGGGAGATAGGCATTTTTGCCAAAAATTCCAAGATTTGGAAAAAAGTAGCAAAATTTAAAAGTAGTCAAACCCCGAATTTTATATAGGTTGACTGGTGCATCAGATTAGATATCTGAAAGTTGATGAGTAATCCTTGTCATATGAATTAACTTTTCCTTGTAGAATTTTTTTATAATTCTCTCTATATTCACTTCTATAAGTGGTTGAAGTTGGCCATTGAGGCTAATTGCACTTGTGTAAAAAGTGCAGAATTGGGAAAAATTGGAAGTTTGGGAAGAATGTAAATTCCCTATCTGAAATCAGAATGGAGAAGGAAGATAGGCATTGGAAATCTTATCCATGAGATAATAATGTTTCACAGTCGAAATTTTAATGAGGAACTCCAATGTCTCATGATCAGAATATAAAAGTGTTTGAAACATTGTTTTGACAAAAAAAATTGTTGTCAATAAAGACAATTTCCAGAAATGCATAAATGGAACAAAAGAGAAGAGGACCTAAGAGCCTTGTGAATAATTCCATAGGATTAATTATATTCAAATTATCTTTTTTATGTTTCATTTCATATGCTACTAAAATTTCTAATAAATATCTCTATGATGCACAATGTTTGCAGTTGATATGCTTTGAATAGTTGTAGCAAAGGGTAGCAGGCAAAGGAAAAGAGTCCCCGAAAGGAAAATGGTGACCATGAATGATGCCTAGGACCCCTATGAACATGATGAGGATGCCTTAGGAGAAAATATGAAAGAGGTAAATGCCGAGACAAAGTCAAATGGGAGAAGGGAGCAGATCACTCCTCAAAATTTGGTTGAATGAGAGATTGATCAAAGCTCAAGAAGAGTAGAACCAGATTAATGTTGTTATACTTCAAAGAATCACTAATATTTAGCATAGATCTCATCTTAGATATAATCCAAGCAATGTTTGTCAAGAAATAAGAAGTGCAGAGAGTCACTCTAGAAGTCACAATATAAAGAGGATTCCAAGCCTAAGAAGTTGTTCCTTGAGAAAGGAACATAAGATACCTTTTCCAAGATCTTCTTCTAGAAGGTCATGCAATTCTCAAAGTTCCCAAAGTATTTCAAAGCATAATTCCGATAGGTTTGAAAGGAGAGGGGATTTTAAAAGTATTCCATAAGGAGAATTTAGAAAGGAAAGGCCTCCCACATTTGACGGAGAAAGTAAGACAAGTCAAGAAGCAGAAACATGGCTTCTTGGGATGAAGAAATATTTTAGAATTCATGATTACATAGGAAATGAAAAGGCTGGAATTGCTATTTACAATCTAAATGATCGAGCTTAAATTTGGTGGGAGCACCTCATGCAAGTAAAAGGAATCAAGGAAAGAAGGGTCATCTGGGAACGATTTAAGAATTATTTCAAGGAGAAATACCTATCTGGTAGGTATTATGATAACAAGAGGAAGGAGTTCAGTGAACTAAAATTGGGACATAAAGATATGGAAGAACATGTCCATGAGTTTTTAGAATTGTTGAGGTATGTAGATTACATCAAATATGAAAGAGTAAAAATATAATTCTTCCTTGGAAGTCTACCCCAAAATTTCAAAGATAGGATTGCGTTTGTTAACCCACCAACTCTCGATGAAGCCATTAAGATGGGGATGCATTGGTATGAGAAAAGCAAAGGAAAATCAGAGTTTCATCCAACATGGAAGGGAAATCCAAAGGGAATATTTGACCAAAGGAGAAGTGGATTTAATCCTCCATTTAAAAATGATCCAAGGAATTTTCAACAAGGTCAAAAAGCATGAAGTAGAATTAATCCAGTAGTAGTAGCAGAAAAAGGGCTAAAAGGACCACTTGAGTGTTGGGGATGTGTAGAGAACCACATGCTTAAATACTATCCACATAGGATAGAGAAACCTCGAGGCTTGCATAACTTTGAAGAAACAGTTATGGTGGAGGATATGGAAAGAGAAACTCCCCAAATTTATGCAGTGTTGGATAATCATCAGGCAGACCATCAATCAGCAGTAGTGGAAGTTGAAGGTAAGATTGCTAAGAAATCTATTTCTGTTTTGATTGATCCAGGATCTACCCATAGTAACTATGTTTCTCCAAAAGTGGATGAAAGTTGTTCTCTTGGAAAAATGAAGCATAATAAATCGTGGTTAGTTCAATTAGCCACAGGAAAAAAAAAAGTTAGTGAAGTAGTGATGTAATGCCACCTAGAGTTGAATGGACCAATCACATCACATCACTGTAGAGGAAGAATGTAAACTTTGTATGGTCTGAAAAATGTGAAGAAATTTTTCAATGGCTCAAGAAGTTACTCACTAGGGCTCTTGTTTTGAATATTGTAGATCCAAAGAAATATTTTGTGGTGTGCACGAATGCTTTCAATGAAGGATTAGTTGGAGTGCTAATGCAAGAAGGGTTTGTGATTTTCTATGAATCAAGAAAATTAAAAGAGCATGAAAATAATTATGCAAGTCATGATTTAGAATTAGCAGCCATAATACATGCTCTCGGAATGTGGAGATGTTATTTGTTGGGAAGAATATTTGACTTAGAATTGAGCACGTGAGCTTAAAATATTTGTTTGACCAACCAAGCTTAAATTCCAATAAATCTAGATGGCTAGAAGTCCTATGTGAGTTTGATTTTGAAATTAAACATGTGAAGGGGAAAGAAAATAAGGCTACAGACATCCTTAGCATAAAATTTCATGTAGCAGCCTTAAGTGTTTGCAAACCATATTTGAGAATAATGGTTCTTGAATCCCAAATTAGCGATGGAACTTACCTTCAAGTAAAAAAGAAATTGCAACATGGAAAATTAGATGAAAAGTGTGAAGGGTACAATATTGGAGAAGATGATATTATTCTTTATAAAGGAATATTGTACCTTCCAAATCGTGTAGATTTGAAGGTGTTATTGGATGAAATTCATCAAATTCCATGCTTTGGACATCCAGTATATCAAAATGCAATAACAGCAGCAAGGAAGCAATGATTTTGGTAGGGAATGAAGAAGGATATAGAAAATTACATTGCTTGGTTTCAAAAGTGCCAACAAGTCAAGGTAGAGCATCAACATCTAGCGGGATTGTTGCATCCTTTGCCCATCCTGGAGTGGAAGTGGGAAATAATTTCTATGGAATTTATAACAAGTTTTCCAATGACAGTAAGGAAGCATGAATCAATTATGGTTGTGGTGGGAAATATTTCAAAGGAAACTCATTTTATCCCAGTCAATTCCACTCTTAAAACAAGTGAAATAATGAACATCTTCATGAAGAAAATATTCAAATTGCATGGATTACCTAAAGCAATAGTTTCCGATCGAGATGCAAAGTTCACATCCAATTTTTGGAAAGTATTATTTCAAGAGTTGGGAACACAACTAAATTTTAGTACAACATATCATCCTCAAATAGATTGTTAAAACCCCAAAATTGTTCACCTAGCTCATCTCCCTAGTCACATAACCCATCTATCCCTTTTTTCTATATATTTGGCCTCCCAAAACCCAAAAATCCCTAATTTGGTAACCAAATGGGGAAAAAATCATTATTTCCCTCATCAATTAATGAAAATCCTCCAAAAAAGGTTAAAATCCCACAAAAAATGGTCAAAATCCCAAGAAAAAGTAAAAGGGGAAATAGTCAAAATAAATTAAAAAGGAGGGAAATCATCAAATACCACTAACCAATACTAGTGGCTTCCCAATACCACGAGACAATACACCACCACCCAAAATTTCTATAAAATGGTGGTGGAGCCCCCCCCTTGTGTTGCCGAAATTTCCACTGAAATCATAGCTTCCCTTTGAGCGTGTGTTTCCCCATTCAGGTTGAGTTTCGACCACCATTAGAGCATTTGGAGAAGAGCAAGGAACCTTGGATAGCTGGAGCACCACTCTTCGTACAGTTGCGAGGGCCCCCATCTACTCACCTCTTGAGGTAAATATCCATTGTAAATCATTGTTTACATCATAATACAAAATCAACATTTGATACATGGGTTCCAAGTTATTTCTTGTTTTACTGCAGTAATCATTTAGTTTAGTTTTTTTTAATTTTATTTGCACTTGCACACTACCCTTTCAGGAACTATTACTAAGTGTTCCATAATCCTTAGTAGTCGTCCTTTTGCACTAGCTGGTGTGAAAACACTAGCTACAGTTTTGGAGACTCCAACCAGTTCGATTCCCATCAATCTGTGGTTCGGTAAGAGTAGTATCTATTTTTGCATTTTTGCATTTCTAATTGTTATTTGCAGTTTAGTTTTCTTTAGTTTTTATAGTCGTATTCTCCCTTTGGGTAGATTTGGCCTAGCCTTGACACACATAGTTGCATATCTGGCCCTTGCCATCACAATACCTTTTATTTTTTCCATTTTTACGGCCCGGGACATGCCTTCCAGTGTCATTTCCATGCCCCGCAATATGATTTTTTCTTCATGAAGCGCACTCCAGAGCGCGAATTTCAGCCACAAACCTGCGCTTCGAGCATGACTTTCCTCCTGCAACTTGTGCTCCAAGCATGCCTTCGAGCCCAAATCAGTGCTCCGAATGAGCCTTCTATTCTGAAACCCACGCTCCGAGGGTGAAATTTTTCCCGAAAAGCATGCCACGGACGTGCCTTCCCAATCTAGACCCGCACTCTGAGCGTGACTTCTGAGTCCAGACTCGCGCTCTTTTGCTTGAGCTAGTTTTTCCTGTTCCGACGTGATTGTTCTGCAATCTAAAACACCCAAATCGCGATTTTTCCTCCGATAGCTGCAACTTGCACTTGTTTTTTACTTTTTTAGTTACCTCAGATGGCCTAACAGCCTCCCGGTTTCTTGCACCTACTGCCATTAGTACTTTTTTGTTTTTTTCTTGCTATAGCACTTGAGACATTTTAGTTTGCGTGCATCCTTCATGCATTTCTATCTCTTGCATCATCTTTCAGCAAGTTTATTTACTCCATCATTTTGCATATCACAACAGTTAGTACTTTTTATTTAATAAGAAAAGTATATTTCAGTTTCAGTTATTTATTTCAGTATTTCATTTCGGCTTATCTTGGGTTGTTTACACCACTTGTGCATCCACTCACTCCTTAAGTTCCAAGTGAGACTAAAATTGGTTTAATTGAACACACATTAACCCCACTTGGGGACCTAAAAACAAATTTGTATCTAGGTAGGACATTAGGGTTAGGAATCCAAATAACACCACCCTTGTCATACATATTTGAGACATAGTTGTTGTCTTTTAGGGATCCAAAATCCTCTTTGATTAGCATAGTTGAAACCGATTTACCAGGGGGCCTCTCTCTTAGGAGGGAAAGTAGCAATACTAGTTCCGGAAGTTTGGGTGGAATTCCACTCTCCACTCTGTACTGAAGGACACCAACTTGTTGTTCTCGTCACAAATGTTGTCCACCATACCGGGTGGGCGACAACCAAATAACTGAAGTTGCGATATACCTTTTTGGACGTGCTTTGAATGACGTAGATTAGTTTCCATTCTTCTGGGACTCTTTTACCTAGGATCACTCTCTGTAGAGGGATATCTCTTAGCCATTTGGTTCTCCATTTCACATTTCCTAACTACGGATTTCATCAGCTTGCAGGGGATACGATTTGAGTATGGTATTTCTCTTGAATCGTCGCCTCCTTCAAGGTCAAGTGGCTAAGTGGATCTTCATCCTCCAAGTGTATGAACTTGATTTTTTTACACCTAAAATCACCAAGGCCCTTGCTTTGGCCTATATTATGACCGACTTACCCTCTTCTTCGGTTGCCCCTACAATCACAGATGACGTTCCTGATGAATATTTGTTTACCATTTCATCAGATGACCCATGGTACAAATACATCCTTGTGTACCTTTGCACGCAGAAGTTTCAACCTCAACTCACCTGCGATGATCAACGTTGCATTTTCCATCAAGCATCACGATACCTCCCGATTGAAGATGTCTTTTTTTGGCGTGGTGTTGATACCATTTTATGTTGATGCCTCACACACGATGAGGAGGAACACGTCATGAATGACTGTCATAGTGGATCCTGCAACGGCCATTTATCTGGAATGGCCACCACCTAGAAGGTTATCCATGCCGGTTATTTATGGCCCGCACTTTTTTTCGATTGCATCATGGAATTCAGGAACTGCCACAATTTCCAACTCTTTTCCCCCAAGGCCAGGACCCCTCTCACCCCACTCCACCCAGTGATCACCATCGACCCTTTTTGTAAATGGGCCATTGATTTTATGGAGTGAAATCCCACCTCGGTAAGTGGCCATAAGTACATTATTGTGGCTGTCGATTATTTCACTAAGTTGGATGAGGCCATGCCCACATTTAACTGCCAGGAAGAGACTGCGGTGCGATTCATTTTTAACCATGTCATTAGATGGTTCGGGGTCCCTAAATTACAACTCGTGTCCGACCATGGTAGAATATGTCGTTTGGAAGGATTTTTTCACCCTCTTAAACTTTGAATACTAGTATGCCTCATCATACTACCCTCAGGGGAACGACCAAGTTGAGGCCGTCAACAAGATTTGAAAAAAATCCTTTAATGTACGGTGAACAAGCATAAGTCAAACTAGAACCATATGCTCTTTTGCGCACCTTAGGCCTACCCCATCTCTACCAATACTGCTATGGGTTTTACCCCTTTCCATTTGGTTCATGGCGTGGATTATGTTATCCCTATTGAGTGCCGGATTCCCTCCTTACATATTGTTGTTGAACTTCTCCCAGATACCTCACCCTTTGAGAAACGCTTACTCTTGTTGAAGCAAGTGGATGATGATCGTCGGGAAGTATTACAGATAATCGAGGCCACCAAACATTGAACCAAATCCCATTATGATACATGCATCCATCCTCTCATCTTAGAATAAGGGGACCTCGTTCTTGTTTATGACCAAGCTCATGACAAGCATGGAAAAGGAAAGTTTGAAGCCATGCGACAAGGCCCATACGTTGTCCAAACTTGTCTCAGCAAGGGGGCATACATCCTCTCTGATTATGAAGGAAACCCTTTGAAAAACCCTCACAATGGGTTATACCTCAAACAATTTTACCCTTAACCCCGCTGGACCCATTATTCTATGTTGTATAGTTTTATTTCTTTTTGTTTTCCACTTTTTTCCTTTTGAGCTTTACTATTTCCTTCCATGATTGAAACCAGATAGATCTTGTTCCCCTGGTCTATGTAGGTTTCATCGACAGTGCAAGTTGATGGTTTCCTAACCTCTACTTGGAAGCTTAGGTATTGTATTCCCCCTCACATGAGTTGATCCACCTCGATGGAGTGTGTATCAGTGCTGCCACCAATAACCAGGCTGAGTACGATGTTGTGACCGATCTCTTGACTGCTTCCCTTCAGATGGGAATAAGTCACCTTTGTTTGTTTCTAGACTCCCAACTCCTTGTCACCTAGCTCAACATATTTTACCAAGTACACGAGCCTTTCCTTTTTAGAAATTTCTTGCACACTAAATAGTTGATTAGACAGTTTGAATTCATTACATTCATCCATGTCCCACGAAGTCATAAAACTGTTGCAGACCAAATGGCCAACGACATTCTAGAATGGCATATCAATCACAACATATAGGAAGTAAATCATAAAAATGCATCATCATATCATCAATTCAGTGTGCCACCATGGCCATTAGCTTCATGGTAAAATCCCCTTCGAGTAGTTGGTCGATGCCCTATTGATCCCTCTCCAAGAGAGCATTTGCACCGCATTGACACCTATAGGATATGGGGCACAATAGATTACCTCAAACCTGGGATAGGGGGCATGCTCAATCATTTTGAACCTATACCATCACATCTATCTCAAAATTTCAAGATCCCATTTCTCAATCCAACAAATATGTGCCCCATAACAAAAACCCCCATGCCCACAGCATGGGGGCAGGGCTTTAACCATGCTCACTTTTTCACATGCGTGATCTTGACAATTTTCGAGGTCACATGTCACTTGTATGTTTGGTTTGATTTCTAGATGCCTATTCTGCCACCCTCACGGGTCATCATCCCTCCCCACCACCACATCCTCAACTCAATGGGATCCCCCTAATTTGTGACCCCTTTTGGCTGCCTTTTCTCTCTTTGACCATTATGGAGTCCTCCAACCTCCGTTTTTCACACCATTCACACGGCCAGATTCATAATTTTGTGCGCATGATGATTATTGACATCATTTATCACTCTCACTTCCCATTATTTTGGTCATTTCTCCTACAGTCCTCTTCCTAGATTTGTGTTACATCAAGTACACCAGCGGTTCTCAGTACATTTTTACCATTTTATCTATCATAGCCTATTCACAAGCCCTTCCCTCCCTCCATACTGCAATTATTACATTATTTTTCCACCATTCATCTCCCAGCAAGGAGGCCCCATCAGTGTTCCCTCTCACCTTATTTCTTAGTAAAGTCATACTTGTCCCTTGTTTGAACACTTCCTCCTTGCTTTACTTTCATATCTATTCGGTATACTTTTATCCCTTTTTCAAGCCGAGCAGATCCTTTACGAAAAAGACACTTAGGGATTTTCTATTAAGCTCTTTTTTTACTCCTTAAAGAATGAAAATATCGCTGAGTAATATTGATTCCTTTCATGCTCATTAAAGTATCTGAAAGGGCGTCTATCTGGTATAAGTTTAATCATTTTCCAAACCTGGTAGACTAATTACCAAAAAGGAATACTCTAGTCTAGAAGAGTTCTCCATTATATACTTTTATGTTTTTTCGGGCTTTGGGGACGAACACATGAAAAAGAATCCCCTCAGATTCTTCTTATCGCTTTCAGACTCCTTAAAATTAAAAGCTCCCACGAGCATTCACCGTCCTCGGCTCGTACAAATCCACACGATGGTATCCTCTTGAGCACACTTCTATCCCTTCTTCGAGTTCCTTAAACCATGAAGAAAACCCAAACGGTGCCTCTCGCCGCCATGACCGATCACATCTAGTCCCACCATTATGGAAACACCCTTAGTATGGTCTCCTTTGTTCAATAGTATTCTCCGATGTGTCACCCTTGGAGTCTCCTAATCTCACTCATCATTCCCCCCCAAGTCTCCCACATTGCAGCAACAGTCCTTGATCACTTAAGCTATGATCCCCTTCCCCCGAGGTCAGTTTCATATGTTTCCAAGTCATCCTTGCCATCATAGTTTGAAAAAAGGAAGTTTGAGTCCCCCCACTCTGCAACCCTCGTACCCCTCCCCAGTATGTCAGTCTCACATCTAGTACTACCACATATTGGTTGTACACCTCATGCTCCTATCAATGAAACATCATTTCCTTGGTATTTGCAGGTCTCCCTATGTTGACACCAACACATTTATTCTAGAGGATAGACCCAGAGGCCCCTGTACCTTGGACTCCTCTCCATCAGTGGTGAGTTCCTACAAACCATCTGAGAGGAGTCCTTAGTGCCTCTTAGAATGGTTGTTTCTCACGTGCTCGACTTCAAATCCATTATTACACTTTTGAAATTCGTAGAGTGTATTGGTCCCTTCAGTTATTGGTCGAATACCCAAGATGTCCCCTAACTCTAGCACATTGGTGAGTGTATACAAAACCCCAAGTTGTATGTCCCTGTGGATATTTGGGCTGCGTTAGAAACAATGTTTGGAATCCTGTAGTTTTGTGCCTCTTCGAGTATCCAGTTTAGATGCAGTTCAGTGTACCTTGAGATTCTGAATCTTAGTTGCTGAGTTCATATAGTTTTTAGACCCCTTCAAATCCCGTAATGCATTAGTTGTTATGGTACCTCATTAAGGATGGATGCCATTGTTTCCAGTTCTAGTTCTACATATCAGTCATGGTCATTAGATAAATTTTGAGGTAAAACATGGACCTCAAAACAAAAGAAATCTACTATAAAATCCAACCAATAGGATTCAAGGTGATGATGTCAACCATGGGGGATGAATCACCATTTTTTTGGTAAATAGGTATGTTAGAAAAATGGGATCGCAGAGCAATAACAATAAACAGAAATGAAAATATAATCACACACACATTACAAGAGAGACATAGATATATCGTGGTTCACCCCAACTTGGGATACATCCACACTGAAGTTTCCAATCCTTATTATTATTTTGTCCAGCAAAGTGAAGGGATACAACCGCTGCACTTCCTCTTCACTGTCTCACAATCTCTCTTCCTGATCTCATAGATATTTACAATGAATAATACCTAATACATCAACCCTAGCCGTATTACAATGTCTTTCTTTTATAAGGGAGATACAATGGGAAAATACCATGGGTTACCCAAAACCATGGGCCCATAAAACAACCCCAAAAATTTCCTTCGGGGGCGCTGCCCCCGGACCCCCCGCACCCCCCCGTTGGGGGTGAGTGTATAGTCCTTTTTACATATCATATAAAGCTGGGGTACAAACACGGCTGAACAATAATATCTCTGAATCCGGAGATCAGGCTCCACAACCAACAATCTCCCACTTGGATACTGATCATAACAACTCCACCGTTGCTGCACTTGTTGGACCTTGGACTTGGAAAATTTCTCATCTTCACCTTCATGCTATAAGGCCAACTGAAACCAAGCAGGAACTCAGTTTCTCTCTGGTCACTACCTTTGTAAACATGTCTGCAGGATTCTGGCTAGTATGTATCTTTTCCAGCTTCAACAGTTCATCTTCCAGAAAAAAGCGTATGAAATGGTACTTGAGCTGTATATGTTTAGTACTGGAATGGAATGTTGAGTTCTTTGCAAGATGAATGGAACTTTGGTTGTCACTATACAACCTGTTATCCTTCTGCTTCTTACCCAATTCCTCCATAAACCTCTGCAACCAAATTATCTCTTTACTAGCCTCTGTAACAGCAACATACTCTGCTTTCATTGTTGAAAGTGCAACAACCTTCTGTAGTTTTGAAATCCAACTTACTGTTGTTCCACCTACAGTAAACACATACCCTGTGGTGCTCCTTCTGCTATCCTTATCACCTTCCATATTTGCATCAACATATCCCTGTAGAACAGTGTCTGAACCTCCAAAACATAATGCCTGAGTGGTAGTACCTCTCAAATACCTGAGAATCCATTATACTACCTTCCAATGTTCTTTACCTGGATTGTTCATATATCTGCTCACAACTCCCACTACTTGTGCAATATCTGGTCTTGTGCACACCATGGCATACATCAAGCTTCCAACCACTGATTGATAGGGAATCTTGGACATGTAATCTGTCTCTTCCTGTGTCTTGGAACACATTTCCTTACTTAGAATGAAATGGCTAGCCAAAGGTGTACTTACTAGTTTTGCATTCTGCATTCTGAACCTCTCCAACACCTTTTGTGTGTACTCATTCTGAGACAATGTCGATTTGTGATTTTTTCTGTCTCTCGTTATTCTCATACCAAGGATTTGCTTTGCAACACCCAAATCCTTCATCGCAAATTAATTAGCTAGCTTCCTTTTGAGTACATTTATATCCTGCATGTTAGACCCTACAACAAGCATGTCATCCACATACAATAACAAGATAATATATCTTTCATTGTCTAGCTTCTTGAAATAAACATAGTGGTTAGAATGACATCTATTATAACCTTGTTCTATCATAAACCTATCAAATTTTAAATACCACTTCCTTGGAGCTTCCTTCAAGTCATACAAGCTCTTCTTCAACTTGCATACCAAGTTCTCCTTACTTTTGACCTCATACCCTTGTGACTACTGCATATATATCTCTTTCCCCCAATCCCCATGGAGAAAGGTTTTTTTTACATCTAACTATTCAAGATGAAAATCTTCTACCACCACTAGACTTAAAATAGTCCTTGAAGTCATCTTAACAACAGGAGGAAATATTTCATCAAAACCTATACCTTTCTTCTGTGCAAACCCCTTTACAACAAGTCTTGCCTTGTACCGCTTCTTACCTCCTTCTTCTTCCTTCAACCTGTAAATCCATTTGTTCTGCAATGCTCTTTTACCAGTAGGAAATTGAACCAAATACCAAGTCTGGTTTCCTACCAATGAGTCCATCTCCTCATTCATGCCTTGCTCCCACTTCTTTCTAGTTTCCACCTGCATTGCTTCTTCATAACATTCTGGTTCACCAGCATCAGTCATCAATAAATAATACATTGAAGGATAGTATCGTTTAGGGAGTCTACTTAACCTGGTAGATCTTCTTGCAGTTGCAAGAGTTTCAGGTACTTGCTGTTGTTCTTGATTTTCGAGCACCTTTGGAACTTCATTTTCTTAAATTTCATCAAGTAATATGTACTCTGTGTTTTCATTTTCCTGTTTCTTTCCCTGCAACTGATCTTTATACATGACCTTTTCATTGAATATCACATCTCTACTCCTAATGATTTTTTTTATTTTCGTAATCTCATAAACGATAACCAAAATCATCAACCCCATATCCAATAAGGGTACATTTCTTGGATTTAGCTTCAAGCTTTGTTCTATTATCTTTATCGATATGGACAAATGCTTCACAACCAAACATTCTCATAAATGAGTAGTTTACCTTTTTACCTGTCCATGCCTCCTCTGGAAT
Organism: Larix kaempferi; assembly: GCA_027924585.1. NCBI lineage: Eukaryota > Viridiplantae > Streptophyta > Pinopsida > Pinales > Pinaceae > Larix > Larix kaempferi. The sequence goes on from BSBM01000458.1 coordinate 29,510,253, forward strand.
ACCACCATCCAAAGTACTTGAAGTTCCTATGTTTATTAAATAAACAACAGTATTTATAGCATCCGCCCAAAACTGTAAGGGCAACCCTGCATGCAATCTCATACACCTTGCACGCTCTATGATCATTCTGTTCATCCTTCCAGACACACCATTTTCTTGTGGTGTTCCCGGGACTGTCTTCTCTCTATGAATCCCATGGTATGAACAGTAACTATCAAACTCCTTGCCACAATACTCACCTCCATTATTAGATCTGAGACATTTCAACCTTTTTCCTGTCTCATTCTCAACCAAAGCTTTCCACTTCTTAAAAATAGCAAACACATCAGATTTCTGTCTAATGCAATAAACCCAAGTTTTCCTAGTTGCATTATCAATAAATTTAACATAATAATGAGATCCACCAAGAGATTGTACCTGCGCCAGTCCCCATACATCAGTATGCACAAGCTCTAACTTCTCGTTCTTCTTTTGTTTCCCAACCTTGAGAAATCTGACTCTCTTTTGTTTTCCATAAACACAGTTTTCACAGAATTCCAAACTTACCTGCTTCAAATCTGGTAGCAACTTCCTTGAGTGGAGAATCTACATCCCCTTCTCACTCTTGTGGCCAAGCCTATGATGCCACAATGTTGTATCTGTTCCTGTGGAAGCTAAAGAGATAGAATGGTCAGTATTATGAGGACATAAATACAATGTACCTACCCTGTCTCCTTTTTCTATCACCATTGATCCTTTAGTGATCTTCCACCACTTTTCTCCAAAATCTAGATAGACAGACGCCATCTCCCAACTGCCCTATTGAGATCAGATTTATTTTCATAGTAGGAATATGCCTAACATCTCTTAACAGCTAGTCAGTTCTATTCTTAACTTTTATCCATACCTTACCCATTCCAACAATTTTACATAGCTCATCATCACCCAATAAAACATGCCCAAAATCGCCTGTAACATAATCATGAAAGTATTTCCTATGGGGTGTAGCATGACATGAAGCCCCTGAATCTACTACTCAATAATCACTAGTATTATCTAATGCAAGAATCAAAGCATCTTGTAACACATCACCTGCTACATTTGCTTCCTGGGTAGTTTCCTACTGTGCATCTCCTTTCTTCTTTAGAGATCTGTAGTCTTTCTTCAGATGTCCTTTCTTTCCACAGTTACAACACTCTATATTTCCCAGTCTGGACTTGGATCTGCCCGTTTTAGACTTCCCACGATTACCTTGGCTCTTTCCTCTCTCCTTTTTTCTTCCCCTAGTCTCCATGGTAAACACATTAACCGATGTCTCACTTGTGCTTTTTCTTCGCATTTCCTCGTTAAGAATAACACCAATAACATCATCAAATTTCAAGGTGTTTGAACCAGAGACAAAGTTATTTACAGCCATGACCAAGCTATTCCAGATTTCTAACAATGAACACAAGATTAGAAGAGCCCTAACCTCATCATCGAAGTTCACACTTATAGAACTTAGTTGATTTGTAACTGTATTAAAATCATTTAAATGATCAGTAACAGATCCATTTTCAGACATCTTCATATTAAATAAATGCTTCATTAGAAATACCTTGTTGGAGGCCAAGGGTTTTTCATACAGCTTACCCAATGTGCTCATCAAACCCTCCGTTGTCGTTTCTTTTGAGATATTGAAAGCGACCGACGAAGCTAGGCTCAACCGTATTGTTCCTAGAGCCTTTATGTCAAGAAACTCCCATTCTTCGTCCTTCATAGCCGCTGGCTGCTTTTCTCTTTATCCCAACGGTAGTAATAGATCCTTCTGGTATAGATAGTCCTCCATTTACATCTTCCATAATTAGAAGTTTTGACCATTAAACTTCTCGACCTTAAACTTTCCTTCTTCTGCCATTGCTCCCACTCGAACCAGAAACCCTAGCTTCCTGTGGGTTTATCTGCCAAATAGACCTTTGGCTCTGATACCAATTGTTAGAAAAATGGGATCGCAAAGCAATAGAAATAAATAGAAATGCAAATATAATCACACACACATTACAAGAAAGACACATATATATCATGGTTCACCCCAACTTGGGCTACGTCCACACTGAAGTTTCCAGTCCTTATTATATTTCGTCCAGCAAAGTGAAGGCATACAACCTGCAGCACAACCGCTACACTTCCTCTTCACTGTCTCACAGTCTCTCTTCTTGATCTTAGAGATATTTACAATGCATAATACCTAATACATCAACCCTAGTCATATTACAATGTCTTTATTTTATAAGGGAGATACAATGGGAAAATACCACGGGTTACCCAAAACCATGGGCCCGTAAAACAACCCCAAAAATTTCCTTCGGGGGCGCTTTCCCCGGACCCCCCAACTAGGGGTTATAACCCCCAGACCCCAGTGGGGGGAGGATTCGCCCCCCCACACCCCCCCACACCCCCCCTGTTGGGGTGAGTGTACAGTTCTTTTTATATATCATATAAAGATGGGGTACAAACACGGCTGAATAATAATATCTCTGGATCTAGAGATCAGGCTCCACAACCAACAAGGTAAAAAGGTAAAAGGGTCAAAGTGTAAAAACTACTTCTTCATATCGTATTTTCAACTTATCTCTTTGTATATTCACTCAAATTTGGAGCAGGAGTAGTCGTTGGATGGGGAATTCAATTATGCATCCAATGAGTACCCGTTGGATGCAGAATCGAATTCCCCATCCAATGACTTCTCCTTCTCCAAATTTGAGTGAATATACAAGGGGATAAGTTGAAAACACGAGTTGAAGAAGTAGTTTTTTCTCTTTTCCTCCAAAATTTGATGAGGTATGCTAATATTATTTTATTATTTTCACTATTATTTTATAATTTTCCTTAGGAGGCCCATTTTAGACCTCAAAATTTCTCTAATGTGGACCATGAGTATGTCCCAGATTTATGTCCTCTATGGACCATTATGATGTACACAACAGTTCTCTATGTATTATTCAGGTCCCCTTTGGGCCTCACCATTATTTGTATATCTCGATACAACCATGGGTATTCCCGTCTCGTCCATATATTTGAGATTATATGTTCCTCATGCATTATTGAGGTGATGTATTTCTAGTTATAGCCCTTGTAGTTTGTATGAAGCACGTGTTCTGGTCTCTATCTAGTTTCTGCTCTCTGCCATCACAATGCTCACTCCCTTAGAAAAATTCAGAACCTATGATCTCTATCAGCCATATAATGAGCTCATTCCCTCACACATCAGTGGGCAATATGTTAACACCCAAAAATTGTTCACCTAGCTCATATCCCTAGTCACATAACCCATATATCCCTTTTTCATACATATTTGGCCTCCAAAAACCCAAAAATCCCTAAGTTGATAACCAAATGGAAAAATATTCATTATTTCCCTCATCAATTAATGAAAATCCTTCAAAAAAGGTTAAAATTCCCCTAAAAATGGTCAAAATCCCCCAAAAAAGAAAAAGTAAAAGGGGAAATAGTCAAAATAAAATAAAAAGGAAGGAAACCATCAAATACCACTGGCCAATACTAGCGGCTTCCCAATACCGCGAGATAATGCACCACCACCCAAAATTGCTATAAAAAGGTGGTGGAGGCCCCCCATTTAATAACAACATACACTCTTCCCTGCCCTTATGTTGCTAAAATTCCCACTGAAATCATAACTTCCCTTTGATCTTGTGTTTCCCCATTTCGGTTGAGTTTCGCCCACTATTAGAGCATTTGGAGAAGAGCTAAGAACCTTGTAGACTTGGAGCACCACTCTTTGTACGACTGGGATTGCCCCCATATACTCACCTTTTGATGTAAATATCCATTGTAAATCATTGTTTACATCATAATACAAAATCAACATTTGATTCATGGGTTCCAAGTTAATTCTTGTTTTACTGCAGTAAGCATTTAGTTTAGTTGTTTTGAATTTTATTTGCACTCACACACTACCCTTTCACAAAATGCTACTAAGGCTTCCATAACCCTTACTAGGTGTCCTTTTTCACTAGCTGGTGTGAAAACACTAGCTACATAGATGGTCAAACTGAGAGGGTGAATCAAGTTTTTGAGGATATGTTGAGAATGTATGTAATGGATAAACCATCAAAGTGGGAGGATTACCTACACTTGGTATAATTTGCATACAATAATGGACATCAAGAATCATTAGGAATAAGTCAATTTGAGGCATTGTATGGAAATGGATGCAGAACTCCAATGAATTGGGATAGTCTAGTGAACAGGGTAGTGCTTAGGCCAAAAATGCTCAAGGAAATGGAGAAAGAAATTGATAAGATTAGGTAGAATTTGAAGGCAGCCCAGGTCATGCAGAAGAGATATGCATATTTAAAAAGAGTGCACAAGGAATTTAAAATTGGGGATCATGTTTATTTAAGGGTGAATCCAAGGAAAAGTTCCCTGAGGTTGGGAAATTGTTCCAAGCAGGCACCAAGATATTGTAGACCCTTCAAAATCCTTGATAGGATAGGACTAGTTGCATATAGGATTGCATTGACTACTAACATGAGAGATCATAATGTTCGTCATGTTTCTTTGCTTATGAAGTATGTGCATGATCCTAGTCACATAATTGATTGGAATGTGATATAGATGGAACCCGAGGGAGAGTTACAAGTGGAACCCATGTGCATCTTCGACAAGAAGGTAGCATTGCTCCATAATCGAGCCATCGTACATGTAAAGGTGAAATGGAAGAACCTTGGTCCCGATGAGGCTACATGGGATTTGGAGGATGCCATGAAAGAGTCATACCCATTTTTGTTCAATTTTGAGAACATCGAGGATAATGTTGTTCTAAGGGGGAGGGGAATGTATATACCCCCATTTTGACCCTTAGGATGTATTGGATTCATATGTAAATATTGTGCATACACAATGTATGAATTCCTAGCATGGAGCTCAAGGCCAAGGCCCTGCTAGTGAATGCTCATATTTAAAAGGAAAGTACTTTATAGTTTGTGATCCATGTGCTAGTAAACCATGGTAAATTGTAAAAACATGTATACAGTTATAATGCAAATAAAATTCCAAGCGATGGCTATGGAAGGAACTAAAAATGAGGGGGGTGTATGTATCCACTAGGGATAGGTGATGGGTTGGGTGATTGAATCCCTTGTTTCTAAATGTCCTCTTGAGAACCCATATTGACTAGATATGCTGACATTTAATTATGTTGTAAGAGGCAGCTGAGAAATCAGCCCATGAATTTAATGGAACATGGGAAAACTTAGAAATTCGTATGGATGGGTATGGGATCATTTTACATAACCTTGAAGTTAATTTCCTCATGGGAATTCATTTTCCATCATCCCCATTCCATTTTTGAATAACCAAACATCCATTCTCAGCCATTAAGTTTTCCCAACAGTGAAAAATTGTAGAAATCACAACCAAGAAATAAGCCATGATTTAGAGTGGAAAAAACAACCAGAATTTGATGCGAACAACAAAATCCAGTGGGTAATACATAGACATAAACCTTGGTGAAAATTTGAGAGTGTCAAATTCCCATAAATCCATAGGAAGAATCATATTTGGAAGCTCAAAAGTTGAATTTCGTGATTGAGAGTCACGTGGCCAGAATTCGGAGAATCCAAGAGTGGATTGAATTGGGAGAGAGATCAGAAGTCGGAATTGCTTGATAAACCCAGTGAAGGCAAGAATCTCTAAATTTTTTGGTACTTGGAGCTTTCTATGCCCACCCTGAAGAGCACTAGAGGGAAGGGGCACCTGAGGGACTATGTAGTAGAGAAGGGGACCTTCCTTGTGTTGGGTGTGGTAGTTATTGTGTTTTCCAATGCTGACTGAGATCAATTGAGATTCCTATAGCTCTGTGGTTGAGCTCTCTAGCTTATCATTTCCCTTCACTATCTCCCTACATGCTTGACAAACCCAAATATGTGCCAACTTAGACTAGGTGATTGTGCTTATGGCTGTGAGTGAGCCTGAGTAGTTCCTCCTTAGTAGATACATATCCCAGCTTGGGAGTGGTCTCTTAGTTGAATTAATATAGGTTGGACAGAGACCTATAGTTGGGTGGAATGTTGCTCTTCCATAGCTAGTTGCTTGGGAAATTTCAATTAAAATATAAGTGTTCACTGTTGTTTCTAATTATTCCCAATTCATCTATTATGAGTGACTATTTTTTATGTCAGATTGAATGACTTGATCCAATTTGAATTGCTAAAATTGAATGCCTGTAAATAACATAAGAAGAGTTTATTTACGTGTGTGATTTGTTTTTTATGTCTATGATGAACATGTTGGTATATGCATGTTGTCTGTGCATTGATAGAGTGATGGCATGGGGTTATATCACATGAAGTGTGGAAGCCGACAACGATAGAAGGGTCATCAGCGGAAGAAAGAACCATTCGCGAAGGATAAGAAGTGGACGAAAGCGCAAGTTTTGGTCAAAGTTAGTTATATTTGGTCATTTGGACCATTTTGTAACCTCCTTAGGCGTCTATAAATATAAACATAAATTGTAATATATAGGAATCAATTGAAGAATAGAAGTAATATAGAAGATTGATCGATCATAGACGGTGATATCTAGCATCTACGTATTTTTCTGATTTTGGCAAGTTTTGCTCTGTGTATATGGATTCACATTGAGTCACTTGGAACTGTTCCTGCGAAGGTTGTACAATATATTTTGAGATGATTTAATGCATGAGGATGTTCAATTATGTCTTTGTTTCAATTTGTGTCACCAAGTTATGAATGATGAATGTTATCATAATGATGCTATGTGTTTAAGGTTTTGTTGTTATGTTGGTTAATCTGTGATGTAAGTTGATGCGAATGGTATTTACATGTTGTTGATGCAGATGTCGATTGTCTATGTGAATTGTTAGTATAATGTGAAGGCAGATCTATGGTTTCTGTAGTGACTAAGTAAGGGTTAACGCATGTCTTCTCCCTACTGCGGAAGCTTGGTTCTTGTAGCCACCCTTGAACATCTCGGGTGAGACCTCACTTGCTCTGCGGGTGTTACTGGAAAGGGTAAAAAATTTATGGGCCGATGCTTAAGGGTGTCTGGTTGGTGTTTGCCGACAACAGTGTGAAGTGAACCCCTTTTGATAGAACTGTGTCAATAAATTGTTCCATTGTCGAGACCATAGTGCGAAGAGAAAAAGAGAGGACATGTTGTGGTATCCGACAAAACCGGAGATCGAGGATTGGTTCGACAAGAAGGCACGAGAGTTTGCTGAAGAAGAGAATCACCAAACTGGATGGTCAACGAATGAGTGGTTAGAAAAATATATATATTTCGACATCCATGAGATATATTTTTTCAAATTCCCATTATTGCTACATGAGTGGTTGCACAATTGACATTCTAGAAGAATAATTGCCAAGGTGGTGAACCTGAACACTGGACACCTGAATTGATCTAGCAATTGAAGTGAGTGGATAACAAGGCATCTAGTGCTGTCGACATCTAGGTGGATAGTATTCTAGAGGAATATATTATTTAATTCATCGTCGACACAATCAAGTCATATAGCGACACGTAGAGGAATTTTTTCAAGGGACCCCGTGGAATATTTCTACTGTCACTAAAATTGTGGATTAATATGCTCGTCTACGAAAAGAGTATACTGAGGATGAACTTTGATGAGTAAAGCCCGGTGTGCAGAGGTTGCGGGTACTGCGTGAATGCGGGTCTGGTAGAATGATGTGGGGTAGATGGACATGAGTGACGACAAGTTCTTAAGGGAAACTAAGGAAGGTTGTGGTACCCTGCGAAGTGGGGTGAGGTTCCGACGGCTAGAGAAGAAGGGGGGGACTGAGATTGAGGGATAGTATCCTGAGGCGAATGGAACAAAGAACTGTGAAACAAGACCACACGGGATGAAGTGAACTTACTATGATGAAGAAAGAAACCAAGCTACCCCTGAAGCCGAAAGACAGACCCAAATTTACAACATACTCACAAACCTGCGCACCATGCCAAATTTAGGAGGAAGAAACATAAGTTCATCACAGTGATGTCCAAAGTGTCAGAACAATGGTAAAAGTAGTGGGTCAATAAATAATAGTAGGATCAAGGATGGCAAGAGACGACATGAAAATTACAATTTTCCAGGGTAACGAGACCGAGGATCCCAAACAATATTGGATTTTATGCGAAGCGGTATGGATGGTCAAGCATGTCCAAGACGATGACATCAAGAAGGGACAGCTGGCGACGAACTTTAGGGGTCATGCGTTAGACTAGTTCATGAAATTCATACAAGTGCCTGCAGTAGATCCAGTGAAAACACTGCCGCAGATCAGAGCAGGGCTAATTGATGAATTCAGAAAGCTGAAATATGAGTCGCAGTACATCACAGAACTGAAGGAGATTAATTAGTTTCCGAATGAATCAGTGTGGGAATTAGACCAGAGATATCAAACTTTGATGGCGAAAGTTAGCTTCAGGATGAGCGATGTACAATGCAAAGAGTGGTTTATTGGAAGACTAGTACAACACATTCATGGGCCATTGATGCAACAGAAGATCACATCTCAGTCGAAAGCACTGGAAATCACAATGAAATTGGAGGCTTCACCAGTTGGCGAAGCGGGAATAGGCATGAATGACATTCAAGCAAATCTATCAAATTGGACACTATAGCTCCAAGACATTAAGAAGGGAAAAGAGGTGCAAGAGGAGATATGGTGCACCCGTTGCAAATCAGAAGGACATCACAAGGACCAGTGCCTAGAGTTCCGCGAGTATTTACAGTCTGGCGCACCAAATCCACTAATCGAGGGAGGGATGCCATGGTGTAGAATCTGTCATGTGAGGGGGAATCAGTTGGAGGACTGCGTATACTTATAGAATATGGTGTCAAAACCGTAAAATATTTACTGCAATTTATGCCGATCGGTTGGGAATGAAGAGAAGGATTTAGGGGCATACAACTTGCTCCAGGAAAGAACCACAGACACTATTTTATGAATGGGGAGGAGAAACCCCCGGTGCAGCAGCAACCATAGTACAGTCAGCAGCAGTCACCCTACAATCAGCAGTATAACCAGCCACAAATCCATTATAGCCAGCCACATCTGGTGTACAGTCAACCCCAACCGTAGTACATCCAACCGCAGTATCAGACTGCATAGTACAACCAACAGCCATATGGCCAACCACAAAGAGGATTTAAAGGAAGATTTCGCGGAGGTCTGGGTGGAGGTGCTGGTCGGGGAGGAACTTTTGAACGAGGTTGAGGGCCAATAGTGTGATGCAATTGTGGTCATGTTGGACACTATCAGAGAGATCATCTGAGCCCAGTTCCGCAGTGTACGTATTGTAGTGCACCGGACCACAGTGTTGAGGACTGTCTCCATCTTTTTGCTAAGTGGAAAAATCAAAATACACCTCAGCCTCAACCAAATCCTAATCAAGGACAAAATCCACCTCCAAATGTATAGAAGATTTCGACAGAAATAAGGAGTCAACCAGTGAATGTCGCAATGTTGACCAGAGAAGGGGCTGTGATAGGAGAAGACAGACAACAGTCGAGTGTCCGACCGACAACAATAAAGCATGTTTGATTCGATGTAGAAGTGGAAAAGGAGATCTTCTTGGAAGCGAAAGACATAATGAGACGGATGAGGCAACCACCGATTGGCTAGAAGGAACCCACTTATGAGATGTCGTCGGCATTCGACACAACAAACTCATAGAAGAAGATCAACACTTTGAGGGCCTTCTTAGAAAGTTGCTTGGAATTGGAGAAAGACCAAAATGCTAGCAAAGATAGCTAGCCTCTTAAACTGAAAAGAGGATGGACGACATATCCGAACAATGAATCGGATACATAGAAAGAAGACAAGAAGGGAGATGAGGATGAATGCGGAGATTGGTGCATTGGATGTCGACTCCATTATTCTGGATTTGGGGTCGGATGTGAATATCTTGACAAAACAGACATGGGAGACGATGGGGAAGCCATAGATGGTATGGTCCCTAGTGTAGCTTCGATTGGAGAACCAGAGCAAGGTCAGGCCCATCGGCTGATTATGTCATATTCCAGTTGAGATAGAGGGACTCAAAACCTATGTAGATTTTGTTAGAAAAACAGGATCGCAGAGCAATAACAATAAACAGAAATGCAAATAGAATCACACATACACATTACAAGAGAGACACAGATATATCGTGGTTCACCCAACTTGGGCTATGTCCACACTGAATTTGCCAGTCCTTATTATTATTACCGTCCAGCAAGGTGAAGGGATACAACCTGCAGCACAACCGCTGCACTTCCTCTTCTCTGTTTCACAGTCTCTCTCCTGATCTCAGAGATATTTACAATGCATAAAACCTAATACATCCTCTACCCTAGCCGTATTACAATGTATTTCTTTTATAAGGGAAATACAATGGGAAAATACCACGGGATACCCAAAACCATGGGCCCGCAAAATAGATGGCGAAAACAGCCCAAAAAATTTTCTTCAGGGGCGTTGCCCCCGGACCCCCCAGCCAGCGGGGATGGTCCCCCCTAGAACCCCGTGGGGGAGGCGATGCCCCCCCACACCCCCCCGCTGGGGTGAGTGTACAGTCCACCTACATATCATATAAAACTGGGGTACAAACACGGCTGATACAATATCATCTATGAGACTAGAAGATCTGGCTCCACAACCATAGATTTCGACGTGAAGAAATAGTTGATAACACAAGCCCCTATCCGGTGTTGTTGGGGATAGATTGGGTGATGGATAACCAGGCTGTGATAAACTTCCAGAAATGAACAATGTCATTTGAGATTCGCGATATACCTCTGCATCCAGCAGAAGGACAGAGGTATGTCGACCCGACGCAGGATGAATTCATGGAAGGATGGGACAACGTGTACAACATATCAGAAGACTATATTAATCCCACCGCCGACAGAGAATTGGGGTGGCGGTTCATTAGCTCTGCATCGTCAGATTCTGATGAAGCACAAGAGAACTGGAATATTCGACTACATGAGGTTTCATTCAGGAGATGCACACATCACCCAGTCGTTGAGATGGGTGGCGACAGAAACTTGCGAACTTCCAACATATGAAGGATTTCCCAATCTGACTGAATTCATCACCAAATTTGAAGAAAGAGTAGCAGAACTGTAGAGGTTGTTGGAGTTAGAGGAAGCACTAAAGGCGACACCAACGCGATGGTGTGCAATGCACAAGTCGACAATAACAGGTTGGCCTCTATGTCGACAACTAATGGAGATCAGGTTCAGAGAAACTGAAGGATACAACGGAAGGAGTGACCCAAGGGAGCACTTGTAGGAATGTTAAAGCGCATGGGGAGTGAGACGACAGAAAGAATGGGTCCATGCGTTCATCCATACATTGGATGAGGTACTGTGGAACTGGTACATCACAGCAGAAATGCGACACAGAATGACTACATGGGAGGAGCTCACTATCAACTTGAGCCAAACTTTCAACTTCTCGGATGAAAACCAATTCATGCATAACGCACTATAGGTAATACGGGAGAAGGTGCTTGAAGCCGTTCTGCTAGAGAAAAGAATGGGATTACAGTGGACTACGACACCAATGATGCTGTTGGAATTTTACATAGTGACAGGAGGGCCAGATGATGAGGATGATCCATGAGCCACTTATATCCTAGAGTCAGAAGGAAGCTGGAATGTCGAAGCACCTGAGATAACCTTCTACAAATTTCAGCAATTGCTGTGCCTCAAGAAATTTAATATTGGGTCGGATGAAAAACCCAATTTCGTGATCACAGGAGATTATTGGGATGATGCAACCATCACAAAAGTCACGGATCTACTACATGGATTTCAGGATCTGTTCCCAACAAAAGTTTCGGAAATGAAAGGCATTTTTGGGGAACTAGGTGAGATGAAGATCCCACTGAAGCCTGATGCGAAACTAGTGAAGCAACGACCGTATCGGTTGAATCCCAAGTACAAAAATTTCTCGAAAGCCAAAATAGAGCGAAGGGTTTGCGAAGCGGATTCAGATACGACCCTATTGGGATAGTGAAAAAAAAATAAAAATATATATATATATATATATAGAAGGAAAAGACATTGAAGATCTGTTGATCGCAAAAGAAAGAGTAAACGTCGGTAGTTGAATTTTTTAGAAAATTAACACATGGTAGTCAAATCATACCATAATTATAGCATTTAAGCATCAACAGAAGGCAGCGGAGGAGGATGATGACACACTCAATGGCAAAATTTGGACAATCAGGGAAAGATTCAATGAATGACTTGGTGATCATTCTGCAAAGATGCCACGATGGATAGGGACCGAGCGAGTTAAGTTATGAATGTCCAAGCAGTTGGATAGATAGCGTTAGGAAGAGTTATTGAGCTGGATGTGCGATTATAAGAATGTTGTAGTAAGAATAGAGGGGTAAGAAAGCTGCAGAGTCAATAAGTAAGGATAGAGGGGTAATGAAGTTGCAAAGTAAAGAAGTGAGAGTGGCGGGTTGTGATGGCGCATTTCATTTCTAGCGGAAGCACCCAGTGTGCGCTAAGGGCAAGGACAAAAAATGTTCACGAGCAACTAACAGATGAAGATGCACAGAAAATCTGGAAGAAAAGCGATGAAGCCTCACCGGAGATGTCTAATCGAGTTGTAGTTGTTGGAAGAACCATGGTCCCTTTGACCACAAAAGCACCAAGGGAAAAGGAATGCTGGCCCCAACAAAGGATGATCAAATGTGCGAAACAGATGTGTCGGACCGTTAGTCCTGTTTCACAATTTGGTGACGTCGATGAACTTTTGTCCAGATGGAAGCAAGCATGGAGTGCAACAATTGGTGCAAAAGGGATAGATGATGAAGGTTTCAAGAGACTAGAGGATGAGTTCGAGAAGTACACAACATCGAACCAGAGCAGTACCAGAGATGCCAAGCTGAGGTGGCTCGAGGGTGAGCCACAAGTTTGTGTTGGGGACCTGTTGGCATGGGGTTAGAGCGCATGAATTGCAGAAGCCGACAATGAGAGAAGGGTCATCAGTGGAAGAAAGAACCATTCGCGAAGGATAAGAAGCCGACAAAAGCGCAATTTTTGGTCAAAGCTAGTTAGATTTGGTCATTTGGACCATTTTGTAACCTCCTTAGGCATCTATAAATATAAACATAAATTGTAATAGATAGGCATCAATCGAAGAATAGAAGTAAGATAGAAGATTGATTGATCGTAGACGGTGATATCTAGCATCTATGTATTTTTCTGCTTTCGGCAAGTTTTTCTCTGTGTATATGGATTCACATTCAGTCGCTTGGAACTGTTCCTGCAAAGGTTGTACCGCATATTTTGAAATGATTTAATGCATGAGGATGTTCGATTATGTCTGTGTTTCAATTTGTTTCACCATGTTATGAATGATGAATGTTATCTTAATGATGCGATGTGTTTAAGGTTTTGTTTTTCTGTTGGTTAATCTGTGATGTAAGTTGATGTGGATGGTATTTACATGTTGTTGATGCGGATGTCGAATGTATATGTGAATTGTTAGTATAATGCAAAGGCAGATCTATGGTTTCTGTAGCGACTAAGTAAGGGTTAACACATGTCTTCTCCCTACTGCAAAAACTTGGTTCTTGCAACCCCCCTTGAACATCTCAGGTGAGACCTCACTCACTCTGCGGGTGTCGCTAGAAAGGGTAAAACCTTTATGGGCCGATGCTTAAGGGTGTTTGGTTGGTGTTTGTTGATAGTAGTGCGAAGTGAACCCCTATCGACAAAACTGTGTGAACATAGATTTTAATTCCGTTGTGTATGATATTATGTATGTGTACATGCATTGAGATGTTAATGAATTTGATAATATGGAATTAGAGGAAAATTTTAGCACCCAGTGTATTGTTCATGTTCCCTCCCCTGGTCAGATTGATGGGAGGGTACATGACACATTGCAAAATAAACCCTTCTATTATGATAATCCATAGAAAGAAATTTCCACTTACCTCTTAAGGTGGGGTGACCTTTTACTTGAGCCAAGCTCCAAATAAAACAATACTTGACAAACAATCCATATCCTCCTATGAGTGTTTAAGTAGGCTTCCAATATCCAAAGCCCTAACTTCTTGTGGTCCCTTAATTAATGAGTACCAACTACTTAGTGGGATTTAATTGATAGAGGGTCCTTTTTTACATTAATTAATATTCCACCTATCTAATCAACCTTATTGAAAGGATACAGTTGCATACATTAATTGACTAACTTTTATGTATCCTAAAGTAGGGAGGTTAGGGTAGGACCCTAACAACTTAGACTAATCATAGTAGGGAACTTCAACTCACTCAAGCAGATGCAATAGTTAAAGGAATCAGAATGGGTTGTAGTACAAGGGATATGAACCAAAATCACTTGGCATTAACCAATCCAATGTCTACTTGGTGGGATTGAACATCTTGGTTGTAAAATGGTTTAAAGAGTTGAAAGACTTCATGGGATTTAGAGAAAACATTTTGGAGGTGGTCCCAAACACGGGCTTCTTATTTCAAAAGGAAGCAACCTTATCCCAAAAGGAAGTGGCAAAGATGCTAAATCTAGTAAGGTTGGTGGGATTTGACTTGAGGGAAAGTCAATAACTGTGGCTGGGGGTGGGTTGGGGCTTATTGGACCCCATTTTTTGAATCAATAAATTTGAAGGTAGAACATATGTGGAAATCCAAAGGATATGGCGATGCAAGAAAAATAAAAGGAACCATACTTGAGTTGATCCATATAGAAAAAAATCCATTAGAAGCAACAACGAGCACCGTAAACAATGGATGGCAAAGATTAGGGTAGTAAGCAAGATCCTAGGTGACCCATGAAGAGGTGGAAAAAGGAAGAAGCTACCTAGATGAAACTGCAAGTTAATTAAGCCGAGACAAATGAGATGAAAATGGCTGTGGAGAGTTTTGCATGCACCTTCCCACCTTTGGATGAATATTTATATATTGTAAAGGGTGATGCTTGTGAAAGGTTGCTAATGGATAGTGGATAGTTGTTAATCAATAGATGATAGTTGTTGTGGTGTAATGTGAAGTTATTATCGATCATTGGAATATTAATGGAAGAAGGACCCCTTTAAAAATATTGGTTGTCCTTTACTTATATGGTGATGACATTGTGTTTTGCTATTCTATGATATTGTTGAGGAATGATATTGAATCTAAGTTATTTATGTTGCACATGCAAGTATAATAGTAGGATGGAATGTGTTATTTTATGTTTTCTCTTTAATGTTTAAGAGTGGGTTGGAACAAGTTAAGTAATGACTCATAAATCTCATGTTAGTTAACACTAGTGTTAGTTGTGACTACTATTTTGTACGAGACTCATATTATCTTTAGTCTCGATACAATGCTTTGGGTGAGACCTTCCACTCCTTAGGGATTGAATATGCTAACACTCAAACTATATTCGACCCCTTTTGTTGGTCATCCATAAGGATCCTAGTATGAAATTGAACTAACAAAATGTCTCTCAAAGAATAGGAAACACATAAACATCCAATAGAATCACTATTTTGTAATCTCTCTTACTTAGACACTCACCATGTGAATAAACATCTCAACAAAAAAAATGTTATTATAAAAATGTTAAAATAATTAATATTTTAATTTAATGAAATCTTTAATTAAACACATTCAGCCATCTCACTTTTCCATGAAAATGTTAAGAAATCGACAATAACATTAGCCCATAATGGACATTTAGCTCTACGAGTCATGGGAGATTAAAAGCATATCAATAACCCATATCTCATGAGTTACGAGAGGACATTTATCTCTCATGATGTATGGGAGATCAAAAACATATCATGGACCCATATATAAATGAAAAGTATAACATAGTTTTAACATCACTTATTAAAATGAAATAAAAGTAAAATAAAAAATGTGAAAATGAGTTGAAATCTTGAATAAGTGTACTTACAGTAAAAGTATTATCTAGATTTCATGTATTATGTAATTTTAAAAGTATTATCTAGATTTCATCCATTATGTAATTTTAAGTGAATGTGTGGTTTACAACTATGTATTTTGTTAGTTTATTCTAATTTTGTTTTTTTAAATAAAATTAATAATTTAATTTTATCTATTATTAAGTAATTTTTAGAATTTAATGTGATATTTTTAATTATATATTTTGCTAGTTTATCCCTATTTTGCTTAAAAATAAAAATATTAATTTAATGAAAACTTTAACTAATCATCTTTTGTACTATTCACTTTTTGATAAAAGAATTAAGAAATAATTATAATATGATCTCATAATAACCCTTATCTTTCGTGAGACAAGGGGTATGAGACATGCAAGATGAAAACTATATCATGGTTTTCAACACCACTCATTGAAAAAACAAAGAGAAAGCAAAAGTAAAATGAAAGATGGGAAAAAGCGAGTTGAAATATTGAAGAAGCGTATCTACACGAAAAGTATTTTTAAGATTTCAATGTGTTACTATCAAATATGTATTTAGAAAGTTTATTTGAATTTTGCATTTTAGGGAAAATAAATAAAATGTCGAGACATTGTTGGTTATGGTAAAAATAAGGTATATACATTGGTTAACAGATTTGGATTATTAAGGAAAAAAATGTAAATAGAGACATTGTTGGATATGGTAAAAATAAAGTATATATATATTGGTTAAGAGATTTGGATTATTAATTAATGTTTTGATTTTTTGATTTGGATGTTTGTGTATATTTTGTTTATGGATGTTTGTTTGTTATGAATCTTTTATATACACTAATAATAACAATGTTTTATGCATTTCATTTTATTTAATGTAATAGGTTTTAGTTATGGAGATATTGGAATAATTCTCATGCTTTTTATTTATTTAATTAATGGGGTGCATCATGATGATGATAGTGATAATTAAAAATGAAATATTTGAAAACATAAAGCTTAATAAAGTGGAAGGGATTCTTGCATGACCCATGCCCATGAATTCATTGGTGGGTGTTAGTCAAACCTTAATACAACTTTACCAATCTCTTAGTCAAGGCCTTGAAAGACATTAAGCCAACCATGAACACCATGACATTCAATTTTTGAAAGAGAAAGGAGAAGTAAAGTTAAGACTCGCCACCCAATGCATACAATGTCCCATCCATGGGGTCACTAATTCCCCATCGCCCACCTCACACATAACATGACTAGGAAGTTGGAACCCCCCTCTATCCTAACTACACCTCATATTAACAAACAAAACTATTGAAACAAGGACCCCAAACTACTCTCTCACTATTTTCAATCAACCCACCATGCAATTCAATCAATCAACGAGCCACTGATATGATGATTCTCCCTTTCACACCAAAGCATTCCCCAACCACTTTTCACTTCAATATTATTTTCCCTTTTCTAGAGATTTTGATGGAACCATGCTTTAACAACCCCTAGTATTTTATTACCCTCTACCATCCTTTATGTCCTGTTATGGAACTCTCTCAAACCACATGGCATACTACAAACCATCCACGTGGACAACTCACTGCACATAACTGATGGAGGGTTATTTCAACTTTCAATCATGTCATGCCAACCCTGCCCTAATCTGGTGATTCTCCTTCTCGATTTCATGATTTCGTGGGTATGGCATCTTTTTCTTTATCCATAACGTTACATTTTTAATTTTTTGACCAATGAAAATGGTAATCATGGGTTAAGTGAAGGAGAAATTACATCGCCCCCACCATTTCCTATGGGTTAGGGCTAATCATGCATTCCCATCTTCACTGTGTGTGGGGTTGTTTATATGTATTGATTATAATAGAATAGTGTGAACCCAAAAAGGCAAGTCTTCATTCACAAAATGAAGATGCATTCAATGCCAACATAGTTACTAGTCAAATACTTATGGCACCATATGTGAGATCATCCCATAAATATATTACATTCATGAATGTCAAACAACACTTTGCACACTAAATATGCCATTGACTCACTTTATTCCCTTCACACATCATGCATTCTTCGCGGTTTCACCAACTTATATTGACATCAATATAGAAATATATGTCAAAAAAACAATAATTAAAACTTGTGCCTCAATTTTAGTACACCTTATTTTATAATAATAACCATCTACAAGAGTAGCCATCTACAAAAGTCGGCATAATTTTTTTTATCAATTACGTAATTAAGAAATTTATTTCCAAAAAATGGAAAATAAATGTGTATATTAAGTTATTTTGAAAATGTCAATCAAAATTAAATAAATAATTAAAATTATTAAATAAAATATATAACTTTTAATGTCAATATTTTTTATTTATTTATGAATTGCATAATTAAGAAAGATATTTCTTAAAAAAAATGGAAAATAAATATGTATATTACGTTATTCTCAAAATTTCAATCAAAATTAAATAATTTAATTAAAATTATTAAATAAAATATATAACTTTAAATGTCAATATTATTATAATATTTTAGGCAATAACTTAAATTGTAAGTGGGGATAGTAATTAGTTTTATGTATGAGATTATGATTATATGTTATTATAAAGTACATGATCCCACTTAATGTAGCCTTGATGATGACCACACGAGACAATAGCTTCCTTGTGGATATTATTTATGTTGAAAGTGTCTTTTTTTCTTGGAGTAAAACTTAAAATTACTTTTGAATGGCTAAGAGCTCGTCTTCCTTGTCCATAAGGAAACAACTTAACAACTCAAAACCTTGAAGCATCTGGAAGTTTGCTCTTTTATGAACCACCAGTGGGTCATTTCAAGTGATGTGGTTTTCCTTAAGTAACGATGATGAGTTAGCCCACATTTGCCAATAGCAATCAATTATGACTATTCTCACTATCGATTGACAATTGAATTATGATAGATTTTACCATCTTCAAAAAAATATCAAATATTATTATATAACTTTATTTTTTACTATGTCTAAAAAAATCAATTGGCACCTCATCTTATCCCAATAATAATATCCAAAGTAAACCAGATTATATAAAAGCTTAAAACTTTGTCAATAATTTCATAATGCTCGTGATATATAATAAACAACTCACTAAAAGCATTGAAATTTCAATTATAATAATAAAAACAATTTTATTTTAATGGCTAAACTTAAAACCACTTGACAACTACATCATATTGTTATTCTTTTTGTTAAAGAATAAGATTCATTTATATTTTATTATTATCGAGAAATACAGTTCATTTATATTTATGAAAATATGTTTAGATTCAAAATTTAAAGTTGTTTATAATGATTTAAAGTAACCTAAGCATAATCATCATTTTTTTAATGATGTGTATATAAATCACATAATAAACCATTTAGAAAAAGACGAAATTTCATCATCACTTTATATAAATTTTTAAACAAAGTGTATATAGATAAGATACAAACAACTCAGAAAAGGACGAAATTTCATCGTCATCTAATACAAATCTTAATACTATTAACAATCACACCTTGTCTATGTACTTTTATCATTGTCACACGACAAAGAGTGTTTAATCTTATATTTGTTATTGTTATTATGTATATTATCTACTTAAAATGATACTTTAAACTTCAATTATCTTTAAAAAATATTTCTAACATTAATTTAAATAAATATATAAAAGTTTCGTATCTTCATAATCTTAAATATATTGCTCTAAAATCAAAATAACTCAAAGTGAGTATATATATATATATATATATATATATATATATATATATATATATATATATATATATATATTTTATAGAGTTCCAATTTTTTTAAATATTTTAATTTTAATTTAAATAAAAAATAAATTATATCTTTAAAATTATATATATAAACATTTTAATTTAAATTTAAATAAAAAAACAAATTATATATTTAAAATCTTATATATACACACACACTAGTGTAATGTTATATAATGGGAGAATTAATTAAAATAAAAAATCCTCCAACCATTCTTTCCTCCACTCCACGGTACCTTTCCTTTGCGCCTCCCCATCCCCTTATCCTTGCATGTCCCTCTCTCTCAATCTCACAATCCCTATCATTCTTCCTCGCTACCTTCCCTTTGCCCCTCCCCTTCCCCCTCCCCTTACCCTTGCATCTCCCAATCTCACAATACCTCTCATTCATCATTATCACTTGATCCTCATCATGTCATCTCCCCCCTAGATTTATAGATCAAGGAGGGTAGGGTAAATGTCAAAAGGTACAAGAGAGCGGGTGGAGGATTGGGGAAGGCATTGGAAGGGAAGGTCATTGTGGGAGGAAAAAGGAAAAGGGAAAAGGGAAAACATTAAGTACCAAAGGTTTTGAATGTTAAAAGATTGGGCAAAATGATAATAATAATAATAATAACAACTCTGCTAAAACCTTTATTAATGAAAATGGAGGTTTTTACAATGGTTTTAGTGGATATTTATTATGACTGAACATTCTAAGTAGCTAAACATTGGATGAACATATTTTTTACTACTACAATTCATAAAACAAAGCGCACTGGCATGCCACTATTTAATATGCATCAATGTGTATTATATATTATAAAACACTAAAGCTCTATATATGATTAAGCATTGGTGCATATATATCATTACACACTATGAAGCCTTGGTAACTATGAAGCCTGGATAACGGTAACGATATCAATAACAAGAATGAAAATGGTATCATTGAAGGGAACAATATTGATGTTGTACTTATTACATATGTTAGCATGGATGCATTCATACATATATTTCACATATATACATGCTATAATCTCATGTATACCAATGTTTATATATTAAACATGCACCAATGTGTTTATTTAAATAAAATGCATTTGTGTGCAACAATGTTTATGGCACATTGATGCGTAAAAACCTTAATACATATCAATGTATACAAATAATTTAAATATGTGAAAAATGCATTGGGAGATATAAATGAATATAGTGATTTATATGTTTAGGTGCCAATTTTCTTTGCATACTATTTAATGTTTTTTTCATGTATGTATGTAAATGTAATTTTTATTTTATTTTATAAAAATTTAAGCATTGGTAAAATAATAACATTGATTTTTATATTTTAATTAATGTTTTGGGATATAATCATTATATTAATGTATTATATCATTTAAATAGATATATCTAATTATAACTTTATTCATTGTAAAAATGTAAATCATCCAAATATTTAATTAACAACATAACGTTTACAACTATGTGCACTAAAATAGACAAAGAGACCCAATTTATTACATAATATAATGGGTTGTTCATCATACAAAATGGTACAGCATAAAAGTTTGTGATAAACAAAATGTCAAGAAATAATTTTTACAATTATTGGAACCCCTTGTATTACCAATTGAGATAATATGTCCATATTAAACAAAATGTCTTGTTTTTATAAACAAACATTCCAAAATATAAAACCTATAACTTTGAATTATATTAATAATCAATCACCATTCAAAATGATGTCATTTATTGAACTATTGTCATTGCTTGAACTACTTGCTTGCCTCGTCTCTTCATCACTTGCAAGGGATATAATTGCACTTGGGTTATTTGGATTATTTTATTGATTAGCTAGAATTTTCTCCTACTTTTTATAATCATAGAAATAAAGCATAATGATTTCATCTACATTTATAGTATAAAAATGCATGATTTTGTAAATCAATAAGCACACCATAGCAATGAGTGCTTCATAAACAAACAATACACATTCTTTCAAAGTCATGCTTCATGTAATTTTTCAACATATTTTTTAGTGGATCCACTCCATCCTTTGTTTCTATGAGTTCAACTAAATTCCATAATAGGGTATAGATATAATTAAAAGTTCCATGTAGTTCCAATATTTATAAAATAGGGGATGTAAAACAACATGAGTACTTACAAAGTGTTCAATTAATCCTTAACACTCCAACATATACCCACAATGCATATGTAATCTAGTCACAAGTGTCAACCAAATATTTGGATGGCTCTTCATTGTATGTTAGTACATGGTAGAAAACATCCATGGACGATTGTAAGTTAATTAAAATATAAAAATCACAACATCTATGAAATGCTAAGTAAGGAAAAAGCAAGTACTCTCGACAAATTTTGTGATCAACCTTTTTCTCTTGCCATGTAGTCATATGTTTTTTAGATGGGCTCCATTTTCTTTTCTTTTAACAAGTTATACAACTTGATGAGAACTCGATATTGTTCTAATTTTTTTGGGGGTCAATTTTAGTAGCTGTTTTTACCTCCATTTCAAAAAGTGTGTATATTGGTAGCACCATATTTTATTTTGAGCCATTTTTTTGCGATTTCGAAACTTCTTGGTCATAAAAAGAATATAATTTTTATTTACAAATGCGTTTTTTGAATTTTTACTAAAAAATATACATTTATTAGCTACTTATAATAAAAAAAAATTACTTTTTTGATTTTTTTTAACATTTAGAAGCTAGTTAGAATGAAAAATATATACATTTTGGAAGTTTTTCTTTAAACGTTTCCCTTAAATGAGTAATTTTTTGGGCAAATTTGTAAAAACATTGAGACAATAAATACATTACAAAGCATTTTTTACATATTTTCAGCTATTTTATGTATAAAAATGATTATATTTAACATTATTTTCCATAAAGTGATAATTGACATAAACTGAACAAAATGCATACCATATATTTGTAAATAACATATTAAAACCATAATATTTATTCTCAAAACAAAATCTTAAACTCAAAACATTACAAAAATATCTTATAAAAAGTTTGTCAAGTTTGACATTTTCCTCATAATTGCGTCGCCTGTTGGGGCAACGCTTTTGGCACCCAAAGAGGGCTTAGGGTAGGAGTGGAGATTTTCCTCACAGCCAAAAGGGGCGTGGCACAACAAAGTAAAAAATAAAAAATAAAAAAATAAAATCGGAAAAACCAAAATGAGAAAACAAATTTTTTTTTTTTGAAAAGTCGAAAAAATATAAAAATTTATAAACAACAATTTCAAAAAAAAAAAATTTAAAAATTTAAACGAAATTTACAATATATATATATATATATAATCCAAATAAAAGTAATACCTAAAACATTTAATTTTTTTTTTTAAGCAAAAAAAGGAACCACATTCTATTAAGGTAGGATAAACAGTACAATAGTCATCTTTACAAAAAACTGCCACCCCAGATATCAACCCTGAACTTATCACCAAAACCCCTTAACCAAAACTAAAGATCAGCATCAGTTTCACTATCCCCATAATACCACAACCACAACCAGAGAGCATCAATATTACAAACCTTACCAACAGTAAAAGACCGGATACACTTACAGTTCTTCAAAGGACAGCCGCCAGTAAACAAACAGCTAAGAAATAACCCCATACCCTACTACAAAATGGATGTCGAGAAGACATACATCAGACTGAGAAAAGAGACCAAACACCATAGCTAATGTAAGGAAAATACCGAAAATACTTAAGCAAACAACAACCGAAGAGAGCCAAAGCAGACACCAGTCAAGAGTCTCCAGGCCAAAACCACAACAACCGCGCAGGAAACCAATCACAGAAGGAATTAAGCCGACGGACTGGCCTCATCTTCAATAATCACCACTGGAGGTGGGTCAGCTGCCTCCCCTTTGCCACAAAGTTTAATCTCCAGTGGGTTATCTACTTTCTTAGGCCGGTTCAGGAACGAAATCCCCAATCAGCCTCCATAGCATCCAAATTCATGTGTATCCACTTAGACTCTTCTGTGTGGTCCTTGCAAAGGTTTTCCAAATGGTTCATCCTTAAAGAACCAGACAGAATATCCTCCTGGGTTTCCATTTCCTGGGCCAGGAGAGTTTTGGTCACCCAGAGCATCACGAAAGCCTGATTGTAAAGAGCCATACGACCCCGAGTATTACCGGGATCTTGAATCCACTCGGCCATGGCAGCCATCTCCGTAGGAAGTTCCTGCACACCCACCCTGTGCCACAGGGTTTCTTCCAAATTCTCCACCACCCTTTGAATATCCTGAGGAAAGTAACGACGAAAAAAGAGAGCAGTAGCAGCAACAATCCATTGCTCATGACTGGGACCAAACTGGGCACCATTCCCCCTATCCCCATTATCCGACTCCACATGAGCCCGTCTACCTCTCCTAGTAGATCTTCCTCTAGGAAGCATGATATTAATAACCTTACAATCACTCGTCACCCCAATGTTGGAATCAAAAAAATACCACCAGGCACCAACAGAATAAGGAAAATTGTCACAGTTACGAAATCCATCCTGAAATTCAGAATTTAAAGGCAAGTCTCCACCTCTATCCATGAAGTCCATCATAATCATCCACCCTGTGTAATAACTCAAACTGTCCTGCACCTTCATCATCGTAGCAGACACCAGCTCCACATGACCCGAGAGGCCGAGCGCCTTAACCTTTGCACGCACCGTATCTCTTACCATAACAATTACAAATGATGGGAGATCTACGGAAGGCCAATCCATGGCACAAGTATTAAGGATACCCAAAGACCACCTGTCCTTACCACCTTGCGGATGGTACCATCTGTTAATTCCCATTGGGATTAGTAGTTCTCCTATTGCCTCCTGAAGGCACCACACCACCCCTATCACTTTCAACAATCATTACACACTGCTGACGACATCTAGCTGATGGTATTTCCAGGGAAGCCCCTTCCCAACCGTCATTATAGTTATAAGCACCATGATTAGCCAGAGCGTTGACCAGACAGTTGGCACTTCGCCGAACATGCTACAAGGTGACAGAGTTGAAAGAAGTGATAAGTTGGACGAGACACGTCAACCTCCACACTAGTCTCCATGACTGCGCCAACTTAGCAACCCATGTCCCATTTTTAAGTTTGACAGTCATTTGAATCAACATGTTGGAATCCCCTTCGACAATCAAACAGTTGAATCCATGTCGTGCTTCCATGCATAACCCTTGAAGCATGGATTCACATTCAGAAACTTTTTTTGTTTCACGACCCAGGTGCCCAAAGTAGCAGAACATAACCCTACCATTTTCATCACGCATAATGCCTCCATACCTAGCTTGTCCTGGGTTACCCTTAGACGCACCGTCAAAGTTAATTTTAAACCACCCTTGTAATGGCAGAGACCATATCGCCGGGCTGTCAGGGGGTCTACATCCAGACTGGATATGACCAATATGACGAGGGAGCACACCAATATCCCAGGAATGGAGAATTGTTAACTCATTTGCGGGAATGTTCAAATCTTGTTCAGTCCATTTGGTTAATTTTAGAGTTTCAATGATACCATGTTGAATATGCTCCCACACCATTTTCCAGGTATTAGGCTTGCTAGTGAAAATACGTTTATTGCGCTCCTCCCAAAATTCCCATAATAGAAAGCCAGGAAAGAGCTGCCAAACTCGATTGAGAAGTCTCCCTTGGAAGGGGTCTTCCTTCCACTGTTTCACAGTTTCATCCGGGGCATTCCCGATTCTATTCGACATGTGGAATCTCGTTTCTCCTTCATCCCATAGAGTAGATGCAAAACTACACCCATCCAATAGGTGCACAATAGTTTCATCATGATTTCCACAGAGGACACAGAGCGAAGGTCCTTCAAATCCCAACTTCACGATATTATCCCAAGTTAAGATTTTACCTTTAAGGACCAACTAGAGGAACATGGTGATTTTGGGCCAGAGTTTAGCTCCCCACAGTTGCTTCCATGAATTGTCCCCCTGTTGGTTCATCGGGGTAGTTAATAGGCTATAAGCTTCCTTATGGTGAACATTCCTTTGGGGCGATGACCCCAATGGAGGATATCCTTACCCCTCTGAGTTTTAATAATACGAGTCTCCAAAATGTCATATATTTTCCTTCCAATGTCAACCCCATAGGTATCAGTCCACCATGAAAGAGGAAGCCAAACATGAAAACC
Source organism: Larix kaempferi (assembly GCA_027924585.1). NCBI lineage: Eukaryota > Viridiplantae > Streptophyta > Pinopsida > Pinales > Pinaceae > Larix > Larix kaempferi. The sequence goes on from BSBM01000458.1 coordinate 29,536,123, forward strand.
ATTGGCATTGGAGTCTGCTGCCAATATCGGTTAAACTCCCTCCAAGTATAGTGCAAAATGGGTGAATCAAAGGGGATACCAGTCACCAGAGAGGAGAGGGAGGGCTCTTGTTGCCAAACATCCATCCAAAAGTTCGCGGAAGCACCATTACATATCTCCCAGAAGCCGTGTTTACGAATTAGCTCACTACCAGCCCGTGCCATATTCTATATATAAGAGCCATTTTCCGGTTTATTCTCCTGAACCCAATCCTGTTGATCAGTAGTTGAACCATACTTCTTGCCCCAAAAACTGGCCCATTGTTCATTGCAGTGAGTAAGCCATCTCCACCAAATTTTAGCTCCATAAACAATACTGAGTTTCTCCGGATCACGAAGACCTAACCCCCCATCCTGCTTAGGTTTACACAGTGTCTCCCATCCAACTAGAGGCCACTTCCTATGGTCCGTCGTGCCCCCCCACAAAAAGGTACGTTGCAGCTACTTGATCGCCTTCATAAGAGACTTGGGAGCCGCTAGAATAGACAATAGATACAGGGGCATAGCTTGAAGCACTGATTTCACCAGAACCACTCTGCCAGGGAGGTTCAATGATCTAAGTGTCCAATTGGATAGCCTTTCCTTCATTTGATTTAAGATTTCCTCCCAAGAAGCCTTTTTTAAGACTCCGTCTGATAAAGGAGCCCCAAGATATTTGGTTGGAAGGGAGCTCTTTTGCAAACCAAGAATTCTAATAGTATTCCTCTGACTAAGAATAGGCATGTTGAAGAAAAAAACCAGAGACTTAGCCATATTAATATTAAACCCAAAGGCTCGTAAGAAGGTGTTCAAATATTTCTTGATCTGTCTAGCTTCCTGGACTAAAGAGTGACCCATAAGCAGGGTGTCATCAACAAATTGCTAGTGGGTAATGGGCTTCTCATAGGGTGGAAACTTAAGTCCTTTAATGTTACCCTATTCCACTAAATGGGATATGAGTCTGCAAAGTCCTTCTGTCATGAACACAAAGAGAAAACGAGAGAGGGGGTCACCTTTTCTAATACCCCGGGAGGGTTTAAAGATAGAGGAAGGGTGCCCATTAATCAGAATGGAAAAGAACGTCGAGGAAGTCAGGTTAGCAATCCATTGAATCCAAACACCGCTAAAGCCAAAAGAGTTCATAATTTATTTCATATACAACTAGTTAAGGTTATCATAGGCTTTGGAGAAATCCAATTGAGCAGCATCCCAACCTTTTTAGTTCTCTTCATAGAGTGAAGAACCTCTTGAGCTAGGATAATACCATCCATAATTGGGCGACCCTCCACAAAACCAGATTGCTCCACAAAGATCAAGGAGGGGAGCAGGGGTTTAAGCCGATTGGAAATGACTTTAGTTATGAGTTTGTAGATAATATTGCAGAGAGAAATCGGTCTAAATAATTCAGCTTTCTCAGCCATCATAGTTTTAGGGATTAAGGTTAGAAAGGTAGAGTTTAAGGCCGAGAGAACTGCTCTCGTTCTCCGAGATTCTTCCACCACTAGCCACACTTCATTTTTGATCAAATCCCAAAAGGCATGGAAAAAATTTGCAGTGAACCCATCCAGTCCAGGGGATTTCCCGTCCTCCATTTGATTGATTGCTATCTCAACTTCCAGAAGTTCGATGGGTCAGAGAAGCATCTTATTCTGTGCCACAGTGATGAGCCTAGGAAACAACTTTGATTTCCCTACAAGCCTCGGTCCTGCCCATAGGTGGCTCCGTTACCACTTCCTTGAAATGATTAACCAGTTCCTCTTCAATTTCCACATGAGACTCCACTACCCCCCCATCACTTGTCCATAGGTGACAGATCTGGTTATTTTGTCTATGCTGAATGGTCACCCTGTGAAAAAACTTGGTATTTTGGTCCCCATCTTTCAACCAGAGATTATGAGATTTATGCTGCCACAAGATCTCCTCTTTTCTTTGACGATTGGAGAGTTGTTCAACCAGGTGCTTTTCCTCCAAAGCTCACTCTGGAGTCACACCAGTATGCATAATACACTCCTAGATATTCTCCATCTTAGCTTCCAGCTTGGCTTTCCCTGCCTGAATGTTCCCAAAGACATCAGTAGTCCATCTCTTGATTTTCTGTTTGAGAACCTTCAGTTTTTGTTGAATGAAATACATCTTAGTCCCTCTAGGTGGAATAATAGAATGCCACCATTCTGCCACACGAGCCGAAAAGTCTTCATGAGTTAACCAGAACTTTTCGAATCTAAAAGGCTTGATTATTTTCATTCCTATATTATTCCACAACAGGGAAACCGACCAATGATCAGATCCCGAAGAAGCAAGAGAGCGAGAAGTCGGAGTGCCTCCAAGAGCATGATACTTTCAGATAGAAGAAACATATCGAGCTTGGCTGCAACCAAATGCTCCCCTCCACGTATTTTGTTCCATGTGAACACCAAGCTTCCAAGATCAACATCAATAAGCTTATTAGTTTCTATGAATTCGTCAAACATATTATTTTCTAGGGTAAGGACTCTACGCCCACCCTTTTTCTCAGACAGAGATCTGATCATATTGAAATCCCCACCCAATATCCAATGGGTTCCTTCAAACATCCTTCTCAGATTGGTCATACTATTAATGAAATTTCATTTTTTAGGATAGCTACTAGGCCCATAAACATTAGTAAGCATACCTCTCACATTAGATCCAATGATATGAAATTCAAAAGAAAGGTTGAAAGGGTTCGACATAAATTTGTAAAGAGACACTTTCCTAGGATCCCATAAAACCGCCAATCCACCCGAGTGGCTAGTAGCATCCAGTTCCATAAGTTTACACTGTTTCCAAATATTGTGAGTCTTTCCTTCCAATTGGGATCCAGAACATTTAGTTTCTTGTAACAAAACCACAATAGGTTTCTACTTCATGATCTTATTCTTAAGAGTTCTACTTTTGTGAGGCCCATTGGTACCTCGAATATTCCACGATAATACTTTCATCAAGCACTATATATTGCTGAGAGAAGAGATTCCTGGATGGTAGGATATTGCCCAAAGTCATCCAATCTCTCTCCAATCTCCCCAATCCTGTCCCTATTCGACTGCCTCCCTTTTTTAGAGCTACCTTCTTTAAGTTTCCTTTTATTCTCTTTTAGCTTCAAGGGGCCTATTCGCAGACTAGGAGTAGGATTATATTTTTGAATGGCCTCCTTCAATAATTGTAGCTGATTATGCAGAATGGAATGTACCTCAATGTTTTTACAGATCTCTTCAATGCTATCCAAATCCAAATCCCCGAGTTCTATTTCTTCCAAATCCTCCTCCATACGCTTAGGCTCCACACATTTCTTACCCGCAGATTTGTGAGTTTGACCAGTATCTAGGGCTGTTGACGAGGGTGCACCTTCAACCTGAGTGGATTCCTCAAGAGCCAAAGGAGAAGGGTTTTCAGCCATATAAGGATTAAGAATAACAAAGCTATTCAGGTTCACCTCCTTTTTCCCCATGGCTGGGCCATTGTGTCTTTGCCCTGTTCTTTTTCAATTAGTGACTTTAACAAAACCATCCTTATCATTCTTCTCTAGATTACTACTGCCAGGGATATCTGCTGGGAGATTAAGGTGACAATCCCTAGCCAGATGGCCATGAGTGTGACACCACCGACAATAGAAAGAGATATGTTCATAATCAAGAGTTTGAAACCATTCTGATTCTTCCCAGTTAAGAGTAATCCCCTCGGGGAGGGTTTGGAAATATTCATATAGACATAGATGTGAGCATATGAAACATACCTTCCTTGCTCAGTCTGATCAGAGATCTTGACAAAATGCCCCATAGTTCCTCCAATAGCTTTTAAAATGTTTGGATCCCAGTATTCCATTGGAAGTGAGTAGAGTCTAATCCAAACTGGAGCGATTGAGAGATCCTCCTTGTCACGATTGAAATGATCCTTCCAAATTCGTAGGAATAGTCCTACAGAGTAGTAAAAATAAGGGCCTCCCTCAAATATTCTATCCTTGTCCTCCACATTTAGGAAAACCACAGTAAAGAAACCCTTTAATCCCAACAGTAGGTCAAATTTTTTTTTTTCGGTTTCCAGGTCGAGTGGATCCACCAGGTCAAGGCTTTCTCTGTAGGCCAGATACCCATAAATTTCCCTATCAGTGCATGGTCCATCATATGCTGTATTTTTTCCTTAACCCGTGTAGGGTTTACTAAAATAGCTGGGATGTTGGTCGATTTGGGTATACAGACCCCTTGTCCCACTTCCCCTCTACCCACCTCATACTTCTCCGTTAGAGGATTCCTACCCTCTCCTTTGATTCCTGCTTCTGGCGGTTGTAGTGGTGATCCCCCTATCTGCTGCACATAAACCTTCATTAGAGGAGGGGAGAGTCCCCTCCCCTGCGGTCTCACCATCACGCTGACAATCGAATAGTCAGTCCAATGCTTGGCTCGACCCTGACAGAGAAAAAAGATCGACCCTGACAGAGAAAAAAGATCCAAAGCTCAGCCATTGGAAACAAGCATTTCTTGGAGCCCCAATGAAAGCTAGATGAGCTATTAAAATTAAAAAATAAAATAAAATTAAAATTATAAACATTTAAAATTATAAGAACTTAAAAAAAAACCATTTAAAAAAAATTATAAATTATAAAAAAAACAATCTATAAAAACTTTAAAAAAAAAACATTTTTAAAAAACATTAAAAATTAAAAAAAAAACTCTAACCCCTCCCCCCGCTCCTTAACCCTCATCCGCCCCCCTCTCCCCCATTATCCTCCATCCCCCCTTACCCTCTCCCCTCCGCAACCATCCCCCTCCCTTGTCCTCCTCCCTCCCCCCTTCCCCTCTCCCCTCTCCACCCATCCCCTCCCTCGTTCTCCTCCCTCCCCCCTTCCCCTCTCCCCTCCACCTCGCTCTCCCTCCACCTCTCCCATACTCCTCCCTCTTCCCTCCCACTCCCCATGCACTTCCCCATCCACGCCCTCCCCCTACCCATCCCCCTTAACCAATAGTTGAGCGGTAGCGCTGCTCCCTTGTGCGCCCAAGGCAGCGACGCGATTCTGATAATCGTGCCACCACATTAGGAATCTCTTGGGAGTCAATTTGGGTCCATGAGGGAGCGACGTCGCCACCCCTCATGCAATCAAAGGGCTGCCCAAGGTGGTGGCGATATTCTTAGAATCACGTCCCTACCTTCGACAACCCTTTGGGAGCAAAAGGGAGCGGTAGTCCCGCCACTCCCTTGTGTGCCCAAAGTGCCTCCCAAGTCTACGGTACGATTATGAGAATCGCTCCACTTCCTTGGGTGACCCTTTGGGCACATGTGGGACGGGGACACTGCTCCCTTGTGCACCAAAAGGTCCGCCCAAGGAGGTGGGGCAATTCTCAAAATTGCACCGCCACCTTGGGTGGCCCTTTGGGCGCATGAGGGAGCGGCACCGCCTCTGATGGGTATGGGGAGGGTGTGGAGGGGGAGCGAAAGGGGGGAGGGGAGAGGGAGGAGGATGGGGGAGGTGAAGGGAGAGGAGGGCAGAGGGGAGAGGGGAATTGTTGGAGCATAGGCCGCATCTATGGTAAAGCTGCCAAGTTTTGGGAAAAAGCACTAAGTTTTGAAGGAAAAGTGCTAATTTTGAGGAAAAGCACCATTTTTGGGAAGAAATGAACAGTGTGCGGTACGACGCCAGATGGACGAGCTCACCGCATATTGCGGGCTAGAAATCGCGGAGATCGCATGCACAAGTCAAAGGAAAGAGTAAATAAGGTGGCCGAGTAGAAAGCTCAACCACCACAATAAATGAAGCGGCAGAATAGAGGGCTCAACTACCCTCATTAAGGCAAAGTACAAGAGTTATGGTTGCTCGAACCAAGGAATAGCAATGGGCCGAAGCATTGAAGGCGAAGGACAAGGAGCAAAGAACGATGAAGTGGAGCCCATACCCGCGATCTACGCTGGAAATCATGGAACCCTGCAGAAAGCTGCGATGTGACTGCAAGCGGCGCCTATAGTACACCTAGCCGTGTCTGCGGTTAGGGTTTTTGGGGATCACTGTTGGGAATGACCCACAGTTTTGTAAAGGTGCGACCCTCAGGGCCACCTATATATATATGTGTAATTAAAAAGGGAGAAGGGTTAGATAGTCACTGAGTTACACGGACAGTCTAAGTTGATGTCTGAGTCATTTGTATTGCTGTATCTTTTAAGCTGTTAATGATCATTTTGTGCATGTAAAAAGGCCGCGATCTCCCAGGAAGACCGCTTGGCGTAAGGGCCATTGTATGTATCGACCAGTCGCAAGAGGACTGAGAGGGAAATGTAATTGTATGTCTTTTTCATGTTAATATCTGTAGAAGAAGAGAACAGATCTAAGAGAAGGGCTCCCAGCTGTGTGCGTGGAGTTTCCCAGAAAGATCTAAGGCTGCAGCTGTGTGCGCAGCAGAACTGTGTTATCCCCATCTCAATATAATATAAAACACAGTTCCTGTGGACGTAGCTTCCCTCCTGGAAGTGAACCACATAATTCTTATTGTTGTGGTGGTGCTTTATGTGATTGCATTTCTTTGCTTTACTGTCTATGTTGCTATGAATGTTTCGCTATCTTTATGAATGATTATGTAAAGTAAATCCTTGAAGCTCCCTTAGAAGTTGTACTTGTGCATTGTCGAAGGAGTCTGTAAGAACACTATCACCGCAACGCTAAAGGAGTGTGTTACTGTCCTATGGTGCAAGGGCAGATATGATACATAGTGTATCGGTGGTAGCGGGTAAAAGACTCGTGCGCAGGTGTGGAGATACTGCGCAGCTCGGCTGAGAAGAGTGAGTTCCCACGCTGTGAGACCTGTGAAAGAGTAAGACACTCTATTTAGGGGTTACCTCCAAGAAGGGAAGAGAGAAGACTGTATACTCCACACTACCTAGGTTAAGGAAACCTGATTCCTTAGCCCCCCATAGCCACTTCGGGTGAGACTTTGGGCTACTGCACATCTCGTTGCCGAAAGGGCCAGTGCACCAAAGGGGTGTTTGTTGCTGCGCATCCTGAAAACCCGGGTCTGTCTAGAAAGCAACCAACAGATGGTTCTGTTGCCGGCCTCAACCTTATTATTTTGAAGGCAATGTGGTGCTGGAATCCTACAGCTAAAGAAATTCAAGAGTGGTTTGATTCAAAGGCTAGAGAGTTCGCTGAACGTGAAAATAGAAGCCCTAGGCTTCAAACAGAGGACTGGTTGCAGAAGCATATTTATACTGAGCTTCACGAAATCTTCTTTGTAACATTTGCACTTGAGTTGCATGAGTGGGTATCCAAGCTAGTAGATACTGGACCCACTGTGCATGTTGATCAACCTATCGTTTGGACACCTGAGCTAGTTAGCATTGTGAAGCGGGTAGATAATCTTGTGTCCCGCACAGTAGACTTTTTGTTGAACAGTCTACTGGAAGGATTCATCACCGAGTTTGCACTAGATACGAGAAAGAGCTTCAACGAGGCTGAGAGGAGCTTCTTCAAAGCATACAGGGGTAAGTTCTTAAATTCTCTGAACTTGTGGATTAAAATGCTCTTATATGAAAAAGGAAAACTATGCATAGCTTCCAATGAATAGCATAGACAAGTAATGTTCGCAGATTCTGATAGTGATCTTGAAGTTATTGGTTGCACTCATAGCGGAAAGCGGTATAAAGTAGGCCTCGACCAGCATTCTTTTGAGTCTAGCCCAGAAGATAGTCAAGCTCATAGAGCGAGCCATATAGAGAGACAAGGGAGTGCTCATATCCCCTATCACCCTTTTACACCGCAAAAGCCAGACGGGGCTCAGCATAACCCCGCAGTAACACCTTCTAGTAGCCCGCACGGTACTTCTAGTACCTCAGCACCACCTTTGTTTAACCATCCCGGAGGCAGTGCCACAGCACCTCCACGTCAACCTAGCGCAAGAAGGATGGGTGATGACATGAAGCTACCAACCTTTAGAGGAATAGGGCTAGAAGACCCTGAAAAGCACTGGTTTCTATGTGAAGCCATTTGGATGAATAAGCAAATTAATGATGATGCTGTTAAGTTGGTTCAGTTAGAAACCACACTAAGAGAGAGAGCCTTAACCTGGTTTATGAAATACTCAGCAGCACAGAATAGGACGCTTGCTGATGTAAAAAGTGCTATGATTAAAGAATTCAAGAAACCTAAATCAGAATCACAGTGCATAACAGAACTCAAAGACATAAAACAGTTACCTACAGAGTCAGTATGGGACTTTGACCAGAAGTTCAAAGCCTTGATAGGTCAAGTAAGCTTTGAGTTTGCACCGCAGCAGCATAAGGAATGGTTCATTGCTGCGCTGCTTCCTCATATTAGACTTCCTCTTATGCAACAGAATCTCACTACTCAAGAACAAGCTCTAGAGATGGCTATGAAACTAGAAGCTTCACCAATTGCTAGAACAAGCAACGATGTTGCGCAGTTGCAGAACCAAATAGAAAACCTAACTTTGCAAGTGCATGATATTAAGAAAGGAAAGGATGTTAAAGAAGAAATTTGGTGTACAAAGTGTAGAGCACAAGGACATTCAAAGGACCATTGTCATGTTTTCATAGATTATATTGCAACCGGAGCACCTAACCCTTTACCACAGGCTCAGGGGCCTTGGTGTGAAATCTGTAGAACTAGAGGCCACAGACCACAAGAGTGTCACTTGTTACAGAAATATGTACAAACTCCAAAGAATCTATATTGCAATTTCTGTAAATCAGTAGGCCATGATGAGAACAATTGCAGAGCATATGACCTTATGATAGAAAGAAAACATGATGTTTATAGAGTACAGTCAGAACCACAGGGACCCACAGCAGGTCCGCAGTATGACCCAGCTTGCGAAGGCCGAGGAGGAAATTACAGGGGTCGAGGACGCGCAGGAGGTTTTGGTCATGGAAAATGACAGATCATTTGCTATAACTGCGGAGCTCAAGGCCCTTATGCAAGGGATTGCCAAAACCCTACAACCACCTGTAGATACTATAAATCTTATGATCATGTCATTGAAGAATGCCCTCAGTTGATGGCCAAGATGCAAGAAAAGAAGCCACAGGCTAACCAGAATATTCAGTTGATTGCAACAGAAAAAAGAGAACCAGATCCCACAGTTAATATAGTGACACGCGGTGGTGCAACCACTGGTGCGCCAGAGTCGGGAATTGGAAAGCCAGCAACACAATGGGTGCACCGTGCTAATATTAAAACATCCCCGCTCGACCTACAGAAGAAAAAAGAAGCATTCAAGCAAGATCAAGAGTATTTCTCAGATTCGCGAGCTTCAAGTTCTGTCGCATTACCGCATAATGATATCAGACCACATGTGCCAAGTCAAGAGAACCTGGTACAAGAGCAGGCTACTACATCTGGAAGGCCTGATGAGGAGGATACACTAGGTAGTGTTGATGCTTTCCTGAGAAGCTGCTTAAAGTTGTTGCGCAATGAAAAAGCAACTATGGAACTCCAACACCTGTTGGATCAGTGTCAACAATCTGCTTCGTTGAGCACAGTGCAGCGTGTTGTTCATCAGATCAAGAGTCATACTAGAACTAGAAGGGAGATGAGACTCACAGTGCAGATTGGAGCATTTGAAATGGATGAAGTCATTTTGGATTTAGGCTCAGAAGTTAATGTTCTCACCATGTAGACTTGGGAACAGATGGGTAGTCCTCAGCTTATCAGATCTCCTATCTATCTAAGACTAGCAAATCATCAACAAGTTTCTCCATTGGGCAGATTACCCAATGTACCCATTGATATTGAGGGAGTAAGAAGTTCTGCAGACTTTGAAGTAATCAAAATTTTGGATGACAGTAGACCTTAACCAACACTTTTAGGCATAGACTAGGCATTTGATAATCTAGCTATCATTAATTTGAAGAAAAGACAGATGACCTTTGAGGATGACCAGATTAGGGTCATTGCACGACTTGATCCCCTTCAAGGACCACGGTATATTGAACCCATTCGAGTAGAAGAATAAGTGAGCCACATGGAAAGTTTGTATCAGATGACTGCTAGTCATAATGATTATGTCAATCCTACAGCGGACGGCCATATCAGCTGGTGATACGATAGCTTGTGCGCATCAGATTCAGAAGCAGGACTGGAAAACTGGCAGAATCGCTTACATGAGGTTTCTGCAAGGCGTTGCGCCATGATGACTAAATCCATTCGATGGATTGGCACAGAATTGAATAACACTCCAATATTTGATGGTTTAACTGGTGTAAGTGAATTCATACATGCATATGAACAAGAAATCCCAGATGAGCAGTGCATACAAGCATTGGATGTAGCACTATGCGCTACACCCGTAAGATGGTGGGGTGCGCATAAAGAAAATATTGACACATGGAAAGACTGTCACAGGTTGATACTGCGTAGATTTCAAGAGACTACAGCAGACGTTTTGCGCAAATATGATGGACAGAGTGACCCCAGGTCACACGTTGAAGCATGTATTCAGCAATGGTCAGATATTCCAGAGGATGAGTGGGTTCACCTATTCATCCACACGTTGGATATAGTTCCAAGGAACTGGTACACTGAAACAGAATTGCGCAGAGGCACTATCACTTGGCCTCTCATGATTGAAAGTTTTCAAATCACTTTTAGCTTTGAGTCAGAACATCCAAGCATCGATCAGGCTTTAAATTGTATTAGAAAGAAGATATTTGGACAATGTCCTTTACCAGAGTATTCTCAACCAGATTGGGCTGTCCAGATGGAACATGCCCTGGAATGCTATAATTTCACCACTGGAGAAGAGGATGATGATCCTCACAACATCAATATTCCAGAGTCAGAAGGGACGCGCAAAGTCGAAGGCCCTCAGCTTGATATCCCTGCCATTACAGAACACATCAAGCTCAAGAAGATTAACATTGGTACAGAAGCCGAACCCAAGTTTTCCTCTATAGGAGATTATTGGGATGATGAAACTGTTGGCCATATTGCAGATTTACTACATGAGTACCAAGATATCTTTCCTAACAAGTTTACAGAAATGAAAGGCATCCTAGGGGATTTAGGAGTTATGCGCATACCTTTGAAAGCGGATGCTAAGCCAGTAAAACAACACCCGTACAGGTTGAACCCACGATATAAAGAAAAGGTCAGAGAAGAAATTGATAAGATGCTCGCAGCTGGTATCATTGAGCCAGTAGAGGAAAGTGATTGGATTAGTCCTATGGTGGTATAAGAGAAAAAGACAAAAGGTGAAATAAGAATCTGCATGGACCTGTGCAAGCTCAACGACGCATCAGCGCATGATCCATTTCCTACACCCTTTACAGATGAAGTGCTTGACAATGTTGGAGGACAAGAGGCTTACTCCTTCACTGATGGCTTTTCAAGATACCATCAGATCAGAATCCATCCAGAGGACCTCCATAAGATCACTTTTGCGACTGAATGGGGCTCATTCCAGTATACGGTAATGCCCTTTGGTATTAAAAATGCTCCTACTATTTTCTCTAGAGTCATTGTTGCTGTTTTTAAAGAATTCATTCATAAGTTTCTAGAAGTCTATTTTGATGACTGGACTGTGTTTGGTTTACTAAAGAACCATATAGGGAATCTAAGGATGATGTTAGAAAAATGTAGATAGTATCAGATTTCCCTTAACTTGAAAAAATGTATCTTCTGTGCTCCTTTTGGTATTTTGTGGGGTCACATTGTGTGCAGACAAGGACTCATGATGGATCCTGCGAAGGTTGCCATCATTGCTAACTTGCTTGCGCCCAACTAAGTCAAACAATTGCGCACTACATTGGGACATACAGGATACTACAGGAAATTTATCAAGGGTTATGCAAAGATCACTGCGCCTATGGAAAGACTGCTGAAAAAGGATTCAAAATTCCAATGGACAGAAGAATGCCAACAGAGCTTGGACACACTTAAAGGAAAGATGGTCACAACACCTATTCTAGTTTTCCCAGACTGGAGAAAACCCTTTCATGTTCATGTAGATGCTTCTTCCATAGCATTGGGGGTTGTACTGACACAACCGAGAGAAGGAGGTATTGACCACCCCATTGCTTACTCTAGCAAAAAGCTATCTACAACTGAGAAGAACTACACCACTACAGAAAGAGAAGGACTAACTATGGTGTATGCCTTACAGAAGTTCAGACACTACCTATTGGGTGCTCATTTTAAAATGTATACTGACCATTCTGCTTTGAAGTACTTGGTCAATAAGCCAGTGTTAGGGGGAATAATTTGAAGATGGCTACTCCTCTTCCAGGAGTATGATTTTGAGATTATTGTGAAGCCAGGTATATTGAATGCAGGACCTGGCCATTTATCTAGGATAGAGTCAGGGGAGGAACCTACAAATTTGGAGGACAATCTGCCTGATGCACAGCTGTTTTCTGTTCAAGCAACAGATGAGTATTATTCCAATATTCTTGAGTTTCTCACTACAGGGCAAGCGCCAGTTGATTTCACAATGCAGTAGAAGAAACAACTTGTTGTCAAAGCCGTAGACTTCACTTTGATAGCAGGCCAGCTCTATAAGTTGGGCCATGATGAAGTCTTGCGCAGATGCATTTTACCACATGAGAAGAATTCCATAATCACAGAAGCGCACTCAGGAACCGCAGGAGGCCATTTCGCAGGAAAGCCGACTGCGCAAAAGATCTTAGCCGCAGGTCTTTGGTGGCCAACATTGCACAAGGATACTAAGGAATTCTGCAAGTGTTGTGATGTGTGCCAGCGAACAGGAAAATCTGCAAGAAGAGATGAAATGCCGCTAAGACCCCAAATAACAGTGCGTGCTTTTGATAAGTGGGCCATTGATTTTGTGGGACCTATCAACCCACCAGGAAAGAGAACCAGCGCAAGATACATCATCACAGCTACTGAATACCTCACCAGATGGGTTGAGGCAAAGCCAATTAAGAATTGCGACACTGTCACTGCTGCGCAGTTCATTTTTGGGAATATTGTCACTAGATTTGGATGTCCACTAATTCTAATGAGTGATTAGGGCACACATTTCCTGAACAAGACTATAGAGGCCCTTACTGAAGAATTCCACATTAGTCACCATAAGAGTACACCCTACCACCCTCAAGCTAATGGTACAGTGGAGGCATTCAATAAGATTTTGGAGAATGCCCTAACCAATATCTGTAATCAACAAAGAGATGATTGGGACCTTAGAGTCACAGCTGTGTTATGGGCTTACAGAACCATATGCAAGAAATTAACAGGTCACACACCTTTCGGTTTGGTGTATGGACAAGAAGTAGTCATGCCCATGGAATACATTGTTCCCAGTCTCAGAATTGCTCAAATTATAGAAATGGCAGATACTGATACTATGAGTGAAAGGCTATCACAATTGGTTGCCTTAGAAGAAGACAGGCTTTTAGCTGGATTCCATCAACAAGTGCAGAAGGCGAGACAGAAGGCTTGGCATGACATGCATATTAAGAATAAAGTCTTTCAGGAAGGAGACTTGGTACTCCTCTATGATAGTAAATTCATCAAGTTTCCAGGCAAGTTTCATGTACATTGGTTAGGCCCTTTTCAAGTGATGAAGATAATAGAAGGTGGAGCAGTTCAGCTTGCGAAGATTAATGGAGAGTTGCTTCCCACAATGATCAATGGGAGTCGGTTCAAGCTTTATCGCGACGGCCACTCCGCCCTGTCGACCTAATCAGCTGCTAAAGTCGTGTAGATGTCCAGTTTAGTTGAAAGAGGCATCGCACATATCACAGTCTACATGGAAGTCGTGAGAAATTTTCAGTCTCTGGCTTCCCGCGCAATTCCTCGAAACATCCGCGTAGTCAATAAAGCCTGTTCTGAGCGAGCCTATTTTCGGTCTTCCGAAGTTCCCTGGGTTGTCGAACTTTCGCTCTTGCGGAGTTCCCTGTTGTCTATTTGTCGCTCTTACAGAGTTCTCCTCGCCATGGAGCCCTCCATGTGCACAGTTACCCATGCTGAAGTTACCCATCGAAAATTTGAATTGTGGTAGTTCTGTAGCCGCGCCTGAGTCTTAATGAAGGATGAGACTACCATCTAATTGTACTTGCTCTGACAGATTCATCTTGATTTCCCTAAGATTCGCATTTAATTAAGGAGCCAAAGGCCTTAGCACATCTCCCAAAGGCTGTCAGAGCTCATCCCGCGCATTTAATGCACCACAGAGGAGTGGGGGGGGGGGTTGTCAACTCATCCGCTTAGGCACCAATGGCTATTAGCGCCACCTATCCGCACCTACTACCGCCCTCAGCTATAAATACCCCTCATTCGTATATGCTTGGGTTACTTTCCTTGCTATTGAGTTGTATAGTTGTCTTTTTTGAGAGTCTAAGCCATTGTTTTCAAATCCATGTCGTGCAGACTGCTTCCCTCTATTTTCAGAGTTCGCATCCTACGCTATTCCGCCCTTTTCTGTTCAGTGTTTGTCATGTATGCAGGTTCATGACGGAGAACCTGTCAACTGAAGAATTCATCCGTAACTTCAGACATAGAGGGTTAGACTTCGGTATGGCTACCCCGATCAAGATTGTCAAGCTTCCTATTTCCTCTGATCCCAGACAATCCTCGGGCACAAGGGCGTCTCAACAGCAGCCCCAGCAGTAGCAGCAGCTGGAGGAACCTGTTCCAGGGCCCTTGGCCACTCTGGTTAACTACATTCCTCCGTGCCCAGATGATGCACCCGAGGTGTGCATTCCAAGGAATGCCAAGTATTTGATTCCGCTGCCACCGATGACGGAAATCGTGGAAGAAGAGGGATCTCTACTTGGACATATCCCGTTGGTTAAGTTTTCTGACTTCAACTTGGGAGATTATAGAACGTATCCTCAGTTCGTGCCATATCACTATCTGACGGTGGTCCATAATCCTGTTAAGAAGATTAACGAATTCGTCCCGCAGGAATTTGCAGCAAATCTAGAGAAGCCTGGACTGTTGAACCTGTTGAAGCTACCACACTTCGGGTGTAGCAATGAAGTTAATGCGGTTATCAAGGTCCTGTTATCCTGTGTTCACAGTGGTTATCTTTGGTTAGGGAGGCCAATTGATCTAAATGTGGACCTGATTCATCGAATTACCGGCCTATCTAAGGTTGGTAAGGACCCCAACGTCCACTTCGTTGGTAAAGACAAGGACCGAAAGCTGGCTGCACAGGTGGTGCAGAAATACAAATTGTCGAGAGGAGGTCGGGCTTATGACCTCACCGTAGTTGAAGATGAAGCACTCAAATTCACAGCCAGTCTGCTCGCAGGTAGACATTTAACGAAGTGCCGACCTAAAGAAGTCCTTGGAGCTTTTGTAGAGCTCGCAATTGCAGCTGTGGAGGGAGAGCAGTATAACTGGTGTCTCTTCCTCCTGAATGCATTCTTGGAAGACTGCCGGAATGTTCAGGACACCGCCAATCAGCTGTTCCATTTCTCTTGGCTCCTGATCTTGTGTGCCTTTGTCAGGTGGAAGGAACCTCCCAACACTTAGTTTCTTCCGCGCTGCTCAGAAGAGGTTACAAGGATGCGCTATGCCAACCTATGGGATTCTAGTAATCCCGTGAAGCGCAAGATGAACCGTGCCGTGTTCTTTGAGTATTACCATCTTCTTAGGGATACCATCCTGGAGATGTCGAGGCTTACTGAGGAGACGAAAGAACTCTATGGAACGAAGTTGGTCTTTTCTGCCAACTTGCATGAAATCTATTTTCGCCCTCGCGGAATTCAGTTGGAAGAATGGGCCGTAGGGCTCTACCGAATGACTACCCAGGACGTGGAGGACACTGTGAAGTCCTGGCCAGATGAATGGAAGCAGGTCGTTGAATCCACTGCCACGATGCTACCCCCTGAGGCACCAGAGAAAGATAAGGGCAAGGAAAATATCGGGCAAAAGAATGGTGAAGGTCCATTAGGACCAGCTACCAAGAAGCAGAAGCTGTCACATCTCGCATAAGCGACTGGAGATCCCTATGAGATCCTTGCCGCGAGGCTCAACCAGTACTTGAAGGAGCCACTTCAGGAGCTGCGTGCCTCTTAGGAAAATATCAGAAGTGCTCTGGATCTGTAGCTCGTGGAGTTGAAAGGCCTCGCAGGATGAGTTGCGCAGACCCATCCGCCAGCATCCGGCTCGCAGGCGCCACAAGCATCTACAAGCACCGAGAGGGTTGAAGTACCTACAGAAAGGCACACTATCGTCCACATCCCTCCTGTAAGCATGACACTCCCGGATCCTTTGGCTGTACCTCAGGTAAGCGTTGTTGGCCCTGTTGAAATAAATTTGTCACTAATTCCGTTGGAAACTCTAAAGTTGGTTCACGAGCAGGTCTCTACTGAGTTGAGAGCTAGGGAGCTCTCCACATTCCATGCCAATCAAATATTGCAGATGTAGGAAGTAGAGCTAAGGGCAGGCTATAAGGAGATCTCTGCGCAACTTGCACTTCATGAAGCACGAGACACTGGGCTAAGGAATGTCGTCGATGAAATCGCCCAGGAGCTGCTGGCTTGCCAGATTCAACCAGACCTTCCTTTAGTTGAGAAAGTACAATGCATTGGCAGAAGGGCGAAAGCCCTATAACAACAAGTAGTTGCTATGGCTGAGGACCATAGAAAGTAGCTCGCCGAGTTGGAAGCTTGTGTCGTAGTGCCTCCCGCAGATGATAAGAAAGAAAGACTTGAAGCACTGCGCATAGCTTTTACCCAAATGAAGTGTAGAACAGATGAAGCCCAACAGTTAATGACGCAAGCTATGCAGGCTTGGGCTGAGCTCGAGAAGCTCCCTTCTAAATTTTCCCTTTTGGAACAGGTGAAAGCAGCAGAATAGTCCCTAACTGTTCTGAACGAAGAAGCTGAGCCCTTGGAAGGCTTCGCCAAAATGAGAAAGATGAGCGAAGTCCGCAAAGTCCAGCAAGAACTGCACAGGCTCAGAGACAAAGATGCTACTCTCTCCAACATCATTCAATCGTTTATGGATGAGTATGTTGAACTTGCTGCCCAAGCAAAGGCCAAGGTCAAAGCATTTGCTAAGTCTCAAGAGTTGGTTGATGGCACAGAAGGAGAAGAAGCTACTTCAGACCTGGTGCAGACAGCCACGAAGTGCGTGCAAAACATGGACTCTGGTATTGCACAGTGGAAGCAAGCCTTTGCTATGACCCAAGCAAAGTCATATGCACAAGTAAAATGATCGCAAGCTAGTGCAAGTGGCTCGGGGATGAGCCACAAGTAAGTGTTAGGGGCTTGTTGGAGCATAGGCCGTAGCTATGGTAAAGCTGCCAAGTTTTGGGAAAAAGCACTAAGTTTTGAAGGAAAAGTGCTAATTTTGAGGAAAAGCACCATTTTTGGGCAGAAATGAACAGTACGCGGTATGGCGCCAGATGGACGAGCTCACCGCAGATTGCGGAGCTCATGCGCACAAGTCAAAGGAAAGAGTAAATAAGGTGGCCGAGTAGAAAGCTCAACCACCACAAAAAATGAAGCGGCGGAATAGAGGGCTCAGCTACCCTTATTAAGGCAAAGTACAGGAGTTATGGTTGCTCGGACCAAGGAAGAGCAACGGGCCGAAGCATTGCAGGCAAAGGACAAGGAGCAAAGAACAATGAAGCGGCGCCCATACCCGCGATTTGCGCCAAAAATTGTGGAGCCTGCAGAAAGCTGCGACGTGACTGCAAGCGGTGCCTATAGTACACCTAGCCGTGTCTGCGGTTAGGGTTTTTGGGGATCACTGTTGGGAATGACCCACAGTTTTGTAAAGGTGCGACCCTCAGGGCCACCTATATATATGTGTGTAATTAAAAAGGGAAAAGGGTTAGATAGTCACTGAGTTACACGGACAGTCTAAGTTGATGTCTGAGTCATTTGTATTGCTGTATCTTTTAAGCTGTTAATGATCATTTTGTGCATGTAAAAAGGCCGCGATCTCGCAGGAAGACCGCTTGGCGTAAGGGCCATTGTATGTATCGACCAGTCGCAAGAGGACTGAGAGGGAAATGTAATTGTATGTCTTTTTCATGTTAATATATGTAGAAGAAGAGAACAGATCTAAGAGAAGGGCTCCCAGCTGTGTGCGTGGAGTTTCCCAAAAAGATCTAAGGCTGCAGCTGTGTGCGTAGCGGAACTGTGTTATCCCCATCTCAATATAATATAAAACACAGTTCCTGTGGACATAGCTTCCCTCCTGGAAGTGAACCACGTAATTCTTATTGTTGTGGTGGTGCTTTATGTGATTGCATTTCTTTGCTTTACTGTCTATGTTGCTATGAATGTTTCGCTATCTTTATGAATGATTATGTAAAGTAAATCCTTGAAGCTCCCTTAGAAGTTGTACTTGTGCATTGTCGAAGGAGTCTATAATAACACTATCGCCACAACGCTAAATGAGTGCATTACTGCACTATGGTGCAAGGGCAGAGATGATACATAGTGTATCGGTGGTAGCAGGTAAAAGACTCGTGCGCAGGTGCGGAGCTACTGCGCAGCTCGACTGAGAAGAGTGAGTTCCCGCGCTGTGGCACTGTGAGACCTGTGAAAGAGTAAGACACTCTGTTCAGGGGTTAGCTCCAAGAAGGGAAGAGAGAATACTGTAGACTCCACACCACCTAGGTTAAGGAAACCTGATTCCTTATCCCCCCATAGCCACTTCGGGTGAGACTTCGGGCTGCTGCGCAGCTCGTTGCCGAAAGGGCCAATGCGCCAAAGGGGTGTTTGTTGCTGCGCATCCTGAAAACCCGGGTTTGTCCAAAAAGCAGCCAACATGAAGGGGGGAGGGAGGAGGACAGGGGAGGGGGATGGGTGCAGAGGGCAGAGGGGAAGGGGGGATGGAGGAGAATGGGGAAGGAGGGAAAGGGGGAGGGGGGAGGGGTTAGATTTTTTTTCTTTCAATTTTTAATATTTTTTAAAAATGGTTTTGTTTTAAGTTCTTATAATTTGTTTTTTTTTAAATAGTTTTTTTTTAAGTTTTTATAATATTCTTTTTTATAATATTTTAAGTTTTTTGTAAAATGATTTTTTTTTTATTTTTTATAAAAAACAATTTACAAGTAAAAAAAAAAAACTTTTTTTTTTTTAAGATTTTTTAATTTTTAATTTTTTTAATATGAATATTATTAGAAATTCTTTTATTTTATATAGAAAGAGTGATAAAATAATTTCTTGAATAATTTGTGTTGAATGTAGTGCAAGTTTTATATAATGTTACTATGAGATTTAATAAATACAATTTTAAATAATGACAAAATGATATAATAATGTTGTTTTTTGAAAAAGTGTGCTATTGGTAGCATTAGTTTTCAACTCAGGGCTTGATCTTTAGGCTTCTGTAAACAAAAATAAGGATTGTTTTGGTTTCTGTCTATATTTTTAACCACAAAAAAAAGTGGTGCTACCAGTAGCACCACTCTTTGATTCGAGGTTATTTTTTGGTGTTTTTTATGCAAAAATATGAGTTTTTATGGCTAGAGTTCTCATTTTGAGTATAAAGTTCTCATCAAGTTGTATAACTTGTTTTTTCTTTTGCAACAAAACATTTGAAAATCAATACTTCATGTAGTAAAAATATTTGATTACACAAATAACATCAAAATCAATGATTACATATGTTTTATGCATGTTATTGTTGGGAAAGATCTTCCTATGATTCAATTATTTTTATTTCTTTGATTATCTCCCCATAAGCTTGTTTGTACATCCCAAAGGGCATGTTTCAGATATCATCTCATTCAACATCTTTAATTTTATTAATCTCCCTATAAAGCAAAAAACACAATAAACATTGATTAATATTTCTATGAAGTGAATATAGCATAAATATTAATTTGGAAATCTTTTAATCTAGTATGTTTTTGACTAGTTCTACTTCTCCCCATTTGGCTAAGTATTTGACTATTGCGATTATGTAGCTAGAACCTTTTATTTCTCATTGCTTAGGAAAGGATACCACCAAGTTGATTGCCCATATTTCAAATGGAAGGTTTGGGTTTACTATTATCAAGGAAATTTAATTTCTTTTCATTGGTCATCCCATCCTTTGGCATTTGTCACACAGATTCACTTTGTTTCTATAGTCTCTTTACAATGTAGACCACCATATGCATGCTTGCAATATTTTCCAGGCTGTAATTCCTTAATGAAAGTGTCCACCTGCAGGTCTGGCATGTGCTTCTTATATGATACTATCTCTTTCATGTTTCGATACACATCTCCTTAATACATCATCAAGCCCAATATTATACAAAATCCCATTGATTAATGTATAGCGGAATCCTTTATTGCAAGGAATTTTTTTGGGTGAACTCTTGTGGGGATTTCCCTTCTTGAAAAAAATAATTCCTATTGTACAACTTCAAACTTGAATAAGTGTGCATCTAGTAAGTTGTCATTTATTCTAGCCAGCTCTTCTTTTGTTTTGACCCTTGAAAAATGGTTGGGACCAATGGTAGATTTCCTTAGTCGAACTATAAATTCAAATTCAAGTTCTTGCAACAATAAGATCCATCTATACATGCTCCCTTGATGGAATAATTTATTCACTAAGTATTTCAGGACTTAGTGGTCTATGTAAAATGTAAAAGGATTTGCTAGTAGATAATATTGAATTTTTTGCAAGGAAAAAATCATCCCTAATCCTTCATTCTATGTATTCAAGTAAATCCTCTCTACCTTATTTAACTTCCAACTTGCATATATGTTCAGGTGGCTAACTCCCTCATCCCTAGGTTGCACCAGTGCAACTCTGTCTACAATGACTAAAGCATCAACATGCACATGAATTTTTTTTTACTAGTTTGGGAATCTCAAAATGGGAGCTTTGACCAATTTTTTCTTATTAATTTCAAAGGATTATTACATCCAACACTCCACTTGAACTCTATATCAAATTTAAGCAATTCTTCCAAAGGGAAAGTTATGTTTGAATAGTATTTTATAAACTTCCTTTAGTGTCCTATAGTCCCTAAAAACATTCGTATTTGCATATGGTTTATGTGTAGTAGCCAGTTTGCTACTTAAAAAAATTTCTTCAGTTGATAATTTACATGCTAAACTTCTACATTTTATTTGCTTCAAAATTGAACTTACAGTAGTATAAAAACTATTAATTTAACAGCATAGTTAACAACATAATTTAATTGAAGAACAAATCTTAAAACTAGTAACTAGTAAATTTAACCAGAAGAATACCTCTATCGATGCTCGAGTTGAATCCTTTGAAGATATGTCGCGAGCATGGAATTGATTGAAGTCACTTTCCCAGAGTGGAAACACAGTTTTTGTTAACACCCAAAAAGTGTTCACTACCTCATCTACCCCATTACATGGCTCATTTGTCCATTTTCCTACCATATTTCCCTTAAAAACCCTAAAAATCCCACTAAAAAGCCTCCAAAAGGCCGCAAAACCATCAAAAAAGCCTCAAAAAGGCTAGAAAACCCCTTTTTCCTCCAAAAATATCCAAAATTCCTCTAAAATAGCAAAATCCCTCTAAAAAGGGACAAAAAAATATAAAATAATGAGGAAAAGGAGGAAAAAACCCTATACAGCTGCCCTAAACCATATGGTTCCAAAAACCATGGGCCAACACTCCACCACCAAAAAACTATAAATAGGTGATGGAGATCCCTCATTTCATATCCACAATCAAATATACCCTTACTCTGCCAAAATCACTCTTGAAACCCTAGCTCACCCTTGAGCTACTTTCACCTTGAGAGCCCCTTTTGGCCCATTTCCACCATTGGAGAAAGAGAAGGAGCAAGTTGGAGCTTGGAGCAACCCTCTTGGAGCATTGCAAGAGCTTCACCAACCTTCACATTGGAGGTAAAATTAATACAAAAGCCATTCTTTACATCTTATTTTTTCTGTTTCATGCACATGTTTAGAGTAATTTATATTTCTGTTTTAGCATTTTAATTTACATTTACTGAACTGCTACTAAGGAGTCCCTTCTCCTTAGTAGGTGCTCATTTGCACAAGCTAGGGGTAAAACCCTAGCTACAGTTTTCCTCCAAGCCAACTAGGGGCCTAGCTGGCTCCCTAGCCCCAGGAAACCATCCAGATGGCCTCCTAGCCCTCTGTTCCAGAGACCCCCAAAGAACAGAACAATTATGCACATATGTTGTGTATAAAATCTCTCTGTAGTTCTTAAAATCCCCAACTCTTCCAAGCTTCTCTGTCAAAACAAAATTCCCCTTGAGAGCCTCTAACTTCCTTCGTTATTCCCTCCCCCGAAAAAAACATCCCCCTCACCTCTTTCCATAAAATCACATATATCAACCAACCACTTCCTATTTCAATAAATAATATAAAACAACAACCACTGCCTCTTTCAAAAAACTAATAAAATAGTCTATTTTTCAGCCATGCTTCCATTTATTGAAGATAATAATTTTCAATGTTCCTTTAAAATAGTCTTAAACAAGTTTAATAAGTTGTTAAATTTTGCTCCTACACGTTACTACTTTAAATGAAATGACAACTCTACCCACCAATTTCAATGCAACACTAACTACCATATCTATTACATTAATATGCCTAGACATTTATGAAAATATTCTACATATCATTTAATAAAATATTCACTGATATGATTTGCTTATAATATGAATTAAATACTATATGACATGTACCTAACTCAATTAATCCATGAATATATTTATGTGCATTATATATATATATATATAATACTTCAATGAAGACATACATTACTATTCCCTTAAATATTTTTAATGCTACCTAATACACAATCTTGTATAACTATAATATTTCAACAACCCATTCAACTATAAAACATATCTATCACATCCACATCTCGTACTCATATGTATGCTTAATAATTCATTTGATTTCAACCCAATTTAATAAGAAATATTGTACTAATCATACATACTATTGTACTCATGGAAAGTGTGTATATGTGGCTAGCATACACACTCTTTATGTGGGCACTAATAATCAATTTAATTCCCCTAATGCATCATTATTATATGATTGCAAAAAACATACATAAGAACAATGTAAACAATGCATCATTCATCATTTATAATTATTCATACAAAAACAATAAAATTGAATCAAATAAGCATAATGAAGCAAATCAAACATATAATCTTAATGGTTTATAATAATAAATAACACCTTCCAATTCCATCATTGGTCCCATCCATCTTGATAAGTACTCAAAACAACCTAATCACCACTACATCCATCTCCTGACCTCACCATCCCATCCTCTGCAGAAATATATTATGGGTGTAAACTATACTTACCTAACCACATATAAAACCCATAAGCAGAAGTGTCAACTACATCGGCCAAGCTTCCCCAGTAGGAACCCACTAGTCCTCATCACACATCTAGGGAGCGTGCTCAGCATATCCCTCCCACGACTCTAGTTTTTGAAGGATAAACGATGGGAAATGCCTCCACCCCCCCTTCCCCCTCAATACTACTACATCAACTATACTGTGCCATCACTGTTCTAAGGGGTCTCGTCATCGAACAACCACTTTGGGAAAGTCATGGTTCCTGTCAAAAATTATGAGTCACCCACAAGTCATAAAAATATTGGAATTCACAATTAAATAACATGAAAAATGATATAGCATCATTATCCTCTAGATTCCCAAGAAATCTCATGCCCCTTGGAACTGTAGGAATCCAACTATCCCATAGTTAGTCAACATGTGGGTTAGTTCATCATTAACATAAAACTTAGGTATAAATATTTCCAACTTTTTTTATGATAATCTTTATCACTAAAATGACAATGAAAATAACCATGTAAGTTCCTTTGAAATATATATTGCACTTGATCTATATCAGAAGTACAACTAAACTAACATCCACATATGATATCCCACCTTCCATTTGTTTGTTCAAATGAAATACAATATTCATCATCATTAATAATTTAAAGTGATAACTTTTCTTTACTATCCACACATCTAGGGTGTCCACATGTCCACATAACAACAGTCTTAATCATGTGGTTGATTCCAACAGATAATAAGAAATTAAAATGTTAAGCTAGTTCGTGTTAAGCTTGTAATTAATGAATGTAGAAATATGGGGTGTTACATTATGGGTGGATTTAGATCAAGAAACACTTTAATTTTTTTCCAAGTTGAATTTAATACCTTCCATGTAGACTACATGAACAAACAAAATTCCAATTGGTGTGAGAAATATACACTTATTAATGTTTAGAGATAATTGAATTTGTTGATAGTTCTCGAACATAAATCGAAGTGATTGTATGTGGTTCTTCAATAAACTGTAGATCATCTAGTAATAGATGAATACTTCCATTGTTTTATATATGTACTCTTGGAATGTTTTCACAACTATTATGGAGTACTAGGGCATTCTTCAATCCAAATGGCATGACCCTATAAGAAAACAATCCAAACTCTATTATGAACATGGTATTTTTCCGATCCTCTTTGGTGATCAGTGCTTGATTATATCCACATAATCCATATGTTTATGAATAACATTCATTTTTTGTAAATTCATTAATTATTTCATATGTGAATGTTTTTGAGAAGGGATCTATTACCATCATTTCATTCAATCCCATGAAGTCGACACATATTCTATGTTTCTTTGAATCATGCTTCTTTGGTTCAGTGAACATTGGACTACCCATTTAGATTTATCAATTGCGAAAATAATATATACTATTAACATGTTTTCAATTTCTTTTTGTACTATCTCTTTGTATTTATGAGATAAATTATATGGCCTCTTCTTGATATGTTTTTCATTATGTATCAATTCAATTTTCATCTTACCCATTTTATTCAAGCAATCATTTAATATCTTTGTAATCCCTTGCAAAAACATCTTGATATTCTCTAAGAAAATCTAGAATTTCTATTGTTTGTTGTTCTGATCTATAGTCACCTACTTTCTCCATTTTTGGTCAATCATTGTTGGAAATGTTTATTTCTTTTATATCTATGCTTGTGTCCATCCATTTGGGGCTTGGATTGATCTAAATTTATTTATCCTTCTTTGACTTCAATATATTGTGGGGGAAATTCAGTTGTTTCCTTTTCTTATTTTCAACTTGTTTGTTTATTTTTAGTACATATTTTACTTATTTACAACTTGTGGGTGATCTTTCCTCCACTTGAAAAGTTTACCAAGAAAAATTTCACTTTCTATCTCTAGTTGTGTGATATTTTGGATTACCATAGCATGTTATTCTATTGCAATTCGCAGTCAACCCTATGTCAACTTTCTTCTTTCACATGCCCTTATTATTCCCTTTGACTGGATTTTATACAATTTTTTGGAATGTTTATACTATTTCTTCTAATTATGTTTCTACTAGCATAAAAGAGAAATCATTCACAATGTTTTATTTTATAGTTTACCATTTCAAAGTGTCCCCCCATGTTTCTTCAATTTTATACCATTTATTTAGTATGTTTTCCAAGGTATTTGGGAACAAGTATGATCAAATTCTTTCATATCAATATCCAATTAAATGCCATTCATGATCACATTCTTTGATATGCCTTTTTAGATCATAACC
Organism: Larix kaempferi; assembly: GCA_027924585.1. Taxonomy (NCBI): domain Eukaryota; kingdom Viridiplantae; phylum Streptophyta; class Pinopsida; order Pinales; family Pinaceae; genus Larix; species Larix kaempferi. Next base: position 29,561,632 of record BSBM01000458.1, read on the forward strand.
AGGTTTAAAAATGGAAATTTGAGTTGCTATTCTGAGATTCTTTCCACCAAATATTTTGAGAAAGTAAGTGGTTGTTGTAGTCCATATTTGAAGTCACGTGACATGCACACCCCACCAATGAGCTACCTCACCTGTATATAATTGAACGAGGGTTTGCAATTGGTCTTGTTCTACCACATTTTTTGACACCTCGTCTACATGTTCCAGAGGGGAATCCATTTCTTTGTATCTCAATGCCGACAAGCTAGTCGATTCTATGTATGGCAATATCAAGTTGCCATACATAGAATCAGATTTTATTTTCAATTATTACTAGTATCAATTGGATGAAAAATCATGTTTTTAAACTATTTTTAGTTATGGCTTCTATAGTCTAGCGGACTCTTCCTCTTTCTTCATAATTATCCATATTCCATTCATACAATTATGTGTCATCGTTTTTTCCAATTGAGAGTGGTGTCCCCAAGTGAAATTATCCTTGATTTTTTGGTTCGACACAATTATCATTACCTTCTATATTTACCTAGTAGAGTTTTCAAAGATTTGCATCCTCATCACACAACTCTGACTAGGGATTTCCTTCTTTTGAGTTCAAGGGAATACTTATTCTTCTTCAATTCCATTTTAGTTTAATTCTATCTTTTATCATGGATATGGTCATTTTCATTTTTATTCCCCATACATGACTGACTAGAGATAGATATGGTGTCATCCCTTATGTCAAGTTGATCACCTAAAAGTATATTTTAGTTGTAACTCCTATAATATTTATTTTAGCATTTCTTAATAATCCTTTGGGTTCCACAAATATTTGATATGCTAGTTTTAGGAAACTCCTTGACATAATGAGATTAGGTTTCCACAATCTAATTCATGTGTATCTTGGTATAATATTTACTTGTGATATGAAATTGACTACAATTTATGGGATAAAATAGCCTTGTACCTTTAGGTAATGTCATGGGTCAAAATACTCAATGCTTTTTTCATCATAGTTTAAGTGACATAGTTTTTTCACAAATTTTCTTTCTCCTCTATAAATTTTTAATATCTCCATCTACTCTAGGAGTTGGGTGATAGATTTTTCTTTGCTCAATAGGATAAGAAAGTTGTCGAGTGCAGTTGTTTTTTTTCTAGTCAACTCTAGTGTTTTTTGTCTTTTTGAATTTCTTCTTCTTTGGATAACTTGTCGATCAGGTTTATGGATTCTTTAAATATTTGTCTTTCTTTCCTTGTTTTTGGATATCATTCTCTCCCTTTCTTACTGTTTGTTGAACTTAGGTCCATATCTTGTGACTACATGTTGCTTTTTGAATTTAGGGATTTATGTTTAGGAATGTTCTGCAACAAGTTTACATTCTTTTTATTCATTATATTTTCAAGGATAATAGGGAAATATTCTAAAGAATGATCTACAACTCTGCACTTATCACATAAATTCAAATCTATTCTATCTTTTAGAGGAAATTCTTGCTAAGTAATCTTCCTTAAAGCATACAAAATAGTATTTTATTTCAAATATTCCTTGACTACCATATTGACCTCCTCTTCCCCCATATCAAACTTGGCCTCCATATCCTACTCTTCCTTTGCCTCCATATCCATTATTTTGTGATTTTGATAATTTTCTTGAGTGTGATATACTTTCTAGTAATTTGGTTGGTTTTTCCATTGAGTTGACATTCAACTGTGTTATGAGAAGACTCTTCATGAATGGCACACCACTTACGGTTTTCATTCTTTAAATTGTGCAGATAGTCTTGTGTGGAGTGGTTTGACACATTGTTTACACAGTTTTGTCGACAGGGGTTCACTTCGCACTATTGTCAACAAACACCAACCAAACACCCTTAAGCAGTGACCTAGAAAAGTTTTACCCTTTCCAACAACACCCACGGAGAGAGTGAGGTCTCACTCAAGATGATTAAGGGGGCTGCAGGAACCAGGTTTCCGTAGTGGGGGGAGGAAATGAATCTATTCTCACTCTATCGCTACAGAAACAAGAGATTTATCTTCGCATCGTGCTTACCAATTCAAACATACATTCATCATTCACATATTCAATATGTAATCAAAATTCGCATTAACATGGTAAAACTGGCGATCGCATCAACATAAATTACAGAACAACAGAACTTAAACATAACATAGTATTTAGGTCACATTCATCATTCAACACAAACAAAGATACAAAAGAGACATATCCAAACATCTTCATGCATTAATTCATCAAAAACCTGCGGTACAACCTTTGCAGGGACAGTTCCAAACACCTTATCGCGGATCCATACAAAACTTACCGAAGGCATAGAAAAACAGTTCAAAATTCATTTGCTCGTCTATTGATCAACTTATAATGCTCTTAGGATTACAATCATAGTCCTATTTATACGAAACTATGGAGGTTACAAAATTTATCCAAATGACCCTTTCTATCTAACTAAACTAATATTGCACTTTTGTTGGCTCCTTGTTCTCCACAAATGGTCCTTCTCGTCGCTGTCAGCTTCTGCACTTCATGCGGTCTAACCCCTTGCCAACAGGCCCCCAACACAAACTTGTGGCTCACCCTTGAGCCACCTCAGCTGGACACCTCTGGTGTTGTTCTCGTCCTTTGTTGTTCTGTACTTCTGAAGATGATCCTTCTATCTTGTGCTTGCTGCCATGTACTTCTCGAACTCATCCTATAGTATCTTGGTCACTATCATGTACTTCTCGAACTCATCCTCCAGTCTATTGGAACCTCCATCATCTATTCCTTCTCGACCGCCTATTACCTTTGACCCTGGCTTGCGATTGGACATAAGTTTATCGGCTGCACCAAACTGTGGAAAGGGCATAGTGGTCCAGCACATCTGTTTCACATATTTGATCATCGTTTGTTGGTGCTAGCGTGCCTTTTCTCTTGGTACTTATGCGGTTAGAGGGACTGCTTCTTTTCTAACACTCGAAACTTTATTAGACATCTCGGGTAATATTTCTTCTTTGTTCTTCCTGGTACATGGTGCCTCTGCGTTTTCCGGTTGCTCATGAACACATTTTAGTTCTTGCCCTTAGCTCACCTTGGGTGCTTCTACTGGAAATGAAATGCACCATTGCAACTCTCACTTCCTTATTCCACAACTTCCTTGGACTTACTCATTTGAATTACTATTTTTCTTCATAATCCGAATAAGCCTTCATCTTCTAATCTCTTCACGTATATTTATGCTCGTTTCTCATGTCCTTGACTCATGATTGGAAAGTTATTCTCTAAATATTTAACATATTCATCATATTTTGTCCTCAAGTGTGTCATCATAAACATCCACCATATTCTGTTGATGCTTAGCTACAATAATCATGCTCTAACTTGACTCCCGCCTGCTAAACATCAACAACTGACCGTCTTACCATGTCTCCCACTTTTATTTTTATCCGTTTCTCAGCTGCTATGCGCCTGGTTATGGAGATAGGGTTTCAACTGATTCCCATTTACTATATTTTTCAACAATGTCCCATCTAACCTTTTTAACTGCACTGCACCTCCATCAGTAACAAAATTTATTATGTAGGGACCCAACCAATGCATCTGCAGCTTACCTGGATGATTTTCAAAGTTACTGTTGTATAATAGGACCCTATCGCCTCGCTGGAAGTGATTTGTTTTGACGTGTCGATCATGCCAAGCCTTATATCGATCCTTTTCTACCTTTTGATGGAATCCTATGACAAATCTATTAGTTTTTCATCATTTAATTCAATATGATCTAGGATCTTAACTGAGAGAACAACATGTACAACATATCAAACACAAGAGACAAGGGACACAAAGCATTTCACCGGGGAAAACCAAGAAGGTGAAAAACCCTGCAACTTCCTCAGAGATAGAATGAGCACCAATACAAAGATCACCAAGATGAATCCCCAAAAGATAAATGTGTGCAACAACTAATCCTCCTCCACTTGTGTGCACTCATCCTCTCTCTCACTAATGTGAAGTGAGTGAGTGAGTGAGTGAATGAATGGAATGAGAGAGTCACACTCTCTATTTATACAATGACTTGACCTGCCTTTAACTCTAACTGGGCCGAACTCCTTTAGGAGAGTCTAATAACCCATTACCACTTGACATTGGGTCGACCCCACTAGGGTGGTCTAATAACGCTTTAACTCACACTGGGTTGACCCCTCTAAGGTGGTCTAATAACCCATCAAATATAAGTTACGACACTTACCATTATAGTTGCGACACTTGCAAATACAAATGACTACACTTCCAATCGGAGGAATAATACATCTTCGTTGGGGATACAATAAAGTACAAATGTAATACATACAATATACAAGTGAATATATTTCAAAGTTACAAATACATCAACACTCCCTCTTAACTAGGAAGGTATTCTCTTGGCACATGTCATCAATACATATAGGCACAAGTCTTCAATTCTAGAGCTGGATCATCATCATTGGATCACAGAGCATCATCATCACTGTTGTTGTACTTGTCATCTCGATCACTAGTGCTATCTCTCAATTATTCTTTTCATAGGAAGTTCTACAGAGCCAACCCTTTTTCATGTTGGTTGTAGGCCTAGCCTCCTGTAGGTCTTGATCATATCTGACAATCCTGTGGAATCCTCAGGGCTAATTACGTGCATCAACAAAACCTTGAAAGAGCATCCCAGGACTTTTACGAGCTTACTGCTCAACCTATTGAATCTCCCAGGATATTTTACATGTGACCTTCACAAAACCTTAAAAGAGTGTCTTACGACCTACAAGATCTCTAAAGAGCAAGCCAGGATCTTTTACGTGCCTATCACAACCTATCCGGATCTCCAAGACTGATTACATGTGAACTCGCAAAACCTTAAATGAGTGTAGATTGCAACCTGCAAGATATCTAAAGAGCATCCCAAGATCTTTTACGTGCCTAGCACAACCTGTCTGGATCTCCAGGACTGATTACATGCGATTCTTGCAAAACCTTTAAAAAGTGTCTTGCAACCTGCAAGATCTCTAAAGAGCATCCCAGGATCTTTTACATGCCTAGCACAATGTGTCCGGATCTCCAGGACTGATTACATGCACCTGCACAACCTGTCCATGTCCATGGAGTATCATCTTGATACACATGATCATACTGATCATCATCATACAGTACATCATCCTGATGCACATCATCATCACATGATCATCCTGATCATTGTCATAGCATCGTCCTGATGCATATCATCTGGAGAATCGTCCTAAAGCTCATCACACAGCAATACATCCACAGCCATGGGAAGGATCCTCCTACCACCATTCTTGGAATGGATCCTACAAATGTCTACCATCACTTCCTCCTTGAAGTATCTTCTATCTGAAAAACACCAAGCCTCTCTCTGAAGTAATCGAACATCAATCTGGCTAGTGGTTTGGTCAACACATATGCAATTTGCTCGTCTGTCGCAACATACAGGAGATTCACTGCTCTTCTCTCAACCATATCCTTGATATAGTGATATTTGATCTCAATATGCTTCGACTTGTCATGGAACACCGGGTTCTAAGAACACTTCACACAAATCTAGTTGTCACAGAAGATACAAGTAGCATCCAATTGGAGATCAAATAAATCAAACAGTAGCTTCCTAAGCCATACTGCCTCACAACTAGCCGAACAAGCTGCGACATACTCTGCTTCGGCTGTATTCAGTACTACGCAGGACTGCTTCCTGCTAAACCAAGAGATCACCCTTGATCCCATATTGAAGCAGCACCCTGAAGTGCTCTTCCTATCTGCAACACTTCCTGCCCAATATGAATCAACATAAACCTCCAGGTTAAACTTTTGATTCGCATCATACTTGAGCCCATAATCAACCGCACCTTTCAGGTACATCAGAATATGCTTTACGAAAATCAGGTGAACATGTCTAGGATCTGTCAGGAACTGGTTCAATGTGTTCACCGTAAAGAAAATATCTGGTCTCGTGTTCATTAGGTAAATCGAGGACACAATCATCTGACGATACATCGTGGCATCAACCGAATCTGATGAAGCATCACTCAATAGATTTAGGTTCGATGCCATAGGTGTGGCCATGGCCTTGCAGTTCATCATCCTGAACCACTTCAGGATCTCTACTGCATACTTCCCTTGTCCAAGGAATATTCCATCTGCACTCTGCCACACCTACGTACCTAGAAAGTAATGAATCATACCCAAGTCCTTCATCTCGAACTAGGAAGCAAGCTTCCTCTTCGTTTCAGAAATAAATCTATCCTCACCTGTCACAAACAAGTCATCCACATACAGTAGGAGTATCAGTGGATTTCCTTCCTCAACCTTGTAGTAAAGGTTGGAATCCGCTTTGCTCTTGGTAAATCCTAAACTACATAGGAAGCTGTCTATCCTGTCGTACCATGTCCTGGGTACTTGCTTCAACCCATACAAGGCTTTCTTCAATCTGCACACATATGACTCCCTCTCATGTGTCTCAAAACTGAGTGGCTGCTTCACATACACTTCCTCTTCAACTACACTATTCAAGAAAGCTGTCTTGACATCGATCTGGTGTATCTTCCACTTCATTACTGTAGCTAGAGAAAGTATTGTTCTGATGGAATTGTATCTGGCTACAGGTGCAAGAGTTTCTTCATAATATATCCCTTCTTTTTGGGAGAATCCACGAGCCACAAACCTTGCCTTGTATTTCTGTATGCTACCATCTACAGCATGCTTGATCTTGTAGATCCACTTGGAAGTCACAACTGATTTCCCTTCTGGTCTCGGAACCACATCCTAGACATCATTCTTCATGATCAATTGGTACTCCTTGATCATGGAATCCTTTCATTACTGCATCCCGGATCCTGGGAACTTCAGATTCTTCAATATCTTCAATAGGTAGTTTTTTTTTTGAACTTCGTCGCTGGAACAAATGTCATTGTCCTTCTTTTGTAGGTGATTTTACACGATCTTTCCTACAATTCAAATTCAATTGCATGATTAGAAACTTCTCATAGTTTTCAGAACAAAAATCTTACAAATATGAACATATGTCATACAGTCATGCAATTATCTTAGCCAATGCTTCAATACAACATTCATCCATATCCTGTATTCACACGGCAACTTTCTAGATACCTTCCATCTCTACCAGAACATTTGTTAAGAGTTTGCACTACTCCAACATGTCAGCAAAGAGGTTTCATTCTAGATAAGTAGCAATGGAATGTTGTACAATACCATAGGCCACCTACCCATTATTTGCATATTAGTAGTATCTTGTTCATTAATGCAACTTTTCTTAAAATGCATAATATACATCCTAAATCTAGGAACATAAATATGTACATGACTGAACAACATCATTTAATTAAGAAATTACAATTCAAATGCTTATCTTTGTTTGGTTGTTGGGTGGACTCCTTCTCAATCTTTGTTTCCTTGCAGGAACTATTGGAGTGTGCTCCCTCTTGATCTTTGCTTCCTTTATGATATCATCATGATTATATGTCTTTGAACTTCTATCCATCTTGGACCACTATGCATGCTTATGTGTGCACTAGTGTCATCATTATGTCATCCTCAATATCTCATACATAATCATACATTCATTAGTATAATCTCAATACTATCAAAATATTATGATTCTAAATAATATTAAACATGTATGGTCATGATCATCTCATACACAAGCATTAGTATTCAAGGTTTCAAGGAGGACTTATTTCACTCATGCATATTTTATTTGACCATAGGACTCTTCTGGTTTGTCATATCATCAATCAAAGCAAGAAGCATAATATGCATAAACCCATGATTACTCAAACCTATAACTTCATGAATAATCATTATCAAACATACAAAAGTATACTTATATAATATCCTAACATAAGGTAGGATTCTAACTTGATATAGGAAAAACATACCTGGATTATCATGTTTGTGAGTTATGTCTAACATACCCAAACAATGTCTTCTTTGTTCTCTTCAATGATTTAGAGACCTTGTGCTAGTAATCTGCATATCTCATAAGTTAAACATTGTAGAGCTAAATTATACATACCTCGTAAGTAGAGCTTCTATGTGATCAATGGATATGGATGAGTCTTTGTCTTCATGTCACCATGGTCATATGTTCTTGATCTAGAACTTGAATTGTCTTTCTTGATGTACCTTTCATGTTAGCGGAAAACATCATCCTCATACAACACCGCAGTGCATTAGTACAATCACAAGTGTCATAACCCTAATCAATGAATGTCTTCTATCATTCACATGCATTCATACTTTTACTAAGGTGATAAGACAAGTCTAAAATTAATCAAGATTGTACTAAACTCAATAATATGAAGACAAACATATCATAAACTTAATCATGAACAAATTTAAAAAACATACCTGTATCTCCTCAAGTTATACCTGTTAGGATTGCTTGCAGTCTTCTTATGTAATGCATTAGCCTCATATCCCTCTGGAACTGGAACTTCTTCACTGATGCAGGTGTCCAATTCATTCTCTTCTAGGATTAACCCAATCCACTTTGATTTGTTGAAACTGGATCTGAAATTGGATTAGGGTTTGTCAGAGAAACCCTAAAAATTCAAACTTTGAATTTCAAACTTCTGATTGGATGAAAAGATGCGCCTTGCTGAGCTGATCAAGCTAGTATACTTCAATTTTGAAATCTACAAAATTTGACCCCTCAAAATTGACTTTGAAAGTTTCGGATCTACAGATTCTGTCAATTTTTGGTTTTCTGGTTTTCTGGTCAAAATCTCGAACCCAACCAGAAACTTCGATCTTGGTCTTTAAATTTTGATTTTGAAGAGGAGAATCCAGCCGTGGTCTCAAAGTCCAAAAATTTCAACTTTTGTAGAAACCCTAATTTCTCGCAGCAGTGACAAGCCAAGAATGAAAGTGCTCAAAATCCAATTCTGTTTTGACAGAAATATATGCCATATTGTTTCTGATAAAAATCTGAAATTTTGGATCCTCAGGGTCTGAAACTTCGGCCTATTCTAGAATGACCTATCATATTTCCAACCCCACATATCTGACCTCAAATGGATTATCCATGAGAGATATATGTTAAGTGTCGCAACATGACCTGTTTATGGGATGAAACAACATAGTGAACTTGTACGAAGTGCCACGTGTCACTGTTTCAACTTAGGCCTCTAAAAAACTTACCTGTTAAATGACAGTCCATGCCCTAACTGCCACATTTTACGGAATTCCATTTGGAGCTTCCTAGCCCGATATATGACCTCTGTTCCTAGGTCACCTGTTTAGGGATGCATTCTGGAAGAGGCAGAAACCCTAACTTGTACGAATCATATCTCACAAATTACAACGAATGTGAAGCTGATCTTGGGACACAAGTTACATGAATGTTTCATCTTCGTCCTATAAAAGTTTCAGATCCTGAACCTTCTCCATAATTGATTTATAGCGAAAGTTCCACAATGACTAGTTTTTACTATATCAAGCCCTATCTTCCAATTTGTCACAAGTGCAACAAATGTCATAAATTCCATACAATGCCTTCCTTCAGGATAGCTATGATACCATGTTAGTTTTTCATCATTTAATTCAATATGATCTAGGATCTTAACTGAGAGAACAACATGTACAGCATATCAAACACAAGAGACAAGGGACACAAAGCATTTCACCGGGGAAAACCAAGAAGGTGAAAAACCCCGCAAATTCCTCAGAGATAGAATGAACACCAATACAAATATCACCAAGATGAATCCCCAAAAGATAAATGTGTGAATCAACTACTCCTCCTCCACTTGTGTGCACTCCTCCTCTCTCTCACTAATGCGAAGTGAGTGAGTGAGTGAGTGAGTGAATGGAATGAGAGAGTTACACTCTCTATTTATAAAATGACTTGACCTGCCTTTAACTCTAGCTGGGCCGACCTCCCTTAGGAGAGTCTAATAACCCATTACCACTTGACACTGGGCCGACCACACTAGGGTGGTCTAATAACCTTTTAACCCACACTGGGACGATCCCTCTAAGGTGGTCTAATAACCCCTCAAATATAAGTTACGACACTTACCATAATACTTGCAACACTTGCAAATACAAACGACAACACTTCCAATTGGAGGAATAATACATCTCCATTGGCGATACAATAAAGTACAAATGTAATACATACAATATACAAGTGAATATCTTCTGAAGTTACAAATACATCAACAAAATCGATCCTCATTAAGTTGTACCAAATGTGCTAATCGTTATTCAATTGCTCCATCGTCGCTCATTCCGGTGGCTGCTGCGATGCGCAAACTTGGGATGATATACTCCATTGGAATTACTGCTTCTTGTCTATAGACTAGCTTGAACAGGGTATGTCCTGTCAATCATTTGCAAGTTGTTTTATACGCCCAGAGTATCGCTGGAATATTCAAATCCCTATCGTCATGGATTGTGTTGCACACCTTCGTGAGTGCATGCTCCAATATTTTGTTGAATGCCTCAACTGTCCCGTTAGCTTGTGGATGATATGGGGTACTCTTCCTATGTTGAATTTGAAACTCCTCTGTCATTGTCGCAATTGTATGATAAACAAAATGAGTACCCTGGTCACTCATTAGTATCTTTGGGAACCCAAACCTAGTGACCACGTTATCGAAGAGAAACCTTGATGTAGTCGCAGCTGTGTAGTCCTTTACTAGTGCAGCTTCTGCCCATCACATCAAATAATCTGTCGCAGTAATTATATAGTGTGACCCTGTTCTTTTTCCTAGTGGGTTGATAGGTCCCACAAATTCGACTATCCATTTTTCAAATGCATGCAGTGTCAATTGAGGTACTAATGGAATTCCATCCCTTCTTGATGGTTTCCTTGTTCTTTGACATATGTCGTAGCTTTTTGCGTAATCCGAAGCATCTCCATGCATTATCGGCCACCATAATCCAGCTCGAAGTATATTTCTAGCAATGGCACGTCCTCCATATTGTCCTCCTGCGATCCCATCTTCAGCTTCCGCTAAGATCCTTTCTTGTTCATGCGGAAGGACATATCATCAAAGTATCTCGTCTGGTCACATCTTATATAGTTTCTGTGCAATTAGTTGGAAATCTGCAGCTCTGGAAACTAATTGTTTCTTCTGGTTGGTAGTGAATTCCACTGGTGCCTTCCTTGTCACCAAAAATTGAATAATTTGCTCGTAATGATCATTGACCATTCTGACACTGAATAACTGAGCATTGAGTAGTCCTTCGTCAATATTCCTTAGTTCTTCTCTTGATTCTATACGCGACCAAATGGTCTGGTCCTGCATTCAGTCGCCCAGGATTAACAATTATCTCGAAATCAAATTCTTGGAAGAGTAATAGCCATCGACAGATTCCCCCCAACACAGGCTTGTTCACTAGGTATTTGAGTGTTGAATGATCAGTGAACATTTTAAAATGACCTCCTAAGAGATAATGTTGAAACTTTTGTAAGACATACACCATTTCCAAACCTTCCCTTTCCGTTGTTGTATAGTTTTTCTTCGCAGTCAACAGTTTTCAACTTGCGAATGTGATTGGGTGGTCGATCGCTCATTCTCTTGGCTGGGCCAATACTACTCCTAGTTCAACTGATGATGCATCGACATGCACATGGAATTACTTTTTCCAATCGGGAAACACTAGTATTGGTTATGCGACCATCTTCTCTTTCAGTGTATCAAGGATTTTTCAGCATTCTTCGTTCCACTTGAAATTGGCGTCTTTCTTCAACAGTTTCTCCATTGGTGCCATGATTGCTGCATAACCTATGAGAAACTTCCTATAGTATCCCATGTGTCCCAACATTTCTCTTAATTGTTTGATTATTGTCAGTGGGGGTAGGTCGATGATAATCGCAATTGTCGCAGGGTCGACCAGCATTCCATCCCTGCAAACAATATGTCCCAGCAAAATCCCAAACGGAGCATAGAAAATGCACATCTTCAGGTTTAGTGAAATATGGTGTTGTCGACATATTTCTAGCATCAACCTCAGATTCACAACAAGATCCTTGAAAAATCCGTAGACTGTCCAATCATCCATGTATACTGCAAGAAATTTATGGATGAAGTCCTTGAACACAACACCTACTAGTCTTGAAAAGATTGTTGGTGCATTTTTCAGGCCGAATGGCACCACTGTATATTGAAAACATCACCATTCCGTGACAAATGTTGTTTTGTGTCGATCCTCCTTCACAAATCTTATCTGTTGGTATCCTAAGAATCCATGTGTGAAGGATTATATTTCCTGACCTCCCACACCTTATAACACTTCATCTATGAATGGTGTGGGGAATGGATGGTGTAAGCATGCATCATTCAACTTCCTTAAATCAACACAGATCCTAACTTTGCCAGTTTTCTTATCTTGGACCACCATCGGGCTGATCCACTCTGATTCCTCCACTGGTTCTATAATTCTTGCTTCCATCATTCTCTCGAGTTCGGCCTTCACCCACTCCTTATACCTCGGATTCAACCTATAAGGTCACTGCTTTACTGGCTTCACATTAGGTTTCAGTGGGATTTTCATCTTTCCTAGGTCCCTAGAAATCCCTTTCATCTCCAAAATTTTTGTCTAGAACAAGTACTGAAAATCATGCAATAGATCATTCATCTTGGCAATGGTCGAGTCGTCCCAATAATATCCGATGCTCTCAAAATTGGGATTTGCTTCTGACCCAATGTTCACTTTCTTGATTCGTAATGGCTACTGAAACTTGTCGGAAGGCATATCTGGTGCTTCGACATCGCGACTTCCTTCTAACTCTGGTATATACATATCCCTCGGATCATCCTCATCATCTAGTTCTCCTGTTATGTTGTAGCATTCCATCATCATTTTCGGTGTCGTAGTCCACTGAAGACCCATAAGTTTCTATGTTGGAACTACCTCGAGTACTTTCTCACGGACCTCCTGTAATGCACTGTGGATGAAGGGGTTTTCGTCGGAGAAACTGAACGTTTGGATAAAGCCAATAGTTAGCTGTTCCCATGAGGTTTTTTCACGTTGCAGCTCTGCTATGATATACCAACTTCACGGTACTTCATCCAGTGTGTGAATAAATTTGTGGACTCATTCCCATTTCGATCGTGGTCCCCATTTTCTTTGACATTCATTCAAATGCTCCTTTGGATCTCCTCTTCTAGTGTACTTCCTTTCGTGGTATCCTTCAGTGTTGCCAAACCTAACCTTCATTAGGTGTCGACATAATGGCCAGTTTGTCATTGTTGATTTGTGCACCACCCACTATCGCGCTGGTGTAGCCTTCAGGGATTCCTCCAAGGCCAATAGGCGTTGTGGTTCTGCCACTTTTTCTTCAAATTCATTGATAAATGTAGTTAAGTTGGGAAACCCCTCATATGTTGGTAGTGTGCACTCTTCTGTAGCTACCCATTGTAGCCACTGGGTGATTCATGCACACCTCCTAAATGATACTTTGTGTAGCCGATTTTTCCAATTTTCAAGTTCCTCATCCGAATCTAACGACGCCAAATATCTTCCGAAGTTACAAATACATCAACAAAATCGATCCTCATCAAGTCGTACCAAATGTGCTAATTGTTATTCAATTACTCCATTGTCGCTCATTCTGGTGGCTGCTGTGATGCGTAGACTTGGGATGATATACTCCATTGGAATTACTGCTTCCTGTCTGTAGACTAGCTTGAACAGGGTATGTCCTGTCAATCATTCGCAAGTTGTTTTATACACCCAGAGTATCACTGGAATCTTGAAATCCCAATCGTCATGGCTTTTGTTGCACACCTTTGTGAGTGCATGCTCCAATATTTTGTTGAATGCCTCAACTGTCCTGCTAGCTTGTGGATGATATGGGGTACTCTTCCTATGTTGAATTTGAAACTCCTCTGTCATTGTCGCAATTGTATGATAAAAAAAATGAGTACCCTGGTCGCTCATTAGTATCTTTGGGAACCCAAACCTGGTGACCACGTAATTGAAGAGAAACCTTGATGCAGTCGCAATTGTGTAGTCCTTTACTAGTGTAGCTTCCGCCCATCACATCAAATAATCTGTCGCAGTAATTATATAGTGTGACCCTGTTCTTTTTCCTAGTGGGTTGATAGGTCCCACAAATTCGACTGCCCATTTGTCAAATGCATGCAGTGTTAATTGAGGTACTAATGGAATTCCATCCCTTCCTGATGGTTTCCTTATTCTTTGACATATGTCATAGCTTTTTGCGTAATCTGAAGCATCTCCATGCATTGTCAGCCACCATAATCCAGCTTGAAGTATATTTCTAGCAGTGGCACGTCCTCCATATTGTCCTCCTGCGATCCCATCATTAGCTTCCGCTAAGATCCTTTCCAGTTCATGCGGAAGGACATATTATTGAAGTATCTCGTCTGGTCACATCTTATATAGTTTCTATGCAATTAGATGGAAATATGCAGCTCTGGAAACTAACTGTTTCTTCTGATTGGTAGTGAATTCCACTGGTGCCTTCCCTATCACGAAAAATTGAATAATTTGCTCGTAATGATCGTCGACCATTCTGACACTAAATAACTGAACATCGAGTAGTACTTCGTCAATATTCCTTGGTTCTTCTCTTGATTCTATATGCGACAGATGGTCTGGTCCTGCATTCAGTCGCCCGTGATTTACAATTATCTTGAAATCAAATTCTTGGAAGAGTAATAACCATCGATAGATTCCCCCCCCTAATACAGGCTTGTTCACTAGGTATTTGAGTGTTGAATGATCAGTGAACTTTTCAAAATGACCTCCTAAGAGATAATGTTGAAACTTTTGTAAGGCATAGACCATTTCCATTGTTGTATAGTTTTTCTTCGCAGTCAACAGTTTTCGACTTGCGAATGCGATCGGGTGGTCGATCGCTCATTCCCTTGGCTGGGCCAATACTACTCCTAGTTCGACTGATGATGCGTCGACATGGACATGGAATTACTTTGTCCAATAGGGAAACACTAGTATTGGTTATGTGACCATCTTCTCTTTTAGTGTATCAAGGATTTTTTAGTATTCTTCATTCCACTCGAAATCGGCGTCTTTCTTCAACAGTTTCTCCATCGGTGCCATGATTGCTGCATAACCTATGATAAACTTCCTGTAGTATCTCATGTGTCCCAACATTTCTCTTAATTGTTTGATTATCGTTGGTGGGGGTAGGTCGACGATAATTGCAATCTTCGCAGGGTCGACCAACATTCCATCCTTGCAAACAATATGTCCCAGCAAAATCCCAAATGGAGCACATAAAATGCACATCTTCATGTTTAGCGAAATATGGTGTTGTCGAAATCTTTCCAGCATCAACCTCAGATTCGCAACATGA
Source organism: Larix kaempferi (assembly GCA_027924585.1). Classification (NCBI taxonomy): domain Eukaryota; kingdom Viridiplantae; phylum Streptophyta; class Pinopsida; order Pinales; family Pinaceae; genus Larix; species Larix kaempferi. The sequence goes on from BSBM01000458.1 coordinate 29,576,958, forward strand.
TCCTTGACAAACCCATAGACTATCCAATCATCCATGTATATTGCAAGAAATTTATGGATGAAGTCCTTGAACGCAGCACCTACCAATCTTGAAAAGATTGTTGGTGCATTTTTCAGGCCGAATGGCACCACAGTATATTGAAAACATCACCATTATGTGACGAACATTGTTTTGTGTCAATCCTCCTTCACAAATTTTATTTGGTGGTATCCTAAGAATCCGTGTGTGAAGGAGTATATTTCCTGACCTCCCACACCTTCTAACACTTCAACTGTGAATGGTGTAGGGAATGGATGGTGTAAGCATGCATCATTCAACTTCCTTAAATCAACACAGATCCTAACTTTGCCAGTTTTCTTATCTTGGACCACGATCGAGCTGATCCACTCTGATTCCTCCACTGGTTCTATAATTCTTGCTTCCATCATTCTCTCAAGTTTGGCCTTCACACACTCCTTATACCTCGGATTCAACCTATAAGGTTGCTGCTTTACTGGCTTCGTATCAGGTTTCAGTGGGATTTTCATCTTGCCTAGGTCCCTAGAAATCCCTTTCATCTCCAAAAATTTTGTCTACAACAAGTCCTGAAACTCGTGTAATAGATCAGTCATCTTGGCAATGGTTGAGTCGTCCCAATAATATCCAATGCTCTCGAAATTGGGATTCGCTTCCGAACCAATGTTCACTTTCTTTATTCGCAATGGCTGCTGAAACTTGTTGGAAGGCATATCTGGTGCTTCAACATCGCGACTTCCTTCTAACTTTGGTATATAAATATCCCTCAGATCATCCTCATCGTCTGGTTCTCCTGTTATGTTGTAGCATTCCATCATCATTTTCGGTGTCGCAGTCCACTGAAGTCCCATAAGTTTATCTGTTGGAACTGCCTCAAGTACTTTCTCACGGACCTCCTGTAATGCGCTGTGGATGAAGGGGTTTTCGTCGAAGAAAATGAACGTTTGGCTAAAGCCAATAGTTAACTGTTCCCATGATGTTTTTTCACGTCGTAGCTCTTCTACGATATACCAACTTCATGGTACTTCATCGAATGTGTGAATAAATGCGTGGACTCATTCCCGTTTCGATCGTGGTCCCCATTTTCTTTGACATTCATTCAAATGCTCCTTTGGATCTCCTCTTCCAGTGTACTTCCTTCCGTGGTATCCTTCAGTGTTGCTGAACCTAACCTTCATTAGGTGTCAACATAATGGCCATTTTGTTATTGTTGATTTGTGCACCACCCACCATTGTGCTGGTGTAGCCTTCAGGGCTTCCTCCAAGGCCAATAGGCATTGTGGTTCTGCCACTTTTTCTTCAAATTCATTGATAAATGTAGTTAATTTGGGAAACCCCTCATATGTTGGTAGTGTGCACTCTTCTTTAGCTACCCATTGTAGCGACTGGGTGATTCATGCACACCTCCTAAACGATACTTCATGTAGCCGATTTTTCCAATTTTCAAGTTCTTCATCTGAATCTGACGACGCCGAACTTCCATTGCACCATCCTAACTCTCCATCTACAATAGGATTGATGTATTCTTCTGATATGTTATAGAGACTATCCCATCCCTCTATGAATTCATCCTTTTTCAGATCAACATATCTCTGCCCTTCTTCTGGATCAAGAGGTGCAACTACCCTCATCTCGCGGTTTTCAAATGACATGGTTCATTTTTTGAAATTGACGATGGCTTGATTCTCCATTGCCTAGTCTATCCCTAGAAACACTAGATAGGGGCTTGTGTTGTCAAAAACATCTATCACATCAAAATATGCGTATTTTTTGAGTCCTTCTATCTCAACTGGGACCTGGGATAATCGACCATTCGGGGTGACCTTACTTTGATTCGCTAGTCAGAGTTGTATCGGGGACCATGCCAAATGTGGTTTCCCCATCGTTTCCCAGGTCTGCTTTTTCATAATGTTTACATCTGATCCCAGTTCTAAGATAATGGAGTCGACATTGAATGCTCCAATTTGCGTGGACATCCTCATTTCTCATCCTGTCTTCCTCTTATGTATTGGATTGATCGTTCACTCTTGTTGTGCACCCTCCTTTCGATGCAACAAGATGGATATCTCTGCCAATGTGTCCTGATCTTTTTCCAACTCCAGGAAACTTTCTAGGAAGGCTCTTAAGGTGTTATCCTTTTTCTGCGAATTCATCGTGTAGAATGTTGGTGGCATGTCATAAGTGACTTCTTTCTGGTGAAGACGTGGCTGCCTCATCTATCTCAATGCCTCCTGTTATTTCAAGAAAATATCCCTTTCTGCTTCCACATCGAATGTGACTTGTTTCTTGTTGTTGGTGAGATGCTAGCCTGTGACCTGTCGGACCCTGTCACAGTTCCTCCTCGGGTCACTACTCCAACAGTCATAGTTTGACTTCTGACCTCTGTTGATATCTTCTGTACCGCTGGTGGTGGATTCTTGTTCTGATTCTGATTTGGTGGAGGTGGGGGTAGGTTCTTAGTTTTCCACTTCACGATGAGCTGAGGATAGTCTTCGACACCATGGTCCGCAGTGCTACAGTAATTGCACTGTGGGGTTGGATTCGAGAAATCCCTCTGGTAATGCCCCTGTTAAACACAATTGTAACATATGATTCTTCCTTGACCTCGTCTAGCAGCTCCTCCTCGGCTAAATCCAGTACCTCGACCTCTGCGGAACCCCCCTCTGAAACCTCCTCACATTGGCCCGTATGGAAGGTACTGCGGTTGACCATACTACGGTTGTGTATATTGCAATTGACCGTACTGCAGTGGTTAATATTGCGGATGGCGATATTGCAATTGACCATAATGCGATTGATCATACTGCGGTTGCGGATGATAGTGAGGTTTTTGTTGATTGTACTGTTGTTTCTGCTGTACCAATGGTTGCTCTTCTCCCTTCATGAAAAATGTATCCGTAGTCTTTTATTGGAGTAGGTTGTAAGCCCTGCAATCTTTTTCATCATGGCCAACTGATCGAAAAAAATTTCAATACAAATTAACTGGATTTGACACCATCTTCTGCAGTTACACGCATTCTTCTGGTCGATGTCCTCTCGTTTGACAGATGGGACACCAAGGCATCCCTCCCTGACTGAGGGGATTCGGTGCACCTACTATAAATATTATGCAAATTCTGGGCACTGATCCTTGTGATGTACTTATGTTTTGCATCTACTGCACCATATGTCTTCGCGGAATTATTTTCCCTTATTCATATCTTGTAGCTGGATCGTCAAGTTTTCCAATTGCGCTTGTATCCAATCCATGCCTATGCCTATTTCGTCGATCGGTGAAGCCTCCAACTTCATTGCAATTTCCAGCACTTCTGCTTGATTCACTACCTTCTGTTGCATCAACGGCCCATGAATGTGTGGCACCAAATCTGCGATAAACCACTCTTTATGTTGCACGTCACTCATCCCGAAACTGACCTTTTCCATTAACGTTTTATACCGTTGGTTGAATTCCCATACTGATTAGTTTGGAAACTGCTTGATTTCCTTGAGCTCTGTGATGTACTACGACTCGGATTTCAATTTTCTAAATTCATCAATCATTCCTGCCTTGGTCTATGGCAGTGTTTTATCTAGATTTCCTGTTGGTACCTTAGTAAATTTCATAAACCAGTCTAGCTCACGGCCCCTGAGGGTCATCGCTAGCTGTCCCTTTTTTATATTTTTGTCTTGGACCTACTTTAGAGTCCATACTACTTCACACAAAAAGCAATAATGTTCGGGATCCTTCTATCTCAACTGGGACCTGGGATAATCGATGAATCGGGGTGACCTTACTTTGATTCGCTAGTCGGAGTTGTACCGAGGACCATGCCAAATGTGGTTTCCCCATCGTTTCTTGGGTCTTCTTTTCATAATGTTTACATCTGATCCCAGTTCTAAGATAATGGAGTTGACATTGAATGCTCCAATTTGTGTGGACATCCTCATTTCTCATCCTGTCTTCCTCTTATGTATTCGATTGACCGTTCGCTCCTATCGTGCACCCTCCTTTCAATGCAACAAGATGGATATCTCTGCCAATGCATCCTGATCTTTTTCCAACTCCAGGAAACTTTCTAGGAAGGCTCTTAAGGTGTTATCCTTTTTCTGCGAATTCGTCGTGTAGAATGTCGGTGGCATGTCATAAGTGACTTCTTTCTGGTGAAGAGGTGGCTGCCTCATCTGTCTCAATGCCTCCTGTTATTTCAAGAAAATGTCTCTTTCTGCTTCCACATCGAATGTGACTTGTTTCTTACTGTCGGTGCGATGCTATTCCGTGACCTATCGTTCCCTGTCACAGTTCCTCCTTGGGTCACCACTCCAATAGTCGTAGTTTGACTTCTGACCTCGGCTGATATCTTCTATACCGCTGGTGGCAGATTCTGGTTCTGATTCTTATTTGGTGGAGGTGGGGGTACGCTCTTAGTTTTCCACTTTGCGATGAGTTGAGGATAGTCTTTGACACCATGGTCCGCAGCGCTACAGTAATTGCACTGTGGGGTTGGATTCAAGAAATCCCTTTGGTAATGCCCCTGTTGACCACAATTGTAACATATGATTCTTCCTCGACCTCATCCAGCAGCTCCTCCTCGGCTAACTCCGGTACCTCGACCTCTATGGAACCCCCCTCTGAAACCTCCTCGCATTGGCCTGTATGGAAGGTACTGTGGTTGACCATACTGCGGTTGTGTATATTGCGGTTGACTGTACTGCAGTGGTTGATATTGCGGTTGGTGATATTGCAATTGACCATACTGCAATTGATCATATTGCGGTTGCGGATGATAGCAAGGCTGTTGTTGATTGTATTATTGTTTCTGCTGTACCAGTGGTTGCTCTTCTCCCTTCATGAAAAATGTATCCGCAGTCCTTTCTTGGAGTAGGTTGTAATCCTTGCAATCTTTTCCGTCATGGCCAACCGATCGACAGAATTTTCAATAAAAATTAACTGGATTTGACACCATCTTCTGTAGGTACAAGCATTCTTCTGGTCGATGTCCTCTCATTTGACAAATGCGACACCAAGGCATCCCTCCCTGATTGAGGGGATTCGGTGCACTTGCTATAAATATTATCCAAATTATGGGCACTGATCCTTGTGATGTCCTTATGTTTTTCATCTACTACAGAATATGTATTTGCGGACTTCTTTTCCCTTATTCATATCTCATAGCTGGATCGTCAAGTTTTCCAACTACGCTTCTATCCGATCCATGCCTATGTCTATTTCGTCGATCGATGAAGCCTCCAACTTCATTGCAATTTCCAGTGCTTCTGCTTGATTCACTACCTTCTGTTGCATCAACGACCCATGAATGTGTGGCACCAAATATGCGATAAACCACTCTTTATGTTGCATGTCGCTCATCCCGAAACTGACCTTTTCCATTAATGTTTTATACCGTTGGTCGAATTCCCATACTGATTAGTTTGGAAACTGCTTGATTTCCTTGAGCTCTGTGATGTACTGCGACTCGAATTTCGGTTTTCTAAATTCATCAATCATTCCCGCCTTGGTCTGTGGCAGTGTTTTATCGAGAGTTCCTGTTGGTACCTTAGTAAATTTCATAAACCAGTCTAGCTCACGGCCCCTGAGGGTCATTGCTAGCTGTCCCTTTTTGATATTTTTGTCTTGGACCTGCTTTAGAGTCCATACTAATTCACACAAAAATCAATAATGTTCGGGATCCTCGGTCCCATTACCCTGGAAAGTCATCATTTTTGCGTCATCACCTGCCATTATCGCACTCCTACTGTTGTTATTTACTGATCCGCTACTCTTACCACAGTTCTGACACGTGGGACAGCTATGTGAATAACTTGTATTTCTTCCTACAAAGTTCTGAGTAGTGCGTGGGGTTGAGGGTACATTGTAGCTTAGGGTCCATCCCTCTATAGCTTCTAGGGTATCATATTCACCTTCTTCATCGTAATAAGGTCGCTTTGTCCCTTGTGGTCCTGTTTCGTAGTATTCTATTTTGGTCCCCTCAGGAGACTCTCTTTCAGTCCTTGTCTTCTTCTTTGGTCGCCGGAATATCACCCTACTTCTCAAGGTACCACAATCTTCCTCAGCCTCCCTTAGAAATCCATCGTCGCTCATGTCCATCTACTCCGCATCTTTCTATCGGACCCATATTCACGCGGTACCCACAACCTCCGCACACTGATATTCTACTTGTCATAATTCATCCTCAGTATACCCTTTTCGTAGACGAGTATCTTAATCCACAACTTCAGCAATAGTAGGAATCTCCCTCTAGGTCCTTTGAAAAATTTCCTTTCTGTGTCATTGTATGATTTGATTGTATCAATGGAAAACACATTGATGTATCCCTCTAGGATACTCTCTACCCAGAAGTTGACAACCCTTGAGACCCTATTGTCGACCCGTTTTAACTGTTGGATCAGTTCTGGAGTCCAGTGGTCAGGTTCACCTCCTTGGCAATTGTTCTTCTGAAATGTCAGCTGTGCCAACCACTCGTGCAGCAATACTGGGAATTCGTAGGAAAATACGTCGTGGATATCAGAGTAGATATTCTTTTTCAACCAGCTACTTGTTGTCTTCCCAGGATTACGATTTTCTCCTTCCGCAAATTCTTCTGTCTTCTTGTCAAACCAATCTTGAATCTCCAGTTTCGTCAGGTTCTACAGCATGTCATCTTCTTTCTTCTTCAGGGTCCTGGCAACAAAACCATTTGTTGACACAGTTCTATTGACAGGGGTTCACTTCGCACTGTTATCAACAAACACCAACCAAACACCCTTAAGCACTAGCACAGAAAGGTTTTACCCTTTCCAGCAACACCTGTGGAGCGAGTTAGGTTTCACCCGAGATGATTAAGGGGCTGTAGGAACCAGGTTTAGATAGTGGGGGGAGGACATGCATCTATTCTCATTCTATTGCTACAGAAACCATAGATTTATCTTTGCATCGTGCTTACCAATTCAAACATACATTCATCATTCGCATATTCAATATGTAATCGACATTCACATTAACATGGTAAAACTGGCGATCGCATCAACAGAAATCTAGTATTTAATATTTGGAACAACATAACTTAAGCATAACACAGTATTTAGGTCGCATTCATCATTCAACACAAATAAAGATACAAAAGAGACATATCCGAACATCTTCATACATTAAATCATCAAAAACCTACGTTACAACCTTCGCAGGGACAGTTCCAAACACCTTATCGTGGATCCATACAAAACTTGCCGAAGGGAGAGCAAAACAATTCACAATTCATCTACTCATCTATTGATCAACTTACGATACCCTTAAGCTTACAATCATAGTCCTATTTATAGGCAACTATGGAGGTTACAAAATGGTCCAAATGACCCTTTCTAACTAACTACACTAATATTGCGCTTTTGTCGGCTCCTTGTTCTCCACGAATGGTCCATTCTTCTGCGAATGGTCCTTCTCGTCGTTGTCAGCTTCCGCACTTCATGTGGTCTAACCCTGTTCCAACACACACTTTCACAAATTTCAAAACAACAATATGTGTGTGCCACCTGAACATCTTGGCACTTTTTAGTCAATTATTTATATTTTTAGTCATCCTTGGTATTCCCATCATTCTTACATATGGTGCACCCCAAGTTGGATCTATTTAAGGAAATCTATTAGATGGATCTTTTCATAATTTCCAATTTTTATTCTAGTTTTTTTTGTCAATATGTTCAAATCATCATCATCATATTAACCTTGTTGTTATTTTATAAGGGCATATTATATGTGTTGATCTTATGCATTGATAGAGGGGTCCTTGTTATTTGTAATAATATAGCCATGAACCTCTAAAATAGGAGTTCAACGTCGATTATGTATGGGATTTGAATGAGAAAATACTTGAATTTTTTATCATAATCTCTTTCTTATTCTCTTAGAATTTGTTTTATCTATTTAAGCCTCTATGCATTTACGTGTTTGACATCCCAGGTTTTGAAAAATTAGAAGAATGCTTGTTTGATTTCATATTTGGTTCTAGATTTTCTCTCTATGTAATTCATGAACCATGTGAGAAATCTTTTCCTTAGTGCTCATGATAATAGTGCCATTTGTTTTGCTTAATATAAGAAACCTTCAGAATCCTATATCTTCTCACAAATGAAAAATTCTCTCTTTGGATGTTTAGACCCCTGATAAAGAGGAATATTTCCAACGATATTGTAAATCATTTTTGTAGGACTGATAAATTTTATAAGAGGCTGTGGAGATAGTGGTTGATTGTTATTTGATGAAATTTGTTGAGTCAATTGAATCAATGAGGTTGAATCAATCAAGGGAATTGAATGGATCACATGAGTTGATTGGATCATATGAGTTGAATTGATCATAGGAGTTAACTGAATCTTATCTTCGACTGCTATAGTTTGAATTGAAGTTTCTTTTTTTTCCTCATTCACTTTGAGGTACTCTATTTGGAAATACTTATCTTTATATTCAATGAAACATTCAATTCCTAGTCTTGTCTCTTGAATGCACCTTTTTCTTTCTATTGTTTAACTTTTTTCAAATATTAAATTTTGCAGGGGGTCATTTCCATGAGATCCTCGAATCGAACAATTAAATTATTCCTACAACTTTGGGGGGTTATACTTAACTAATTCCTATATCTTTATATTCTTTGAATCAAGATATTGTCGATTAGTATTTGTCCATTTTCAACTAGTTAAATTCATACTGAGGAAGCACTAGGTTCCAAACATAAACGATGACTTAAAATTTGGTTGACTATGAAATCATTTTTTCCGAGAGAGTTCATAGGAGGAGAATCATCAATTTCCATTTTATATTGTGAGATGTGTAGAACCTAAAGGGTTCTTTTGAGCATTTTCAATTATCCTTTTAAACTAGGAGTTGTTGTGACAACTTCCTCTTCCACATGTAGTCGAACATTCCTCAATTCAAATAAGGTTAGTTGATCATTAAGCTATTTCTTCTTATGAATTAGGCTATCTTGAACTATGATATTTACCTCCTCTTCCACACCTAGTTGATACACATGAGACTTAGGTATGGTTGGTATACTACCAACTCGAATCTTTGTGCCTTTATCTGGTGAATTTGGTTGGCGCATGTTTGTAGATTCTCACACTTATGCTCTCCTTTTCTACCTTTTGTCTCTTGCCAATTTTTTCATTCCAAATGAGGGTTTGTACCCCTTCATCATTCATTATTATATCTTCTTGATTTGTTCATTAAGTTTATATTCTTGTTTAGGCGATCACACTTTTTTTGGGCATGATTACTCTAATTGGTCTTCTTCCTCCTCAAGTTGACTAGGGCTCCTATTGTTCAACGCATCTCATGGTTTTCTTCCCCCCCATAAACAACCTAGATTTTACTCATGATCAATTATGTTATCCATTATAATTATTTTCTCAAAAGTATTCCCACTCTTCTTGGTTTTTTTCGAGTCGGTTGTAAGTAGAGTGTGAATTAGAGGTCATGCTTCTACTATATGGCCAACACCTTTTCCATGGGGAATTGGTGAAGTAATATCGGTACAGTGCACAATATTTTTTCATGAAATTCATCATAAAATATTATTTCGAAACTATATATTTATGTTCTCTCTTCGTCTTCTTTCTCTTCACAAAAATATTTGGCAATTTGTTCCATCAACCTGTATAAATTTGTTCAACCACCATTGTTTAATTTTAATACCAGTTTCTTATCTTTAGTTGTCTTGTTCATCAGCAAGGATATCCAACAACTTTTTTTTATCTAGCAGGGAATAGATTCTAGGAATATTTCAAGTGTTTATGTGAACAATAAGGCTCTTGTTTCTACAATTTGTATCTAGCTTCCACTGGCATAATTTTCAAGTAGTTCCAAATTTTTCTATGCCACCATTCACGAATCTCTTCCTCACTCAACATCTATGCATGTCTATGTTATTCTACATGGCCCAAGTAACCGACTATCAATAGAAAACCAATGTTGTAATATATGGGATTACATAGAAATAATTACTATTAGTATGCATAACCACACATATTATACAACACAACAATATACAAGAACAAACACATAGAAGGAGAGAAAAAGAGACAAATAGTAGTGGAACCAACAATAAGTAGTATGTTATATTAAGATCAATAATCCAACAAAAACTAATTTATTTACATACAGAAACATGCCTTTATATATGTTTACAATCAAGGATATAATTATAACTTAACTACCTCGATAAATCAACTCATCCTGACTAACTAGTCGATTATGTTTACCAATATGTTATAGATAAAATCGACACTTCCCCGTCCGTGACAATAGTTCAAAAGATGAAACTCAAAAGTGTCATTTTTTGCTCACAAAAAAGAACACTTGTGAATGGAGGATCCAAATATTTGACCCTTATTTATGGCCTTGACCATTGAAAATTAAATCCCAACATCATCCCAGTCAATTCTGAGCATTGCAAACCGAAAATAAGGAAAATTTGCACCTACAAGATGATTGGTAACAAATCATTCACACCTTGCTAATTCATAGTGTGTTGGCATGGGGTTAGACCACATGAAGTGCGAAAGCCGACAGCAACGCGAAGGACCACCCACGGAAGAAAAGACCATTCGCAGAGAACAAGGAGCGAACGAAAGCGCAAGATTAGTTTAGTTAGTTAAAAGGGTCATTTGGACCATTTTGTAACCACCATAGTTGCCTATAAATAGGACTATGATTGTAAGCCTAAGGGAATCATAAGTTGATCAATAGTCGAGCGTATGAATTATGAATTGTTTTTCTCTGCCTTCGACAAGTTTTGTATGGATCCGCGATAAGGTGTTTGGAACTATCCCTGCGAAGGTTGTACCGCAGGTTTTTGATGAGTTAATGCATGAAGATGTTCGGATGTGTCTCTTTTCTATCTATGTTTGTGTTGAATGATGAATGCGACCTAAATACTGTGTTATTCTTAATTTTCATTGTTCTGTAATTTCTGTTGATGCGATCGCCAGTTTTACCATGTTAATGCGAATGTCTATTACATATTGAATATGCGAATGATGAATGTATGTTTGAATTGGTAAGAATGATGCAAAGATAAATATCTGGTTTCTGTAGAGATAGAGTGAGAATAAATTCATGTCCTCCCCCCACCACGGAAACCTGGTTCCTACAACCCCCTTAATCATCTTGGGTGAGACCTCACTCGCTCCGTGGGTGTTGCTATAAAAGGTAAAACATTTATGGGACGGTGCTTAAGGGTGTTTGGTTGGTGTTTGTTGACATCAGTGCGAAGTGAACCCCTATCAAAATAACTATGTCAACAAATGGTTATGTTGCTAGGACCCTGAAGAAGAAATAAGAGGACATGCTGTGGCACCCGACGAAACCAGAGATTCAGGATTGGTTTGACAAGAAGACAAAAGAATTAGCGGAAGGAGAAAATCGTAATCCTGGGAAGACAACAAGCAGCTGGTTGCAAAATCATATATACTTTGATATCCACGAGGTATTTTTCTGTGAATTCCCGGTATTGCTGCACAAGTGGTTGGCGCAGCTGACATTTCAGAAGAACAATTGCCAAGGAGGTGAACCTGACCACTGGACTCCAGAACTGATCCAACAGTTAAAATGGGTCGACAATAGGGTCTCAAAGGTTGTCGACTTCTGGGTAGACAATATCCTAGAGGGATACATCACTGAGTTTGTCATTGATACAATCAAATCATCTAGCGATGCAGCAAGGAAATTTTTCAAAGGACCTAGAGGGAGATTCCTACTATCGTTGAAGTTGTGGATTAAGATACTCATCTGCGAAGAGGGTATACTAAAGATGAATTTCGACAAGTAGAATATTAGTGTGCAGAGGTTGTGGGTACTGCGTTAATAGGGGTCCGATAGAAAAATGGGTGGTAGAAGGACATGAGCGACAATGAATTTCTAAGGGAGGCTAAGGAATATTGTGGTACCTTGAGAAGTGGGTCGATATTCTGGCGACCAGAGAAGAAGAGGAGGACTGAAATAAAGTCTCCTAAGGGGACCGGAATGGAATACTGTGAAACAAGACCACAAGGGATGAAGCAAACTTATTACGATGAAGAAGGTGAATAGGATACCCCAAAATCCGCAGAGGGACAGACCCTAAGCTACAACGTGCCTTCAACCCCGTGCACTACTCAGAACTTTGTAGGAAGAAATACAAGTTATTCACAGAGATGTTCCATGTGTCAGAACAACAAAAAGAGTAGCGGATCAGTAAATAGCAACAGTAGGAGTGAAAGAATGGCAGGTGATGACACAAAAATGCTGACTTTCCAGGGTAACGAGACCGAGGATCCTGAACAGTATTGGTTTTTGTGTGAAGCAGTATGGATTGTGAAGCAGGTCCAAGATGAAAAATATCAAAAAGGGACAGCTAGCGACGACCCTCAGGGGCCGTGCACTAGACTAGTTTATGAAATTTACTAAGGTGCTGAGAGGAACTCCAGATAAAACACTACCACAGATCAAGGCGAGAATGATTGATGAATTTCTAAAATTGAAATCCAAGTCGCAGTACAACATAGAGCTCAAGGAAATTAAGAAGTTTCCAAATGAATCAATATGGGAATTCGACCAGCGGTATAAAACGTTAATGGAAAAGGTGAGTATCAGGATGAGCGACATGCAACATAAAGAGTGGTTTATCGCAGGGTTGGTGTGTTACAACGTAATTTTCCACCTTGTGAGCATCAGCATCCTTTGGCCTTTAGGATCAATTTCACTGACTCAGATTCACTTTATGTCCTCCAGAAACACTTTTTCCCTATTTTTCTTCCTATACGTTTGCTTCCAATTATATCCAACGTACAAGCGACTTGTTCCGCTATAGCTCGTAGGTACCAAGTAAAATGGTAAAAATAATTATAAAATTACTTTTTACTCCAAAAAAGCAGTCTCAGGGTGACCTTTGGCCCTCCATATGCCCCAAATCACCTCGATGTGTCCTTTCACTTACTTTTGGAAGGTTATATATTGAGCTCTTATGGTATATGGAAGGGAGGAAAAAGAGAGAGCAAGATAACTCTAGTGGATTTTTTCCGTGACTTGAGTCTACACTCATTGATCCTAGTTGTTGTGAATTCCTTATATTCACCTTCCAAACTCCTTTCATAGTCTGAGTTTTCCATTACATGGAGGATTGAAGTGGTTGAGGCACAAGTGGAGAGACCCAGTTCTTGGTTCAGATTGGTTGCTGGCAAGAGGTTGTATATTGTACTTCTTGTTATTCATTAATGGAAATACTCATTTTCTCGTCCAATTGATGTTGTGAATATTGTTAAAATACATTGGGTTATATTTTCTTATGATATCATGGACCATTGCTATTGATTATGCTAATGTCTTTCACATATTATATGCACTTATGTTGTATTGGTTGTTGAAACTAATCTGCAGGTTCAAGTGTAGAGATTGAAAGCTCAACAGGGATCTACATCGAACATTCAGTTGAAGGTTGGTCTTTTCTCCATTATCTTAGCATTGTCATTTATATAGCTTTGCATTGGGAATTGAGTCATTTTCTTGTAGTTAGCTATCTATTGTGGTCTTCCCCAAGCCATAGGAGTTTTTCTCCGTACCAGAAATGGTGACTCCGGTGGGGAGAACATCCATTTTTGGGGATTTTTAGGCATTTGTCCTTATTTAGAGTTGTTGTGTTGAGCTTCTGTGTCATTGATTGGCCATTGGGATATACTATAGAAAACAAGCTTTTTTTCTGTGTGATTGAACTCTCTATTTGCTCATTTTATTTTCCCTGTACGCGGGTCAGCTTATCTTTGCCCACGTCTACCTGCATCTGTCTGCACTGTAGCCTGTGTCTACCTACAGTTTTCCTTTCGACGGTAGTGTACAACTCCGGGTTTGATTGAATTATGGCCTTGGATTGTTGTTGGGTTGGTTTTGAGTGTTCCTGAGTCTTAATTGGCCTTATTCCTGACTGTTCCATGCCCTGTTTGTGACCAGAAGCTCCTTTTTCTCTTTGTTTTGAGCCTTGTTAGTTTATCACCATTTTTTATTTTCTAGCTCATTACATTGGTTGAGTTTCACTGTTTGGGATTTGCTAGGTTGTCTTAGTGATACGCTCTACATTTCTTTAACCAAATAGGTAGATTTTGCTTGCATTTTTTCATTTCATCATATTGAAAAAATACAAAACATAGTTTTGCATTTTCCTTTCCATTGTAAGAGAAAATACAAAAACAAAATTGCTTTCTGTATTGCATTTTTCATCTGAGTGCTTGTGATTTCATTTAGGATCTGCTTGTGCATTGGAAATTTAAAAGAATTGCATTTTTTTTTGAATCGTTGGATTGATTATCATTTTAGTGGCATTGTTTTTATTGGTAGATGAGTCTAGAGTTTCGATTGTGCATACTATTGAGTCCTATACATCATCAGTTTCACGACCATATCCTTTGAGTAATTACAACCATTTAAAATCAATGCGTAATCTTAAAATTGATTAGAACGATTTTTCTTTTATAGGGTGCACCAACTAGTATAGGTTTAGAGTCTTGGAATAGATCATTGTGAGTTAACAATCCAAGACTACTAGACAAAACATTATGTGTCTGACCAGGGAGTGGTGAGTTCCATAGTATACATCAGTGTTATTAGAAATCTCTACTCAGACCAGAGTTAAGCACAATGTCACGGGAGGTTGGTTGTGGAGATAAACCTCTAATACTGGACAAACATGGGAGATATTTCCAGGATTTGTTTGTGTATGAGGGCTCTTGAGGGATCGGTACCTATTGAGTTTTGGTCTTAGCTACCCTTCCCATATGACGGATCCTACCCACGACTATCCTCCTGAGAATTGCTTATATTGTGGTGACCTTAGTTTCCTTACCTAGGTATCGCATAGGACATTCGTAGTGGTTATACTGCGGTTGTCCTGAGTTAGATAGGGGTTGGACAACACAGTTGCCTGTTGTATAGGGATTTGAACCTTTGCACGCAGTGAAGTATGGGAACCCTTATAACTGATTCTGTTACCCCTGGTTATAGTTTGGGAGTCTCAACCCTCTCCTAGGAGAGACATACCGGCTGTAGTATCGGGAGGTCCGTTGAGCTAGTCCTGTTTGTGTGCATTTGGCTGTAGTTTCTTAGGTGTGTACTCTTTGTTCTTTGATCGATAGTTTTGCCGTTAGGGGATGCTTTGATTTATTGAACTTTCAAAGGTATCATGGCATGAGGTCCTACTCTCCGCCGGTCTCATCGGTTGGATGGTTTACCGGCCACCGAAGTTACACGTTGTGTTCAGAGGGGACGCCGGAAGGCCCTCTCCGATTCTTCTGATTCTTTTGACGCGCTTTGCGCTGACATTATCACTGGTTTTGGCATGGGAGAAATCCCTATGAATCCGTCAGGTAGATTTGAATATGCTTCTTCTCCTCCTACTCCTAGAGAGGAATGGGGGGGCGATCCAGAACCCGAGATCCAACCTTGTTTGTTTGGGCCGGATCCACCCGAGGACGACCCATTCGATCCTTCAAATCCACGTAATTTCCTATATGGGATGCCAGAGTCACATGTTAACATAGGTCCTACGACCAACATTACCCCGTTCTCTTATGGTATGCCTAGTTTGAATACAGTTAATACTTCCACCACGTCTGGTAGTCATGCTAGCACTAGTCATGGTGTTGGAAACACTACACTCACCGGGGGCAATACCCTCGCTGGGAGCACTGCACCTTCTACTCACACATGTCAGTATGAAACAAGCTACATTCCTCCAAACATTCAAAATCTTGGAGGAAGGTTGCCTCCTAGGACTACCCCTCCTGGTGGGACTACTGTTCATAATACGGCTCACATTCCACAGTATAATACACATGCCTCTACACGTCAACCCAGGACCACGTTCGCTAATGTTAACAATCTTCCTAATACTGGGAGTGGATACATACTATACACTTTTACGACTGCTCCTGCTACTAGTAATGTTAATATCCCTTATACTTATGGTCACTACACCATTGCTCCTGCTACTAGTAATGCCAATGTAGGGGTTGGGAATATCCCTTATACTTATCATCACTACACAACTACTCCTGCTACTAGTAATTCTTACGTGGGGGGTGGAAACATACCTAAAAATTATGGTCATTACAACACAGTTCCCGCTACGAGTAATACTTATATGCCCCATAATTATGGTGGTAACCCTTACTATAATACAGTCGGTGATGGCCATCATTACAACCCACCTCATTACGGTGCTCATAATACATATATACCTGCTTACTCTCACATGGTTCAGGTTGGAGGAGGTTATCAGCCTTATGGCCAGGGTCACAATTATGGTCCATCTTATCCTTCAGGTCCGTATAATCAACCTTTTACGGGAGCTTATAATCAAGCTTTCCAGCCGCAGCTCCCATTCCTTGCTTGATTGAATCTTCTAGATCTCTCAAAGCTCACGAATGATTTGGTGTGTCACGATCCTAATTGGCCTCCAGTCCCTACCAAGCTCCCTTCAGACATTCCCAAGTTTGAGGGGAAGGGTGGTGAGGATCTGGATGATCACGTTACAACTTTTCACCTTTGGTGCTCATCAAACTCGTTAAATCATGATTCCATTCGTTTGAGACTATTTCAATGCACCCTCACAGGGGAAGCCGCGAAGTGGTATGTCGATATGCCTGGGGGCACGTTGTTGGTCCTCTATTTTGACTATTCAGTATAATGTTTTCTAGCTTAAAGTCTTATGGAATCAAATAATAATTAGTTTTGTTGTATCTGATTATGTCTTTTTGGAGGTCAACACTGCTAAGCTATGGTAAGTGATTTTTAATTGCTTGTTTGTTACTTTGCCTTGTTTTATGCGTATGATTGGGCTTTTAGGTTTCATTTGATGAAAGGTCAAGTAATAAGCTTTGTTTTTCTTTTATGCAGGGGTCTTTTGCTACCCGACTTCATACCTGTCTCGGCGTTGAAGGAAGATTTAGGCAACAATTTGGGGGATTCGATCTACAATGGGTGCGTTTTTCCTGGATTCACCTCACCTTTCAGTTGCTTATGAAGATCCCTCAGCTGTTGTTTCGTGGATGTCCTGTGTTTGAGGAGCTGTTGCTTTCCCGCTTTAGTATCATGTGGATTTCAGGGGATTTGAGCTCCCATCTTTGGCTCAGATATGCCGAGATAGCTATAGGGTAGTTAGCTATCTTGATCCTTTTTTCAAGGACGATTTCACTTTGTATTTTCATTATAAAATGATACTTGAAACCCTAAGTAAGGGGGATACTCAGAGAAGACTGTAACACTTGAATTCATCAATATAATCAACATTTATCTCCTTTAAGTTTTGACTTAAGACTGGAAAGCGTTGAGGACAGGGCCCCCTTCAACACCAATCCTTAGCATTTTTGTATTGTGTATTTTACAATAGTGGAGTAACGTTTTCTTACTTTGACAGTATTTTCAGAAATATTAATGGTTTTGCTTATCCGTGGGTGGAAATAGAGTATATGCCTGCAAGTCATTAAGTAATTTCATTGGTATTTTGATCTAGCGCAGAGAATAGACTTGTGAATGATTTGTATTTAAAATCTTCTTTGGTTTTTAGTGTGAGTGATTGTTAATGGCCACAGTAATGATGAGATGTGTGATAGTTTGGATTGGATTTATCATAGAATTGATTTAGTAAGATTGAGGAATGGTGTGTATTTAAGTTCCCTTTCGATTTCCAGTATGAATCGTGATATTGGCAAATTGGTAGTGAACTTGATTTTAGTGCTGTAGAATCAATTTCATAAATAATAGATTGTATTTTCTATTTCCTTTTTTGTTGTTGTAGCGCTAGAGTAACTGGTGAATACAGTCATGCTTTCGATTATTGAGCTTGCAGAACTATAGGGTATTCTTGCATTGTAGAGTGTGGATTAAAAAAATTGCAATAGCAAAAGGTTTGAATCTGTTGATTTACCAAATATCTAGGGTTTATTAATGACTAAATAGGAGTTGGAATTTGGCATTGAATGAAGGGAAAGAGTTATAGTTTACAACGCTGTTTCCTAGGGTTGAACATTAGCTTCATAATATATATTTCCTGAATCCTTCCTGAACAGTTCTACTATTCGATGGTGAGCATCTTCTGAAAATTCCAACATTCTGTTATGTGCATTTATATACACAAAACACAAGCATAATATATCTAGACAGCAGCAGTAAACCAACCTGCCTTTGATGGACTGCTTGTGAATAAGTTAACAGGTTTTATCTCAGTAGTGATTCCAGGAGTGTTTGTGTGGATTGAAGTATTATACTTGGTAGAGTTACTAATTGGAATTTAGATATATTGAGATCAATTGAGCATGTGCGTTTGACAGATAAATTCTTTCCTTAGCAGGTTGATTGTTTTGAAAGTAAACTTTAGTTACTGTAGCATTAAGATTGCTGTAGAGACTGGTAATTACTTTAAGAGATTGTTGTAGTCAGGATTTCTTTGAGAGATTAGGACTGCTTCAAAGATTACTATAGTAACCTCTTGCTATAGGTTGCTGTAGGCAAATTGATTTCTGTTTCTTTATAACAGATTTAGGAGTCCTTAGTATAGATCATCTAGGATAGCAATAGTTGTATCCATTTCATTGCTTTGTTTGAAGTAGATTAGCATTTTTGTCAGCACGAGCATTAAAAATGCCTTGCCCGCACATATAGTGTAGCAGCTCAAAGTCTACGATTCTCCGGTTGATAAATTAAATTGAGGTGAATTAAGTAACATTAATTTTAACAAACATTTTGGTGCCGTTGCCGGGGAGTTCCTCCAAGGTAAGCTGGTATTTTGCTCATTTTTATGAATTGGTTGACTGAGAAATTCAGGTAGATAGGATCCTTTTACAGTACACAACAAGGTGGAGGGGAAACATTAAGATGCAAAGACGAATTCACTATGGGATTCCCATGGGGTAACGACCTGCCGCAACCACTTTACTGGGTTGCCCCAAATTCTTGTTGTGTCCTTCTGGTAAGTGTGGTCGTTTTTCTTTGCATATTTGAATTATTTCATTGCAAAAAGTGTGTTTATCTTTCTTGTAAAGAGTGTTTATTTTTTTGTAGTTTAATTTCATGCAAGTGTGGTTCTCCTTTTGCAAGTGGGGTGTGTTTAATTCCAGAAATATAATTTTACAACAGTTTTTAGGTGTGACTAGTTGTGGCAGATTGGAGGAGAAGGATTGGTAAGGCAGACTTGCGCATTTCATAACAGGTTCCTTCAAACTCAATTGTGGCACAGGTATTTCAATTTATTTTGATTAAAAGTATTGTTATTTTCAGAAATTGTTTTGATGAGACCTAGAGATAGTAAGGGAAGATTCATTAAGGTTCATTCCGATCTTTTTGGAAACAACAAAACCCCCCCCTTCACTAACCCTAGGGATAGGGAAACTGGCAACGAAACTGAAAACAACAACATTCAAAATTCAGTGGAATTTGGGACCAAACCAGCAGGAACTGAGGTTATACTCAGTGAACAGTTACATTCAGAAAGATCCCACAGATCCAACAAGCTTCACCTCCAAAGGAAGATTCCAACTTAGTTGACACAGTGAACATAGAAAAAGTGAACTCCCTTCTTGGACATAACCAGAATCCGGTGGTTTCTCAAGTAGAATCTACCAAAGATTTACCTTTCAATATTCAAACTTGGTCTAGGCCAGACCATTGGGACTTTATTCTATCCCCAAGAAGAGACGGGTTAGGTGTCAATTGGTTTAGGAACCCTCTTGTCATGAGTGATCAGGAAACTGGACACCAGATGGAAGGAGAGGGAGAACATGAGGGACGAACTGAAACAACTTTTGGCTTCCCCATTTTGGATCTTACACGGGATGTCAGTATGAAAAATATCCCAGCATCTTCATTACCTACCTTCTATGGGAAAAGTACTGAAGATCCAGATACTTTTCTATTTGAGTTTGACATCTTATGCAGGAGTTATAATTATCTACAGGATGCTCAAAAGTTAAAACTATTTCCAGCCACCCTTAAGGATTCTGCACTTAGATGGTTTATGAGCCTGGGGGAATCCACCATCCGAACTTGGGAACAAATGAAGAGTGCTTTCCTCAGAAAATACCGAGACTACTGTGGGCCTAGAGACTCCCAAAATGATATCTTTAAAATGCAAGAGCATGAAGAAGAGAGTCTTGAGGACTTCCTAGAATGCTTCTGCTTTGTATTACAGAAGTCTAAGTATAATACTTTACAAGAGGATGCAGTTAGAACTCTTTTTCTAAAAGGGATTCTGGAGGAATATGTGGAAATCCTCAACTTGATGGCCTCAGGTGATGTATCTCATAAATCCTTTGAGGAGATTACTGAACTATGCAGAAAATATTCGAGGAGTAGAGCCAAGGTAGGAAAAAGCACAAGGGAAGGTCCTTCCCGTATTTCTAGAACAACAGGAACTAGTGGGGTCACAAGAGTTGAATTGGGGAACCTGTTAGAAAATTTCAAAACTGACATTTTAGGCACCTTAAGCTCCCAATTTGAAGCATTGAAAACAAAGAAACGACAAGAGGATGAGGACATAGCAGCCCTACACATATTCTTCCCTAAATGCAGAAAAAGACACCCTTTGAAAGAGTGTCCTCTTAACACCATTTCAGTCTGTGCTCTTTGCTCTGATCAACACCCAACTGACAATTTCCCTTCTTTACCAGAACTGCAAGCTTTTTACAAGCTTAATGTTGAACCTACCGATGCATCAAGAAGGCCTTGGCATCCTAGACCCCAAAACATGTACCCAGAGCCTGTTTTTCTGAACCCTGCATATTACTATCCCATGCAGCAATCTCAGCAGCCATGGAGTCCACAAATGTGGCAGAATTGGCCCTCTCAACCTACTCAGGCCCAACCATGGCAGCAAGGCTGGCGGGGATAGTCATATGGGGGACCACAAGGACAACCCTATGGAGGAACACAATCAACAGCCCCTCCTAGTTATTGTCCAATTCCACCAAATATGCAGCAGCTATTACCAGGATTTACACCACCTGCACTTCCTCCTATACCCCCAGTTCCACAACAATATCAAAATCCAAACCCACCTCGACCCACGTTGTTGCCAGCACAACCTATCCCAAAACCTAATAACAGACCTCCCCAGCTTCTTCATAATGCTGAAATTCAAATGGATCCAACTTACGTAATTCATTCAGCTCCTTTACAGGAAATACAATTAAGGTCTGGGAAAACATTAAATAAAACCCCTCCAGCAGTGATTATTCATGAAGAGACTGGAGAAGAAAATGATGAAAAATAGATTACAGAGAAAGAAGAAGTGCAGATTGCCTCAGAAAACACTCAAGCACTGGGAACTCATTTCCAATCACCTGCTCATCCACAAGTAAATAACAACCCCCCTTACCCAGAGAGGTTATTAATAGAGAAGCCTGTGGTGCGTCCACAGTTTGATTTGGAAAATGAGTTGAAAAATGTTTGTATCAAGATTCCATTACTTCAGTCTATTAGAGATGTCCCTATCTATGCAAAATTGGTAAGGGAACTGTGCTTAAAGAAACCTGGTCGAAAACAGAAAGACCCTCCCAAGATAAATGTTTTAGGCCAGCTGTCCAATTATATTTTAGACTGTTCCTTACCCCCAAAATTTGCAAATCCTGGGAACCCAGTGGTGACCATTTACATCAATGAGATTCCAATAGGAAACACTCTAGTTGACCTGGGGGCTACCATTAATGTCATGTCCATGACCACCATGCAGAGACTTCAGTTGAATAACCTCCTCAGATCTACTCCTACTATTTTGGAGTTGGCTGATAGAAGCACAGTCAAACCTGTGGGGGATTTAGATGACATTACTATCACAGTAGCTTCTTGGGAGTATCCAGTGGATTTTCTGGTACTCCAAACCAAACACCCAATGGGGGAACATCTTGTTATATTAGGCAAGCCCTGGTTAGCCACTGCCAATGCCTTTATAGGATGCAGAGAAGGTATTTTAACTATATCAAATGTCACTTCTCTACAAAACCTAATTATTTATCCTCCAGCACGGCCTGTATCGGAAAACATGTTATGGTTAGAGAATCCTTATGGGGATGAGGATGTGGGACAACCCTTACTATCCATCAGTCAAACTAGGGGGCTGGAACACCAGACTGAGGATGATATCTTAGATCAATTTATTTCGGCCACCACTAGTATTGAGTTCCCTTAGTCCTTCTCTGACTTAGACAATTTTTTCACAGAAGATTTTCAAGAACAATACTACCCTTTAGCCACCTCATCATCAGTAGTTTTATTCATAGATGAGAAGGTTGGAGCTGCAACTATACCAATGGAGATCAGTCCAGGGAGATCTTTGTTTATTAATGCAAATCTGTCTCAAAACCAGCAAAATCAGGTAGTTAATTTACTTAAAGCACAGTCTGGGGCATTTGCTTGGGTTCATAAAGACATGAAAGGCATTCACCCTGACACATGCATGCATCACATCTATACGCAGGAAAATATTACACCAGTAAGACAACCACAAAGAAGAATGAATCCTGCACTTAAAGACATTGTGAAGGATGAATTACAAAAATTGCTGGATGCAGATTTCATCTATCCCATTTCTGATAGCAAATGGGTATCTCCGTTGGTGATAGTTCCAAAGAAGGGAGGTAAGTGGAGAATATGTGTTGATTTTCGTGAATTAATTAAAGCAACTCTCAGAGACTACTTCCCTCTTCCTTTCATAGATCAAGTTTTGGATACATTATCAGGAAAAAAATATTTTTCTTTTCTGGATGGATACAGTGGGTATAACCAGATAAGAATAGCCCCTGAGGATCAAGAAAAAACTACTTTCACTTGCCCATGGGGAACTTATGCTTAGAAGGTATTACCATTTGGACTATGTAACGCTCCTGCCACTTTCCAGAGGGCAGTGTTAGGTATTTTGGCTGATTTAGTCCATGATTGTGTGGAAATATATATGGATGACTTTACAGTCTATGGTAATGATTTCAAGGAAGCCTTAGATAACCTGGAGAAAGTTTTAATTAGGTGCCAAGAAACAAATCATGCTTTAAGCCATGAAAAGTGTAAGATGATGTTAACTGAGGGTATTGTTTTAGGGCACCATGTTTCATCAGAAGGTATTAAGGTAGACCCAGCAAAAATTGAAATCATTACTAGTCTATCTCCACCAGCTACACAAAAAGAATTCAGAAGTTTTCTGGGACATGCAGGGTACTATCGTAGGTTTATTGCTAATTTTACAAAGATAGCAGCCCCACTGTTCAAATTGTTGGCCAAAGACAGTGGTTTCGATTGGGATCAACACTGTTAGACAACCTTTGACACATTAAAGTAAGAATTGTCTTCAACACCAGTTCTGTGGGGGCCAAATTGGTCTTTGCCCTTCCATATACAAACTGATGCTTCAGACACTGCCTTGGGGGGAGTGCTCAGTCAGAAAGAAAATCAGTCCTCTTATGCTATTTATTTCATCAGTAAAAATTTAACACCTGCAGAACTAAACTATACAGTAACCGAAAAAGAGTTTCTAGCAGTGGTTCATGCCATCAATAAATTTCGGCATTATATTACGGGTTATGAGGTATTTGTTCATACCGATCATTCTGCTATTAAATTTTTAATGAATAAACCGATCACTAGTGGCAGAATTACTAGATGGTTACTTTTGCTAAAGGAATTTAACATTACCATAGTTGGCAAACCAGGGAAGGAAAATCTGGTTGCAGATTTCCTCTCCAGATTGACTCATGCTAATGATAATGTTCCTGTAGATAATACATTCCCTGATGAACATTTATTTGCTGTTTCTATTAAAACACCCTGGTTTGCAGATATAGCCAATTATTTGGTTACAAGGAAACTACCTGCTCATCTGTCATATTACGAAAAACGAAGAATCATACAACAAAGTGCTAATTATTCATGGGTAGGTAATGACCTCTTTCGAACCGGTCTAGATCTCATTATCAGGAGGTGTGTGAGGGAGGATGAGATGTGTGACAACCTTCAAGCCTGTCATGATGGACCTTGTGGAGGCCATTTCTCAGACAAGCAGACAGCATATAAGGTGTTACATCAAGGGTATTACTGGCCTACCCTTTTTAAAGATGCTGAAAAGTATGTACAGGGCTGTGACAGCTGTCAAAGAATGGGGAGACCCACTGCTACTGATCAAGTTCCTTTACAAGCCCAGGTACAAATTGAACCCTTTGAAAAATGGGGATTGGATTTTGTTGGGCCAATCTCACCAATGTCAAGGAAAAAGAGATATATTTTAGTTTGCACTGACTATGTGACTAAGTGGGTTGAGGAAAAAGCTCTATTGAGGGCCACTGAGAAATCAGTCATAGAATTTATTTGCAAAGAGATTTTTACTCGCTT
This sequence comes from Larix kaempferi, assembly GCA_027924585.1. Classification (NCBI taxonomy): domain Eukaryota; kingdom Viridiplantae; phylum Streptophyta; class Pinopsida; order Pinales; family Pinaceae; genus Larix; species Larix kaempferi. The sequence continues at coordinate 29,601,337 of BSBM01000458.1, forward strand.
TGGCATTCCTCATGAAATTGTAACTGACAATGGAGCACAGTTTGTCTCTAAATCAATGAAAGCACTTACAGAACAATATGGGATTAAGCACTATAAAAATCCTCCTTACCATCCCCAAGCAAATGGGCAGGTGGAATCAACCAATAAAGTGTTGGAATCCATTTTAACTAAGACTGTGCAGCTACATCACAAGGACTGGGTAGACAGGCTACCCGAGGCATTGTGGGCTTACAGAACTACGTGGAGAAATACCACAGGGTATACCCCGTATCAGCTTGTTTATGTGAAACAGGTTCTGCTTCCTATAGAATTTCAGGTGAAGACTTTTCGTACTGCTGCACAATTGAGCCTAAATTTAGATGAAGCCTAGGAGCAGAGGCTGATGCAATTAAATGAGCTTGATGAAATCAGACAAGATGTTGTCCAACGAACTGTGTTGATATAGAATCAGCGGACTAAGTGGCATGATAAATTTTTGAAGAAGAAGACTTTTGAAGAAGGTGATTGGGCTCTGTTGTTTGACTCACGATTCAAATATTTCAAAGGTAAGCTTACCACTAGATGGATGGGACCATATGAAATTGTGACTGTTTTTTATAATGGCTCTGTAAAAATAAAGACAATAGATGAAGAACAAACTACCTTTGTGGTGAATGGACATCGGTTAAAGGTATATCACAAACCTCTTTCTAAGCAAGAGTTCATTCATACCATGAGTCAGCAAACTGGACTAGAGCTGGTAGGTGAAGGAATGACTCCTCCATCTCCCACTTCTTCACAGTAACATTCAATGAGACTATTTTTGTATATATGTACAGGAATTTGTTTTATTAGGGTTCTTTTAGGAGAATGCAGATATTCTTTTTTTAGGCTCGGGATGTTTTAGAAAAACAACAGGGAAGTCTTTTGTTATTATTTTTATTTTTCAACCATTGATTGTTTTTGCAGAGGATTGTGTTAATTTGGAAAATTTATGGGCTGCACTGGTAATTAGAATGTCTGTATTAGGTCAATGTATGTGTGTTGTCAGATTTTTCAGAACTGTTCTGGCTATTCATATGAGTACTTGCCCACCAGGCATTGCCTACATTAATGCTTTAAGCTTCCCAAATATTTTCTGCTTATGAACTTATGGGTTGCTAGGACCATTTGACCTGGTTTCACACTAGATAGAGCGAGGGAATTGTTTTTAGTAATAGCTATGGACATGAAATTATTTTTAAGACAGGCATCATTTTGAAAAAGATATCCAGGACTGAGCAGTTTGGGGGTTATTATCTATTGGATGTTACAATACTAAACACATATATATATACATTGTTTTATAGCCACTTTATGACTTTCACTTTCTACAGTTGCAAAGGTTAGTTGTGTTAGAATTCAATATGCTAAGACAGAAAATAGCAGCATTACATTCCATTTCACAATAATAGCATATACAGGATCACTGAAGAAACAACAAGCATAGCATAAACACAAGAGACAGAGATTTATCCTGGGAAACCCTCATGGGGTAGAAAACCCAGCAAAGCTTCCTCAATATAGATGACCAGCAATATACAAAGATGCAAACCCTGAGCATAAGCTCCTTCTCCTCCATAGCAGACCTCTCCTCCACAAATGCGCCTTTCTCAAGTGAGTGAGTGTGTATAATGAGGAACACACCTCCTCTATTTATACACTACTCTGATATGTATTTTACACAAGTACACGTAGGCTCGTATTTAACCAATAGGTTAAATACCCCACTACAACTAACTGGGCCGACCCCTCTAGGGTGGTCTAATAACCCTTTGACCCACATAACACATACAGGGCCGACCCCTACTAGGGAATTCTAATAACCCGAGTTACCACATTCCGACGGAGGATTAAACATCTCCGGATATACAATAAGATCTTCACGGAGGAATGAAACATCTCCGGAATAATAAAGTACAAATATAATATTCTTTGAAGTTACAATATTCAACACTCCCCCTTAACGAGAAGGATATTATAACAACATCTGCAAGAGAAAGGAGTCATCATATATGATACATCTATAAATCATTGGAAGCTTTCTTCAAATCATCTTTATCAGTAACTCAACCAGTTACTGGAACATCAATGTCAATAGTGTCGATATCACTATAATCATCGGCATCGTCATCAGCATTGTTTATCTCACGATCATCAGCATCGTCATCACACGATCATCAGCATCGTCATCACACGATCATCAGCATCGTCATCACACGATCATCAGCATCGTCATCAGCATCGTCATCACACGATCATCAGCATCGTCATCACACGATCATCAGCATCGTCATCAGCATCGTCATCACACGATCATCAGCATCGTCATCACACGATCATCATCATCGTCATCAGCATCGTCATCACACGATCATCAGCATCGTCATCACACGATCATCAGCATCGTCATCACACGATCATATTCCTAGGATGATCAATCCTGCTCCTTTTAGGACATAGGTCCATGGATGATACAATCCAATCTTCAGTTCTCGGAGACTTCAGTCTACGGATCAATTCTGGGACCTCAGTCCGGGGACGATGCAATCCCCTGCCTGTTCATTCAGGACTTCATTATCGGAGACCCAGTCTACGGTTCTATTCTGGGACCTCAGTCCGGGGACGATGCAATCCCCTCCTGTTCATTCAAGACTTCATTATCGGAGACCCAGTCTACGGTTCTATTCTGGGACCTCAGTCCAGGGACGATGCAATCCCCTGCCTGTTCATTCAGGACTTCATTATCGAAGACCCAGTCTACGGTTCTATTCTGGGACCTCAGTCCGGGGATGATGCAATCCCCTGCCTGTTCATTCAGGACTTCATTATCGGAGACCCAGTCTACGGTTCTATTCTGGGACCTCAGTCCGGGGACGATGCAATCCCCTTCCTGTTCATTCAGGACTTCATTATCGAAGACCTCACATCTTCGGCTCTATTTAGGACTGAAAGTCCAGGGATGATCCAATCCCCTCAACTGTCCACTAAGGACTTCATTCTCGGAGACCTCATGTCTACGGCTCTCTTTAGGACTGAAAGTCCAGGGATGATCCAATCCCCTCAACTGTCCACTAAGGACTTCATTCTCGGAGACCTCATGTCTACGGCTCTCTTTAGGACTGAAAGTCCAGGGATGATCCAATCCCCTCAACTGTCCACTAAGGACTTCATTCTCGGAGACCTCATGTCTACGGCTCTCTTTAGGACTGAAAGTCCAGGGATGATCCAATCCCCTCAACTGTCCACTAAGGACTTCATTCTCGGAGACCTCATGTCTACGGCTCTCTTTAGGATTGAAAGTCCAGGGATGATCCAATCCCCTCAACTGTCCACTAAGGACTTCATTCTCGGAGACCTCATGTCTACGGCTCTCTTTAGGACTGAAAGTCCAGGGATGATCCAATCCCCTCAACTGTCCACTAAGGACTTCATTCTCGGAGACTTCACGTCTACGGCTCTCTTTAGGACTGGAAGTCCAGGGATGATCCAATCCCCTCAATCTGTATTCTCATCAATACAAGTACAAGTATCCTCATCCATGCAAGTACATAATCAATATCTAGCATCAGCAGCATGTATACATCATACATCAAAAGCATGTATTCTTACTAATACATCTAGAAGCATGTATACATCTGTCATCAAAAGCATGTATTCTTACTAATACATCTATCATCAAAATCATGTATACGTCTAACATCAAAAGCATGTATACATCTAGCATGTATTCTTACTAATACATTTATCATCAAAATCATGTATACATCTAACATCAAAATCATGTATACATCTAACATCAAAAGCATGTATACATCTAGCATGTATTCTCACTAATACATCTATCATCAAAATCATGTATACATCTAACATCAAAAGCATGTATACATCTAGCATGTATTCTCACTAATACATCTATCATCAAAATCATGTATACATCTAACATCAAAAGCATGTATACATCTAGCATGTATTCTCACTAATACATCTAACATCAAAATCATGTATACATCTAACATCAAAATCATGTATACATCTAACATCAAAAGCATGTATACATCTAGCATGTATTCTCACTAATACATCTATCATCAAAATCATGTATACATCTAACATCAAAAGCATGTATACATCTAGCATGTATTCTCACTAATACATCTATCATCAAAATCATGTATACATCTAACATCAAAAGCATGTATACATCTAGCATGTATTCTCACTAATACATCTAACATCAAAATCATGTATACATCTAACATCAAAAGCATGTATATGTCTAGCATGTATTCTCACTAATACATCAAAACATGTATACATCACATCTAGCATGTATTCTTACTAATACATCTAACATCAAAACATGTATACATCACAACTAGCATGTATTCTTACTAATACATCAAAACATGTATACATCACACCAAAACATGTATACATCTAGCATGTATTCTCACCAATACATCTATCATCAAAAGCATGTATAAGTAAAGCTAAGTATTCTAAGTATAAGAGTCCTAAATCTAAATATTTCTAAGTAACTGGGTGTAGAGAACAGGTTACCTCATCAACGACCTTGTTGTTTTATGAGACAATCTTATCAGTAGTGACTATACTACTCCCCCTTTCGAGGAGGGTCCTTTTGAACTACACCAAGCTTGTCTCGGAAGTATTCAAACTTCACTCGAGACAGAGGTTTGGTTGGTAACTTCTTCACTTGACGTAGAGGCTTGGTTAGTTAGTACAACGGTAACCTGTTACAAATTCAAACTTTTAGAGTTCCTTTCTGTGTCATATCTTGTTAGTTCCCTATGTTCTTTGACTTATCATGGAACACTAGATTCTATGTCATCTTGATACAACTCTAATTATCACAAAGGATCTCAGTTGGTTCTATCTCTAAGTCAAACAACCCTAAATCCAAACTTCTTCACCACTAGCAGAGAAAGCAGCCATATATTCCGCTTGTGCTGATAGCCACACTAGACTGCTTCCAGCTAAACCACGAGATCATGGCTAATCCTAGACAATAACATCCTCTCGATGTGTTCTTCTTGTCTGATACACTTCCTGCCCAAACAGAATCTGAATAGCCACCTGAAGTCATGATCTTCAAGATAGCATAGATCAAATTCTATCGTGTCCTTTATGTGCCTCATCACATACTTTGCAACTATCAGGTAAACACATCTAGTTTCCACTAGATACTAACTCAAGGTGTTCATAACAAAGTATATATCTAACCTAGTATATGTTAGATATATCAAAAACCCAATAATTTGACTGTACAGAGTTATATCCACTAACTCTGATGAGTTATCCCCTAACAGCTTCAAGTTGGAATCCATAAGAGTGGCCATTCCAAAACCTCAAGTCATATTTCTCATCATACTTTCCCTGGTTGAGAAATATTCCTTCTGAGCCTTGCCATACTTCCAGACCTAGGAAGTAAAGCATCAATTTGAGCTCTTTCATTTTTCATTTCTGCATTGAATGATCTTCTGCATATCTAACTATGCCATCTCTCGTTAGATGGGTCTACTGATATGAGCCTCAATATCATTCGAACTCTGTGGTGAGTTCCTTCTTGCATCCATGTCATATGTGTATCATATTCAACCTTGTAGCAAAGGTTGAGATCCACATCACCCATGGTGATCATTAAGCTTATCAAATTATTATCGATCCTAGGTACCTATACAGAACCTGATTCATACTTCTTCTTTAATTACACCATACTTGGAGCAAACATCTTGTCGTGATTCTCTTCCCCTTTCTAAGAGAATCTTCTAGCCATGAGCCTTCTATATTTTGTTTGATTTGTAAATATTCTTGTTTGAACATCCACCACTTGTATGGTGTCCATCATTCTTCATGACCTTTCCTACAAATCAAAATTAAGTACATGATTAGTAATACTTCATAATCATCAAGAGATAACCCATTATGCATACAGATATCATTTACATAGTGATGCAACTATTTTGACCAATACTTTGGCACAACACTTTCCCACATCCTGTATGCATACAGTGGCTATCTAGATGCCTTCCATCTCTACCAGAACATACTATCTAGAGTGTGCACAACTCTCAGCATGTCAGCAAAGAGGTTTCATTCTAGACAAGCAACAATGGAATGTTTGTCCAAACATATGCACATTAGTTGTATATTGTTCAATGCTCTATGAATGCTTACACTCAGCATTATATATTCTAGGAATACAAATATGCATGCAGGCAATATCATTACTATTTCAAATAGCAACTCAAATACTTATCTTTTATGTTTGTGTGGCTGCCTCCCGCTTGATCTTCTGTATGTCTTTTGAACTTCTATTCATTCTGTACCACTGTGCATGCTCAAGAGTCATCCTCATGATCTCATACACAAACATATACCCATTAGTATGTTCTAAATGTTATCAAAACATTATAGTTCTAAATAATATTGAGAATGTATAGTTAATAAACATTAGTATTCAAGATTTCAGGGAAGTCTTCTTTTACTCATGCATATCATCAATCAAGATAAAAGACATAATATGCATAATCCCTTGATTACTAACTTTATGAATAAGCATAACCAATCATACCAAGTATACTTATATAAGGGATCCTAACACAAGGTAAGATTCATGGGAAACATACCTGGATTAGTATACCTACTTAGTTATGTACAACATACCTAAACAATCTCTTCAATGATTTAGAGATCCTGAGCTAGAACCTGCATGTCTCATAGGTTAAGCATAATATAACAAAGTCATACATACCTCGTAAGTAGAACAGAGATTATGGATGAGTCTTTGTCTTCATGTTTTCATGGTCATGGAGCCTGATTTGTCTTTTGTGATGTACCTGTATCTTGTTAGCAGACAACCTCAACCTCACACAACACCATAATGCATTAGTACAATCATAAGTGTCAACACCCTAACCAATGAATATCTTCTATCATGCATTCATAATTTTGTTAAGGTGAAACAACAAATCTAAAATCAAGATTGTACTAACTGTAATAACATGAAGACAAACATACCATAAACTTAATCATGAACAAATCTCAAAACATACCTCGATGAGTCATACCTGTCGAGATCGCTTGTAATCTCCTTATGTAAAGCCTTAGCCTTATCTCCCTCTGAAACATGAACTCCTTCACTTATGTAGATGACCAATCCATCTTCTTCTAGGATTAACCCTATCCACTTGATTTGCAAGAACTGGACCTGGAGCTGGATATGGGTTTGTCAGAGAAACCCCAAAAATTCAAACTTTGAATTTCAAACTTCCGAAAGGATAGAAATATGCGCCTTGATGAGCTGATCAAACTGATATATTTAGAATTTGAAAACTGCAAAGTTTTACTCCTCAATTTTGCCTTTGAAACTTTCGGATTCACTAGACGTGACCCTGAACTGGGGTTTGATGAAGCCCACTCTTTTGCCCCATCAAAAAGTTTGATCCAAAGCTCTAAGCTTCTATTTTTCTGAGGAGCTTCCATCCGTGGTCACAGATTTCAAAAATTCCAACTTTCTTCAAAGCCCTAAATTCCGGAAGCCATGAATGAAGGTACCAAAAAATAATTCTGTTTTGACAGAAATATGTACCTGATTGTTTCTGGTGTAACTCCGAAATTTTTGATCCACAGGGTCTGAAAAAGTTTTTTGAGATAGCCTGACCTGTTAGCTTTCCATCCTGACAGGTTTGACCTCAATTGGATGTTCTGAGAGAGAGTTATGCCAAATGTCGCAACATGACCTGTTTTGGGAAAATACAGGAGAGCGAACTTGTACGGCGTGCCACGTGTCACTGTTTGACCTTCGGCCTCTAAAAACGTTTTCTGAGATAGCTCGGCCTGTTATCTTTCCATCCTGACAGGTCTGACCTCAATTGGATTCTCTGAGAGAGAGTTATGCCAAGTGTCGCAACGTGACCTGTTTATGGGATAATACAGGAGAGCGAACTTGTACGGCGTGCCACGTGTCACTGGTTCAACTTCGGCCTCTGAAAAAGTTTTCTGAGATAGTACAGTCTGTGTACTACCTGTCACTTTTCACGAAATTTCATTTGGAGCTTCCTAGCCCAAGTTATGACCTTTTTCCCAAGGTCACCTGATTTTGACTCAGATCTGGAAGAGGCAGAAACCCTATATTGTACAGATCATAAATCACAAAGTACAACGAATTAGAGGTTTTCCTTTGGACACAAGGTACCTGGAGATCTTAGCTTCGTCCTGTAACAATTTCAGATCCGAAAACTTCGCCAAAACGGATTTATAGCGAAAGTGCTACGGTGACTGGTTTTTGCTATGTAAAACCCTAACCTTCAAATTGTCGTAAGTAAAGCAAGTGTCTTTAGTGCCATACCTTGTCTTCCTTCAGGTTAGCTCTGATACCATGTTAGAATTCAATATGCTAAGACAGAAAATAGCAGTATTACATTCCATTTCACAATAATAGCATATACAGGATCACTGAAGAAACAACAAGCATAGCATAAACACAAGAGACAGAGATTTATCCTGGGAAACCCTCATGGGGTAGAAAACCCAGCAAAGCTTCCTCAATATAGATGACCAGCAATATACAAAGATGCAAACCCTGAGCATAAGCTCCTTCTCCTCCATAGCAGACCTCTCCTCCACAAATGCGCCTTTCTCAAGTGAGTGAGTGTGTATAATGAGGAACACACCTCCTCTATTTATACACTACTCTGATATGTATTTTACACAAGTACACGTAGGCTCGTATTTAACCAATAGGTTAAATACCCCACTACAACTAACTGGGCCGACCCCTCTAGGGTGGTCTAATAACCCTTTGACCCACATAACACATACAGGGCCGACCCCTACTAGGGAAGTCTAATAACCCGAGTTACCACATTCCGACGGAGGAATAAACATCTCCGGATATACAATAAGATCTTCACGGAGGAATGAAATATCTCCGGAATAATAAAGTACAAATATAATATTCTTTGAAGTTACAATATTCAACAAGTTGTTCATCTGGGCAAATCTTTACAGGCATATACAAAGAATACTATTTCAATTCTGGTACCATCCCACTCCTAGATGGTTTTCAGAGCAGCTCCCCTACTCATCTATGATTGAGCAAATCGTAAATTTTATCTTTAAGGTGAAATTGGGATAAGAGCCTCTGATAGAAAAAGGGTGCAAGAGGTTAACCCACCGGGATACTGAACAGGTCCGCTGGCAGCGGGTATCGACCTGTGGTATAAACAGGAAAACCCATCAGGGTGCTGAACAGGCCTGTTGGCAATGGGGCATCTGCCTGGGGAAGAAGCTTCTTAAGATGTTACAGTTACCCAACCGGAGTACTGAACGGGCTTGCTGGCAGTGGGTTCTGACTCTAATATCTTCTTTAACAGCCTCATCTATACTTGTCTATATGAACAATGTACCTATGTAAAGGTAAAAGAGAGGCCATAAGGGTGGTTAATTAAAATTTAATAAACTCATTGAAAAAAGTAAAATGATAGCCAGTTGATAATCATCTCCAGCTGTTCTGCATTTTGGGTTACCCGATTCTAGTAAAAGGATATTATAACAGTATCTGCACGAGCAAGGAGTCATCAACATCATACATGATACATCTATAAATCATTGGAAGCTTTCTCAACATCATCAGTAACTCAAGCAGTTACTGGAACATCTTCAATACTGGAACATCAACATCTTCAGTACTGAGTCTTTATCTTCTGCAGCACTCGAACAGCTACAACAACATCAACATCTGGATCCTCACGATCATCAGTATCTTCATCTCACGATCATTAGCATCGTCATCACACGATCATCAGCATCATCATCACACAATCATCAGCATCGTCGTCACACGATCATCAGCATCGTCATCGCACGATCATCAGCATCGTCATCGCACGATCATCAGCATCATCATCACACAATCATCAGCATCGTCATTGCACGATCATCAGCATCATCATCACACAATCATCAGCATCGTCGTCACACGATCATCAGCATCGTCATCGCATGATCATCAGCATCGTCATCGCACGATCATCAGCATCGTCATCCCACGATCATCAGCATCGTCATCACACGATCATCAGCATCGTCATCACACGATCATCAGCATCGTCATCAATACAGGTATCCATAACAATACAAGCATCCACATCATTAGTACACGTATTCATGCCAGTACAAGTGTACATATCATCAATACAAGTATCCACACTGATACAAGTAACCATATCATCAATACAAGTATCCTACCGACACAAGTAACCACATCATCAATACAAGTATCCATACCTGATACAAGTAACCACATCATCAATACAAGTATCCTACCGATACAAGTAACCACATCATCAATACAAGTATCCATACCTGATACAAGTAACCACATCATCAATACAAGTATCCTACCGATACAAGTAACCACATCATAATAATAAAAAAAATCACTTTCTCGGAGACCATTCGTCTACGGATCAATTCAGGGACCAAAGTCCAGGGATGATACAATCCCCACTTCTCGGAGACCACACATCTACCGATCAATTCAGGGACTGAAGTTCGGGGATGATACAATCCCCACTTCTCGGAGATCACACGTCTACGGATCAATTCAGGGACCGAAGTCCGGGGATGATACAATCCCCACTTCTCGGAGACCACACGTCTACGGATCAATTCAGGGACCAAAGTCCGGGGATGATACAATCCCCACTTCTCGGAGACCACATGTCTACGGATCAATTCAGGGACCGAAGTCTGGGGATGATACAATCCCCACTTCTCGGAGACCACACGTCTACGGATCAATTCAGGTACCAAAGTCCGGGGATGATACAATCCCCACTTCTCGGAGACCACACGTCTACGGATCAATTCAGGGACCGAAGTCTGGGGATGATACAATCCCCACTTCTCGGAGACCACACGTCTACGGATCAATTCAGGGACCAAATTCCGGGGATGATACAATCCCCACTTCTCGGAGACCACACGTCTACGGATCAATTCAGGGACCAAAGTCCGGGGATGATACAATCCCCACTTCTCGGAGACCATACGTCTACGGCTCTCTTTAGGACTGGAAGTCCAGGGATGATACAATCCCCTCAACTGCCCACTAAGGACTTCATTCTCGGAGACATCACATCTACGGCTCTCTTTAGGACTGAAAGTCCAGGGATGATCCAATCCCCTCAACTGTCCACTAAGGACTTCATTCTCGGAGAACTCACGTCTACGGCTCTCTTTAGGACTGAAATTCCAGGGATGATCCAATCCCCTCAACTGTCCACTAAGGACTTCATTCTCGGAGACCTCACGTCTACGGCTCTCTTTAGGACTGAAAGTCCAGGGATGATCCAATCCCCTCAACTGTCCACTAAGGACTTCATTCTCGGAGACCTCACGTCTATGACTCTCTTTAGGATTGAAAGTCCAGGGATGATCCAATCCCCTCAACTGTCCACTAAGGACTTCATTCTCGGAGACCTCACGTCTACGGCTCTCTTTAGGACTAAAAGTCCAGGGATGATCCAATCCCCTACCTGTCCACTAAGGACTTCATTTTCGGAGACCATACGTCTACGGATCTATTCAGGGATCGAAGTCCAAGGATGATACAATCCCTACCTGTCCACTAAGGACTTCATTTTCGGAGACCATACGTCTACGGATCTATTCAGGGACTGAAGTCCAGGGATGATACAATCCCTACCTGTCCACTAAGGACTTCATTTTCAGAGACCATACGTCTACGACTCACTTTAGAACACGTGTTCAAGGATGATACAATCCCCACATGTATTCTCATCAATATAAGTACAAGTATCCTCAACCATACAAGTACATTAATCAATACATGTGTCATCAAAAGTATGTATTCTTACCAATACATCTTATCATCAAAAGCATGTATTCTTACTAATACATCTAAGTATTAGAGTCCTAAATCTAAATATTTCTAAGTATCTAGGTGTGGAGAACAGGTTACCTCATCATTGACCTTGTTGTTCGATGAGACAAACTCATCATTAGTGACTATACTACTCCCCCTTTCGAGGAGGGTCCTTTTGAACTACGCCAAGCTTGTCTCGGAAGTATTCAAATTTCACTCGAGACAGAGGTTTGGTTAGTATGTTGGTAACTTCTTCACTTGAGGTAAAGGTTTGGTTAGTACAATGGTAACCTATTACAAATTCAAACTTTAGTTCCTTCTGCATCATATCTTATTAGATCCCTATGTTCTTTGACTTATCATGGAACACTAGATTCTTTGTCATCTTCATACAACTCTATTTGTCACATAGGATCACAGTTGGTTCTATCTCTAATTCAAACCAATCCTGAAGCCAAGCTTCTTCACAACTAGCAGAGCAAGCAGCCATATATTCTGCTTGTGCTGAGAGCCACACTAGACTGCTTCCAGCTAAACCACGAGATCATGGTTAATCCCAGAAAATAACATCCTCTTGATGTGTTCTTCCTGTCTGATACACTTTCTTCCCAACCAGCATCTGATTAGCCATCTAAAGTCATGATCTCCAAGATAGCATAGATCAAAGTCTATCGTATCCTTTATGTACCTTATCACATTCTTTGCAACTATCGGGTGAACACATCTAGTTTCCACTAGATACTGACTCAAGGTGTTCACAACAAAGCATATATCTAACCTAGTACATCAATGACCCAATAATTTGACTGTACAGAGTTATATCCACTAACTCTGATGAGTCATCTCCTAACAGCTTCAAGTTGGAATCCATAAGAGTGGCCATTCCAACATATCAAGTCTTCTCAAGATTTCTCAGCATACTTTCTCTGGTTGAGAGAGATTCCTTCTGAGACTTTCCATACTTTTAGACCTAGAAAGTAATGCATCAATCTGAGATCTTTCAATTTCATTTCTACAGTCATCTATCTGTGCCATCTCTCATCAGATGGGTCTATTGATATGAGCCTCAACATCATTCGAACTATGTGGTGAATTCCTTCTTGCATCCATGTCATATGTGTATAGAAGCCATATTCAACCTTGTAGCAAAGGTTGAGATCCATATCACCCATGGTGATCATTAAGCTCATCAATTGATTATCGATCCTGGGAACCATATAGAACCTGATTCACACTTCTTCTTTAATTACACCATTAAGAGAATGGTCTTATTTTAGCCACTTGGAGCAAACATCTCATCATGATTCTCTTCCTCTTTCTAAGAGAATCTTCTAGCCATGAGCCTTCTATATTTTGTTCAGTGTTCATTATTCATCATGATATTTCCTACAAATCAAAATTAAGTACAGGATTAGTAATACTTCATAATCATCAAATCATATTGACATGGTAACCTATTATGCATACAGATATCATTTATATAGTTATGCAACTAATTTGACCAATACTTTGGCACAACACTTTCCCATATCCTGTATGCATACAGTGGCTATCTAGATGCCTTCCATATCTACCAGAACATACTATCGAGAGTGTGCACAGCTCTCGGCATGTCAGCAAAGAGGTTTCATTCTAGACAAGCAACAATGGAATGTTTGTCCAACTTACCAAACATATGCACATTAGTTGTATACTGTTCAATTCTCTATGAATGTTTACACTCAGCATTATATATTCTAGGAATACAAATATGCATACAACCTATTACAGGCAATATCATTACTATTTCAAATAACAACTCAAATACTTATCTTTTATGTTTGTGTGGCTGCCTCCCGCTTGATCTTCTGTATGTCTTTTGAACTTCTATTCATTCTGTACCACTGTGCATGCTCAAGAGTCATCCTCACGATCTCATACACAAACATACACTCATTAGTATATTCTAAATGCTATCAAAACATTATAGTACTAAATAATCTTGAAAATGTATATTCATGATTATAGTTAATAAACATTAGTATTCAAGATTTCAGGGAAGTCTTCTTTTACTCATGCATATCATCAATCAAGATAAAAGATATAATATGCATAATCCCTTGATTACTAACTTTATGAATAAGCATAACCAATCATTCCAAGTATACTTATATAAGGGATCCTAACACAAGGTAAGATTCATGGGAAACATACCTGGATTAGTATACCTACTTGGTTATGTACAACATACCTAAACAATTGTTAAATTTTCTGAATTTACTTCAATATGATCTAGGATCTTAACTGAGAGAACAACATGTACAGCATATCTACAGCATATCAATCATGGAGACAATAATGCAAGCACACAAGAGACACAAAGATTTACTTGGGGAAAACCATAAAGGTGAAAAACCCCAATAACTTCCTCAGAGATAGATAGAGCAATGATACAACCATGAGAGATAGACATAACCTAGCAGCAGATCCTCCTCCTTCATAAGTGCGCCACTCCTCCTTGAGTGCATGTGTGAGAAGTGAGTGAGTAAATAGAGTGCCTCCCGCACTCTATTTATACTTGACTTGACTTTCCTTTTTACCTAACTCATGTAGGCTCGAACTTAACCACATAACATAATGCTGAGTGGGCCGACCCCCAATAGGGTGGTCTAATAACCCTTTGACCCACATGGCCGACCCCCAATAGGGTGGTCTTATAACCCTTTGACCCACATTACTTATACAGGGCCGACCCCAAACAAGGTGGTCTAATAACCCATCAAGTATAAGTTACAACACTTACAATATAAATGACGACACTTCCTTATAGAGGAATAATACCATCTCTATAGGAATACAATATACATATATGTGAAATACATTCCGAAGTTACATATACATCAACACTCCCTCTTAACTAGGAAGGTATTTCTCAGCACAGTTCTTCTAGCACAAGTCATCTTCTCTGGATCATCATCACTGGATAATCATCATCGAGTCATCATCATCGTCACTGCTACTGCTATCTCAATCAATCTCTGAATCTACTCGTCATAGGAAGTTCTACAGAGCCAGTCCTTTTTCATACTGGATGTAGGCCCACCACCTGCAGGTCTTCATCATCACTGGCCATACTGTGGAATCCTCAGGACTTATTACGTGCATCATAAAACCTCGAAAGAGCATCCCAGGATGTTACGGGTACACAACTCCGACCTGTAGGATCTCCCAGGGCGCTATTACATGTGACCCCACCACAAAACCTCGAAAGAGCATCCCAGGATGTTACGGGTACACAACTCCAACCTGAAGGATCTCCCAGGGCACAAATTACATGTGGTCACCATAAAACCTAGCAAGAGCATCTCAGGATGTTACGGGTACACAACTCCGACCTGAAATCTCCCAGGGCACAAATTACATGTGGTCATGGCAAAACCTGGCTGAAGCATATGAGGCCTTTTTCATCCTATCCAGATCTCCCAGGAGCAAATTACATGCCATAGGACAAAACCTCGCAAGAGCATCTGCCAGATATCCCAGGGCACCGAATTACATGCCATAGGCAAAACCTCGAAAGACTATCTGCAGATATCCCAAGGCACCGAATTACATGTCCTCCCAGAGCAAAATCTCGAAAGAGCATTTTCCAGATGTCCTAGGGCACCGAATTACATGCCATAGGCAAAACCTCGAAAGACCATCTGCAAATCTCCCAGGGCACCGGATTACATGCTCATCTGCACAACCTGATCCATGGCCATAGAGTATCAACCTAATACTCACCATACATCATCCTGATGTATCCATGATCATCCCGATCATCATCACTGCAACGTCCTGCTGCATGTCATCTGGAGCAACATCCTGAAGCTCATCATCTATGATCATCCTGATCATACAATGCATCCATCTGATGCACACCAAGTATCCACCTGATACATACATAGATACATGATCCACACAATGTATCCATCAGCATACATGATCTACCTGATCATACAAAGATACATGATCCACACAATGTATCCATCAACATACATGATCTACCTGATCATACAAATATACATGATCCACACAATGTATCCATCAACATACATGATCTACCTGATCATACAAAGATACATGATCCACACAATGTATCCATCAACATACATGATCTACCTGATCATACAAAGATACATGATCCACACAATGTATCCATCAGCATCCAACATGATGCGTATACAAAATACATACACATGATCCAACCGATCATATCCAAGTAGAAACTAGAACATCATCATGATGCTCATCATCCAACGCTTACATCCATAGCCATGTGAAGGATCCCCCTTCCAACATGCTTGGAATGGCTTCAACAAATGTGTCCATCACTTCTTCCTCGAAGTATCCTCGATCTGAAGCACGCCAAGCCTCTCTCTGAAGTACTCAAACTTCACCCTGGCTAGTGGCTTCGTCAGCACATCTGCAATCTGCTCGTCCGTCGCAACATACAGGAGCTTCACAGCTCCTCTTTGCACCATATCCCTGATATAGTGATATTTGATCTCTATGTGTTTCGACCTGTCATGAAACACTGGGTTCTCGAACAGCTTCACACAACTCTGGTTATCACAGAAGATACCAGTAGCCTCCAACTGGAGATCAAATAACTCAGACAGTAGCTTCCGTAGCCATACTGCCTCACAACTAGCTGAACAGGCTGCAACATACTCTGCCTCAGCTGTACTCAGTGCTACACAGGACTGCTTCCTACTAAACCAAGAGATCACACCTGATCCCATACTGAAGCAACACCCAGATGTGCTCTTCCTGTCTGCAGCACTGCCATCCCAATCTGAATCAATATAACCCTGCAGGTTAAAATTTTGATTCGCCTCATACTTGAGCCCATAATCCATTGTACCCTTTAGGTACCTCAGAACCTGCTTTACAGCAACCAGGTGAACACTCCTCGGATCCGTCAAGAACTGGCTTAATGTGTTCACAGCAAAGCAAATGTCTGGTCTCGTGTTCGTCAGGTACATCAAGGACCCAATCATCTGACGATACATGGAGACATCAACCAGCTCAGATGAAGCATCACACAGACGCTTCAAGTTTGATGCCATAGGTGTGGCCATAGCCTTGCATTCCATCATCCCGAACCTCTTCAGGCTCTCTACTGCATACTTCCCTTGTCCAAGGAAGATTCCATCACTCTGCCACACCTCCATGCCAAAAACAAATAGTGCATCATCCCCAAGTTCTTCATCTCAAACTTGGCAGTAAGCTTCCGCTGCATGTCGGCAATCAATCTATCTTCACCATACCAAGTTCTGCACATATATGATTTCCTATCATGTGTCTCAGAACCAAGTGGCTGCTCCACATACACTTCTTGTTCAACTACACCATTCAAGGAAGCTGTCTTGAATCCATCTGGTGTATCTTCTATTTCATCACTTTTATATTTCTCTATGCTGCCATCTGCAACATGCTTGATCTGATAGTTCCATTTGGAAGTCACAACATACTTCCCTTCAGCTCTTGGGACCGCATCCCAAACATTGTTCTTCATGATCGACGGATCATGGCATTCTTCCCGTATCCTGGGAACTTCAATATCTTCAATAGATAATTTTTGTTGCTGAACAAATGTTGTAGTTCTTCTTTTGTAGGTGATGGCATATGATCTTTCCTACGCAACAAGTTAAATTGCATGATTAGAAAACATCTCATAGTTTTCAGAACAAATTCTTACACATAAATAAATATGTCATACAGTCATGCAATTATCTTAGCCAATGCTTCAATACAACATTTATCCATATCCCGTAACTTTCTAGATGCCTTCCAATCTCTACCAGAACATTGTTAAGAGTGTGCACAACTCCCAACATGTCAGCAAAGAGGTTTCATTCTAGATAAGTAGCAATGGAATGTTGTACAGTGCCATAGGCCACTTACCCATGTATATTAGTAGTATACTGTTCATCAATGCAACTATTCTAATATGCACAATACATATCCTAAGTCTAGGAACATGAGCATATACATCATTGAACAATTTTACTTAAACAAACACATATGCAAGAAATGATAATTAAAATACTTATCTTTGTTTGTTCGTTGGGTGGACTCCCTTTGAGTCTTTGCTTCCTGAATTACCTGTTCTTGAACTCATATTCATCCTTGGTCCGTATGCATGCTTATTAGTATCATGATTGAGTTATCCTTGTGATCTCATATAAAATCATACATTCATTAGTATACTATTAAAACACAATAATCTCAAGTATGTATAATCATGATCATTTCAAACAGAAAATAATAAGCATTAGCATTCAAGGTTTATGTAGTATTCTTATGGTTAGTCAAATCATAAGAAGCATAACATGTCTAAACCTATAATTACTCAAACCTATGACTCTTCAGGTTAGTTGAATCATCAAACAAGATAAGAGATATAATATGCATAAAACCTGTGATTATTCAAACCTATACCTTCATGATTCTTCTGGTTAGTCATATCATCAATTATGGTAAGAAACATAATATGCATACAACCATGATTATTCAAACCTATGACTTTTCAGGAATAATCATTATCAACAACAGTATAAGATACTAACACAAGGTAGGATTCTATCTTGATATAGGAAAAACATACCTGGATTAGCATGCTAGCTATTTATGTCTAACATACTCACATGATGTTTTCTTGTTCTTCTTCAATGACTTGTGCTAGTAACCTGTATATCTCATAGGTTAACTATTACAAAATCAAGTTATACATACCTCGTAAATGGATCTTCTATGAGATCCATGACAATGGATGAATCCTTGTCTTCATGTCACCATGATCATATGTTCTTGAAGTAGAACATGATTTGTCTTTCTTGGTGTACCTTTTATGTTAGTAGACAACATAAACCTCATACAACACCATAATGCATTAGTACAATCATAAGTGTCAATACCCTAATCAATGAATATTATCTATCGTGCATTCATAATTTTATTAAGGTGAAATGACAAGTTTGAAATCAAGATTGTACTAACCGTAATAACATGAAAACAAACATACCATAAAATTATTCATGAACAAATCTCAAAACATACCTCGAGGAGTCATACCTGTCGAGATCGCTTGTAATCTTCTTATGTAAGGCCTTAGCCTCATCTCCCTCTGAAGCAGGAATTTCTTCACTTATGTAGGTGACCAATCCATCTTCTTCTAGGATTAAACCACCACTTGATTTGCAAGATCTGGACCTGGAGCTAGATATGGGTTTGTCAGAGAAACCCCAAAAATTCAAACTTTGAATTTCAAACTTCCGAAAGGATAGAAATATGCGCCTTGATGAGATGATCAAGCTAGTAAAATTCGAATTTGAAAACTGCAAAGTTTCACTCCTCAATTTTGCCTTTGAAACTTTCGGATTCACTGGACATGACCCTGAACTGGGGTTTGATGAAGCCCACTCTTTTTCCCAATCAAAAGGTTTGATCCAAAGCTCTAAGCTTCTATTTTTCTGAGGAGCTTCCAGCCGTGGTCACAGATTTCAAAAATTCCCATTTTTACAGAAGCCCTAATTTTCCACTTTCCTGATCAAAGTCCCGAACTAGGGTCTGATCAAGCCCGGCCTTCTGCCCAACCAAAAATTCTGATCTTGGTCTCTAAATTTTTATTTTGATGAGTAGCATTCATCCGTGGTCTCTGATTACAAAAATTCCAACTTTCTCCAAAGCCCTAATTTCCGGAAGCCATGAATGAAGGTACCAAAAAAATAATTCTGTTTTGACAGAAATATGTACCTGATTGTTTCTGGTGTAACTCCGAAATTTTTGATCCACAGGGTCGGAAAAAGTTTCTTGAGATATCCTGACCTGTTAGATTTCCATCCTGATAGGTCTGACCTCAATTGGATTTTCTGAGAGAGAGTTATGTCAAATGTCGCAACGTGACCTGTTTTGGGATAAAACAGGAGAGCGAACTTGTACGGCGTGCCACGTGTCACTATTTCAACTTCTGCCTCTGAAAAACTTTTTTGAGATATCTCGGCCTGTTATCTTTCCATCCTGATAGGTCTGACCTCCATTGGATTATCTGAGAGAGAGTTATGCCAAGAGTCGCAACATGACCTGTTTATGGGATAATACAGGAGAGCGAACTTGTACGGCGTGCCACGTGTCACTGGTTCACGTTCGGCCTCTGCAAAACTTTTATGAGATAGTACAGTCTGTGTACTACCTGTCACTTTTTACGAAATTTCATTTGGAGCTTCCTATCCCAAGTTATGACCTTTTTCCCAAGGTCACCTGATTTTGACTTAGATCTGGAAGAGGCAGAAACCCTATATTGTACAGATCATAAATCACAAAGTACAATGAAGTAGAGGTTTTCCTTTGGACACAAGGTACCTGGAGATTTATTATTCGTCCTGTAACAATTTCAGATCCGAAAACTTCGCCAAAACGGAATTATAGCGAACGTTCTACGATGACTAGTTTTTTCTATATCAAGCCCTAGCATCGTAAGTGCAACAAGTGTCATACATGCCATATCATGCCTTCTTTCAGGCTAGCTCTGATACCATGTTAAATTTTCTGAATTTACTTCAATATGATCTAGGATCTTAACTGAGAGAACAACATGTACAGCATATCTACAGCATATCAATCATGGAGACAATAATGCAAGCACACAAGAGACACAAAGATTTACTTGGGGAAAACCATAAAGGTGAAAAACCCCAATAACTTCCTCAGAGATAGATAGAGCAATGATACAACCATGAGAGATAGACATAACCTAGCAGCAGATCCTCCTCCTTCATAAGTGCGCCACTCCTCCTTGAGTGCATGTGTGAGAAGTGAGTGAGTAAATAGAGTGCCTCCCGCACTCTATTTATACTTGACTTGACTTGCCTTTTTACCTAACTCATGTAGGCTCGAACTTAACCACATAACATAATGCTGAGTGGGCCGACCCCCAATAGGGTGGTCTAATAACCCTTTGACCCACATGGCCGACCCCCAATAGGGTGGTCTTATAACCCTTTGACCCACATTACTTATACAGGGCCGACCCCAAACAAGGTGGTCTAATAACCCATCAAGTATAAGTTACAACACTTACAATATAAATGACGACACTTCCTTATAGAGGAATAATACCATCTCTATAGGAATACAATATACATATATGTGAAATACATTCTGAAGTTACATATACATCAACAACAATCTCTTCAGTGATTTAGAGATCCTGAGCTAGAACCTGCATGTCTCATAGGTTAAGCATAATATAACAAAGTCATACATACTTCGTAAGTAGAACAAATATTATGGATGAGTCTTTGTATTCATGTTTTCATGGTCATGGAGCCTGATTTGTCTTTTGTGATGTACCTGTATCTTGTTAGCAGACAACATCAACCTCACACAACATCATAATGCATTAGTACAATCATAAGTGTCAACACCCTAACCAATGAATATCTTCTATCATGCATTCATAATTTTGTTAAGGTGATACAACAAATCTAAAATCAAGATTGTACTAACCGTAATAACATGAAGACAAACATACCATAAACTTAATCATGAACAAATCTCAAAACATACCTTGATGAGTCATACCTGTCGAGATCGCTTGTAATCTCCTTATGTAAAGCCTTAGCCTCATCTCCCTTTGAAACAGGAACTCCTTCACTTATGTAGGTGACCAATCCATCTTCTTCTAGGATTAACCATATCCACTTGATTTGCAAGAACTGGACCTGGAGCTGGATATGGGTTTGTCAGAGAAACCCCAAAAATTCAAACTTTGAATTTCAAACTTCCGAAAGGATAGAAATATGCGCCTTGATGAGCTGATCAAACTGATATATTCAGAATTTGAAAATTGCAAAGTTTCACTCCTCAATTTTGCCTTTGAAACTTTCGGATTCACTGGACGTGACCCTGAACTGGGGTTTGATGAATCCCACTCTTCTGCCCAATCAAAATGTTTGATCCAAAGCTCTAAGCTTCTATTTTTCTGAGGAGCTTCCAGCCATGGTCACAGATTTCCAAAAATTCCCATTTTTACAGAAGCCCTAATTTTCCACTTTTCTGATCAAAGTCCCGAACTAGGGTTTGATCAAGCCTGGCCTTCTGCCCAACCAAAAAATCTGATCTTGGTCTCTAAATTTCTATTTTGATGAGTAGCATTCAGCCATGGTCTTTGTTTACAAAAATTCCAACTTTCTACAAAGCCCTAAATTCCGGAAGCCATGAATGAAGGTACTCAAAAATAATTCTGTTTTGACAGAAATATGTACCTGATTGTTTCTGGTGTAACTCCAAACTTTTCAATCCACAGGGTCTGAAAATGTTTTTTGAGATAGCCTGACCTATTATCTTTCCATCCTGATAGGTCTGACCTCAATTGGATTCTCTGAGAGAGAGTTATGTCAAATGTCGCAACGTGACCTGTTTTGGGATAAAACAGAAGAGCGAACTTGTACGGCGTGCCACGTGTCACTGTTTGAAGGTCGGCCTCTGAAAAACTTTCCTGAGGTATCTCGGCCTGTTATATTTCCATCCTGATAGGTATGACCTCAATTGGACTCTCTGAGAGAGAGTTATTCCAAGTGTCGCAACATGACCTGTTTATGGGATAACACAGGAGGGCGAACTTGTACGGAGTGCCACGTGTCACTGGTTCAACTTCAGCCTCTGAAAACGTTTTTTGAGATATTACAGACTGTGTACTACCTGTCACATTTTACGAAATTTCATTTGGAGCTTCCTAGCCCAAGATATGACCTTTTTCCCAAGGTCACCTGATTTTGACTCAGATCTGGAAGAGGCAGAAACCCTATATTGTACAGATCATAAATTACAAAGTACAACGAATTAGAGGTTGTCCTTTGGACGCAAGGTACCTGGAGATTTAATATTTGTCCTGTAACAATTTCAGATCCGAAAAATTCTCCAAAACGGATTTATAGCGAAAGTGCTACGATGACTGGTTTTTGCTATGTAAAACCCTAACCTTCAAATTGTCGTAAGTAAAGCAAGTGTCGTTAGTGCCATACCTTGTCTTCCTTCAGGTTAGCTCTGATACCATGTTAAGATTTAATATGCTAAAACAGAAAATAGCAGCATTACATTCCATTTCACAATAATAGCATATACAGGATCACTGAAGAAACAACAAGTACAGCATAAACACAAGAGACAGAGATTTATCCTCGGAAACCCTCATGGGGTAGAAAACCCAGGAAAGCTTCCTCAATATAGATGACCAGCAATATACAAAGATGAAACCCTGAGACATGATCTCCTCCTCCACAATAGTAGACCTCTCCTCCACAAGTGCGCTATCCTCAAGTGAGTGAGTGTATCAAATGAGGAACACACCTCCTCTATTTATACACTACTCTGATATGTATTTTACACAAGTACATGTAGGCTCGTATTTAACCATTAGGTTAAATACCCCATTATAACTGACTGGGCCGACCCCCACATGGTGGGTCTAATAACCCTAGTTACCACACCCAACTCGGAGGAATAAACATCTCCGGATTTATAGTATAATCACATCGGAGGTATGGAACATCTCCGGAATAAATAATATACAAATATAATATTCTTTGAAGTTACAATATTTCAACACACTACTCAAACTATCCTGTGTGAAGCTGAGTCAAAGTGGACCAGTACCCCATTAGCTTCTGTTAGTATTCCCTTTGCCTTGTGGCACATGCCCTGGTGGAAAAAGTTCTGTATGAATGACAAGAATGAAGTCTGCATTTCTGATTGGTTGAGTTACATAGAAATAAGGGTGATTGATGAAGTCTGTGTTCTTGATTGTTTGTTTGTATTGTTAATAAAAGTTGGTTTCATAACACAACTTAGTTTCCTGTGTGATTAGATGGAGCAGTACCCTGACAATAAGGAAATTATGCCACAAAACTGTTGAGGGTCTAACAAATTCTTAATCCAGTTTACTTGCTTATTAACTCATCCGAGTGATGTATATTTGGGAAATTAATGTTTTTTTTTTTGCATCACTATTTGAGTGCATCACTTTAATAGCACAACAACTGCTCAAGATGCTGGTAATTACTACTATGCTGGTAAATTTTTGTCATCTTTATCAGCCTGAAAGCACTGCTGTATTTTACATTTGTTGAAGTGCCGGATTGAGTGCCGTATGGGGTGCTGGAAGAAACATTGGCAAATTGGCATATATATGGTAACGGTAATGAATGTTGATGAAGGTAATGGATGTCACGTGATTGGTCCTAATTGTTATTAAGGATTATGGTTATACAAAAGTCGATGAGCTATGGATTATCTTTGGCATTTATTTAATTAATACACCAACGTTAATTTGTAAATCATTTATGGTGTTAGCCTTCGGTAATATTTCATTCCTCATTATCGATTTGAATCCTTAATAAAAATTTATAACATTTTTCTAATTCATAACTCACCATCAGATGACGATGAATAAAAACGTGTTATGTTATGATCATCATTCCCTGCAACGTGGATGGCACGAACATCGGCTTATCATGATATCCTCACCACGTCTGCTAATTATTACCACTCTTTACCATAATTTTATCGGGTTGTTTCTAGTTTTACCCTCGCCAGTGAAGAGAACCGTGATGAAATATTCCATTGCCCACGAAATTGACTGTCTGTATGTTTGCTAATTCGTTGTTCTTCTCTTTTCCTGCCTTCACCATGCTTAACCGGCATGAGCCCTCCGCATATGAGCAGTTATTAGCTATCCCTGAGTTCGTAGCATGCAAGGAGATGTTCATTCGGGCTGGATGGCATTCATTTTTAACCAATTTACAGGGCCACGATGATGATGTTTCTTTACAATTCGCTTTGGGTTTCGATGGGAATACAGCTAAGGTGGGGTCCCTGGAATTTGCAGTAACAGAAAAGTCTATTTCATTGGCTACGGGACTTCCATGCACCGGTGATAGATGGTTTAAGAATTTTCGGTTGCCACGAAAAGAATATGACTGTGTTTTCAAACTTGAATTTTTGGCCATGAAGGGTGAGAAGGGTTTCTCCAAGCTGTGGGTTAGAGAGGAATTCCACAATATTTTGATGATTATCACCAAGTTGATTACCTGTGAAGGCCGATTCTCCACTTATAAAGCCTCTCATTTTTGCCTTTTAGCTCACTTCAAGTTTGGTAAGCTTCTGAATTTTCCATTTTATTTTTGGAAGAGTCTGATTAAAATGGCTTCACAAGTTAGGAAGAACCTAGAACATCCAACTCACAGTCTTTACCATCATGGACTTATTAAAATGCTCATTTTAGCTGAATTAAAGAAGCAAGGTCGGGTATGGGAACAGTTTGTATATGAACTCTTTAACCCTCATCTTCAGTCATCCTTGAGGAATGAATCCGGTGAGCCTCGTATCCCTGATCTAGTGGAGAAAGCTTCCTCTGCAAACAACTCTGTTCACCAAAATGATTGCCCTCATGAACCAGCTGTTAATAGTTGCAAGAAACCTGCCCCATTACATGCTAAGAGGTCTCCAATCTCTAAGAGACAGTGTGTTAGCTCTCGGTCTGAGGGAGATAAGGAGCATGAAAACTTGTTTGTTTTTCCCAATAGACGATTTACTCGCAGCATGGCCGCTAAAGAGGGGAGAAAGGAATCTAAGGGTAAAGAACCTGTCCAAGTCGAATTGCCATCATCCGATGCTTCCTCTACCCATGATAACTCTGATTCTCTTGGTTCTCCTCATTATTCTACAATGTCAAGTCCTGTCAGTGAACCTTTGCTTCCAGTATCCCCTTCAAAATCAAGTCTGAAATCTGCCAAAGGATCCCCTTCAAAATCAAGTATGAAATCTGCCAAAGGATCCCCTTCAAAATCAGGTCTGAAATCTACCAAAGCATCACTTTCCAAATTAGGTTCAAAATCTACTAAGTTGTAGGCTTCAGCACAGGGAATTGATTATTTTAGGCAAAAGAATTTTAAATTGACAAGGAAGTTGCAAGAGTATGTGAGGTTGGATTGGGTCATCAAGCAGGAAAATGCCATTTTAAAGGCTAGAATAGTGTCTTTACAAACTTTGGTTGATGAGGTTTCAGGGACAAATCGCAGTCTTCGAAAATAGTTAAAGAAGAAAGATAAACAGTTTTAACAATTGGTTAGTATACATCAACAATCTGTCCCGTCTCCTCCTCAGGTTCAAGTCCTATTTAATACCTCAGCCTCAGTCTCTGGAGTTGGATCCAAGGATTGATAATCTACCAGAAGGTTCAAATTTTGTCTATCTGAAATTTTCTTGCATAGGGACATGCAAGACCTTCAGTCTGGGGGAGATGTTGGTCCTCTATTTTGACTATTCAGTATAATGTTTTCTAGCTTAAAGTCTTATGGAATAAAATAATAATCAGTTTTGTTGTATCTGATTATGTCTTTTTGGAGGTCAACACTGCTAAGCTATGGTAAGTGATTTTTAATTGCTTGTTTGTTACTTTGCCTTGTTTTATGCATATGATTGGGCTTTTAGGTTTCATTTGATGAAAGGTCAAGTAATAAGATTTGTTTCTCTTTTATGCAGGGGTCTTTTGCTACCCGACCTCATACCTGTCTCGGCGTTGAAGGAAAATTTATGCAACGATTTGGGGGATTCGATCTACAATGGGTGCGTTTTTCCTGGATTCACCTCACCTTTCAGTTGCTTATGAAGATCCCTTAGCTGTTGTTTCTTGGATGTCCTGTGTTTGAGGAGCTATTTCCTTCCCGCTTTAGTATCATGTGGATTTCAGGGGATTTGAGCTCCCATCTTTGGCTCAGATATGCCGAGATAGCTGTAGGGTAGTTAGCTATATCGATCCTTGTTTCAAGGACGATTTCACTTTGTATTTTCATTATAAAATGATACTTGAAACCCTAAGTAAGGGGGATACTCAGAGAAGACTGTAACACTTGAATTCATCAATATAATCAGCATTTATCTCCTTTAAGTTTTGACTTAATACTGGAAGGCGTTGAGGGTAGGGGCCCCTTCAACACCAATCCTTAGCATTTTTGTATTGTGTATTTTACAATAGTGGAGTAACGTTTTCTTACTTTGACAGTATTTTCAGAAATATTAATGGTTTTGCTTATCCGTGGGTGGAAATAGAGTATATGCCTGCAAGTCATTAAATAATTTCATTGGTATTTTGATCTAGCGCAGAGAATAGACTTGTGAATGATTTGTATTTAAAATCTTCTTTGGTTTTTAGTGTGAGTGATTGTTAATGGCCACAGTAATGATGAGATGTGTGATAGTTTGGATTGGATTTATCATAGAATTGATTTAGTAAGATTGAGGAATGGTGTGTATTTAAGTTCCCTTTCGATTTCCAGTATGAATCGTGATATTGGCAAATTGGTAGTGAACTTGATTTTAGTGCTGTAGAATCAATTTCATAAAGAATAGATTGTATTTTGTATTTCCTTTTTTTTGCTGTAGCGCTAGAGTAACTGGTGAATACAGTCATGCTTTCGATTATTGAGCTTGCAGAACTATAGGGTATTCTTGCATTGTAGAGTGTGGATTAAAAAAATTGCAATAGAAAAAGGTTTGAATATGTTGATTTACCAAATATCTAGGGTTTATTAATGACTAAATAGGAGTTGGAATTTGGCATTGAATGAAGGGAAAGAGTTATAGTTTACAGCGTTGTTTCCTAGGGTTGAACATTAGCTTCATAATATATATTTTCTGAATCCTTCCTGAACAGTTCTACTATTCGATGGTGAGCATCTTCTGAAAATTCCGACATTCTGTTATGTGCATTTATATACACAAAACATAAGCATAGTATATCTAGACAGCAGCAGTAAACCAACCTGCCTTTGATGGACTGCTTGTGAATAAGTTAACAGGTTTTATCTCAGCAGTGATTCCAGGAGTGTTTGTGAGGATTGAAGTATTATACTTGGCAGAGTTACTAATTGGAATTTAGATATATTGAGATCAATTGAGCATGTGCGTTTGACAGATAAATTCTTTCCTTAGCAGGTTGATTGTTTTGAAAGTAAACTTTAGTTACTGTAGCATTAAGATTGCTGTAGAGACTGCTAATTAATTTAAGAGATTGCTGTAGTCAGGATTTCTTTGAGAGATTAGGACTGATTCAAAGATTACTATAGTTACCTCTTGCTATAGGTTGTTGTAGGAAAATTGATTTTTGTTTCTTTATAATAGATTTAGGAGTCCTTAGTATAGATCATCCAGGATAGCAATAGTTGCATCCATTTCATTGCTTTGTTTGAAGTAGATTAGCATTTCTGTCAGCACGAGCATTAAAACTGCCTTGCCCGCACATATAGTGTAGCAGCTCAAAGTCTACGATTCTCCGGTTGATCAATTAAATTGAGGTGAATTAAGTAACATTAATTTTAACAAACATTTTGGCGCCGTTGCCAGGGAGTTGCTCCAAGGTAAGCTGGTATTTTGCTCATTTTTATGAATTGGTTGACTGAGAAATTCAGGTAGATATGATCCTTTTACAGTACACAACAAGGTGGAGGGGAAACATTAAGACGCAAAGACGAATTCACTATGGGATTCCCATGGTGTAACGACCTGCCGCAGCCACTTTAATGGGTTGCCCCAAATTCTTGTTGTGTCCTTCTAGTAAGTGTGGTCGTTTTTCTTTGCATATTTGAATTATTTCACTGCAAAAAGTGTGTTTATCTTTCTTGTAAAGAGTGTTTATTTTTTTGTAGTTTAATTTCATGCAAGTGTGGTTATCCTTTTGCAAGTGGGGTGTGTTTAATTCCAGAAATCTAATTTTACAACAGTTTTTAGGTGTGACTAGTTGTGGCAGATTGGAGGAGAAGGATTGGTAAGGCAGACTTGCGCATTTCATAACAGGTTCCTTCAAACTCAATTGTGGCACAAGTATTTCAATTTATTTTGATTAAAAGTCTTGTTATTTTCAGAAATTGTTTTGATGAGACCTAGAGATAGTAAGGGAAGATTCATTAAGGTTCATTCTGATCTTTTTGGAAACAACAAAACCCCCCCCTTCACTAACCCTAGGGATAGGGATACCGGCAACGAAACTGAAAAATTCAAAATTCAGTGGAATTTGGGACCAAACCAGCAGGAACTGAGGTTATACTTAGTGAACAGTTACATTCAGAAAGATCCCACAGATCCAACAAGATTCACCTCCAAAGGAAGATTCCAACTTAGTTGACACAGTGAACATAGAAAAAGTGAACTCCCTTCTTGGACATAACCAGAATACGGTGGTTTCTCAAGTAGAATGTACCACAGATTTACCTTTCATTCTTCAAACTTGGTCTAGGCCAGACCATTGGGACTTTATTCTATCCCCAAGAAGAGACGGGTTAGGTGTCAATTGGTTTAGGAACCCTCTTGTCATGAGTGATCAGGAAACTGGACACCAGATGGAAGGAGAGGGAGAACATGAGGGACGAACTGAAACAACTTTTGGCTTCCCCATTCTGGATTTTACACGGGATGTCAGTATGAAAAATATCCCAGCATCTTCATTACCTACCTTCTATGGGAAAAGTACTGAAGATCCAGATACTTTTCTATTTGAGTTTGACATCTTATGCAGGAGTTATAATTATCTACAGGATGCTCAAAAGTTAAAACTATTTCCAGCCACCCTTAAGGATTCTACACTTAGATGGTTTATGAGCCTGGGGGAATCCACCATCCGAACTTGGGAACAAATGAAGAGTGCTTTCCTCAGAAAATACCGAGACTATTGTGGGCCTAGAGACTCCCAAAATGATATCTTTAAAATGCAACAGCATGAAGAAGAGAGTCTTGAGGACTTCCTAGAACACTTCTGCTTTGTATTACAGAAGTCTAAGTATAATACTTTACAAGAGGATGCAGTCAGAACTCTTTTTCTAAAAGGGATTCTGGAGGAATATGTGGAAATCCTCAACTTGATGGCCTCAGGTGATGTATCTCATAAATCCTTTGAGGAGATTACTGAACTATGCAGAAAATATTCGAGGAGTAGAGCCAAGGCAGGAAAAAGCACAAGGGAAGGTCCTTCCCGTATTTCTAGAACAGTAGGAACAAGTGGGGTCACAAGAGTTGAATTGGGGAACCTGTTAGAAAATTTCAAAACTGACATTTTAGGCACCTTAAGCTCCCAATTTGATGCATTGAAAACAAATAAACGACAAGAGGATGAGCACATAGCAGCCCTAAACATATTCTGCCCTAAATGCAGAAAAAGATACCCTTTGAAAGAGTGTCCTCTTAACACCATTTCAGTCTGTACTCTTTGCTCTGATCAACACCCAACTGACAATTGCCCTTCTTTACCAGAACTGCAACCTTTTTTCAAGCTTAATGCTGAACCTACCGATGCATCAAGAAGGCCTTGGCAGCCTAGACCCCAAAACATGTACCCAGAGCCTGTTTTTCTGAACCCTGCATATTACTATCCCATGCAGCAATCTCAGCAGCCATGGAGTCCACAAATGTGGCAAAATTGGCCCTCTCAACCTACTCAGGCCCAACCATGGCAGCAAGGATGGAAGGGATAGTCATATGGGGGACCACAAGGACAACCCTATGGACTAACACAATCAACGGCCCCTCCTAGTTATTGTCCAATGCCACCAAATATGCAGCAGCTATTACCAGGCTTTACACCACCTGCACTTCCTCCTATACCCCCAGTTCCACAACAATATCAAAATCCAAACCCACCTCGACCCACGTTGTTGCCAGCAAAACCTATCCCAAATCCTAATAACAGACCTCCCCAGCCTCTTCATAATGCTGAAATTCAAATGGCTCCAACTTACGTAATTCATTCAGCTCCTTTATAGGAAATACAATTAAGGTCTGGGAAAACATTAAATAAAACCCCTCCAGCAGTGATTATTCATGAAGAGACTGGAGAAGAAAATGATGAAAAAGAGATTATAGAGGAAGAAGAAGTGCAGATTTCCTCAGAAAACACTCAAGCACTGGGAACTCATTTCCAATCACCTGCTCATCCACAAGTAAATAACAACCCCCCTTACCCAGAGAGGTTATTAATAGAGAAGCCTGTGGTGCGTCCACAGTTTGATTTGGAAAATGAGTTGAAAAATGTTTGTATCAAGATTACATTACTTCAGGCTATTAGAGATGTCCCTATCTATGCAAAATTGGTAAGGGAACTGTGCTTAAAAAAACCTGGTCGAAAATAGAAAGACCCTCCCAAGATAAATGTTTTAGGCTAGCTGTCCAATTATATTTTAGACTGTTCCTTACCCCCAAAATTTGCAAATCCTGGGAACCCAGTGGTGACCATTTACATCAATGAGATTCCAATAGGAAACACTCTAGTTGACCTGGGGGCTGCCATTAATGTCATGTCCATGACCACCATGCAGAGACTTCAGTTGAATAACCTCCTCAGATCTACTCCTACTATTTTGGAGTTGGCTGATAGAAGCACAGTCAAACCTGTGGGGGCTTTAGATGACATTACTGTCACAGTAGCTTCTTTGGAGTATCCAGTGGATTTTCTGGTACTCCAAACCAAACACCCAATGGGGGAACATCCTGTTATATTAGGCAGGCCCTGGTTAGCCACTGCCAATGCCTTTATAGGATGCAGAGAAGGTATTTTAACTATATCAAATGGCACTTCTCTACAAAACCTAATTATTTATCCTCCAGCACAGCCTGTATCGGAAAACATGTTATGGTTAGAGAATCCTTATGGGGATGAGGATGTGGGACAACCCTTACTGTCCATTAGTCAAACTAGGGGGTTGGAACACCAAATTGAGGATGTATCTTAGATCAATTTATTTCGGCCACCACTAGTATTGAGTTCCCTTAGTCCTTCTCTGACTTAGACAATGTTTTCACAGAAGATTTTCAAGAACAATACTACCCTTCAGCCACCTCATCATCAATACTTTTATTCATAGATGAGAAGGTTGGAGCTGCAACTATACCAATGGAGATCAGTCCAGGGAGATCTTTGTTTATTAATGCAAATCTGTCTCAAAACCAGCAAAATCAGGTAGTTAATTTACTTAAAGCACAGCCTGGGGCATTTGCTTGGTTTTATACAGACATGAAAGGCATTCACCCTGACACATGCATGCATCACATCTATACGCAGGAAAATATTACACCAATAAGACAACCACAAAGAAGAATGAATCCTGCACTTAAAGACATTGTGAAGGATGAATTACAAAAATTGCTGGATGCAGATTTCATCTATCCCATTTCTGATAGCAAATGGGTATCTCTATTGGTGATAGTTCCAAAGAAGGGAGTTAAGTGGAGAATATGTGTTGATTTTTGTGAATTAAATAAAGCAACTCTCAGAGACTACTTCCCTCTTCCTTTCATAGATCAGGTTTTGGATACATTGTCAGGAAAAAAATATTTTTCTTTTCTGGATGGATACAGTGGGTATAACCAGATAAGAATAGCCCCTGAGGATCAAGAAAAAACTACTTTCACCTACCCATGGGGAACTTATGCTTACAAGGTATTACCATTTGGACTATGTAACACTCTTGCCACTTTCCAGAGGGCAGTGTTAGGTATTTTGGCTGATTTAGTCCATGATTGTGTGGAAATATATATGGATGACTTTACAGTCTATGGTAATGATTTCAAGGAAGCCTTAGATAACCTGGAGAAAGTTTTAATTAGGTGCCAAGAAAAAAATCTTGCTTTAAGCCATGAAAAGTGTAAGATGATGTTAACTGAAGGTATTGTTTTAGGGCACCATGTTTCATCAGAAGGTATTAAGGTAGACCCAGCAAAAATTGAAATCATTACTAGTCTATATCCACCAGCTACACAAAAAGAAGTCAGAAGTTTTCTGGGACATGCAGGGTACTATCGTAGGTTTATTGCTAATTTTACAAAGATAGCAGCCCCACTGTTCAAATTGTTGGCCAAAGACAGTGGTTTCGATTGGGATCAACACTGTCAGACAGCCTTTGACACATTAAAGTCAGAATTTTCTTCAACACCAGTTCTGCAGGGGCCAAATTGGTCTTTGCCCTTCCATATACAAACTGATGCTTCAGACACTGCCTTGGGGGGAGTGCTCGGTCAGAAAGAAAATCAATCCTCATATGCTATTTATTTCATCAGTAAAAATTTAACACCTGCAGAAGTGAACTATACAGTAACCGAAAAAGAGTTTCTAGCAGTGGTTCATGCCATCAATAAATTTCAGCATTATATTACGGGTTATGAGGTATTTGTTCATACCGATCATTCTGCTATTAAATTTTTAATGAATAAACCGATCACTAGTGGCAGAATTACTAGATGGTTACTTTTGCTACAGGAATTTAACATTACCATAGTTGACAAACCAGGGAAGGAAAATCCGGTTGCAGATTTCCTCTCGAGATTGACTCATGCTAATGATAATGTTCCTGTAGATGATACATTCCCTGATGAACATTTATTTGTTGTTTCTATTAAAACACCCTGGTTTGCAGATATAGCCAATTATTTGGTTACAGGGAAACTACCTTCTCATCTGTCATCTTACGAAAAACGAAGAATCATACAGCAAAGTGCTAATTATTCATGGGTAGGTAATGACCTCTTTCGAACCGGTCCAGATCTGATTATCAGGAGGTGTGTGAGGGAGGATGAGATGTGTGACATCCTTCAAGCCTGTCATGATGGACCTTGTGGAGGCCATTTCTCAGACAAGCGGACAGCATATAAGGTGTTACATCAAGGGTATTACTAGCCTACCCATTTTAAAGATGCTGAAAAGTATGTACAGGGCTGTGACAGCTGTCAAAGAATGGGGAGACCCACTGCTGCTGATCAAATGCCTTTACAAGCCCAGGTACAAATTGAACCCTTTGAAAAATGGGGATTGGATTTTGTTGGGCCAATCTCACCAATGTCAAAGAAAAAGAGATATATTTTAGTTTGCACTGACTATGTGACTAAGTGGGTTGAGGCAAAAGCTCTATTGAGGGCCACTGAGAAATCAGTCATAGAATTTATTTACGAAGAGATTTTTACTCGCTTTGGCATTCCTCGTGAAATTGTGACTGACAATGGAGCACAGTTTGTCTCTAAATCAATGAAAGCACTTACAGAACAATATGGGATTAAGCACTATAAATATTCTCCTTACCATCCCCAAGCAAATGGGAAGGTGGAATCAACCAATAAAGTGTTGGAATCCATTTTAACTAAGACTGTGCAACGACATCACAAGGACTGGGCAAATAGGCTACCCGAGGCATTGTGGGCTTACAGAACTACGTGGAGAAATACCACAGGGTATACCCCATATCAGCTTGTTTATGGGAAATAGGTTCTGCTTCCTATAGAATTTCAGGTGAAGACTTTTCGTACTGCTGCACAATTGAGCCTGAATTTAGATGAAGCCCAGGAGGAGAGGCTGATGCAATTAAATGAGCTTGATGAAATCAGACAAGATGCTGTCCAACGAATTGTGTTGATACAGAATTAGCGGACTAAGTGGCATTATAAATCTTTTAAGAAGAAGACTTTTGAAGAAGGTGATTGGGCTCTGTTGTTTGACTCACGATTCAAACATTTCAAAGGTAAGCTTACCACTAGATGGATGGGACCATATGAAATTGTGACTATTTTTTATAATGGCTCTGTCAAAATAAAGACAATAGTTGAAGAA
Organism: Larix kaempferi; assembly: GCA_027924585.1. NCBI lineage: Eukaryota > Viridiplantae > Streptophyta > Pinopsida > Pinales > Pinaceae > Larix > Larix kaempferi. The sequence goes on from BSBM01000458.1 coordinate 29,635,935, forward strand.
CAAACTGCCTTTGTTGTGAATGGACATCGGTTAAAGGTATATCACAAACCTCTTTCTAAGCAAGAGTTCATTCATACCATGAGTCAGCAAACTGGACTAGAGATGGTAGGTGAAGGAATGACTCCTCCATCTCCCACTTCTTCACAGTAACATTCAGTGAGACTATTTTTGTATATATGTACAGGAATTTGTTTTATTAGGGTTCTTTTAGGAGAATGCAGATATTCTTTTTTTAGGCTCAGGATGTTTTAGAAATACAACAGGGAAGTCTTTTGTTATTATTTTTATTTTTCAACCATTGATTGTTTTTGCAGAGGACTGTGTTAATTTGGAAAATTTCTGGGCTGCACTGGTAATTAGAATGTCTGTATTAGGTCAATGTATGTGTGTTGTCAGATTTTTCAGAACTGTTCTGGCTATTCATATGAGTACTTTCCCACCAGGCATTGCCTACATTAATTCTTTAAGCCCCCCAAATATTTTCTGCTTATGAACTTATGGGTTGCTAGGACCATCTGACCTGGTTTCACACTAGATAGAGTGAGGGAATTGTTTTTAGTAACAACTATGGACATGAAATTATTTTTAAGGCAGGCATCATTTTGAAAAATATATCCAGGATTAAGCAGTTTGGGGGTTATTATATATTGGCTGTTACAATACTAAACACATATATATATACATTGTTTTATAGCCACTTTATGACTTTCACTTTCTACAGTTGCAAAGGTTAGTTGTTCATCTGGGCAAATCTTTACAGGCATATTCAAAGAATACTCTTCCAATTCTGGTACCATCCCACTCCTAGATGGTTTTCAGAGCAGCTCCCCCACTCATCTATGCTTGAGCAAATCATAAATTTTATCTTTAAGGTGAAATTGGGATAAGAGCCTCTGATAGAAAAAGGGTGCAAGAGGTTAACCCGCCGGGATACTGAACATGTCCGCTGGCCGCGGGTACCGACCTATGGTATAAACAGGCAAACCCATCAGGGTGCTGAACAGGCCTGTTGGCAATGGGGCATCTGCCTGGGGAAGAAGCTTCTTAAGATGTTACAGTTACCCCACCGGAGTACTGAACGGGCTTGCTGGCAGTGGGTTCTGACTCTAATATCTTCTTTAACAGCCTCATCTATACTTGTCTATATGAACAATGTACCTATGTAAAGGTAAAATAGAGGCCATCAGGGTGGTTAATTAAAATTTAATAAACTCATTGAAAAAAGTAAAATGATAGTCAGTTGATAATCATCTCCAGCTGTTCTGCATTTTGGGTTACTTGATTCTAGTAAAAGAAGGTTTATGCCTGATATTTTCTAAGTCCTGAACATAGCTGAGAAATTCAGTGCTATTTGTTGCACTACTCAAACTATTTTGTGTGAAGCTGAGTCAAAGTGGACCATTACCCCATTGGCTTCTGTTAGTATTCCCTTTGCCTTGTGGCACATGCCCTGGTGGAAAAAGTTCTGTATGAATGACAAGAATGAAGTCTGCATTTCTGATTGGTTGAGTTACATAGAAATAAGGGTGATTGATGAAGTCTGTGTTCCTGATTGTTTGTTTGTATTGTTAATAAAAGTTGGTTTCATAACACAACTTAGTTTCCTGTGTGATTAGATGGAGCAGTAACCTAACAATAAGGAAATTATGCCACAAAACTGTTGAGGGTCTAACAAATTCTTAATCTAGTTTACTTGCTTATTAACTCACCCGAGTGATGTATATTTGGGAAATTAATGTTTTTTTTTTGCATCACTATTTGAGTGCATCACTTTAATAGCACAGCAGCTGCTCCAGATGCTGGTAATTACTACTATGCTGGTAAATTTTTGTCATCTTTATCAACCTGAAAGCACTCCTGTATTTTACATTTGTTGAAGTGCCGGATTGAGTGTCGTATGGGGTGCTGGAAGAAACATTGGCAAATTGGCATATATATGGTAAAGGTAATGAATGCTGATGAAGGTAATGGATGTCACGTGATTGGTCCTAATTGTTATTAAGGATTATGGTTATACAAAAGTCGATGAGCTATGGATTATCTTTGGCATTTATTTAATTAATACACCAACGTTAATTTGTAAATCATTTATGGTGTTAGCCTTCGGTAATATTTCATTCCTCATTATCGATTTGAATCCTTAATAAAAATTTATAACATTTTTCTAATTCATAACTCACCATAAGATGACGATGAATCAAAACGTGTTATGTTATGATCATCATTCCCTGCGACGTGGATGGCACGAACATCGGCTTATCATGATATCCTCACCACGTCTGCTAATTATTACCACTCTTTACCATAATTTTATCGGGTTGTTTCTAGTTTTACCCTCGCCAGTGAAGAGAACCGTGATGAAATTTTCCATTGCCCACGAAATTGACTGTCCGTATCTTTGCTAATTCGTTGTTCTTCTCTTTTCCTGCCTTCACCATGCTTAACCGGCATGAGCCCTCCGCATATGAGCAGTTATTAGCTATCCCTGAGTTCGTAGCATGCAAGGAGATGTTCATTCGGGTTGGATGGCATTCATTTTTAACCAATTTACAGGGCCACGATGATGATGTTTCTTTACAATTCGCTTTGGGTTTCGATGGGCATACAGCTAAGGTGGGGTCCCTGGAATTTGCAGTAACAGAGGAGTCTATTTCATTGGCTACGGGACTTCCACGCACCGGTTGTAGATGGTTTAAGAATTTTCGGTTGCCACGAAAAGAATATGACTGTGTTTTCAAACCTGAATTTTTGGCCGTGAAGGATGAGAAGGGTTTCTCCAAGTTGTGGGTTAGAGAGGAATTCCACAATATTTTCATGATTATCACCAAGTTGATTACCTGTGAAGGCCGATTCTCCACTTATAAAGCCTGTCATTTTCTCCTTTTAGCTCACTTCGAGTTTGGTAAGCTTTTGAATTTTCCATTTTATTTTTGGAAGAGTCTGAGTAAAATGGCTTCACAAGTTAGGAAGAACCTAGAACATCCAACTCACAGTCTTTACCATCATGGACTTATTAAAATGCTCGTTTTAGCTGAAGTAAAGAAGCAAGGTCAGGTATGGGAACAGTTTGTATATGAACTCTCTAACCCTCATCTTCAGTCATCCTTGAGGAATGAATCCGGTGAGCCTCGTATCCCTGATCTAGTGGAGAAAGCTTCCTCTGCAAACAACTTTGTTCACGAAAATGATTGCCCTCATGAACCAATTGTTAATAGTTGCAAGAAACCTGCCGCATTACATGCTAAGAGGTATCCAATCTCTAAGAGACAGTGTGTTAGCTCTCGGTCTGAGGGAGATAAGGAGCATGAAAACTTGTTTGTTTTTCCCAATAGACGATTTACTCGCAGCATGGCCGCTAAAGAGGGGAGAAATGAATCTAAGGGTAAAGAACCTGTCCAAGTCGAATTGCCATCATCCAATGATTCTTCTACCCATGATAACTCTGATTCTCCTGGTTCTCCTCATTATTCTACAATGTCGAGTCCTGTCAGTGAACCTTTGCTGCCAGTATCCCCTTCAAAATCAAGTCTGAAATCTGCCAAAGGATCCCCTTCAAAATCAAGTCTGAAATCTGCCAAAGGATCCCCTTCAAAATCAAGTCTGAAATCTGCCAAAGCATCACTTTCCAAATCAGGTTCAAAATCTACTAAGTCGGAGGCTTCAGCACAGGGAATTGATTATTTTAGGCAAAAGAATTTTAAATTGACAAGGAAGTTGCAAGAGTATGTGAGGTTGGATCGGGTCATCAAGCAGGAAAATGCCATTTTAAAGGCTAGAATAGTGTCTTTACAAACTTTGGTTGATGAGGTTTCAGGGACAAATTGCAGTCTTCGATAACAGTTAAAGAAGAAAGATAAACAGTTTGAACAATTGGTTAGTATACAGCAACAATCTGTCCCGTCTCCTCCTCAGGTTCAAGTCCTATTTAATACCTTAGCCTTAGTCTCTGGAGTTGGATCCAAGGATTGATAATCTACCAGAAGGTTCAAATTTTGTCTATCTGAAATTTTCTTGCATAGGGACATGCAAGACCTTCAGTCTGGGGGAGATGTTGGTCCTCTATTTTGACTATTCAGTATAATGTTTTCTAGCTTAAAGTCTTATGGAATCAAATAATAATCAGTTTTGTTGTATCTGATTATGTCTTTTTGGAGGTCAACACTGCTAAGCTATGGTAAGTGATTTTTAATTGCTTGTTTGTTACTTTGCCTTGTTTTATGCATATGATTGGGCTTTTAGGTTTCATTTGATGAAAGGTCAAGTATTAAGCTTTGTTTTTCTTTTATGCTGGGGTCTTTTGCTACCCAACTTCATACATGTCTGTAATGTCCCTTGTTAGGAATTTTATTAAAATTGCAATTTTCCACTTTTTTTCCCTTGTTCGACCTTTGACTAGTTTTGATCTCTAGGTCCCAAATTTGCCCCAAATGATCCCAAATCTTCTGAGAAGGTGTATGAATGATATTAGAACATAAATATGTGTTTCAGGGATGCCTTTGGACCTTTAAAATACTTCTGCAAATCCTCTTTCAATTCCGATCAATGTAGGTAACTTTACTAGTGATTTTCCTTTGACTAGTATTGGTCTCTAGGTCTCAAATTGACTCCAAATGCCTTCAAATCTTCAAGGAAAGTGTATGAATGATATTAGAACTTGAATATGATGTTTATGGATGACATATGGCCACTAAAAGACCTCTGCAAACTCTCTTAATATTCTGCACCAATTATGCAATTTTACTAGTAATTTGGGGTTCAAATCCCCCTGGGGTAAACAATGAAAATGGCTTCCCAAATGCCTCCAAACCCACTCAAATTTTTGAACAGAGGTATGTAATGTGTTAAGTATGTTATTAAAGTCTCATATGCACCATTAATGGATTATTACAACTGTTCTCACCCTCTCCCATTCAACTGCAAAAATCCCCAATTCGACCCTTGGGGAAATGGCACTATTTCGCCTCCCAATACAACTAAACTGAGTAAAAATGCTTCAAATGCTCAAGTACAGTACATGAAACTTGTATAAGACATCCATGGCAGTATATTGATCACAAATATATCAGAGAATCATCCATTCATTCGAAATCATCATCAATACATTGGCTCACAACAAGGTAGTGGGGAAATGGCATTGTTCTTCCATTAAAAATGAGATTTATACATTTCTACTTGGAATTTCGACCTGAAACTTTTTGTAGATGAAGAAAAGAGTATTTAATTCATATTACAAAATAAATGGGGCATTAAAAGCTTCCCCAAAGAGTACAATAGCTCACCAAAAACGCCCTCCCTCAAGGATCAAGAATATGCCATCAAAACCGGAAATTGTTGAAGGAGTGAGCTGCAATAGAAGAAACCATGAGCTGCCCTGTAGCTTACACCTGCAAATAAAGACTCCATTAAAGATCCAAATGAAAGGTCTGAATGGCCTTTCCAATTACCAACTTGGATGGGAATCTTTCACCCTCGAAATTGGCTAAGGCAAGAAACTAGTCATCCACTAGCTCTCCCTCTTCACAAATGCAATTGCAAATTCTACAAATGATCAAAAGCTGGTTTCATTCTTTGTTATTTACATTTATAAACTTCTAATGTCCTCCATGGGTCTAATTCCTTCCAAGAGACTCATGCCAACTCAAGTTGGGAAGAGATTCCAAAGAACGCCACTTGTACAACAATTCCTAGTCTCCCACTTCCACCAAATCACATGTGGAAGCATCTTAGCTTCCCTAACACCCTTGAGCGCCCTCTTGGAGTCTATTTTTAGCCCTGACATGTCATATATGTCATATGTCAGCATTCAGGTCTGATTTGTGTCATAGGTGTCATAGCATCTTCATCATTGTTGTCATAGAGCTAGGGAATCTAGCCCAAGTGTCTCACTAGCTCCAAATTGCCTCTTCCTCTTCCATGGGAGTTACTCTTCCTCTATATTTCGACCTTGAATGAGTAATGCAATGAATAATACCTTTTGGACTCCCCCAAGTATGTTACCATTCACCTTGAATTCGAATTGGTGAGAGAATGATGCCAAATGTAGTGGGGAAATCTAGCCATATGTGGGTCCCACTTCCTCCATGTGTCTTCATCATGAAATGCCACTTTGATTTTCACTTGTATATATTTATTTAGCTCATTTATTAAATATTTATTCCATTCTAATGTTCAAACATCATTTATTATCCCCATTACTCCAAATCCCAAAGCTTCCACCCCAAACCTAGGAAACTAGTAATTTTCCTCCTTGGCAATTATTTGACCTTTAGCATCAATTTGACAAACTCTAATGAATACGGATAATGTGATTAGGCCATTGTGACCCAATGCCAAATTTTGGACATGACAAATCCTCCCTTCCCAATATTGCTTGTCCTCAAGCAATTTTAAACATGGGTGTTGAAGAACCTGCTTTCTGTATAATTCTTTGAAGTTGCCATTGAATTGCCCAACCTTGAGTCTTTGAGTTTCCATGAAGATTTTAGAGAGGAACCACCATGCTTGCTGCTGCACTACTCTGATAAAAATCACTTTATTAAGTAGGGAAATCCATCTCCCATACTGCTTGTTTCCCCCAAAAAAATTTGAAACCAATGAGATAAAAATTATTCCAGGGTCCCATTGCTTGTATTGCACCCCAACAATTAAAAGTGCTCTCCAACCCATACCATCAGATAAGAGGATTCCTGGATCCCATTTTCTTGTATGCATTCTTCCAAACATCATGAGTACAAAATATATATCATCAAAGTACATAACAACATAATGAAAATGTACAAAAAGGAGATGCTTCATCAAAGAGTCATGAAAGTGCTTATACCTCCAAGCAAGTAGACCACGATTTTCCAAGTGCATACAATCTTCAAGTGACCAATCAAATATGCTCCAATGACATAGGTGAGGATCCCATGTCCTATAATGCTGCTCCAAAAGGATGTGATATGCATCAAAATATTCAACCATGTATTCTTTCATCCAAGAAGTGAATGAAGAATCTCCACTAAAATCTGAACCAAATAATGAGTAGAAAAAACAAGGAGACTTTAAATGACTCAAAGAAGTCTCACCCATACATCCATGAATGTGAGAATCATAAAGATGTAACAAAGTATGTGGCTTCCAACAAAAATGTTCTCCCATCATAAATCTATTCACCCAAGTGTTGGATGAAGTTCCTCTAACATCAAATGAACCCAGTGTTGAGCAAGAAAAACCATGAGTCTTCAAGTGACTCAAATCCATATCATAGGTGCATCCATGTAGATGTGAATCATCATAAAGTGACAAATTATGCTGCTGCAAATGTGAATAAGAATGTGCTCCAACCATGTCATCATAAAAGTTAAATCTAGGAGTTCCATACTCCTCATGTGGCACCATCAAAAAGAACCCTTTCACCCATACTTCATTGAGACTAATGTTGCAAAACATGGAATTGTAGGATGTAGGAGAATGAACCAAATCACCCAAATGATCAAAAAGTACAGAAGTTTCATCATGGGAAGGATCCATATGGGTAGTATCATGCAGCTCCTTCAAAAGTGTGAACTCTTTGTCATAGTTTGGTTCCAATGTAGATGAATCATGCTCTTCTTTAAAAATTGCATAACCTTCATCAAGAGGCAATTCAAATTCCTCTCCCACCACATCAAGTGTTTGGATCTCTTCAAGTTTATCTTCAAACACATCAAGAACATTCAAATTTTCACATTTCTCATTATCCACCATGTTATGAGAATCCTCCAAACAATCTACCATTTGACAATCTGAAACATAGGAGGAAAAACAAGTATCTTGCAACTTTTCAAGAAGTTGCTCATTTTGAATTGTGAGCTTATGAATATCCTCATTATTCTTCAAGTATGCATCATGTAACAATTCATTAAGCTCAAACAAATGGTTTCTATCAAAAAGCAAAGACATGAAATTACCTTTGATGTGGCACATTGCTCTTTGAATCTTCTCCATGTCTTCAAGGAAGGATGTTTCCTCCAATGAAGTAGCTCTCCAACAAGAATTTGACACCAATGCTTGAGTGTCATGGAGAATGCTGAGGGACTCTTGGATCTTATTTTCATTCATCTTTAAGGACCCTTCAAGAAAATGAGGCTCTTGCAAATGAACCTCCTCATCTTCTTCAATTTTGCTTGGACCAACTTCATGAAGCTCAAGTGGTGATGGGGAAGTTGATCTTGGTTCTTCTTCAACTGCTACAAGGTCTTCATTATCATGCTTAATGAAACTTGTACTTGTAGAAACACTTTCAAAAGTGATCTCTATGTCACCAACATAGAGGTGTGAGCACCCATCAGTAGGTACTCCTTCATAGTTTAAGCATCCATCAGTAGATGCTCTTTGGTTCATGTCTAAGCTAGAAGGTGTCTCAAAATGATCTTCCATATTTTCAATAGAATCGTCTTCATGCTCTTGTGATGTCTCTTCCTTTTGCTCCTTAAAGCAAGAGGATGCATTTTGCCCCTTGTTTTCCTTAGGATCAATATATTTGGAATCTCTTCTTGAATAAATCTCAAAAGCTCTCCTCAAGGAGGACATCATTCCATGCACACATATGTGATACTCGCTCCAAGGGTTTTTACAAGAAGGGCATAAACGTTTCTTCACTAACTCCATATCTTCTTTTTTGGGCCTATTTTCAAAAACATGTTCAGCATAGTACTCAAAAGACATGGCATTTTGTATATTTTTGCTAAAAGCAAGATATTCTTGATATTTTTGATATTGTTGGGGCAAGGTTTTATATTTTGCTCTCCATCTTTGGAACTCACTCATAGAATTATCCTTGGTTGGTGTGACACACTCATATTCATCAGATTTAAAGTCATAAGAATAATCTTCATTTCTCTTGAAATTGTAAGAAGTGTTGCATGATGGCACCTCTTCCTCATACCATTCACATTCTGCTTCATATTGCTCATAAGCATCTGCATATTCCTCATAAGAATTGTACTCATAGGATTCATCATAATAGTAAGACATGGCTGCCAATTATTCTTGAATGTATGTACCTAATACACAGGTGCAAGGACCATGCTCTGATACCACTGTAATGTCCCTTGTTAGGAATTTTATTAAAATTGCAATTTTCCACTTTTTTTCCCTTGTTCGACCTTTGACTAGTTTTGATCTCTAGGTCCCAAATTTGCCCCAAATGATCCCAAATCTTCTGAGAAGGTGTATGAATGATATTAGAACATAAATATGTGTTTCATGGATGCCTTTGGACCTTTAAAATACTTCTGCAAATCCTCTTTCAATTCCGATCAATGTAGGTAACTTTACTAGTGATTTTCCTTTGACTAGTATTGGTCTCTAGGTCTCAAATTGACTCCAAATGCCTTCAAATCTTCAAGGAAAGTGTATGAATGATATTAGAACTTGAATATGATGTTTATGGATGACATATGGCCACTAAAAGACCTCTGCAAACTCTCTTAATATTCTGCACCAATTATGCAATTTTACTAGTAATTTGGGGTTCAAATCCCCCTGGGGTAAACAATGAAAATGGCTTCCCAAATGCCTCCAAACCCACTCAAATTTTTGAACAGAGGTATGTAATGTGTTAAGTATGTTATTAAAGTATCATATGCACCATTCATGGATTATTACAACTGTTCTCACCCTCTCCCATTCAACTTCAAAAATCCCCAATTCGACCCTTGGGGAAATGGCACTATTTCGCCTCCCAATACAACTAAACTGAGTAAAAATGCTTCAAATGCTCAAGTACAGTACATGAAACTTGTAGAATACATCCATGGCAGTATATTGATCACAAATATATCAGAGAATCATCCATTCATTCGAAATCATCATCAATACATTGGCTCACAACAAGGTAGTGGGGAAATGGCATTGTTCTTCCATTAAAAATGAGATTTATACATTTCTACTTGGAATTTCGACCTGAAACTTTTTGGAGATGAAGAAAATAGTATTTAATTCATATTACAAAAGAAATGGGGCATTAAAAGCTTCCCCAAAGAGTACAATAGCTCACCAAAAACGCCCTCCCTCAAGGATCAAGAATATGCCATCAAAACCGGAAATGGTTGAAGGAGTGAGCTGCAATAGAAGAAACCATGAGCTGCCCTGTAGCTTACACCTGCAAATAAAGACTCCATTAAAGATCCAAATGAAAGGTCTTAATGGCCTTTCCAATTACCAACTTGGATGGGAATCTTTCACCCTCGAAATTGGCTAAGGTAAGAAACTAGTCATCCACTAGCTCTCCCTCTTCACAAATGTAATTGCAAATTCTACAAATGATCAAAAGCTGGTTTCATTCTTTGTTATTGACATTTATAAACTTCTAATGTCCTCCATGGGTCGAATTCCTTCCAAGAGACTCATGCTAACTAAAGTTGGGAAGAGATTCCAAAGAACGCCACTTGTACAACAATTCCTAGTCTCCCACTTCCACCAAATCACATGTGGAAGCATCTTCGCTGCCCTAACACCCTTGAGCGCCCTCTTGGAGTCTATTTTTAGCCCTGACATGTCATATATGTCATATGTCAGCCTTTAGGTCTTATTTGTGTCATAGGTGTCATAGAATCTTCATCATTGTTGTCATAGAGCTAGGGAATCTAGCCCAAGTGTCTCACTAGCTCCAAATTGCCTCTTCCTCTTCCATGGGAGTTACTCTTCCTCTATATTTCGACCTTGAATGAGTAATGCAATGAATAATACCTTTTGGACTCCCCCAAGTATGTTACCATTCACCTTGAATTCGAATTGGTGAGAGAATGATGCCAAATGTAGTGGGGAAATCTAGCCATATGTGGGTCCCACTTCCTCCATGTGTCTTCATCATGAAATGCCACTTTGATTTTCACTTGTATATATTTATTTAGCTCATTTATTAAATATTTATTCCATTCTAATGTTCAAACATCATTTATTATCCCCATTACTCCAAATCCCAAAGCTTCCACCCCAAACCTAGGAAACTAGTAATTTTCCTCCTTGGCAATTATTTGACCTTTAGCATCAATTTGACAAACTCTAATGAATAGGGATAATGTGATTAGGCCATTGTGACCCAATGCCAAATTTTGGACATGACAAATCCTCCCTTCCCAATATTGCTTGTCCTCAAGCAATTTTAAACATGGGTGTTGAAGAACCTGCTTTTTGTATAATTCTTTGAAGTTGCCATTGAATTGCCCAACCTTGAGTCTTTGAGTTTCCATGAAGATTTTAGAGAGGAACCACCATGCTTGCTGCTGCACTACTATGATAAAAATCACTTTATTAAGTGGGGAAATCCATCTCCCATACTGCTTGTTTCCCCAAAAAAAATTTGAAACCAATGAGATAAAAATTATTCCAGGGTCCCATTGCTTGTATTGCACCCCAACAATTAAAAGTGCTCTCCAACCCATACCATCAGATAAGAGGATTCCTGGATCCCATTTTCTTGTATGCATTCTTCCAAACATCATGAGTACAAAATATATATCATCAAAGTACATAACAACATAATGAAAATGTACATAAAGGAGATGCTTCATCAAAGAGTCATGAAAATGCTTATACCTCCAAGCAAGTAGACCACGATTTTCCAAGTGCATACAATCTTCAAGTGACCAATCAAATATGCTCCAATGACATAGGTGAGGATCCCATGTCCTATAATGCTGCTCCAAAAGGATGTGATATGCATCAAAATATTCAACCATGTATTCTTTCATCCAAGAAGTGAATGAAGAATCTCCACTAAAATCTGAACCAAATAATGAGCAGAAAAAACAAGGAGACTTTAAATGACTCAAAGAAGTCTCACCCATACATCCATGAATGTGAGAATCATAAAGATGTAACAAAGTATGTGGCTTCCAACAAAAATGTTCTCCCATCATAAATCTATTCACCCAAGTGTTGGATGAAGTTCCTCTAACATCAAATGAACCCAGTGTTGAGCAAGAAAAACCATGAGTCTTCAAGTGACTCAAATCCATATCATAGGTGCATCCATGTAGATGTGAATCATCATAAAGTGACAAATTATGCTGCTGCAAATGTGAATAAGAATGTGCTCCAACCATGTCATCATAAAAGTTAAATCTAGGAGTTCCATACTCCTCATGTGGCACCATAAAAAAGAACCCTTTCACCCATACTTCATTGAGACTAATGTTGCAAAACATGGAATTGTAGGATGTAGGAGAATGAACCAAATCACCCAAATGATCAAAAAGTACAGAAGTTTCATCATGGGAAGGATCCATATGGGTAGTATCATGCAGCTCCTTCAAAAGTGTGAACTCTTTGTCATAGTTTGGTTCCAATGTAGAGGAATCATGCTCTTCTTTAAAAATTGCATAACCTTCATCAAGAGGAAATTCAAATTCCTCTCCCACCACATCAAGTGTTTGGATCTCTTCAAGTTTATCTTCAAACACATCAAGAACATTCAAATTTTCACATTTCTCATGATCCACCATGTTATGAGAATCCTCCAAACAATCTACCATTTGACAATCTGAAACATAGGAGGAAAAACAAGTATCTTGCAACTTTTCAAGAAGTTGCTCATTTTGAATTGTGAGCTTATGAATATCCTCATTATTCTTCAAGTATGCATCATGTAACAATTCATTAAGCTCAAACAAATGGTTTCTATCAAAAAGCAAAGACATGAAATTACCTTTGATGTGGCACATTGCTCTTTGAATCTTCTCCATGTCTTCAAGGAAGGATGTTTCCTCCAATGAAGTAGCTCTCCAACAAGAATTTGAGACCAATGCTTGAGTGTCATGGAGAATGCTGAGGGACTCTTGGATCTTATTTTCATTCATCTTTAAGGACCCTTCAAGAAAATGAGGCTCTTGCAAATGAACCTCCTCATATTCTTCAATTTTGCTTGGACCAACTTCATGAAGCTCAAGTGGTGATGGGGAAGTTGATCTTGGTTCTTCTTCAACTGCTACAAGGTCTTCATTATCATGCTTAATGAAACTTGTACTTGTAGAAACACTTTCAAAAGTGATCTCTATGTCACCAACATAGAGGTGTGAGCACCCATCAGTAGGTACTCCTTCATAGTTTAAGCATCCATCAGTAGATGCTCTTTGGTTCATGTCTAAGCTAGAAGGTGTCTCAAAATGATCTTCCATATTTTCAATAGAATCTTCTTCATGCTCTTGTGATGTCTCTTCCTTTTGCTCCTTAAAGCAAGCTGATGCATTTTGCCCCTTGTTTTCCTTAGGATCAATATATTTGGAATCTCTTCTTGAATAAATCTCAAAAGCTCTCCTCAAGGAGGACATCATTTCATGCACACATATGTGATACTCGCTCCAAGGGTTTTTACAAGAAGGGCATAAACCTTTCTTCACTAACTCCACATCTTCTTTTTTGGGCCTATTTTCAAAAACATGTTCAGCATAGTACTCAAAAGACATGGCATTTTGTATATTTTTGCTAAAAGCATTCTTGATATTTTTGATATTGTTGGGGCAAGGTTTTATATTTTGCTCTCCATCTTTGGAACTCACTCATAGAATTATCCTTGGTTGGTGTGACACACTCATATTCATCAGATTTAAAGTCATAAGAATAATCTTCATTTCTCTTGAAATTGTAAGAAGTGTTGCATGATGGCACCTCTTCCTCATACCATTCACATTCTGCTTCATATTGCTCATAAGCATCTGCATATTCCTCATAAGAATTGTACTCATAGGATTCATCATAATAGTAAGACATGGCTGCCAATTATTCTTGAATGTATGTACCTAATACACAGGTTCAAGGACCATGCTCTGATACCACTGTAATGTCCCTTGTTAGGAATTTTATTAAAATTGCAATTTTCCACTTTTTTTCCCTTGTTCGACCTTTGACTAGTTTTGATTTCTAGGTCCCAAATTTGCCCCAAATGATCCCAAATCTTCTGAGAAGGTGTATGAATGATATTAGAACATAAATATGTGTTTCAAGGATGTCTTTGGACCTTTAAAATACTTCTGCAAATCCTCTTTCAATTCCGATCAATGTAGGTAACTTTACTAGTGATTTTCCTTTGACTAGTATTGGTCTCTAGGTCTCAAATTGACTCCAAATGCCTTCAAATCTTCAAGGAAAGTGTATGAATGATATTAGAACTTGAATATGATGTTTATGGATGACATATGGCCACTAAAAGACCTCTTCAAACTCTCTTAATATTCTGCACCAATTATGCAATTTTACTAGTAATTTGGGGTTCAAATCCCCCTGGGGTAAACAATGAAAATGGCTTCCCAAATGCCTCCAAACCCACTCAAATTTTTGAACAGAGGTATGTAATGTGTTAAGTATGTTATTAAAGTCTCATATGCACCATTAATGGATTATTACAACTGTTCTCACCCTCTCCCATTCAACTGCAAAAATCCCCAATTCGACCCTTGGGGAAATGGCACTATTTCGCCTCCCAATACAACTAAACTGAGTAAAAATGCTTCAAATGCTCAAGTACAGTACATGAAACTTGTAGAAGACATCCATGGCAGTATATTGATCAAAAATATATCAGAGAATCATCCATTCATTCGAAATCATCATCAATACATTGGCTCACAACAAGGTAGTGGGGAAATGGCATTGTTCTTCCATTAAAAATGAGATTTATACATTTCTACTTGGAATTTCGACCTGAAACTTTTTGGAGATGAAGAAAAGAGTATTTAATTCATATTACAAAAGAAATGGGGCATTAAAAGCTTCCCCAAAGAGTACAATAGCTCACCAAAAACGCCCTCCCTCAAGGATCAAGAATATGCCATCAAAACCGGAAATGGTTGAAGGAGTGAGCTGCAATAGAAGAAACCATGAGCTGCCCTGTAGCTTACACCTGCAAATAAATACTCCATTAAAGATCCAAATGAAAGGTCTGAATGGCCTTTCCAATTACCAACTTGGATGGGAATCTTTCACCCTCGAAATTGGCTAAGGCAAGAAACTAGTCATCCACTAGCTCTCCCTCTTCACAAATGCAATTGCAAATTCTACAAATGATCAAAAGCTGGTTTCATTCTTTTTTATTGACATTTATAAACTTCTAATGTCCTCCATGGGTCGAATTCCATCCAAGAGACTCATGCCAACTCAAGTTGGGAAGAGATTCCAAAGAACGCCACTTGTACAACAATTCCTAGTCTCCCACTTCCACCAAATCACATGTGGAAGCATCTTAGCTTCCCTAACACCCTTGAGCGCCCTCTTGGAGTCTATTTTTAGCCCTGACATGTCATATATGTCATATGTCAGCCTTCAGGTCTGATTTGTGTCATAGGTGTCATAGCATCTTCATCATTGTTGTCATAGAGCTAGGGAATCTAGCCCAAGTGTCTCACTAGCTCCAAATTGCCTCTTCCTCTTCCATGGGAGTTACTCTTCCTCTATATTTCGATCTTGAATGAGTAATGCAATGAATAATACCTTTTGGACTCCCCCAAGTATGTTACCATTCACCTTGAATTCGAATTGGTGAGAGAATGATGCCAAATGTAGTGGGGAAATCTAGCCATATGTGGGTCCCACTTCCTCCATGTGTCTTCATCATGAAATGCCACTTTGATTTTCACTTGTATATATTTATTTAGCTCATTTATTAAATATTTATTCCATTCTAATGTTCAAACATCATTTATTATCCCCATTACTCCAAATCCCAAAGCTTCTACCCCAAACCTAGGAAACTAGTAATTTTCCTCCTTGGCAATTATTTGACCTTTAGCATCAATTTGACAAACTCTAATGAATAGGGATAATGTGATTAGGCCATTGTGACCCAATGCCAAATTTTGGACATGACAATGTCTCGGCGTTGAAGGAAGATTTATGCAACGATTTGGGGGATTCGATCTACAATGGGTGCGTTTTTCCTGGATTCACCTCACCTTTCGGTTGCTTATGAAGATCCCTCAGCTGCTGTTTCGTGGATGTCCTGTGTTTGAGGAGCTGTTGCTTTCCCGCTTTAGTATCATGTGGATTTCAGGGGATTTGAGCTCCCATCTTTGGCTCAGATATGCCGAGATAGCTGTAGGGTAGTTAGCTATATCGATCCTTGTTTCAAGGACGATTTCATTTTGTATTTTCATTATAAAATGATACTTGAAACCCTAAGTAAGGGGGATACTCAGAGAAGACTGTAACACTTGAATCCATCAATATAATCAGCGTTTATCTCCTTTAAGTTTTGACTTAAGACTGGAAGGCGTTGAGGGCAGAGCCCCCTTCAACACCAATCCTTAGCATTTTTGTATTGTGTATTTTACAGTAGTGGAGTAACATTTTCTTACTTTGACAGTATTTTCAGAAATATTAATGGTTTTGCTTATCCATGGGTGGAAATAGAGTATATGCCTGCAAGTCATTAAGTAATTTCATTGGTATTTTGATCTAGCGCAGAGAATAGACTTGTGAATGATTTGTATTTAAAATCTTCTTTGGTTTTTAGTGTGAGTGATTGTTAATGGCCACAATAATGATGAGATGTGTGATAGTTTGGATTGGATTTATCATAGAATTGATTTAGTAAGATTGAGGAATGGTGTGTATTTAAGTTCCCTTTCGATTTCCAGTATGAATCGTGATATTGGCAAATTGGTAGTGAACTTGAGTTTAGTGCTGTAGAATCAATTTCATAAAGAATAGATTGTATTTTGTATTTCCTTTTTTTTCTGTAGCGCTAGAGTAACTGGTGAATACAGTCATGCTTTCGATTATTGAGCTTGCAGAACTATAGGGTATTCTTGCATTGTAGAGTGTGGATTAAAAAAATTGCAATAGCAAAAGGTTTGAATCTGTTGATTTACCAAATATCTAGGGTTTATTAATGACTAAATAGGAGTTGGAATTTGGAATTGAATGAAGGGAAAGAGTTATAGTTTACAATGTTGTTTCCTAGGGTTGAACATTAGCTTCATAATATATATTTTCTGAATCCTTCTTGAACAGTTCTACTATTCGATGGTGAGCATCTTCTAAAAATTCCAACATTCTGTTATGTGCATTTATATACACAAAACACAAGCATAGTATATCTAGACAGCAACAGTAAACCAACCTGCCTTTGATGGACTACTTGTGAATAAGTTAACAGGTTTTATCTCAGTAGTGATTCCAGGAGTGTTTGTGTGGATTGAAGTATTATACTTGGCAGAGTTACTAATTGGAATTTAGATATATTGAGATCAATTGAGCATGTGAATTTGACAGATAAATTCTTTCCTTAGCAGGTTGATTGTTTTGAAAGTAAACTTTAGTTACTGTATCATTAAGATTGTTGTAGAGACTGGTAATTACTTTAAGAGATTGCTGTAGTCAAGATTTCTTTGAGAGATTAGGACTGCTTCAAAGATTACTATAGTTACCTCTTGCTATAGGTTGCTGTAGGCAAATTGATTTCTGTTTCTTTATAACAGATTTAGGAGTCCTTAGTATAGATCATCCAGAATAGCAATAGTTGCATCCATTTCATTTTTTTGTTTGAAGTAGATTAGCATTTCTGTCAGCACGAGCATTAAAACTGCCTTGCCCGCACATATAGTGTAGCAGCTCAAAGTCTACGATTCTCTGGTTGATAAATTAAATTGAGGTGAATTAAGTAACATTAATTTTAACAAACACACATATAGGGGTTTCAATGAGATAGCCTTGGTTTTCCTGGATCATTTCTAGTTTCCAGTTCGTTATGATACTGGCACTGAGCTCTTGTCTACGTTCTGCTAGAATAAGGACACACACATATCTGACCACGTTCAAGAGTGGCATTGACATAAGAGGTTAGTGAAAGCCAACATTCCTCTAGAGTTTCTATTGGAATGGTTTCTCAAGTCTTTGCTTCCATACATTTATAAGGATGCTTCGATGTCCAGCATTACAATTGAGGAACAGGCTATACTCAAAGTCCAACAGCTAGATTTACTCTATGCTTAGTCTGGCATTCTTTATGACATTATTCCTGACGCACCGCGATCACGACATGAGCCCAAGCCAGTTTCTGGACCACATGCCGATGGAATTGTTGGATCCGCAAGTACTCGAATTGTAGATTGGGTTGCTAATCAAATGCAAAATTTGTCACTTAACCAGTCTACTCCTGGACAGGTTCACACCTTGTCCACTTCCACCCAATCATCCCATGTACATGCTATGCAATCAACGAACCCATCAGGTAACCAACAACCTGGTGGTAATAATAAGGGGAGAAATAATTGCAAAGGTGGAAGTAATGGGAACAATAGTAGTAATCGTAATACTCCTCAGAAAGAGAATGCCAACCCTCCTCGGGATGGCGGAAATGCTGGTAGGGACCGTAAACCTAGGCGTAAATTGAAATTCCCTTGCAAGCTTTGTGGGGAAGATCACCTTACTCACTTGTGTCCTCGGATTGAAGAAGCATCGAAGCATCCTGCATAGAGCCCAGCTGTGTTGAAATATCCCCTTCCACATCATCAGAATATGGCTTCGAATGCTCCCTCTACTAGTTATGGGACAAATGATACGTCAATGTCCACTTCTCATACCAGTGGCTTTGGATGCGTGAATATGGTCAAATCAGAGGTTAGTGTTGCCACTCGTCAACGTGATTATGATGCACCACAACCAAATATGGGGAATGAGCCTCCTCCTCCTCCTGATACCTCTTTGCATATCGAGAAGCCCACTACTATGCCACGAATACCGAAAGGTGTTTTCAAGCACTCTGTGCATAATTCCAATGCATGAGCCACCCAAAACTACTCCATTATAGAATATTTGGGCCAAAATCCATGTGCCATGTCGACTCTTGAGGTTTTATAGACGTGTCCTTCTCAAAGGCATGCCATTTTGTGTGCTTTAGGAGTTCAGGATGGGGGAAGTCCTAACGTTATCAAGTTTGACACTACTAACATTCAACCTCGCTTACCTTACCATGTGGCTTTTCAAATCCATGTGGAGTGCCTACATAATTTCGTCAAAAGAACGTTGGTTGATGAAGGTGCTTCTACGTCAGTGATGCCTTTATCTTGTTGGAAAGCTCTTGGCTCTCCTCCCTTATCCAAGTCTATGCCCATGCTCACTGCATTTGACGGTCGATCATTTAAGCCTCATGATATTCTCCCTTCCCTTGTTGTCTGCTTGGGTGGGAAACTTGTGCCTATTGAAGTCGAGGTGGTTGATGCACCCATCGACTACAACCTTCTCTTGGGTAGGAATTGGACTTACGCTATGAGAGCGGTCGTGTTCTCAATATTCATAATTATTTTCTTTCCACACGAAGGCAAGATTGTGACAATCGACCAGCTAGATTTCGTTAGTCCCTATTCCATAGCATCCACAAGACTAGTTGTCCCCCAAGTCAAATATTTTCAGCCAACAACTGGGAACATGGGTGTCGGGTTGTACCCCTCATTATTGGGATCTTTTGATTTTCCTACACCTATTTCTTTTATTGGAACCATTTCCGATAATGTGCCTCCTCCATTGAATAGTGTACCATTCCGAACTTTGTATTTTAATGACCCATGGACCTTACCGTCCACGAGTTCCACATCCGGAGACATTGTGAATATTGGAATGGCTATGCCACTGTCTACTGCTGAGCTTTCATATCAAGATATTCAACAAGCCACTGCAGAGACGGATCTTTCCTCTTCACGGACAAAGGAGGAAGATCCCATTATGCTGCCGAAATGGGCAGACAACTCATCTTGTTCGTACAACTGTCTTGATGGTACTTTACCTTCGGATGAACTATTGTTGAGGCCATGTGTAGTAGTGAAATATCTTGGGAAGACATGCATCATCGCTCCCATTTTCTTCCCAGCCTAGATCTTATTGAGCAAGAATAGTTTAGGATGACTCTTGCCGAGATGGTTGGTCACCCTGTGGTTCCTTGGGATTCGCATGGGATTTACACAGAGGGGAACATGGCTAATATTTCCCCTACCATACCGATCAACATTTCTCATACCCCCAGAAAGATTGAGAACATTTATATCGATGTTGATTGCTTCCCTGAGGAGGTTCGCAATTACACCGAATTGTTTAAGGAACTTCGGGAGGCTTTCACCTGGTCCTATGAGGAGATGCCAGGAATAGACACCAGCATTGTCTAACACAAGATTAGAACATATCCAAATGCTAAGCGAGTTCGACAATGCCTTCATGCTGTGAACCCTAGAAAGGCAGCCGTGATTAAGGAAGAGGTGGAGAAACTGCTTAAGGTGGGTTTCATCTACTCAGTTCCCCTTACCGAATGGGTGTCAAATCCCATTCCTGTGGATAAGAAGTAGGGACTTATCCATGTATGAACCGATTTTAGAGATCTGAACGGTGCATGTCCAAAAGACAATTTCCCCACTCCATTCATAGATCAGATCTTGGATTCTTGTGCGGGAAGCAAAGTTTTTTCGTTTATGGACGGCTTTTCAGGATATAACCAGATCCAGACAAAACCGAGGACCAACATAAGACTACTTTTATTTGTCCTTGGGGTACATTTGCATACCGCAAATGCCCTTTGGCCTTAAAAACGTCAGAGCCACTTTTCAGCGTGTTATGACCTACGCCTTTCATGACCTTAAACGCATAGTGGAGGCATACTTGGATGATCTTGATGGCCATTCTCGTAAGAGAGTGGACCACCCGAAGCTGTTTAATTCTCGAAAGATGGATACGCTACAAGATTCGGTTAAATCCCAATAAGTGCATCTTTGTTGTGAGAATGGGTCGCCTTCTAGGTTTCATAGTTTCGAAAGAGGGTATCAGAGTCGATCCTCTTAAAGTTGAGGCAATACTTCAATTGCCTCCTCCGCACAACTTGTTTCAACTTCAAAGCCTCCAAGGGAGAGCCACTTTTCTACGTCTCATTGTAGTAAATTATGCTAATCTCACTAAAGGTTTCACGCACTTGTTGAAGAAAGACACACCATTTATTTGGGATGAGCAAGCCCAATAGTCTTTCGATGCTCTTAAGAAAGCTTTGGTATCGGCCCCTTTGCTTAGTCCGCCGGACTTCACAAGAGATTTTATAATTTATGTGGCCGCATCTCAAGAGATGATTGGAATGGTCTTAGTTCAGGTTGATGATGTGCTCGTAGAGCATGTGATCTATTACCTTAGTCGAAATCTAGTAGACGCTGAACTAAGATACACCCATGTGGAAAAGTTGGCACTTGCGATTGTTCATGCAGTCCAACGATTACGGCATTACATCATGCTTAGGAAAACCACAGTCATAGCGCATATCAATCCATTTCAGTTTGTGCTATCATGACATCTTATAGGGGGGGAGTACAATAAATGGATTGTCATTCTTCAGGAGTTTGATCTTGATTTTGTTTCAGTGAAGTCAGTAAAATCCTTGGTTTTTGCTGAGCTCATGTCGGACCTGTCACGACTTGATGAGGATATTTTCCATGAAGATTCCTTTGTGGATGAGAACTTATTTCTTATCTCATCTGAGGACCCTTGGTATGGGGATATTATTGTATATATTCAAACATTGAAGTTTCCTTCGCACTATTCACGAGACGAATGACAGCATGTGAACCACCATGCTAAAGATTAAACCATCATCGGTGACACTTTGTATCGTTGAGGAAAGGATTCTATCCTTCGTCATTGTTTGAATCACGAAGAAGCGAAGCGTGTTCTTAATGATTTCCACGCTGGGGCGTGTGGCGGTCACTTATCCGGGCTTGCAACAACCCAATGCATTATGTGAGCGGGTTACTTTTGACCTTCGATCTTCAAGGATTGTATGAATGCCGTAAAGAGACGTCACCCTTGCCAATTGTTTTCTCAGAATGTACACTTGCATCCAGCGCCCCTTCATCCGTTCATCACCGTCGGTCCCTTCACCAAGTGGGGGGTGGATTTCATGGATTGCAAACCAGCTTCAGCTAGGGGGCATCACCATATCATTGTGACCGTGGATTACTTCTCCAAATGGGCTAAGGCCATGCCTACCATAAAAGCCGATGGTTCTACAACAGCCCATTTCATATTCAATCAGATTATTACTCGGTTTAGTATTCCGAAAGAGATTGTCACTGACCATGGAAGTCACTTTTAGAACAAGATGAGGGAGGATTTGTCGCTCAATCTTGGGTTTAGTCAAGAACATTCATCTTCTTACTACCCCCAAGCGAATGGTTAGGTTGAAGCAATCAATAAGTCTTTAAAAACCTTTCTCCAACGTACCATCCAATAGAGCAAGAGCAACTAGCATATTATGTTATATCCTGCTTTGTGGGAATATCGAACAGTAGTTAAGACTGCCACCGGGTTCTCACCGTTTCAGCTAGTACACGGTGTGGAGTTTATTCTACCGATTGAATGCTAAATCCCTTAGTTAAAGCTAGCCATAGAGATCCTCCCTGATACGTCGGATATTGAGCAACGTTTAATCCACCTTGAGCAGCTTGACAAGTAGCGTCGAGATGCCGTTGTGGCTATAGATGCCAATAAGCGTCGTGTCAAGGTTCAGTATGATAGGTCTGTCCATCCCTAGCAATATGATGAAGGTGACTTGGTCCTCTTGTATGACCAAGCTAAGGAACCACTGGGGGCAGGCAAGTTTAACCCCATGTGGCCCAGTCCTTACATTGTGAGGCATGTCCTGGAAAAAGGAGCGTACGAATTGGAAGACTATGAAGGGAATTCCTTTAAGGAACCTAGAAATTGCCTCTACCTCAAGCGGTATTATGCTTGAGCTTCCAGATCGAGCTAATAATTTTGTATACTATTGTATAGTTTCTTCTGTACATAGTTTAGATTTCTTTTGGTTTTTCGGGTCTGCTGATTCGCTTCCGTTTGGTTGACAGATGTCAGTGGAATCTTCCGTGTACTTGGGGTTCACGGATGGTGCTAGCCATCATATGTAGTGGCTCACTTCTACTGCTTGGGTTATTTATTCTCCTGATCACCTAGTTGTGTCTTCGGGAGGTGCTTGTCTCGGTCCTACATCCAACAATGTGGTTGAGTACAGTGTCGTGGATTCACAACTGGTTGTGTCTCAGTTGAATGGCTAGTACCGTGTGAGGGTGTCACATCCCCATCTTGACCCTATTGCATTAAAATGTAAATGATGCAATATTGTTATAAAAATCATGGTGAGGAGCTCAAGGCCAAGGCCTCGCCATCGATTTATTGAGGCATATGGTTTGTGTGCTAGCCAGGCACCTTGGAATTTCAAACATCATGTAAATATACATTTTAATAAAATACCCACAACTATTTATGCAATGCAACAAGAGATGGGGGCATGATTTAACAAGGAATTGGGAGGGAAAACATTCAAACCCTTGGAGCAAATCAAGTCAAGACAAGTGTCAATGAGAGAACCCATCAAAACCTCAACTACCCATGTTGACTTTTGTACCCAATTATTGATTTCTCCCAAGAGTTGGTTGAGGTAGTTAATGCCTTGGGGAATGAGAGGTGTGGCTGTCCAAATTTGGGTATGGGAAAGCCACCCTGCATGGGAAATCGCATTTTTCTTCTTGGGAAAGAAAAGAGCCATGAATTGCTCCCCAAGCCATTATCCATGAACCAACTTTGCTCTCCCACGAGTTTAGAGCTACCTGGGCATTTTTCTCCATGGTCTTTGTTGTGTTTCCTTCATTCTCCTAGTTGGGAAGGGCGTTTTTGTTTTGTATAACAATGGGGAAGAAGGACAATGGAAATGGGGTTCCACTGAGACTGTGTTGGTTGTTAAATGCTTATGAACCTGTAGGAGAAAGCATTTTCCTCCCTATGGTCAAATTTCCCTCTCCCAATCCATTGTTTTGGCTTGAGCTTGAGTGCAAGCATCCAGGGTTCAAATGTAGCCTGATAAACCCAGCTGTGGACTGGCTTGGCTCAGATGAAATGTTTATTTGGCTTTGCATGAGCTTGAATGTCCCCTTTTTCTTGTAGGAATCATGCCCAGCTCGGGGGTGGTCTCTGAGTGCTGAAAGAATACAGGCTGGGTAGAGACCTATGGTTGGGTGGAACATTGCAGCGACATAGCTAGTTGTTTGGGACAATTGCACAACGAAGATAAGTGTTCTCTGTCTCTGTATTTTACTTCTGCAATGTTTAATTTGATGATTGTATTGATATGCTGGATGGGCATGAATGTGTGTGGATGATTTGTTTATTTCCGCTATGCATATTCAATTGAGTTGCATATGCACACAATGGTTTGTAATTGTGTGAATATAATGAATGGACTAAGTTTTTATGAAAAGCCCCATATATTGGCATAATGTTCCCTCCCTTGCCTTGGATGGATGGGTGGGTATGTGACAGAATGGTATCAGAGCTACTAGTTGCAGCATTGGGTCTTCATGGGCTACCTATCACAGTTGCAGAGGTAAGTATGCTTCCTTCTCAGCACTGATAATTAAGAAAAATTTCAAATTTTTCTAAGTGTCTATGAGTTTTCTTCCAAAAATTGTGACGGTGAATCTCGGCGAGTTGGCCTGAAACAGCGGCAGAACTCGATGAGTGGAGCCAACACGTTCAGCGAAATTGGTTGAGTTGCGCTGACGGAGTTGCAAAATGCCTGGGGAAAGGAAGAAATATTTCAAAATTTTTCTAAGTATCTTTCGGCAGAGAACATGGCAAGTTGGTCCACAACGGTGGAAGGACTCGGCGAGTTGGCCCGGAAATTTTTCTAAGTGTCTTTCAGTGGAAGAACTCACCGAGTTGGTCCACAATGGTGGAAGAACTTGGCGATTTGGTCCACAATGACGGAAGAACTCGATGAGTTGATCGGAAACGGTGAAAAAGATAGATGAGTCCATCGACTGGTGAAACTCGGCAAGTTGGTCTGCAACGCATCGGAAGAGAATGGTGAAGTCTACCGAAACAAAGGATTTCTGCAGTTTCTCAGTGAGATTTTTTAGGTGCCGATAGTTGAAAAATGCCATGGAACTTATGTGCCAGATTGCGTGAAATCGAAGGATTTACAAAAAAAAATGAGGGTGCTGCCCTCCACCCGCCCTGCAATGGCGAGCCACAAGGGGGCAAGTCCCCTTGACCCCTGTCGTCCCCCGGAGACAGTCGTTGAAAGTGTGAAATGCATTCTCTATGCTTGGGATGAGAAGTAGGAGTTGCATAAAAGGTTGTGGAGGCCTTATTAAGAGTAATTGGCTATAATATCCATTGCAGAAAGAGCAATGGGAGAAGCAAGGCAATGTCAATAAGAGGGAGATTCCTCACCTTAAACTATTTCTATTTATAGCATAAGAATTGCATGTTTGGGAAATAGCAAAAATGAATGTTATACATGTATGTATATATTGAATTGCTGATCGTGGGAATATCATAGCTAATGATTGCTTGTATGCTTGGTAGAGAAGCCAAGAAAAGGATCAGCTATGATGTGGAGGAAGAACTCCATATCATGAGGGGGAATTGGAAAGGGAGAATTCCTTAACTCCTCTCTTGCTATTTTATTTATATTCCCAAGTTTTATATACTGGAAATTATGGCATTGGGATGCTGGAAATGCAAGAGAATAATGCATATGAATTAGTGGTCATGATTAGAGAGTCACTGCATAATGCATGTGAATTGCTTATGCATGAGCATGATGTTGCATATTGATAAAATAGTGAAGTTACACATGCAATAGCCCACTAATGGTATTTCCTATGGTTGTTGACAACTAATGTTGTAGGAACCAGATCCTAGAAGCATGATTGAAAATGCAATAGATTGGATAAATAAGATGAATATGCACTAGATGGCATATAAATAAACATTGCGCAGTGCATGTGAAAATGTTTTTGCATGTATATGATATTGCATATTGATAAAATAGTGGGGTTTTACATATGCAATGAGCCACTTAAGATAATTATTATGGTTTCTAATAAATAGTTGTGTTCACGTTGGTTGTAGGACCAAAGAAAACCGAAGCATGGCTAAGGATGTGGATGATGCTATTGCATATGACCAACAACCTTATGAAGAAAGGTTGGGGCAACAAATCTATGATCACGAGGTTGGAAAAGGGATTGTGAAGCCTTGGTAAGAGGCTGACTGATCAGGTAACATCAAGTGATGTTAATGACAACCATGCAAGTAATGGTTCTTTATGCTTAATTGCATGAGTGTTGAAGGGAGGTTTGGTAAGATCACTTCCACTATGTTTAAGCTATGTTGATTGGTTTGCATATGGTACTAAGTGCCTGAATGTGAATATAATCCTACCAAGTATGGTGAGGTGTGGGTAAGTAAAGGAAAGGAACCTTGCATCCTATAGTTTCTTAGAAACCTCAATGCATTCCTGTGAAATTGCATCATGCCATTTGTGTATATCGGTTGTGAGTTTAACAACCAAAGAAAGTAAAGACTTATAGTCATGTTGTGGTAGTACATGTCATATGAGATAGCCATGGTTAGGCCATAATGTGTTGGAATTCTTAGTATTCATGGATTAATGCAATGTTGCATTTAGGGGTTATGTATTGAGTGAATGCACATTAAAAGGTTATGTAAATGTTGTGAATGTGCATGCATATGTGCGGGTGCACATATTGAGATGCATTGTGTGAATGCTTGGTTGTGATATATATATGTTTCAATGCAACTAGATAATCGATGAAATGGTGAACCATTTTTAATACTGAGACCATTTCATGAGCTGCTATGAATGCAAGAGAAAGATTGCATGAAGAAGGTAGACATGTGATGGGCTACCAGAGTGCTCTATGGAAGGACAAAGTTGCATGGAATATGAAGTAATGAATATTTACAGTTTATTTAAATTGCATGGATAGTGTGACTATGTCTTGCAATTTTATTGTGATAATGATGCATATATATATATATATATATATATATATATATATATATATATATATATATATATATATATATATATATATATTTCATTGCATTTCAAATGTTAACAGCTGAAGGTGTTTGAATTATTGAGTGTTATAATTTTGAGATCACTTCAGTGACTATTGTGGCAATGAAAGGATTATATGCATACACACTCACAACGTGTTTGGCTGATTCAAGTTCAGATTTCAGGTAGAAAAGTATAGCGTATGGCAATGAGGATAATTCAATAATAAAGACCGGGATCTACCATGTGCAGAAGCCAAATTTTATGAGAATAATCTCATGGTTGCAAATCTAATTTTTGTAGGAAAACAAATTTGTAGATTTCAGATTTGAGAATTTGCTTATAATTGCTAATCATTGTTTGGCTTATATAAAATTGTGTCAGGAGGACATGTTGTAGGTGGATGTTCATGTATGGTAGCAAGGGTGAAACCATAATGGACAGAGTGATACCACTTACAAGATCCAAACGATATGAGGGTAGCCTCATGGTTAAACAAATCAATTTCTGTAGGAGACAGAATTGTAAATTCATGTTGAATTAATTATTAATGCTATTGATTGGTTATGGAATAATCATATTTGAAGCTTATTGCTAAATGTTGCTGACTGTTTGGCTATTTGATAAGTGTATTAGGATGACACATTGCAGGAAGAACATGTGTGATGGCCTACAGAAGCCAAACTAGATGGGAAGGATCCCATGCTATGGAAATGGGTTTCAAGTGAAACACCTTTGTAAATGTTGATAATGTCTCACCTAAACTGCATGTTGGTAAAGCATGTGAGTGAGACAGTAAAATTATGCCAAGAAGGCATGTATGGGTTATGGAACATGAAAATATTGGGGTGGCAAACCGAAGGACTATTGACTTAGAGAAGGGAGCCCCAATTCTTCGCAAATGAAGGAAGAATACATCTGAAAAGGGATAAGTATTATGTAACCCTAACTCAGAATATACATGTCCAGTTATTAGATTTAATATGCAGAGCATGTTTTAATATTTCATTATTATTTCAGATTGCTTGAGTATGATTAGGGCCTACATGTCTCACATCCGAAAGGGACTGCACACCTTTCTGGTGCTAGGTTATGATAGGGTTGTCAATATTGACTACACCTTAAGGGAATGGATGCATTGCTGGTGTTTCAATACTTGATAGTGAATGTTATGAAGTATGGTTACAATTTTAGAGCAGCAATACTAATGAGTCTGCTTATCCTTCTTGTGCTATCAGCTTACACAGGTGCAATTTGGTGTTGCACGTTTAGAGGAAAAGTAAAGAAAGGATGTTCAAGAGGACTATATGAGCAGTGGTAACCTTTGTGTAGTGTGAGTGGGTATCATGTGGCCATGATATCCTGCAGTCAAGAAAGCCACCTATAAAGTTCCTAAGGGGAACCATTGGCTTTCCCAGGAGAAGGAGTGCCATCCTTGTGTGGATGAAGAATTGTTATGCGCATGAAGGGTTGTTGCATGCCTAATGAACCCAGTTAGTGTACTGGTTTGGCATTATTTGATTGGGTGTTGTGGAGGTATTTATGAAGGGTTGTTGCATGCCTAATGAACCCAGTCGGTGTACTGGTTTGGAATTATTTGCTTGGGTGTTGTGGAGGTATTGATGAAGGGTTGTTGCATGCCTAATGAACCCAGACGGTGTACTTGTTTGGCATTCTTTGCTTGGGTGTTGTGGAGGTATTGATGAAGGGTTGTTGCATGCCTAATGAACCCAGTCAGTGTGCTGGTTTGGCATTATTTGCTTGGATGTTGTGGAGGTATTAGTCGGTGGCGCAGTTTCCTTCCATTGGTTGATGACCCAGATGAATGTGCTGGCTCGGCAATGGAGAGGGCCAACCAGGTATGGGACTGGTTGGGCACCACGAATGCTTGGTAAACCTAGTCGGCGTGAAGGTGTACTGGTTGGGCATTAACTATTTGATGTGTTAAATTTTGAGCATTAATTCACAATACTCTAGGATCTTTACTGAGAGAATAACATATACAGTATATCAATGCATAACAATCACAATAAGCATGACAAGCATCACAAGAATCAAAAGCATGAGAGACAAGAGACACAGAGTTTCTGTGGGGAAAACCCTAAGGTGAAAAACCCCACAACTTCCTCAGAGATAGAGGGAGCAATGGCTCAACCAAAGTACAATCAAAATATGCTGAGATAGTCTCCTAGTAGTAGATGATCCTCCTCCTCACTAGTGCACCACTTTCGGAGTGAGAGAAGTGTGAGTTTCCGAGTGATGAAAATAGAGATCTCCCGTTCTCTATTTATACTAGCCTGTTTTCCCAGTTACACCATGGGGCCGACTTGTCTATCTAGAAACATCTACAATATAATATGTATTTCAGGGTCAACCCCACACATGGTGGTCTAATAACCCATCGGCAAGTACACACACTTGCGACACTTGTTAATCCACATGACGACACTTCCTTATAGAGGAATAACACATCTCTTATAAGGGTACAATAAATATATATGAAATACATAGATAAAATACATTATGAAGTTACATATACATCAACACTCCCTCTTAACTAGGAAGGTATTTCTCGACACAGTTCTGCTAGACAAGTCTTCTTCTCGGAATCATCGTCATCATCATTGTCACTGCTGCTGCTATCTCAACCAATCTCTGACTCTACTCGTCATAGGAAGTTCTATAGAGCCAGTAATGTTTCATACTGGATGTAGGCCCACCACCTGCAGGTCTTCATCATCACTGGCCATAGTGTGGAATCCTTAGGACTTATTACGTGCGTCACAAAACCTGGCTACAGCATCCCAGGCTATTACGAGCACTCATCTCTACCTGTCAGATCTCTCAGGAGCACATTACATGTGACCCATCACAAAACCTGGCTGAAGAATCCCAGGCTCTTACGAGCACACAGCTCTACCTGTTGGATCTCCCAGGAGCACATTACATGTGATCTCACCACAAAACCTGGCTGAAGCATCTGAGACCTTTTTCATCTTGTCGAGATCTACCAGGAGCAAATTACATGTGGTTATGGAAAAACCTGGTTGAAGCATCTGAGTCCTTTTTCATCCTGTCCAGATCTCCCAGGAGAAAATTACATGCCATAGGACAAAACCTCGCAATAGCATATCAGGATGTTACGGGTACACAACTCCAACCTGAAATCTCCTAGGGCACAAATTACATGTCCTCCCAGAGCAATGTCTTGAAAGATCATGCCAAGCTATTACGGGTACATAACTTCGACCTATAGGATCTCCCAGACATGCTCATTTGCACAACCTGATCCACGGCCACAAAGTATCATCTTGATACTCACCATACATCATCATGGTGTACACATGATCATCCTGATCATCATCACTGTATCGTCCTGATGCATGTCATATGGAGAAGCTCATCATCCACGATCATCCTGATCATACAATGCATCCACCTAATGCATACCAAGTATCTACCTTATACATAGATACATGATCCACACAATGTATCCATCAACATACATGATCTACCTGATCATACCTGATATATATCAACATACATGATCTACCTAATCATACACAGTATCCACCTGATACATATATAGATACATGGTCCAAGCATCCAACATGATGCATATACAAAACATATACAAATGATCCTACTGATCATATCTAGCATCCAACATGTTGCGTATATACATATAAATGATCCAACTGATCATATCCAGTATCCTCTTGATGCATATACAGAGCAGTAACTGGAGCATCGTCCTGATGCTCATCATCCAACGCTTATATCCATAGCCATGTGAATGATCCTCCTTCCAACATGCTTGGAATGGCTTCTTCAAATGTGTCCATCACTTCTTCCTCGAAGTGTC
Organism: Larix kaempferi; assembly: GCA_027924585.1. Taxonomy (NCBI): domain Eukaryota; kingdom Viridiplantae; phylum Streptophyta; class Pinopsida; order Pinales; family Pinaceae; genus Larix; species Larix kaempferi. The sequence goes on from BSBM01000458.1 coordinate 29,666,651, forward strand.
ATCAATTTGAAGAACACCAAGCCTCTCCCTGAAGTACTCGAAATTCACCCTGGCTAGTGGCTTCATCAGCACATCTGCAATCTGCTCATCCGTCTCAACATACAGGATCTTCATTGCTCCTCTCTGCACCATATCCCTAATATAGTGATATTTGATCTCTATGTGTTTCAACCTGTCATGGAACACTGGGTTATCAGACAGCTTCACACAACTCTGGTTGTCACAAAATATACCAGTAGCCTCCTGCAGTAGATCAAATAACTCAGACAGTAGCTTCTGAAGCCATACTTCCTCACAACTAGCCGAACAAGCTGCAACATACTCTGCTTTGACTGTACTCAGTGCTATGTAGGACTGCTTCCTACTAAACCAAGAGATCACACCTGATCCCATACTGAAGCAGTACCCAAAGGTGCTCTTCCTATCTGCAGCACTGCCTGCCCAATCTGAATCAACATAGCCCTGTAGGTTAAACTTTTGATTTACATCATACTTAAGCCCATAATCAACTGTACCTTTTAGGTACCTCAGAATATACTTTACAGCAGCCAAGTCAACACCTATGGGATCCATCAGGAACTGGCTCAATGTGTTCGCCGCAAAGAAAATATCTGGCCTCGTGTCTGTCAGGTACATCAAGGACCCAATCATCTGACGATACATAGTAACATCAACCAGATTAGATGAGGTGTCACATAGAAGCTTCAAGTTTGATGCCATAGGTGTGGCCATGGCCTTGCAATCCATCATCCCAAACCTTTTCAGGATCTCTACTACATACTTCCCTTGTCCAAGGAAGATTCCATCTGAACTCTACCCCACCTCCACGCCTAGAAAATAGTGCATCATCCCCAAGTCCTTCATCTCGAACTCGACAGCAGGCTTCTGCTGCATGTCGGCAATCAATCTATCCTTACCTGTAACAAACAAGTCCTCCACATACAGGAGTAGAATCATAGGATTCCCTGTCGTGTGTCTCAGAACCAAGTGGCTACTCCACATACACTTCCTCTTCAACTACACCATTCAAGAAAGCAGTCTTGACATCCATCTGGTGTATCTTCTATTTCATCACTTTTATATTTCTCTATGCTGCCATCTGCAGCATGCTTGATCTGATAGATCCATATGGAATTCATTACAGATTCCGCTTCAGGTCTTGGTACTGCATCCCAAACATCATTCTTCATGATCGACGGATCATGGCATTCTTCCCTTTCTTCATCCCAGATCCTGGTAATATATTCAATATCTTTAATAGATATCTTTGTTGCTGGAACAAATGTTGTAGTCCTTCTTTTGTAGGTGAAGGTATATGGTCTTTCCTACAAAACAAGTTAAATTGCATGATTAAAAACATCTCATAATTTTTAGAACAAATTCTTACACATAAGGAAATATGTCATACAGTCATGCAATTATCTTAGCCAATGCTTCAATACAACATTTATCCATATCCCGTAACTTTCTAGATGCCTTCCAATCTCTACCAGAACATTTTTAAGAGTGTGCACAACTCCCAACATGTCAGCAAAGAGGTTTCATTCTAGATAAGTAGCAATGGAATGTTGTATAGTGCCATAGGCCACTTACCCATGTATATTAGTAGTATACTGTTCATCAATGCAACTATTCTAATATGCATAATGCACATCCTAAATCTAGGAACATAAGCATATACATCATTGAACAATTTTATTTAAACAAACAAATATGCAAGAAATGATAATTAAAATACTTATCTTTGTTTGTTTGTTGGGTGGACTCCCTCTGAGTCTTTGCTTCCTTGCAGGAGCTGCTGGAGTCCTAATCTAAAGTAGCTTCTCCTACACTTTTCTGTTGTGGAATGTAGAGAGATGGTCAACTCCCTCTGAATATCTGCATCCTTGCAGAAACCATTGGAGTGTGCTCCCTCTTGATCTTTGCTTCCTGGATTACCTGTTCTTGAACTTATATTCATTCTTGATCCCTATGCATGCTTGTTAGTATCATCATTGTGTTAACCTTGAGGTCTCATACATAATCATTAGTATAATCTTAAAATTATCAAAACACAGTAATCTCAAGCACGTATAGTCAGGATCATTTCAAATAGAAATAATAAGCATTCTTATGGTTAGTCATAAACATAATATTCCTAAACCCGTGATTACTCAAACCTATGACTCTTCTGGTTAGTCATATTATTAATTAAGGTAAGAAACATAATATGCATAAGTCCTAGATTACTCAAACTTGTAACTTCAAGAGTAATCATTATCAACCATACAAAAGTATACGATATATATAACAAAACATACCTGGTCATCATATTTGCTAGTTATGTCTAGCAATGTGTTCTTGTTCTCTTCAATGACCTGCATAACTCCTTAGTTAACTTTTGCAAAAACAAATTATACATACCTCCTTAGAGAACTAGATGACATGGGACCACAAACATCTGAGTGGATGATTTCCAAGATGTCTTTTTCCTTGCTTTCACTGCTTGGAAATGCCTTCTTAATGTTCTTTCCTTTTGCATATCCTTTGCAAACACCTTCATACATGGTCTTGATTTCAGGAAGACCTTCTATTGCCTTACTTGCAATTGGTAATACCCTGTAGTGCATATGTGCAAGTCTTCTATGCCAAAGTTCACTTGGCTCCATGGAATCATGCACCATGGCATGTTCAGTTTGTCCTTTCAATTTATACAAACCTCCCTCTTGCTCTCCAATTACTACTGCATCATTTATGGTCTTACCCTTTTGCCACATTAGGACTTGGCCATCCATAAATGAAACCCTCATACCTTTTGAATCCAATGCAGAGATGGAGAGGGTTCTTCTTGAGCCCAGGTACATAAAGGACTTCTTTCATCTTCAAATATTTTCTAGAATCTAGGTTGTAGGAGGATTCACCACTTCCTTTGATGGGATATTGATAATCATCCCCAAGTTTCACTTTATGGGGTGATTCATGTTTAGATAGATTTACAAAAGATTCTTTAAACCTAGTCATGTGTTTGGAATCCCCACTGTCAATTAACCAATCATTACAACCATGTGAGATAGTACCTGTGAGAGCAGAGATAAGAACATATTCTTCTTCACTTGATGAGTCATCATCACTTTCTACCCTAGCTTTCTTCTTTGGAGGTTCATCATCTTCAACATCATGAGCATGGAACTTTCTCTTGCTTCCCTTCTTCTTCTTGCTGGAGATGTTGTTGTAATCCCTTTTGTTCTTGGGACATTCTAAAGCAAAGTGACCTTTCTCATTGCAATTGAAACACCTTAGATCTTTCTTATCTTTGTGATAACGATGAGAAGATTTCTTCTTGTGATGGGATGGCTCCCTCTTGAACTTGCCTTTCTTGGTGTGTACTATGAGGGCTTGATCTTCATTCCCCATCTTTTCTTCTCTTGCCACAAGCCTTGCTTCTTCTTGGGAACATTCCTCCCATAATCTACTGAAGGAGATTAATTTCTTCCTTGCACAGATCCCTTGGATAAAGGAGTCCCATGACCTAAGTAGGCCATTCAAAGTGGTCATAACAATTTCACAGTTCTCCACCATTTCATCTACAACTTCAAGTTGTTCCTTGATATGAGAGACCTTGGAGAAATAGGATTGAATGGTTTCCCCATTCTGAAACTTTACTCCTTTCAATTGGTTCCACAGGGTCATCTTTCGATTTATGTTCCCTTCAAATTTCTTGGTCAAAGAGTCAAACATCTCCTTGGGTGTCTTTAGAGAAGACACATGGGGTATGAGATGGTCTTTGATAGAATCAACAATGATTCTCTTTTCCTTGACCAAGTTCTTCTTATGCAATACTTTAGCCTCTTCATCCTCTGGGACAGGGATGTCTTCTTTTATATATGAGTCCAACTCATTCTCTTCCAGGATTAACCCAATCCTATACTTCCAAGCTCGAAAGTTATCAGCCCTTTCAAGCTTATCCTCAAGCTTGGTGTGGTGAGACATCTTAAAGAGTACTTCAAATGGAAATAGAAAAGATTTAGGTCTTACCACTTGAAATGCTGAAAACTGGATCTGGTCCCGGATTAGGGTTTGTCGAAAAAACCCTAAAAATTCAAAATGTGAATTTCAACTTTCTGAAAGGATAGAAAGATGCCCCTTGATCAGTTGATCATTCTGGTGTATTCAGAATTTGAGATCAACAAAGCTTTACCTTTCAGATTTTCCTTTTTTTTCTCCTGGGTTCACTAGGGAGAGCCCTGAATTGGGGTTTGAGTTTCCCGAAGATCTAACCAGCCAAAAATCTCGATCCAAAGCTCTAAACTTCGATTTTTGCAAGGAGCTTCCAGCTATGTATTCAGATTTCAGAAATTCCTATTTTTTTGGAAACCCTAATTTTTAGGGCCAAATCTGAAAATGCTCGGAATTGAATTCTTATTGGACAGATAGATTCTCCCTGATGAGTAGAGTCAATCTACTATACTGCTTTTCCCAAAAACTGTGGAGAGAAACCCAATAAACAAGAAACTCAAGTTTCTATCATTGCAAAATGTCTTCTTCTCAGGTTAGCTCTGATACCATGTCAAATTTTGAGCATTAATCCACAATACTCTAGGATCTTTACTGAGAGAATAACATATACAGTATATCAATGCATAACAATCACAATAAGCATGACAAGCATCACAAGAATCAAAAGCATGAGAGACAAGAGACACAGAGTTTCTGTGGGGAAAACCCTAAGGTGAAAAACCCCACAACTTCCTCAGAGATAGAGAGAGAAATGGCTCAACCAAAGTACAACCAAAATACACTGAGATAGTCTCCTAGTAATAGATGATCCTCCTCCTCACTAGTGCACCACTTTCTGAGTGAGAGAAGTGTGATTTTTCGAGTGATGAAAATAGAGATCTCCTGATCTCTATTTATACTAGCCTGTTTGCCCAGTTACACTATGGGGCCAACTTGTATATCTAGATACATCCACAATATAATATGTATTTTGGGGACGACCCCACACATGGTCGTCTAATAACCCATCGGTAAGTACACACACTTGCGATACTTGTCAATCCCCATGATGACACTTCCTTATAGAGGAATAACACATCTCTTATAAGGGTACAATAAATATATATGAAATACATTCCGAAGTTACATGTACATCAACATGATGTTGTGGAGCAGCATGCGTGCTAGCCAAACATCCAATTCCATAGGCGATCCCAAGGCTTGCAAAGCGAAGCATGATCCTGTGGACCAGAAAGGAAATGAACAATACAGATAAGTATTCATTTCATTTATTTCTTGTTTGGAATAATGAAGATTTCAGGTATAAGTCTTCTAAGAACTAAGCTGAGATACTATTGTTTCTTTGTTGGAAACCTTGGGCATTGTAGGAAAGCATGGACCTTGAAAGAACTGTAAAATCTTGGTAGAACCAGAGAGTAACTGGTTGTGCACTATGAAATTCTTGATAAAACCAGAGAGTAATTGGTTGTGCACTATAAAATTCTTGCTAAATCTAGAGAGTAATTGATTCTCGATAAATTCAAAGAATAGTTGGTGGGAACATTCACCACTTGATGTTGTGGAGCAGCCGGCGTTCTGGACAAACATTCCTTAATTGATTGATAAAACCCAGTCAGTGTACTGGCCTGGCATTGCCTATTCGAATGGTTGAGGAGTAGCCTGCGTGCTGGCCCAACATTCATTATTGTATCCATGGGAAATCTAAGGCTTGTAAAGTAAAGAAGGATCCTATGGGATAAAGTGAAGACATCCAATGGAGATAAGTATTTGGTTATCTTGTAGCTTCTTGCTTATTTAATATGAATATACGTTTGGTTATGATTTCTTAAATTCTCGTTTGGAGATAAACCCTATGAAAATAAACTAAGCATGTGAATTGATTCAATGTTTGAGTGTAGGAATTGCTGGAAGCAAGGACTATGAAGGCATCATAGGGATGCATGTGGACATATGACCGTCCTAAAGAGATCTCAGTATGAGTATTAATGAAATATGGTGCTAGTTGACATGTGTGGGTCCTAGCAGCCAAAGGTTCTGTAAGCAACAATGGGGAAGGGTTCCCTAGTTGAATGGCATTAGACAGACCTTAGACACTAAGTATCATAGCCAAGAAAGGGAAAGTCAAGCATTCACATTGAAGTGAAAGAGGTTAAGAAGCATAGAACCACAAGTGATGGTGTGGCTCCAGATTGGAACAAGACTAGGAGGGGGAAACTCTTACTCTTCTCTTTCCTTTTGACTAATGCATCTTAGAAACAAAATATTGTTGAGTGCATGTCATAAATGAAGTTGACTGTGTTTATTTCTTGAAATGAATTGTGAATGTTGAATTAGTTATTTTCCTATGAAAGGATGAATATGAATGAGTTCATGTGTATGTTGGGAAAGCATGAAATGTGTGGAAATATCATGAGTAAAGCATGGACATTCCAAGTCAATTGGGAAAATAATTGACTAATTTTAATATTGTGTTATGCTTGTCCTAACAGGAATTGGCATGATGAGTCTCATAGGTGAGAAATTGAAAGCCATTGATTGCAGCTATTACTAGCCAAGTGTTGCTGGTGAGAAAAGTGACAGCCAGTCATGCACCGTGATCATGGCAGTAGACCAAAAGCTATTTGATTTGGCTGAAAATCTTCCTCAAATAGTTTCCAGGGCAGCAAGAAAGATGGCATCCATGAAAATTCTAGACTTGTAGATCAGCTGGAAGGTGAATAAAAGGAAGGGGTTGCTATGGAGCAATGCCCACCTACAGAGATGGAAGATCAAAGCCAGCAGGAGCAGCTTGTGGAAACCAAAGGACTTGATCCTGAAAGTTCAAATTCAAGAGATGAAACACAGGACAGATCGCCACCAGTTGTGAATTTTGAGGCATGTGTAAAGTGGGTATATATTATGAAGTATTGGAACACCGAGGATGGTGTTATTCCAAGGGGAGAGGAATGTCACGTCCCCATCTTAACCTGATTGCATTAAAATGTAAATGATGTAATATTGTTATAAAAATCATGGTGAGGAGCTCAAGGCCAAGGCATTGCCATCAATATATTGATGCATATGGTTTGTGTGCTAGCCAGGCACCTTGGAATTTCAAACATCATGTAAATATACATTTTAATAAAATACCCACAACTAGTTATGCAATGCAAAAAGAGATGGGGGCATGATTTAACAAGGAATTGGGAGGGAAAACATTCAAACCCTTGGAACCAATCAAGTCAAGCCAAGTGTCAATGAGAGAACCCATCAAACCCTCAACTAGGCATGTTGACTTTTGTACCCAATCATTGATTTCTCCCAAGAGTTGGTTGAGGTAGTTAATGCCTTGGGCAATGAGAGGTATGGCTATCCAAATTCGGGTATGGGAAAGCCACCCTGCATGGGAAATCGCCTTTTGCTTCTTGGGCAAGAAAAGAGCCATGAATTGCTCCCCAAGCCATTATCCATGAACCAACTTTGCTCTCCCACGAGTTTAGAGCCACCTGGGCATTTTTCTCCATGGTCTTTGTTGTGTTTCCTTCATTCTCCTAGCTAGGAAGGGCGTTTTTTTGTTGTATAACAATGGGGAAGAAGGGAAATGGAAATGGGGTTCCATTGAGACTGTGTTGGCTGTTAAATGCTTATGAACCTGCAGGAGAAAGAATTTTCCTCCCTGTGGTCGAATTTCCCTCTCCCAATCCTTTGTTTTGGCTTGAGCTTGAGTGCAAGCATCCAAGGTTCAAATGTAGCTTGATAAACTCAGCTGTGGACTGGCTTGGCTCAGATGAAATGTTTATTTGGATTTGCATGAGCTTGAATGTCCCCTTTTCCTTGTAGGAATCATGCCTAGCTCGGGGGTGGTCTCTGAGTGCTGAAAGAATACAGGCTGGGAAGAGACCTATGGTTGGGTGGAACGTTGCAGTGACATAGCTAGTTGTTTGGGACAATTGCACAATGAAGATAAGTGTTCTTTGTCTCTGTATTTTACTTCTACAATGTTTAATTTGATGATTGTATTGATAAGCTAGATGGGCATGAATGTGTGTGGATGATTTATTTATTTCCGCTATGCATATTCAATTAAGTTGCATCTGCACACAATGGTTTGTAATTGTATGAATCTAATGAATGGGTTGAGTTTTTATGAAAATCCCCATAGATTGGCATCATGTTCCATCCCTTGCTTTGGATGGATGGGTGGGTACATGATAGAGGGATCCTACTTTACTACAAAAGTTCTTAAGTGTAAGTCTCTTGGAATGTCATTTTGTTTCCATTACATACATTCATGTTCCGAGAAGTTTTAATCATGTATCTGATGCATATGCTAACTATGTCCTAGATTGGCATTTTCCACATTCATAATGAAGCACACAAATAAACATACATTCATACATTTTTACATACACATATAGTAGAACCAGAGAACCATAGTTTTTTATAAATATGGTAGTCTCATAATACAAAACTGGAGCCCGTAGCTCTCAAAAATATACATATCGATACAAAAAATGGGACTTGGAGATGTCTAAGCCCCACGAGGAGGCCTAGCTACCTCGGCAGGATGTGTCTAATAGTATTAATGTACTATGTTGGCTATCCGCTACAGTAGTCGCACCCAGGGACTCGGTACTCCCACAACATGGCGCTGCATGTCCTCTGGAAGCCGCGCTACCTCGATCATGGGTACCCAGTTGGTCATGCCGGACAAGTTGACCTGCACGGTCTCTAATGTGTGCTCTACTGTAGCGCCAACTACCTCTCCACCCCTGCCCCATCGACGATGTCTCGGGAAACCCTCTGGTCTTCGCGGACTAGTGTCTATGAGAAAATAGTAGAATGTTAATATGTGATGCTACCCCTAAAAATATTTTTGCATTTTCATATATAATCAAAAATCCCAAAAAAATTTAATACACCAAAACATAAAAAGAGGAACATATCGATGTCTCCATATGCAGCTCCTGGAGGAAGCGGCATGTCGCCATCACCACAGATGTCTATCCCTCCATAGGGGTAGTCGTCAATGGCTATGACCTATCGGTCCCAGTGAAAGAACTGGTTTGTGTATGGTGATGCATGTCGGCCACCACCCTGTCGTGTCAAGACCTCTACCCACCGGGTCACGACTGGGTCACGGAGACTGTGAGGAGGGACTTCAACCCTCAGACTGAGCCCTGGAACCCTCTCAAAAAAAGGCTGCATAATATACTGTCCTATCCAAAAAAAATTTCCTCCCCATGCTTGCACTCCATTAACTAGGTCTTCATAGACCCCAGTAACGTTGTGCACCAATCATATATCATGGGCTGCATGCACTGTGAGGTGTAGAACATCACCGGCCTTGAAGCCTGGTGTAGAGCTGCCGAACCTATAATCCTGACGAGATATGCTGAACTTGTAATCATGCTCAGACTGACTATGGCTCCAATGGGTACCTGACTCCCCACCTTCCGAATGTTGGGAAGATAGTACCGCTCTCTGTAGTCGGGAATGGTGATCCCACCACCCATAGTATGAGATCGAAGACTTGCCACTTCCCCTTGACGGGACAATCCAGTAATGAAATAAATGTCATCTACCTCCAAGGAGAGTATTTGACCATCCAGGTTGAAATTTTGTACGTCTACGTCCCAGTAGTCTATCAAGCGACGTAGCAATTGGTTTTGGGCCCTCAAACCCCCAATGCTCAAAAATTTGAAAATCCCACATGCTGGTAATGCTTTTTGTGCAGGAAAATCATTGCGGATGGCCTCATCCACAAGGTCATGCTCCCTTTCCCTCCATTCTAGAACCATTCTGGAGGAAGAAACACCAAGAGTTTAGTGTTTTACATTTAAAAAAAAAACTCACGGTCATACTTCCGGGCTATTTAGCAAACAGAGGCAGGTACCTGCGGTCAATGCATGCGTTGACCGCAGGTACCATGCCCTACCCGTGACCCGTATACTTGTAGCCTGCGGACAACACCGTGACCAATAGGGCTTGCCCAATAAAAAAATTTGACCACTAAAAAATGAAATAAAAAATACTAAACGAAAGAGGAGGATGAGATAGCTAACCTGCTCCAGATGGCTCGACAAACGGATGGCCATAGCTCCTAGAATCAATGACTGAAGTTTCACGTGAAAACTAACCCAAAACTCCAAATTGTGTAAAAAGTGAAAATGAATTGTAAATTGTAATTTTTTTATTACTATTTATAGTTTTGGAAACCCACTTGTCTATAGTTTGTGCCATTTTAAGCTATTTTGGACTAATGTAATGTCTTGGAGTAGTATTTCGAATAGATTTCTTCAACAAGAGTTGATTTTTTGACCGTTACGTGCCTACGACAGGTATATTTCACACCTGGTATATAGGTTAGATTTGATTTTCACATGCATTATGCATTTGACCTTTTGACCATTTTTCATTAACCCTAGGTGTGACCCCGCTTCTTAACTGACATAGAGCTTTCACACTGTTATAGAAGTGTTGTTATGTGGCGGTAGGGCCTTTTCGAACATGGGTGCCCTAGTTAGAACCCCTTTTGCCTTATGGTGCCCATGCCATCATTTTTCCTTAATATCGGGAGTCCTTCGTAGTTATGCCATGAATTTGCGATAAAGACTCATACTCTACTTTGTCTTATGCTGGCCATCTCCCATAAGGACTCGCCCCATTTGTACCAAGTTGTGATTGCATTGCATCATCTTGCTTGCTGCTTGAGCATTGTGCTAGCTCCCGCTTACTCAATTGTTAGCTTGGTGCATGAGCACTTTCCCTGTCGAGCCCTGTAGAGCTTTCATTTTCCCTTCACAATTTGATGACCTTTTGACCCTGAGGGAAACCCCCTCGAGTGTCCACATCCTGCACATGCTTCCTTGCAATGATCTTAGGTATGTTCCACTGCTTGGGACTAGTCTACTTGCTATTTGAAACTCGTTCCCTCAATTGTTATACTATAAGCAATTTTATTCTTTTTCAAGCTTTCCAAATATGAAAAAGACCAAAAAAATCAAATATTCCAAAAATCTGGACGGGAGAATATTTACTTCTTATTGTTGGAAGCTGTTGTGTCACCTTTGAACAGAGCATTCATTCCACTACATACATTATGAGTCGGGACTATAGTATGACCTTAGGATCTGTACTCATTTCTCAGTTGTTACTCCACCAGCTGGTTAAGCTTCCAGTCACTATGGAGCCTTTTGTTGATGCCTCCTGCATCGCATCGTGTCATTATCACCGAGTATTTGAGTCTATGCTTCCTGAGTCTGTCCATCTGCTCATGCTCTTATTCAAAGGAAGTCCTGAAACTAGAGTCGGCCACTCCTCAGATATCTTGACTATTGCATGTCGGCCATCCTTATTGAGTTAGTCCATTTCATCTGAGTTCTTCCAAATCTTTCAGTGTAGCTGGTACCTCGTGCTGGTTGATGAGGGATGCCTTAATGCCCTCCTTCTAGCGAGTTTTATTCCATCGATTTTGTTGGTTGTGGAGCCAACTCTTCCAGTATCATAGATGATATTGTCTCAGCTGTGCATTGTAATACGGATAGGGTTGATGTATCAAGTTTTATGCATTGTAAAGATCTCTGAGATCAGAAGAGAGACTGTGAGACAGTGAAGAGGACGTGCAGTGGTTGTGTTGTAGGTTGTATCCCTTCACTTTGCTGGACAGGATAATAATAAGGACTGGCAACTTTAGTGTGGACGTAGCCCAAGTTGGGTGAACCATGATATATATGTGTCTCTCTTGTAATGTGTATGTGTGATTATATTTGCATTTATGTTTATTATTATTTCTCTGTGATCCTGTTTTTCTAACAATTGGTATGAGATCCGAAGGTCTATTTGGCAGTTAAACCCGCAGGAAACTAGGGTTTTTGTTTTGAGTGGGAGCAATGGAAGAAGAAGGAAAGTTTAAGGTCGATAATTTTAACGGTCAAAACTTCCAGCTATGGAAGATGCAAATGGAGGACTATCTGTACCAGAAGGATCTATTCCTACCATTGGGAGGAAGAGAAAAGCAGCCAACAACCATGAAGGACGAAGAATGGTAGGTTCTTGACAGAAAGGCTCTGGGAACAATATGGCTGAGCCTGGCTTCGTCGGTGGCGTTCAATATCTCAAAAGAAATGACAACGGAGGGTTTGATGAGTGCATTGGGTAAGTTGTATGAAAAACCCTCGGCCTCCAACAAGGTATTTCTAATGAAGCGTTTATTTAATATGAAGATGTTTGAAGGTGGATCTGTTACTGATAATTTAAATGAGTTTAATACAGTTACAAATAAACTAAGTTTTGTAAGTGTGAACTTTGATGATGAGGTTAGGGCTCTTCTAATCTTGTGTTCATTGCTAGAAAGCTAGAATATCTTGGTTATGGATGTAAGTAACTCTGTCTCTGGTTCAAACACCTTGAAATTTGATGATGTTATTGGTGTTATTCTTAGCAAGGAAATGCGAATAAAAAGCACAGGTGAGACATCGGGTAATGCATTGACCATGGAGAGTAGGGGAAGACAAAAGGAGAGAGGAAAGAGCCAAGGTAATCGCAGCAAATCTAAAAAGGGTAGATCCAAGTCTAGACTGGGAAAAATAGAGTGTTGGAACTATGGAAAGAAAGGACATATGAAGAAAGACTGCAGATCTCTAAAGAAGAAAGGAGATGGACAGTAGGAAACTACCCAAGAAGCGAATGTAGCTGGTGATGTGTTACAAGATGCTTTGATTCTTGCATTAGATAATACTAGTGATTATTGGGTAGTAGATTCAGGGGCTTCATGTCATGCTACACCCCATAGGAAATATTTTCATGATTATGTTCCAGGCGATTTTGGACATGTTTTATTGGGTGATGATGAGCCATGTAAAATTTTTGGAATGGGAAAGGTATGGATAAAAGTTAAGAATGGAACTAATTGGTTGTTGAAATATGTTAGGCATATTCCTGCTATGAAAAGAAATCTGATCTCAACAAGGCAGTTGGGAGATCACGACTATCTATCTACATTTGGTGAAAAGTGGTGGAAGATCACTAAAGGATCAATGGTGATAGCAAAAGGAGACAGGTTAGGTACGTTGTATTTATGTCCTCATAATATTGACCATTCTATCTCTTTAGCTTCCACAGGAACAGATACAACATTGTGGCATCATAGGCTTTGCCACATGAGTGAGAAGGGGATGCAGATTCTCCACTCAAGGAAGTTGCTGCCAAATTTGAAGCAGGTAAGTTTGGAATTCTGCAAGAAATGTGTTTATGGAAAACAGAAGAGAATCAGATTTCCAAGGGTTGGGAAACAGAAGAAGAATCAAAAGTTAGAGCTTGTGCATACTAATGTATGGGGACCAGATCAGGCACAATCTCTTGGTGGCTCTCATTATTATGTTACATTTATTGATGATGCAACTAGGAAAACTTGGGTTTATTGCATTAGACAGAAATTTGATGTGTTTGCTACTTTTAACAAATGGAAAGCTTTGGTTGAGAATGAGATAGGAAAAAGGTTGAAGTGTCTCAGATCTGACAATGGAGGTGAGTATTGCAGCAAGGAGTTTGATAGTTACTATTCATACCATGGGATTCGTAGAGAGAAGACAATCCCAGGAACACCACAAGAAAATGTTGTGTTAGAAATGATGAATAGAACGATCATGGAGCATGCAAGGTGTATGAGACTGCATGCAAGGTTTCCCTTACAGTTTTGGGTGGATGCTGTAAATATTGTTATTTATTTAATAAACAGAGGACCTTCAAGTGATTTGGATGGTGGTATTCCAGAGGAGGCATGGACAGATAAAAAGGTAAACTACTCATTTCCGAGAACGTTTGGCTATGAAGCATTTGTCCATATTGATAAAGAAAATAAAACAAAGCTTGAAGCTAAATCCAAGAAATATACCTTTATTGGATATGGGGTTGATGATTTTAGTCATCGTTTATGGGATTATGAAAATCACAAAATCATTAGAAGTAGAGATGTCATATTCAATGAAAAGTTCATGTATAAAGATCAGTTGCAGGGAAAGAAATAGGAAAGGGAAAATAAAGAGTTTACAATACTTGATGAAACTCAAGAAAATGAAGTTCCCAAGGTTCCAGAAAATCAAGAACAACAGCAAGTACCTGAAACTCCTGCAACTGCAAGAAGATCTACCAGGTTAAGTAGACTCCCTGAACGATACTCTCCTTCAATGTATTATTTATTGATGACTGATGCTGGTGAACCATAATGTTATGAAGAAGCAATGCAGGTGGAAACTAGAAAGAAGTGGGAGCAAGGCATGAATGAGAAGATGGAATCATTGGTAGGAAACCAGACTTGGGATCTGGTTCACTTGCTTGCTGATAAAAGAGCATTGCAGAAAAAATGGATTTACAGGTTGAAGGAAGAAGAAGGAGGCAAGAAGCAATACAAAGCCATACTTGTTGTAAAGGGGTTTGCACAGAAGAAAGGTATAGATTTTGATGAAATATTTTATTTTGTTGTTAAGATGACTTCAATTAGGACTATCTTAAGTCTAGTGGCGGAAGAAGATTTGCATCTTGAACAGCTGGATGTGAAAACATCCTTTCTCCATGTGAATTTGGAGGAAGAAATATATATGCAGCAGCCACAAGGGTATGAGGTCAAAGGTAAGGAGAATTTGGTGTGCAGTTTGAAAAAGAGCTTGTATGGATTGAAGCAAGCTCCAAGGAAGTGGTATTTAAAATTTGACAGGCTTATGACATAACAAGGTTATAGTAGATGTCATTTTAACCACTGTGTTTATTTCAAGAAGCTAGACAATGAAAGATATATTATCTTGTTATTGTACGTGGATGACATGCTTGTTGCAGGGTCTAACATGCAGGATATAAATGTACTCAAAAGGAAGCTAGCTAATTCATTTGTGATGAAGGATTTGGGTGCTACAAAGCAAATCCTTGCTATGAGAATAACGAGAGACAGGAAAAATCGCAAATTGACATTGTCTTAGGGTGAGTACATACAAAAGGTGTTGGAGAGGTTCAAAATGTAGAATGCAAAACCAGTTAGTACACCTTTGGCCAACCATTTCAGTATAAGTAAGGAAATGTGTCCCAAGACACAGGAAGAGACAGAATACATGTCCAACATTCCCTATCAATGAATAGTTGGCAGCTTGATGTATGCCATGGTGTGCACAAGACTAGATATTGCACAAGTAGTGGGAGTTGTGAGCATATATATGAACAACCCAGGTAAAGAACATTGGAAGGCAGTACAATGGATTCTCAGGTATTTGAGAGGTACTACCACTCAGGCATTATGTTTTGGAGGTTCAGACACTATTCTACAAGGATATGTTGATGCAGATATGGCAGGTGATAAGGATAGCAGGAGGAGCACCACAGGGTATGTGTTTACTGTATGTGGAATAGCAGTAAGTTGGATTTCGAGATTGCAAAAGGTTGTTGCACTTTCAACAACAGAAGCAGAGTATGTTGCTGTTACAGAGGCTAGTAAATAGATGATTTGGTTGCAGAGGTTTATGGAGGAAGTGGGTAAGAAGCAGAAGGATAGCAGGTTGTATAGTGACAGCCAGAGTGCCATTCGTCTTGCAAAGAACTCAGCATTCAATTCCAGGACTAAACATATACAAATCAAGTACCATTTCATATGCTCTATTCTGTAAGATGAACTATTGAAGATGGAAAAGATACATACTAGCCAGAATCCTGTAGACATGTTCACAAACGTAGTGACTAGAGAGAAACTCAGTTCCTGCTCAGTTTCAGTTGGCCTTCTAGCATGAAGGTGAAGATGAGAAAGTTTCCAAGTCCAAGGTCTAGCAAGTACAGCAGTGGTGGAGTTGTTGTGATCAGTCTCCAAGTGGGAGATTGTTGGTTGTGGAGCCAGATATTCCAGTCTCATAGATGATATTGTCTCAGTCGTGCACCCCATAGGACTGTACACTCATGCCCCAACCTTGGGGCTATTTTCGCCAACAGTTTTCGGGCCCATGGTTTTGGGTAACCCATGGTATTTTCCCATTGTATCTCCCTTATAAAAGAAAGACATTGTAATACAGCTAGGGTTGATGTATCAGTTTTTATGCATTGTAAAGATCTTTGAGATCAGAAGAGAGACTGTGAGACAGTGAAGAGGAAGTGCAACGGTTGTGCTACAGGTTGTATTCCTTCACTTTGTTGGACTGAATAATAATAAGGACTGGCAACTTCAGTGTGGATGTAGCCCAAGTTGGGTGAACCATGATATATCTGTGTCTCTCTTGTAATGTGTATGTGTGATTATATTTGCATTTTTGTTTATTGTTATTGCGTTGCAATCCTGTTTTTCTAACAGATTTCAACTCATTTATTCCGGAATTTAAGACTTAGAGTTCGGTTGAGTACCTTGAGACTTGCAGTCATTAGTGGTAGGTTCTCTCACCATTGACAGTTTTGGGAATACATCAATGTCCCCTGATCGATGGATTCATCCGAGTGTTCAACTTCAACACATCTATTTTCACTTTGATGATTGTACTTTGTGCCTTGATGCCCATTTTCATTATTGGTGGGTTATCTTGCGTCTGTTAATGGTATGCATCATTGATTGGTAATCAGACGATGTCACATCAGGTTCAACCTCAACACCTTTATTCACTTGATGGGACTTGCACCATAGATGATTTGTGTAGAAGACCCCAGATGATAGTGGCATTCAGTATGCTACTTATGATCATGACTTTACATCTGAGATATCACCTCTCACACATCAACAGTTTGTACCTCTAGTTTGCACCAATTGTTTCCTTTCAGCAGGAGACCGTCTCTTACTGTAGATGGTTATGGCTATGATTACCTATGCCATGTATTAATTATGTACTTCCTATTCATGGCCATTGTATCAGATTGTTGTACTATACTGACATATATTCAGAGATATTATTGTATTATGACGAATGAGCTGTTCCTTCCAGTTGTGTCTCCATCAGTCCACTTATGAGATTTATAATGTATTTCAGACATTGTAGCACCATTCTCTGACCTCACATATTAGGGGGAATTTGTTACAACGTAATTTTCCACCTTGTGAGCATCAACATCCTTTGGCCTTCAGGATCCATTTCACTGACTCAGATTCACTTTATGTCATCCAGAAACACTTTTTCCTTATTTTTCTTCCTGTGCGCTTGATGTCCCATTATAGCCAGCGTACATGCGAGTTGTTCCACTATAGCCTGCAGGTACCAAGTAAAATGGTAAAAATCATTAGAAAAATACTTTTTACTCCCAAAACACGGTCTTAGGGTGACCTTTGGCCCTCCATATGCCCTGAAACTCCTCGATGTGTCCTTTCACTTACCTTTGGAAGGATATATATTGAGCTCTTATGGCATATGGAAGGGAGGAGAAAGACAGAGCAAGATAACTCTAGTGGATTTTTTCCATGACTTGAGTCTACACTCATTGATCCTAGTTGTTGTGAATTCCTTATATTCACCTTCCAAACTCCTCATGGCATATGGAAGGGAGGAGAAAGACAGAGCAAGATAACTCTAGTGGATTTTTTCCATGACTTGAGTCTACACTCATTGATCCTAGTTGTTGTGAATTCCTTATATTCACCTTCAAAACTCCTTTCATAGTTTGAGTTTTCCATTATATGGAGGATTGAAGTGGTGGAGGCACAAGTGGAGAGACCCAGTTCTTGGTTCAGATTGGTTTCCAGCAAGAGGTTGTATATTATACTTCTTGTTATTCATTAATGGAAATACTCATTTTCTCGTCCACTTGATGTTGTGAATATTGTTAAATTACATTGGGTTATATTTTCTTATGATATCATGGAACATTGTTATTGATTACGCTAATGTCTTTCACATATTATATGCACTTGTGTTGTATTGGTTGTTGAAACTAATCTGCAGGTTCAAGTGTAGAGATTGAAAGCTCAACGGGGATCTACATCGAACATCCGGTTGAAGATTGGTCTTTTCTTCATTATCTTAGCATTGTCATTTATATAGCTTTGCATTGGGAATTGAGTCATTTTCTGGTAGTCAACTGTCTGTTGTGGTCTTCCCCAAGCCATAGAATTTTTCTCCGTAACATGGTGCCACACATTCGTAGGCCACTGATGCAACATAAGGTAGCGACCTAAGCAGAAGCGCTAGAAATTGCAATGAAGCTGGAGGTTTCACCAATCGACGAAACAGGCATAGACATGGATCAGATACAAGCGCAGTTGGAAAACTTGACGATCCATATACAAGATATTAAGAAGGGAAAATAATTCCACGAAGACATATGGTATAGTAGATGCAAAACAGAAGGACATCACAAGGATCAGTGCCTAAAATTTCAAGAATATTTACAGTCAGGTGCACCAATTTCCCTCAGTCAGGGAGGGATTCCTTGGTGTCGCGTCTGTCAGATGAGAGGACATCGACCAGAAGAATGCGTGTACCTGCAGAAGATGGTGTCAAAGCCAATTAATTTTTATTGCAAATTTTGTAGATCAGTTGGCCATGATGAAAAAGATTGCAGGGCTTACAACCTACTCCAAGAAAGGATTGTTGTTAAGGATTATACCCTATAGCAGGGGATGGATGCTATCAATGTACATGGGGATGACAGATAGATTTATTAGGGTTTTGCACTAATTACTGTCAACAAATGAGATTTAGGGTTTGAGAAAGAGTACCTTGTTTATGACGGCTAGTCCTAGCTTTCACCTGATATCTACAGCAACACACCTACAAAACCAATTGACCTTCCTCAAAACAATTTGACTACAAACATATAATGAAATTGAAAAAACAATATAACATTAATTTTAATCAAGCATCCAATGAAATTGACATTTAATTGGGATGGGAAGGATATCTTGATCTTTATTGTCAAAGAAATGCAACAAAATACAACTAGTATACCTGATCTTGTTCCAAGCACTTTTGCAACCAAGTTATGGGATCCTGCTCCTGTCTTGACTAGAAATTCCTTCAACATAACAATAGCTTTCTTCTTAGATTCGCCCCTTCCTCATGGATTCCCCTTGTATTTATGGATAAGGCAGGAAGTTAGATTCGTGAGGTAGTTGAATTCGGAGGTTGGGGGAGTTATAATACCAAACTCAACTAATCCCAATTCACATTCTTAATATATTTTTCCATTTCATCTTAAGTTGTGCACAGGTATGGTACTATCCAGCCTGCACATGGTGCGCCACTAGTGATCTTAATGACTAGCGCATACAATTTTTAGGGTATGTGCGCGGGTTTTCAACAATGAGAATAACGCATGATGCGCTAGATGCCTGTTATAAGAGTAGCACATTTTCAATGAAATATGCAGAAAAAATATAGTTTTCAGCTAAAGATGTAGGATCTCAGTGTCAAATCATCTAAGGTTAATTCAACTCTTCCATCCATAATGTCCTTTTGTGTGATCGACAGGGCAATGTGATCATGGATAGAGAAGTGTTGATTTGACCTATAATATATGCCCCTAATGTGTGAGGTCGGAGGGAAACGATGGCCGAAATACATTACAATCAAATTCAAAGGGGAAGCAAGGAAACTGCAGGACAAAGTCACAAAAGTACCTGACAAAAAAATTAAGGTCAGCGGGCAATTACAATCTTGACATCAAATAGATGTTCAGTATGCAACAAGCTAGATCTATGTCTCATGAAGAGCAAAAAATGAGTGTGGCTCAATCTTGCGCAACTTGGGAAATAACATAAATGTAGTTATGCTATTATAGTCCCAATGTATGAACCCTAACCATGCGAATAAATGAGTTGAAGTCGAACATGGGGGTATCGTTTGATTACCGGGCATTGATGTATACCATTAAAAAACGCAAGGGAATACACCAATAATGTAAATGGAGCCCAAGGTACCGAGTACATCCTAACAAGTGTGAATAAGTGGACTTGAAGTCGAACACTTGAAGAATCCATCGAATAGGATACATTGATTTATTCCCACAGTCCAATGGAGAGGGAAACTGCCACTGATGACTGCAATCCCCAAGGTACTATCCGAAACTCTAAACTTTAATCCTAGAGCATTATGAGTTGAGGTCGATGGGAAGAAGTCCATTGGAAGGAAGGCCTTAATGCGTCCCCCATCATCTAACACGAGGAACACTCACAATATTGAGTTGATTTGGAGTAGGACTGATAAAAGATGAAACGAACTGACACATGTTGGAATATTCACACCATCATTTTTATATTTTGCATGCCACTGCATGCATCCAGTCATCATCATGGTGGTCTCCCCAGTGCTTAGAGATTGCTTCTAGCTCTCTAGACCTTGTCTACAACCCCCATTTGGCCTCCTACCTACCTGATGCACCCTTCTTGGTTGTTCTACATGGAAAGTGTGCCTTTCTCACCTACCACACTCAGTTAGTGCACCTTTACTCACCTACCTTCATTTATCACTCAGTTAGGGCGCCTTATCTCACCTACCAGGAGTTATCACTCAGTTGATGCATGGATTGAATAGTTCTTCCACTAATTGCTCATCCTAATTACCTGTAGATCCTAGTTATCTAGTTTTGGAGTGCTACTTGACCCTATGAAAGCCTCATGCACCCCCCTTGGAGTCTCCATTCCCTTATTTATGCCTATATGGTTCTGTTAGAATCAGTTTGACACACTTGACTGACTCTTACCATTTATGACTGATACTATTAATGGATGATGTCTCCATAGTTATCCAAGCTAGACTTTGAGCTCAGATTCGAATGCCCTACTTGGATAATTCGAATCCTATATTGCTACTTCACAGTTTATTGTAACACATTCTTTACATTCATTATTCATTGTATGATACTGTTATTGTTCGTTATTCTGTGTTTATGAGTGTTTATTGAGTGTCTCCTTCTCTTCTTCTTTGCAACATACTTGAGAGTTTGATTGTGAGTTTGTTACAGTTGCTAGATCCCTTGCATATTATGACAACACCATGGATGGACGACACTTGAAGTCAAGGTAACTATAGAATGGATGACACAGGATGTATCTTTGAACAGTGAGCACGACACAATAGTGACTTAGGAAGCTTTTAACATGATGGGAACATGATATAAACCTGCAATGTAGGAGACATTGGAAGATTCTCCATATGAATGGAAGAATAACCAATCGGAGGAGTATAAACTCTGAGATCAGGTTCATCCTATGGTCAAAACTAAAACCCAACTGAATGATAGACTCAACAGGTGCTCTGTTCAAGAATATGACTGACATCCTGCCTTTTAACTGAAAAGATGTATGATGTCCCTCACTTCCCTTTTCTCTTTTTAGTAAAGAATATCCTTCTTATTGTTTTAATGAGTCCAAGAAAGAAAACTCAATAGTCTCTCTTCATTTTTGAAACAAGCTCAAAGAAAGAGGGAGAAGATTGCTTGATATAGGCCCAATCATTTAAAAATTTTAATGAGCCCATGGGAGGAAGACTCAGTACCTTCTTCATTTTTTATAGAGTTTGAAGAAGAGATAGACGAATAATCTATCGCACTGATCCATGGATTTTAATATCGAGCCTGGATTAGTTTATGCTCGTCGGTGTTTTCTTTTTTGAGGAGTCTGAAAAACTTAAACAATAAATCCATACACATACTCGTGGATTTTAATATCGAGCCCGAGTTGGTATGTGCTCGCTGGTGTTTTCATATTTTGAGAGTCTGAAAATCCTAAAGAAGACTCCAAAGGGGTCTTTTTCGTAAAGTTAGTCTCCTCACCCGAAAAAGTGTAAAACAATGAGAGAAGAACTCTTCTAGCCACATATGACTAGAGTATACCTTTTTTGTAAATAATCCACAAAGGTCCGGAAAATGGGTAAACATATACCTAAGTGGATGTCCCTTCAATTCCTTTAGCGAGTTTGAAGTGAACAAGTAGACTCGGCGATTTTGTCAATTTTAAGGAGTCTAACAAGAACTTAGAGAGAACTCCATAAAAAAATTTCCGTAAAGGTTTAACCATCCCAAAAAAGTAAACTTGTGACCTCCATACTATTTTTAACGAGCTCAAAGGAGAGATGGAAGAATGCTCATAGCCTCCTTACTGTTTTTAACGAGATCGAAGAAAGGGTGAAAGAATGCTTGTCGGTGGATCAATGTCCAAATGAATGGCAGACTGCATTATAGACTCTAGGAAAACTTCAGCAAATGGAAGTATATCATCCCAAATAGAATGCATGTCTAAACATTCAAATGGAGTCATCACCTGATCAACTGTCGGGACCCAGTCCCTAGAAGGTAAGCATGAATGCAGAGGCTGCTTCTCAATAGCAATTGGACTCAAGGAACAATATGCCACATAATTTGATTGTGACATGGTAGTTCCTACTGATGAGGGACATACTTGGTCTATAGTTGGGTAATAAGAGGGATCAAAAAATGCAAATTGATTGATAGTGACAATGCTTTCATTGTGAGGAAAACTCATCACATGAAAGAGCGTAGACACCATAGCCTGCATAGCATATATGTAATCACTACCTAAGATCATATCAAAGTCCATAGGGTCCTTTAAAACCATAAAATTAACTAAGAATGTTTTTCCACCCAAAGTAACAGGTACTTGAGGGAGGAAATCCACCGGTTCACTAGGTCTTCTATCAAAGGTCAACGGCCAATTAACAACGGGAACAAGGTTAGGAAAACCTAAATCTCTCCAAGCATAAGGGGATAAGATACTAATAGAGGCTCCTTCATCTACGACACATCAGTGAACCACATGGTTTCCGATATCAACCTTTATTTGGAAAGGTGTAGCAGAAGGACAAAGGAGAGGCCCAGTTAGACTATTCCAATCAAACGAAATGATCCCAGAGCTTAGTAGGGGTTCACTCAGCATAGATGAAGTGCCCCCATTTTCAGAAAAATCCAAACTGGTAATGCAGAAGATTTCAGGGACAGGTGCATCAACCTCCGAAGGACTGATGGGATCGGTCGAAGATTGCATCGATTCAATCACTTCACTCTCTGAAGGAAGAGTGGGGTTGACCAAATATTGCATTGGTTCAACCAATTCATAAACCAAAGGTTGATCAGGATGTTCAGAATCTATAGACAATTCAGGAGCAGCGGATCCTTCAGACATGGACCCCACTCTCCGCACCTTTGGAATAGCAGGGCACAGGTGAGTAAGGTGATCTCCCTTACAAAGTTTACAAGGAATCTTTGGCTTGCATCCTATAAACTTAGACTCCTTTACAACAACAATACTCTCAGCATGGCTATCATTGGCTGATAGCGTGCCCCCAACATGACTTGCAGTGGTTGGTTGCTCAAAAGCATAAGACTTTTGAATTATGGACCACACTCTTTGCACTTCTGGAAGTACAAGGCACAAATATGTCAAGTGGTCTCCCTCACAAAACTTACAAGGGAACTTAATCTTCTGTTTCAGGCCAACAAGCAACCTCAAAAGCACTTATTATAATAGCTGTGTTATAATAAGTGGAGGGATCCAAAAAAGCGGTCAGAATACCAACAGTCAAACAATTCCTAGAAAAAAGTGGTGTTGACTAGACCAAAGGTGGGTATTGTATCATGCAAACACCTAACTAGAAGTATTGTGAGTCGACAAATGATATCCTCTGCAAGGTGATGAAATCCAAGTTAGACAATATAGAGTGTTGAATCAATGGCTGGATATCCCCCTACCGGGAGGGACACCGGGTAGACAATCCTAAAGAATGGCAACTAGGATACCTCATTCATGACACGTTCGGTTCAGTGAATATGCAGTTTGGTTCTATCGCCACTGTACCCCCATACGGGTGTACATCGAGAACTGTGAGAGGTTTCCTTCAGTTACTGAATGGATTGCGGTATTCCACTCAGACTTCCGGAACCAATCTGGCTACTTCAACCCTCCTAAGGGAGAGGCCTTCCCGATAAATTGGTTGATAACCGTGTCAAAATTATAAGGGATTTTTTGGGATTCTAAAAGACAACCACTATGTCTCAAATGTAAATAGTTGAGGGGTGTTATTGGAACACCTATCCCCTCAATCCTACCTAACTACAAGATTATTTTAAGTGCTCCCCAAGTGGGGTTAAAAAGTTTGTTGAGTTAAGGTAGATTTTAAGGCTCAGTTTAAATAATGTGGCAGAGTGGGTGCAAGTGTGATTATTTAACTGAAATTGATTTGCCTCGCTTGGGCGATTGATTACAAATGAAAAAATAAGACATTTCCAGTTTGCAAAAAATAAAGTTGTTTTCCAAATGTAAATGCTTTAATAAAAACGATTCAAAAAATGATGGAATTTTTGAGATACTTTTTAAAGGAAAGCAAAATACATAAAAAATTCAAGAAATAAATGGATTTCTTAAAAAATATTGCTTGGGAAAACTATTGAGCAAATTAACAGTGAAACCTATGATCTAAAAATAATGCTGAAAATCTTTCTTTCACTTTTTGAAAATTTTCAAAAAGACTTTTTAATGGAGCATATATAAATAGAAAATGATTCACTATGACTGTAATAATGCAGAAAAAATAATGCTGGAAAATAGGCTAAATGGGCAAAAAATACAGCAAAATTTTTTCTAAAAATTGAGCCTAATTCAGTAAAACAGCATCGCGGGTTATAGGGAAAAAGCCGCGATGTGCAGCACAGGTTTCGGCCACGAAGTCGCGATGTGCAGCGCGGAAAATGTCCGCGAAGCCACGATGTGCTGCGCAGAAAATGGTCGTGAAGCCGCGATGTGCAGCGCTGAAAATGGTCATGAAGCCATGATGTGCAGCGCAGAAAATGGCTGCCAAGCCACGCCGCGCCGTGCGGAAAAGTGCCGCAAGGTCGTGATGAGCCGTGCGGCTGTCGGGCGAAAAGTCGCGAGGCAAAAACGGAAAAAAAATTGCCAAAAAATAAACTCAAAAATTGAAGTTTCAAGCTGTTTAAAGGGTACAGAAAGGGCCAAAAACTAGTGCAGCAATGGATCTGCTGCCTAGGATGGAAGATCTGTAAATTAAAATGATTAAAAACTAACAAAAACTAAGATTTAAAGCAAAAAACCAAGATCTAAGAATTCGAAGCCAGTGGAGTCGCCAAAAACTGTTGCTTGGTTTTGCAACCAAGCTTGTGCAATGGGCACCTATCAACAATGTGATAGCAGTTTCAATACAGAAAGCAAAAAGCGATTATGAATTAAATCTAAATCTAAACTAACATGTGCATATAACAAATAAATTTAAAACGATTCATGGAAAGAACAAGAAATGAAAGAATGTTTTGTATTATAATACCTCAAATGGTGAGGATTTGTGGTGTTGAGTAGCTCCAAGGTTGAGATGCTCCAGGCTCCAATGGTCTCTTCTCCAAGATTGCTACAATGGTCAAGAACTAAAGAGACATTTTGACAGCATGAGGATAGGATGATGGATGGATGGAAAGTGAGCCCCTACCACTTTTTTATAGTTTTTGGTGGTGGGGAATACCATTATGGTTTTGAGAAAACCAATGGTATTGACCAACATGGTTTAGGTACCTTTTTCCCTCTTTTTTCTTTTTTTGAATAGTTTGAATATTTTTATTCCCTTTTAATATTTTTGGGAATTCTGGACCCTTTTTTAGGGTTTTTTATGTTTTTTGAGGAAAAATATATCTTTTTAGGGGAAAAAGGATGTATTATGGTCTTTTGGTGACCTTTTGATGGCTTTAGAGGCTCAAATGGTGGAAAAGTGGACAAATGGGTCACGTGAATAAGGAAATGAGCTAGTGAGCACTTTTTGGGTGTTAACACCATGTTTAATTCTACTGCATTCTTAGTGCTTTTATTTCAAATTAAATTGGCAGCATGACTTTCTTTCCATATACTAACTCATAAGGTTTGAATCATGTTGTTGTCTTCCATGTGGTGTTATAGGCCCAAACTGCTTCACTTAATCTGTCAGCCCAATCTCTTTTGTGGAGTTGGACTGTTTTTGTTAGAATCCTCTCTAATTCTCTGTTGGTGAATTCTGCTTGAGCATTTCCTTGAGGGTGATATGAAGAGGACTATCTATGTTTAACCTTATTCTTTTTCAGTAGGTCTTCTATTAAGTTGGATGTAAATTGTGGTCCTTGATCATAAACTAGTTCCCTTGGAACACCAAACCTGTGGAAGATTTTCTCAGTGAAAATTTTTGCTACATTCTTCTCATTTGCTGCAGCAAGTGCTGCTACCTCAGTCCATTTTGTAAGGTAATCTGTACATACTAGAATGTAGTTCTTTTGATTTGATGGTGGGTTGATTGGACCAACGAAGTCAAATCCCCATTTCTCGAATGGTTCTAAGGAGATCTGTGGATGAAGAGGCATTTCTTCTTTTTATGTAGGTTTCCCCATTCTTTGACAGTCATCACAGTGGGACACATACTCATAAGCATCTTTGTGGAGTGTTGGACAATAATACCTTATTTGCAAGATTTTGTAGGCTGTCCGTTTTGTAGCATAGTGTCCACCATAGGGTTCATTGTGAGTGGCATGCATTATGTCATGTACTTCATCTTCCCTAATGCACCTTCTAAGTATCCGATCTGGTCCCTATTTAAAAAGCATGCCCTCTATCCATGTATATGTGTCACTTTGCCTTATTACTTTTGTCCTTTCTTTATAACTGTAATGTTCTGGAAACTTTCTGAATACTAAATAGTTTGCTATGTTAGCAAACCATGGGCTTCTTATTGATATGGAAAAAAGGTGCTCATCAGGGAAGTTATCTTGAACCAATTCATTATCTTTTCCATGTGTGACTCTTGACAAAAAGTCGGCTACCACATTATGCTTGCCTGGTTTATCTATTATAGTAATGTCAAATTCTTGTAGAAGTAGCATCCATCTAATAATTCTTGCACTAGTATTAGGCTTGTTCATAAGATATCTGATTGCTGAGTGGTCAGTGTGGATAAAACTTTGGTATCCCGTGATGTAATGCCTGAATTTATTGATTGCATGTATGACTGCTAAAAATTCCTTCTTTGTGACAATGTACTTGAGCTCTTCCCAAGCCAAATTTTTGCTTATATAGTATATGGCAAAGGGTTTCTTGTCTCGTTCTTGTCCAAGCACAGATCCAATGGCTTTATCTGATGCATCTGTGTGGATGTGAAATGGAATTTTCCAGTTTGGTCCTTAGAGTATTGGTGCTGTGATTGTTTTCTCTTTAAGATTTTCAAATGCTGTCATGCAATTCCTTGACCACATGAACTCACTGTCTTTTGTGAGAAGTGCAAACATTGGAGCAACAATTCTACTATAATTTTCAATAAACCTTCTATAGTACCCTATTTGTCCAAGGAAACTTCTTACATCCCTTTGTTTGATAGGTGGTGGCAGCATTTTGATTACTGAGACATTTGCTTGATCAACCTCTATCCCCCTCTGGGATATATGATGTCCTAGATTGATGCCTTCTTCCATTAACATTCTGCATTTGTCATTGCTTAGGCACAAACGCATTTCAATACATTTCTTCAATACTAATTCAAGATTGTTCAATGCTTGTTCAAAGTTTTGCCCATAGGGTGTGAAATCATCCATGAAGACTTCCATTTTGTCATTTATAAAAGCAGAGAAAATACTCAATATGGCTCTTTGAAATGTTGCTGGGGCATTACATAAACCAAAGGGTAGGACCCTATAGGAATAAGTTCTCCATGGGCATATAAAGATCGTCTTATCTTGATCATATGGGTGTATTAAAATTTGGTTGTACCCACTGAAACCGTCTAAGAATGAAAAATACTTGTTTCCAGATAATGTATCTAGCACCTGATCTATAAATGGAAGAGGAAAGTGATCTTTCTTGGTTGCTTTATTCAGCTCTCTGTAGTCCACAAAAATTCTCCATTTACCTCCTTTTTTAGGTACTATAACTAGTGGTGAGACCCACTCACTGTTAGATATTGGATAGATGAACCCTGCATCTAATAACTTTTGTAGTTCCACTTTGACTATGTCTTTCAATGCAGGGTTTAGCCTTCTTTGTGGTTGCCTAATAAGAGTAGAAACTTCTTTGATGTAAATGTAGTGTTTGCAAATATCAGGATGTATTCCTTTCATGTCTTTATATGTCCATGCAAATGCTTTACTTTGTTCTTCTAGTATATTCATCAATTTCTTTTCTTGCTCTGGTTTCAAATTGGAATTTATGTTGACTATTTTGCCAGGCAGAATTTCCATGATTTTTACTTTTTCAATTTGCTCTTCGAGCACTTCTATCCAAAATTCATCCATGTTATGTTTTGAACTGTCACCTGTTTCTGTGGAAATTTTTTTTTGAATAACATGATCGTTAGAAGATACATTCTATATAAATCTATCTATATGGCCATCTTCGTCTATTGCTTTTAGTGATATTGCAGCATCAATTGTTAGGATAGGTTGCAGGTTGTGATTTGGTGTTTTTTGGTAATCATCAGTCCAATTTTGATATTCTAACTCTGAAGATTTCATTGCTGGTGGGTAGATTGTGATTTTCTTCCTGGCATGTCCACTGGTGATTGTCATATTTCCTAATCGGCAACCTATTTAAGCATCCGCAGTTGCTAACCAAGGTCTACCTAGTATAATTGGATAACCACTAAGTTTGCTTTTGATTTCAATTATTATAAAATCAGCTGGGTATTCCCATGATTCTATATTGATCATAATGTCTTCTAGCATTCCTTCGGGTTTCACAGTGGATGTGTCTTCTAGTTGGAGTATTGTTGTGGTTGGTCTGACCATTGATTGGAGTCCCAGGTATAGCATGGTTTCCTAAGTCATGACATTGATCGCAGCTCCCAAATATATTAAGATTTTATTTATTTGCTTGTTATTGATGGTGATGTTTACTACAAGACTACCTGGATCAAGATATTTAGGGTTTATTATGACACCCAGCATTAAATCAACCAATTGTCCGACTACATTTATGGTTGGTGGGTCACGTTTCCTCCTTCCTGGTTTCTTTAGGAAATTCTCTCTAATAAATTTGTTGCAGATGGGCACATCCCTTATGGCTTGTAAAATCGGGATTTGGATGTTTAAGTGCTTGAATTCGTTTAAAATTGTATTCTCTTCCTCTTCTTTCGTACTTCAAACTAGTTTTTTTTGGAAATGGAGGGTTTCTATTGCGTGGGAGTGGTCGGGTTTCATCCTCAGGAGGTTCTGGTTCATCTGGATGCTGAACATAGGGTTCTGATGTTTGTTCTTGAGCTTCAGGTTGTTGGATATTGTGTGGGGATGTATTCTGCAACGTTTTTTCCAAATCGTAGGTTTATTTCGTTTATTTCTATGGTGTCTATGACATAGGTAGGTAATTGTGTGATATCAACGTTATAAGCTTGTTGCTGTTGTGGAGGTCTGTTATTATTAGGATTTGGGATTGGTTGGGATGGAATGGGTGGAAGTCTGGGAGGTGGATGAGACTTTGGGGGTGGCATAATAAGTGGTTGTTGTAACGAGGCCCTCCAATTTGATGGATGGGGGTATTGATTTGCATAATTTGTGGTGGATGGAGGAAAATGTGGGGGGTATTGTGGGTAAGATGGTGGGTAATACGGTTGTTGATAGGATGGTTGATATGTTTGTTGATTCTGTTTCCATTTGTTTGGATTTGGCTATGATTTCCATGGAGTTGGTGCAGAGTTCCAATTTGGCTGTCCTTGATTATAGTAGGCTTGATTGCTCTGTTGATATGGTCTAACAAAATTATTCCTCCTCTGATTTATAAAACAGAGCTGTTCTATTGCCACTTCAAATGTTGGGTCTTGAATAGCCGCCTTACATGAGGGTAAGAGGGGACATTTATCAGTGGAATGGTCGTTAGTGCAGAGACCACATACTTCTATGGTGTTCAAGGTGCACTGCCCCTTCTCATGATTTTTCTACAACGAGGACAGAATACTGCCAAGGCTTGGTTAATTTCATCCTGCTTCTTTTTTATTTGTAGTGCATTGAGTTGCATGGCCAGAGATTGTAAGATTTCGGTCTTCATGTCATCTAACAAGTTTCCTAAGTTAGATTTTGTAATATTGGGTCCTGAAGATGATGACGATCCAATGGGTAAATGTGTATCTGTTGTCCCATTCTTGCTTTTCCTAGACCTAGAATAGTTTTTGAAGATTTTCAGGATCTGGTCAAAAGATTTCTAGAATATATCTCCATCTCCTAGAATATTTAAGACTTCAAAATTCTCCTCTTTTACACCTCTAAGAAGGACAAGTTTTAGTGATTCAGGATCCAAGGTGCAATGACTGGCTCGTTTGTAGCTGAGTTGAAATCTTTGGGCATAATCTTCTAATGACTCTCTTTCTCCTTGTTGCAGCCTAAAGATTTCATCCCTTGTATCTTTGGCCTTGTAGTAGTCCCTATATTTTTCTAAGAATGCCTGTTTCATTTGATCCCAGCTGAAAATATTATTTCCTTCTAAACTCATGAACCACCTAAGTGATAAATATTTCAGTGTGGAGGGAAAAAGTCTCAGCTTTTGTGCATCGGTAGTGTAATCAAATGATCTGCAAACTACCTCAAATTCAAACAGGAATGTGTCGGGATCTTTTGATGTCAAACCATGGAAGTTTGGTAGATTTTTAGGATTGAAGTTCTTCATTCTGGCATCTCTAAGAGGTATGCTAATGGGAAAGGTGAAAAGCTCCCTAGGTTCCTCCTCTTCGTTTGCCATCGTGGTGTTTGAGCTGGAACTGGTAGTGAAGTTGTCTCTGTTTGGATCGTATGTGGAGTCAGTTTCATTTTCAAAGTGTAGAAATTCAAACTGAGAATGGTTAGAATTGTTATTACCGTTGTTGCTCATGGGATGCTTGGGCAGAAAGCGACCAAACCTATCCCTTTGCCGACGAGGCATTCATTGGTAAAAAAAGTATTTATGTTTTTGTTTTATTTTTGTTTTATTTTTGTGTTGTTTTTAGGTGATGTCTCCTAAAAGATTAGCACCTCCCCAGCAATGGCGCCAAAAAGTGGTGAGGTCTAAGTATGGGTGCCTAATGAGGGCAGCTAGACTAGAAGCTTTTTACTTTAATTATCAAACCAGGGGACGTACAAACTTTAGAGGCATTGGCATTATATGTGCTCTTCTAGGATAGTGTCTATCAAAGTTAGGGATTTGTATCAACTGTAAACAGGATTTTTGATCTATGGAAAATAAATTCCTATGCTAAGAAATCAAATACTGAAAGCAGGAAATCTATGGATAAGAATTTGAATGCAGGAAATAGTCAATCTAATTTTAAGAATTAATTTGCTGAAAATAATAAAAATTATTCTTTGAAATTGAATGCTCCAGAATTATAACAGACCTATTCTAAAGAAATGAAAGCTTGACCTTTAATCTTACTGTAAATTGAATGCATAAAACTCACAGTCTGATCTAACATAATATAAGGCTAAAGCTAAATTTGGAATGCCATTATCTAATGCTGCAATCGTTAATCAAATCATGTAACCAATAAATATTGAAAGGGATCAATCTCTATAAGCAGTTCTAATAATGAAACGAATACATAAACTGAAGATCTAGATTGGTGCTTCAAAAATAAATGCAAGTATATAGAGAAATGGGTGTTTAATTATGCCTCAACGGAATGCTGCTACAGGACTACAGACACAGTATTGTCATACTACGGAATGAGTTGTAATGAACTACGGAATCAGAAGTGATCAACCACTACATAATTTAAATCGTGTTATTTAGACGCTATTTAGAATACTCTCATCTACAATATAAATTTAATCAATGCACAACACATAATGAGAAATCCTATACTGCAATATCTCTTGACCTACGTGTTGGAGGGGACCTCTCCAACCCATACTCGGGAGTGAAAAGAACTTATAAACGTTGAATCGTAAATAACATCAAGTCTTTTTTTAAAATGGAAACTTCATCCGTTAAAAACCCGGTCTATAACACAATTGTCTTGATAGTATGAAACGTAAACAATAATTCTTCAAAATAGCAGCAGGGGCCTCTCGCTACTTGAGATGTCCATATTTATAAAATCCTAATGCTTAACCTAACAAAAATGTCTAACTGTCGATTCACTTTTGAATAGGATTTTGTTCTCTATAATTCAGGAAAAAGGCACTGAGTTTGGTGATGTCCTTCCAGTTCTCCACTTGATCCACGTGTTTATCCTTGAGTACACATACACCTGCTCATCCAAATTCATTTTAAATGCAATTAGCTCATAGCAACGCTTTTCAAAACATAACAGAAATAATATTTTAAACACTTCATTAAATTATTAAGGTAAATCATTTTCCCACTAACGAGTGTATCTTTTCAACCTCTCTTGTGTTTTCTGGTGGGAAAAGAAACTATCAGATACTTGAAATGGGGGCTCATCACCCAGCATGACCTTTAGAGGCTAGGTGGGTGGGTTTAGTATGACTTACAGTCACTGAGCGAGTTCTCCCAACATGACCACCAAAGGTTGGGTAGGTGCCCCCAGCATGACCTTCAGAGGCTGGGTGGCAAGGTTCAGTATGATTTCCAGTGACTGAAAATTTTCTCCCAACATGACCTCCATAGGTTGGGTGGGTGTCCCCAGCATGACCTCCAGAGGCTGGGTGGATGCCCCCTTGCTTTGGCATATTCTTCCTATTCTTCCTCCGTCTATTCCTTTTAGACTGCTGGTTACTAGTATTACTACTTTCACCACATGAAGTAGAAGGAGGATGAGAAGATGTTATTGGGGAAGTATGCATAGGGTTCTGATGCTCTTCATATGAAGTGCTTACTTGAGAAGCATCAGGAGAGTGCAAGGCATTCAGAGTGGAAAACAACCAAACCGGTAGCCCTATAGTGAATCCCGGAAGATTCAAGGTAGCCATTAAGGGAGTACCAATGTTCCCAATGAATGGAAAAGCACAAGGAGCCCTGTGAACAGGGGTCCCTTGATCGGTGCTCACTGGGATGCTATCCATAGTTTTTGACTCAACGGGCCAGAAATATCTAAGGCCAACTAGAAACAAATGGCACAAAGAGCACACCACTAAAAAAGGTCCTAGGTAATCAAACTAGGCAAACAATGGAAAATACTCTCGGAAGTAATTATGGGATGATCAGGGCCCAAAACAAACTAACAGAGTATCGATGGTCAGTTACGTGGTGTCCTCCGGAGGTCCACTGGGTGCAAGCACTTGAATCACCAAACCGTTTTCCTGGGAATACTGCTAGAGGGTTACCTTCCACGTCTGTCCGAGGTGAAGTGGGAATAACCACCCACTCTACCTGTCTAGAATCCTAGAGTTCTGATACTAAGGCTACCATCAATACGAAATAACCTGGAGGGACAGTCGTCAGCCTAGTCAAAACGCTTGGGTAGGGTAGCAAAGCTTGAAGTCTGAAAGGACCCCCGTACGTGAGTCAACTCTAGTTTATGGTTGAGAGGAAAGTGAGGGGATATCCTCAACAGTTCCAATCACCCACAGCCTCGTGCTTAGCTCTGGTTTAAGTAGAGTTTCCCAGGACTATTTTATATAGATGGATTTACCTAAATGAAAGTCATACTATGATTGTTGAGTAATGAAGCCAATTACGAGCAATTTAAGGTGATTTAAGCTCTAAACTCTAGCCTAAGCTAGTTGATGTTGTGTATTCCTAAAAAGAAAAATGTTGCTAATAAATTTGATTAATAATTCCTTTTTAAGGGACACTTGTTACTCAAGGGTTATAGTGAGGTGTGTGGAATGGTTTGTATGAAAGTAAAGTGCATGTAAATTAAAGCTTTCAAATTCACAAAACTTTTTCTCTTTTCCATTTGTATTCTTTCAGAAATCGAAAACTAGGTAATCCTAAAACAAAATCTTTCTATATTTTCTGTTTTTTTTTATATTTCAAAGCAAACTATGCTACCTCGAAATAATGCAAGACCTTAATACTAAGCTATTTGAACAATTTTTTGTCCTTTTCTAATAAAAGTAAAAGAAAGAGAACTTTGTACAAAAGCAAGCAAGATCCAAATATAAAGCGTGTGTAAAACAAACATCTAAATGGCTCAAAGCAAACGAGTCAAGAGACTCGATGAAGACTTGACTTACCAAGTTTTTGCAAAAAGAAAAACTTGAGGCTTGGAAACAAAGTGAAAAAAAAGCAGGGAAAAGAGACACTTGTGACGGAAAGGCAGACCTAAACAGGTTGCTCCTAAACATCAAAACCCTAAGAAAACAACTAAGCCAAGAAAAGAGTAAGCAAGTGAACCAAGAATGACTTTTACAACACACGGACTCAAAAGAAAGACAACTAACAGGCTTCAACTTACTTGAACTGAACTGATAAGATAATAAAGAAGTATCTGAATGAAGGAACCTCTCGAAAGAAACCCTAAGGACTCAATCTTGACAGTCAAACCCTAATCGGAAGGATGAGACAAAGAGAAAGTGTGCTATATGTTGCAACAAACAACAAACACTCAAAATGTAGGTCTATATGACTGCAACAACATCTAGGGTGAAGATATGCAGCTATGTCAAAAGAGAATAGTGCACGAACTTCAAAAATGGCTAATACACGGAAAAGACACTTAATCAAAGACTCAAGCAAGAAAAAACAAGCTAAAAGAGAGTGGAGAGGCCAACTAGACTCAACAGAGACATAGGAGGTCTTAGGGGTCAGTGTAGACAGCAAAACAACAAGATGGAACAGCAACCAAAGCTTGGAAAACAAACCCTAACAACAAAACATGACACTAGAGGAACATACACCACTGTGCAGTGTTACAACCAGCGTACATCAGGACAGGTACACTACTGTGCAGTGCAAGGAGGAGCGTTCATCAGGTAACAAACGAAGTTGCAAGTAGGGGAGACCAGCGTACATGCCTCAAAAGAGCACAAACAGGCTTTGCAAACCAACAACTGATGTGAATCAAGCAGATAGGAAAGGTAACACAAAACTATAAGGCCTCTCAAACAATCAAAGAAGATTGAAACATGGGCTGGAAGGAAAACAAAACTAAGTCTCCTAGAGCAGTGAAACACACGATTAGTCCCCAGTGGAGTCGCCAGTCTGTTGTTCGGGATTTCTACCCTATAGTGAGGAGATGGACACTACCAACTGGGCGAGGTTGATAGGTAAACACATTTATTATATTGCATTTAGTTACTGCAAAAGAAAGAGATCGGGATTGAGAGAAATACCTCTTTTCGACGACTGGTCCTAGCTTTCACTTGGTCTCCCGCTTGATCTCTTATTTGCTCTTCTGCATGACGAACCTGCAACACAAAAGATACCTTCCTCAGCATATCTTGACCATATAACATATGATGAAACTATAAAGCAATGCAATATCAACTATAATCAACAATTAAGCCAAATAGACATGCAATCCAATAGATATCTAATTTGGGACAGGAAGGGTGTTTCAACCTTTTTATTGTCAAAGAAACATGAAATCAGTACAATATACCTGAAGTGTAGAGATGTTTCTGCAACTGGATCCTGGGCTCCTGCTCTTCACTCTAACTTGGGACTTCCTCTAGCATAACAGTCCTCCAAATCTTTCTTCTAGGTCATTATGACTATTATGAGTTAACCCTCTCATGGATGCTCCTTGTATTTATGGGACAAGGTAGGCAGTTTAGATCGAGAGGTGGTTGAATTAGGAGGTTGGGGAAGTTGCAGAACCAACTTCAAATAATCCCAATTCGTCAAATTAATATATTTTTGATTTCATCTTAATATGTACGCGGGTTTCATACCACAGCAATAGCGTACAAGAAGCAACTTTTGGGCTTTACAAGAAGCGTTTACAACTTTTTGGGAGATGTACATTGGTTGTCCTTGAGGAGAGTAGGGTATTTCTCAAGGTGTATGTTGGTATACAGTGCAGAGAGGGGTGTACATGTAGCAAAATCAGGGAAAAATGCATTTTTTGCAAGTGAGGAGTGTAACTCTGGCAATAAGTTATCCAAGGCACTCTAGCTCTTCAATCCTTTGTGTCCTTTTGTGTGATCTACAAGGCAAGGTGATCACAAGATGGAGAATTGCAGATTTAACCTATAACACCAGGTGTATGGGTGCGGCTACTGCGGCGTATAGCCAACGCTGTGCACTATTATGGTCAGACTCATCCCTCCGAGGAGGTGAGACCTCTCCGCAGGGCTTAGATGCCAGGCTCTCATTATTTTTGTATTGGCTACGTATGTTTTTGAGAGCTACGAGCTCCATTTTTGTACTTATGACACCACTTTTATATATATATATATAAACTTTGATTATTCAGTTCTACTACTTGTGTATGTACAAATGTATAGTTGAATGTTATTTGTATTGCTTCTCTTATTGATGTGACAAATTCCAATCTAGGACATAATTAGCATATGCATCATATACATGATTAAAACATCTTGGAACATGAATGTATGTAATAAAAGAAAATTGACACTCCAAGAGTCTTACCCTTAAGAACCTTTGTAGTAATGTAGGATCCCTTACACGGTACTGGTCGTTCAACTGAGACACAACCATTTGTGAATCCATGAATACTTCTAAAGACTAGATATCGTGTGAAATGGCATCACGAAGTAGATTAATGACGACACTGTACTCAACCACATTGTTGGATGTAGGACTGAGACAAGCACCTCTTGAAGACACAATCTGATGGCCGGGTGAGTAAATAACCCACGTAACAAAAGCAAGTCTCTGCGTATGATGGCTAGCCCCATCTGTGAATCCGAAGAACATTGGAGATTCCGCTGACATATGTCAATCAAATGAAAGCGAATTAGCAGACCTGAACAACCAAAAGAAATCTAAACTATGTATAGAAACAACTATACAATAGTATACAAAAGTATCAGCTCGCGCTAGAAGCTCATGCATAATACCGCTTGAGGTAGAGCCCATTTCTAGGCTCCTTCAAGGCATTCCCCTTATAGTCTTCTAACTTGTAGGCTCCTTTATCAAGGACACGTCTCACAATGTAAGGCTCGTGCCACATGGGGTTAAACTTGCTTTCCCCTAGGTGTTCCTTAGCTCGGTCATAAAGGAGGACCAAGTCACCTTCAGCATACTGCTGGAGACGGACAGACCTATCATACTTAACCTTAACACGTCATTTGTTGGCATCTATAGCCACAATGACATCTCAACGCTGCTCGTCAAGCTGCTCAAGGTGAATCAAACGTTGCTCAACATCTGAGGTGTCATTAAGGATCTCTATAGCAAGTTTCAATGAACGTATCTCGAATTCAATCGACAAAACAGACTCCACACCATGGACTAACTTAAATGTTGAGAACCCAGTAGAAGTATTTACTACGGTTCGATATGCCCACAAAGCTGGATATAACATAATGTGTCAATTTCTCTTGCTTTGTCTGATGGTTCGTTGGAGAATGGTCTTTAAGGACTTATTAACTGCCTCGACCTAACCATTCTCCTGGGGGTAGTAAGAAGATGAGTGGTCTTTCTTAAACCCAAGATTGAGTGACAAATCCACCATCATATTGTTTTGGAAGTGACTACGATGATCAGTGACAATCTCTTTCGAGATATTGAATCGATTTGTAATCTGATTGAAAACAAAGTGGGCTTCTATAGCACCATCGGCTTTAACGGTTGGCATGGCGTCATCCCATTTGGTAAAATAATCAATGGCCACGATGATATGGTGATGCCCCCCAGCCGAGGCTGGGTTGCAATCCATGAAATCTACCCCCCACTTGGTGAAGGGATCAACAGTGACGACCGGATGTAAAGGAGTAGGGCACGAGCGCATGTTTCGAGCAAACACCTAGAAAAGGTGACATCTCTTCACAACATTTATACAATCTTTGAATATTGTGGGCCAAAAATAACTCGCTTGTAGGATACGTTGGGTTGTAGCAAGCCTAGATAAGTGACCGCCACATGCTCCGCTATGGAAATCATTAAGAACTAGCTCCGCTTCTTCATGAGTCAAGCAACAACGAAGAATAGAGTCTTTTCCTCGGCGACACAAGGTTTCACTGACGATGACATAATCTTTAGATTGATGTCTCACATGCCATCGCTCATCTCACGAATAGTACAAAGGGAACTGCAGATTTTGTAGATAGATAATGATATCCCCATACCAAGGGTCCATTGACGAAATAAGGAACAAATGCTCATCCACAAAAGAGTCTTCATGGACTACTTCCTCATCAAGTCTTGGAAATTCCGACATCAACTCCGCGAAATCAAGGATTTCACTGACTTCGTCAAAGCAAAATCGAGATCAAACTCTTGGAGGATGACAATCCATTTATTATACTTCCCCCCAATTATGCATCGTGAGAGCACAAATTGAAACAGATTGACATGTGATATAACGGTGGTCTTCCTAAGAAAAATATAATGCCATAACCGTTGGACTGCATGAATAGTCACAAGGGCCAATTTATCCACGTGAGAGTATCTCAGTTCATCATCAATGAGATTTCTACTCAGATAATAGATAACATGTTCCTAAAGGACATCATCCATCTGAACTAAGACCATACCAATCATCTCTTGAGACATGGCCACATAAAGAAAAAAATATCTAAAAAAGTCGAGTGGACTAAGAAGAGGGGCCGATACCCAAAGCTTTCTTCAAAGCATTGAAAGACTGCTGGACTCGCTCATCCTAGATAAATGGAGTGTCCTTCTTCAAAAGTCGCATGAAACCTTTGGTAAGATTGGCATAATTCATGATAAAGCATTGTAAGAAAGTGGCTCTCCCTTGGAGGCTCTGAAACTGAATCAAGTTACGCGGGGGAGGAAATCAAAGTATTGCCTCAACCTTAAGAGGATCGACTCTAACACCCTCTTTAGAAACTACAAACCCTAGAAGGTGACCAGTTTTCACGACAAAGATGCACTTGTTTGGGTTCAAACGAATCTTGATTCGCATCTTTCGAAAATGAGGCGGAGGTGCTTGGTGTGGTCCACTCTCTTATGAGAATGGCCGACAAGATCATCCAAGTAAGCCTCCACTAAATGCTTAAGGTCAAGAAACACATAGGTCATGGCATGCAGAAAAGTGGCTTCGACATTTTTAAGGCCAAAGGGCATCTTCCGGTATGAAAACGTACCCCAAGGACATATAAAAGTTGTCTTATGTTGATCGTCGGGTTTAATCTGGATCTGATTATAACCTAAAAAACCATCCATGAAAGAAAATACTTTGCTTCTTGCACAAGCATCCAAGATCTGATCTATGAATGGAGTGGGAAAGTTATCCTTAAGACATGCTCGGTTAAGATCTCTTAAATTAGTAAATACACGTATGGTTCCCTGCTTCTTATCCACAGCAATGGGATTGGACACCCATTCGGTAAGGAGAATCGGGTAGATGAAACCAGCTTTGAGCAATTTCTCCACCTCTTCCTTGATCGCGGTTGCCTTCCAGGATTCACAGCTTGAATGCGTTGCCGAACCAGCATAACATTAGGATAAGTCTTAATTTCGTGTTTGACAATGCTAGGGTCTATTCCTGGCATCTCCTCATAAGACCAAGAGAAAACATCCTGAAATTCTTTGAAAAGATTGGTGTAAATGCGGATTTCCTCAAGGGAACAATTGGCACTGATGTAGACATTCTCAATCTTCCCGAGAGTGCGAGAGATGTTGATCGGGATGGTTGGGGAAAATTTAGCCATATTCCCCTCTGCGTAAATCCCATGCAGATCCAAAGGAGCCACAGGGTGACCAACCTTCTTGGCTAGAGTTGATCGAAACTCTTCCTGCTCAATAAGGTCAAGGTCGGGAAGAAAATACGATCGATGATGTAAATCTTCCCAAGGCTTATGGTTACCATACATGGCCTCAATGATGGATTCATCCGAAGAAAAAGTATCATCAAGGAAATCATGCGAGCAAGAAGAGTTGACTTCCCACGTGGGCAGCGTAACGAGATCTTCCTCTTCTGTCAGTGAAGAAGAGAGATCTGGTTCTACAGTGGCTTGTTGAATTTCACGGTAGGCAAGCTCAACTGCAGATAATGGCATGGCCATCCCGATGTGCACAATATTTCCAGACGAATAACTCGTCGAAGGTAAATTCCATGAATCATTAAAATATGACATCCAGAATGGTACATTCTGTAATGAGGACGAGGAACTATCGAAAATGGTTCCTATAAAGGAGATCAGTTCAACAAATTCGAAAGATCCCATCAAAAAGGAATACAATCCTACACCGATATTCCCAGTTGCTAGTTGAGAATTTTCGATCTGAGGAACTGCTATTCCTAGTGATGCAATGGTATTGGAAATCATGTAATCGAGCTGATCGACCGTCACAATCTTTCCTTCGTGTGGAAAGAAAATAAATCTGAACACAGAGGATATGGTCGCTCCCATGGTGTAGATCCAATTCCTACCCAGCAAAAGGTTGTATTTGATGGGTGCATCAACCACCTCAACTTCAATTGGAACGGTCTTCCCACCCAAGTGGACCTCAAGGGAGGGGATAATACCATGCAGCCGGAAAGAACGACCATCGAATGCAGTCAACAGGGTCATAGAATTTGACAAAGGAGGTGAACCCATAGACTTCCAACAAGCTAACGACATAACTAGAGTAGAAGCGCCTTCATCAACCATGGTACATTTAATAATTTTCTCTAAGCACCTGACATGGACTTGAAAAACCATGTGGTAGAGAAACCGAGGCTGGACATCAGTAGTGTCGAACTTGATAATGTTCGGGGTACACTTATCTTGGACACCCAAGGCACATAAAAGGGCAGTCCTCTGAGAAGGACAAGCCTGGAGAACCTCGAGAGATGACATGGCACACGGAGTTTGACACAAATCTTCTATAATGGAGTA
Source organism: Larix kaempferi (assembly GCA_027924585.1). Lineage (NCBI taxonomy): Eukaryota > Viridiplantae > Streptophyta > Pinopsida > Pinales > Pinaceae > Larix > Larix kaempferi. The sequence goes on from BSBM01000458.1 coordinate 29,707,385, forward strand.
GTTTTGTGCTGCTCGAGCATTGGGATTGTGCGTCGAGCGCTTAAGAACGCCTTTCGGTATCCGCGGCATAGAGTTCAGCTTATCGATATGCAATAGAGTATTAGGAGGAGGGGGATCATTCCCTAACAAAGGTTGTAGATCTCCATGATCACGAGAGCGAGTAGCAACACTAACTTCCGTTTTGACCATATTAATACATCCGTAACCGCAAACAAGGTTTGAGGATGTCGAAGTTTCATAAGTCGTGCTACCGGTGATTGAAGCACCCGAAGCCATATTTTGGTGGTGAGGAAGGAGATCCTTCAGCACAGTTGGGCCCTATGCTATGTGCTTCGTGGCTTCTTCAAGACGAGGACACAAATGATTAAGGTGATATTTCATGCAAAGCTTATAAGGGAATTTCACTTTATGCCTAGTTTTTTGGTCCCCACCAGCATTTATGTCGTCTCGAGGAGGGTTGGAATTTTCTTTCTTTGCGTTGTTGTTCTTATTATTCCCACCCCTAGGATTAATCTTCCCCTTTTTATTCCCACCAGGTTGCTGGTTACCCGATGAGTTCGCCAATTGTATAGAGTGAACATCCGACGACTGGGTGGGACCGGACGAGGCATGGGCTTGTCCGTGGGTAGATTGGATAATCGACAGATTATGCATCTGGTTCATAACCAAATATATGGGACGAGTACTCGTGGATCCAACAATACCATCGGCATGTGGTCCAGGAACAGGTTTGGGATCATGATGTGACTGCGGTGCTTCAGGTATGATATCATATAAAATTCCAGACTGAGCGTAGACTAGGTGTAGCTGCTGGGATTTGAAAATAGCTTGTTCCTTAGTCATTATACTAGGAAATGAAATGTCTTTCGAAATGAAAGAAATTAGATACTTAAGGAACCACTCCAACATAAAATATGGAGGAATGTTGGCTTTCACTAGCCTCTTCCCCTAGCGCCACTCCTAAATATGGTCAGAAATGTGTGTGGCCTTGTCCTCACAGAATGTGGACAAAATTTCAGTGTCAGTATCGTAATGCATAGACAACTAAAAGTCGTCTAGGAAAACCAAAGATAAATCATTAAAACCTCTATATGTGCCCCCAGGAAACTCAAGATACCATTTCATCGCTGCCCCCGTGAGTGTGCGTTGAAATAACCTCAAACAGATAGAGTCATGGTTCAAGGAATTTGATGAGCACCATAAGTGAAAAGTAGTAACGTGATCACCGGGATCCTCACCCTTCTTCCCCTCAAACCTTGGAATGTCAGAAGGGATCTTGGTGGGGACTGGAGACCATGTAGGATCGTGACACACCAGATCATTCATGAGCTTCAAAAGATCTGGCATATTTAATCTTGCAAGAAAAGGGAGTTGAGGTTGTGATGCTTGATTATAATCTCCCGAAAGAGACTGGTTCTGCGAACCGTAAGGTGGGACTGTATACATCGAAGTGGACACCTGTGAACCCGACGAACTATGGTAATAACCGTGATCGTGACTGTAAGGATAGTAACCTCCTCCAAACTGGCCCGCATTGGAATACATAGGCACGTGTGTAGCAGGATTCCATGTGAAGGATTAGGATGATAAGTAGGACCGACGGAAAAGCCATAAGAATGACCTCCATGAGAATGGGGTCCCATATACCCACTTAAGGAAGGAATTCCAGATGAGTGAGGGCCGTATGAAAATGGTATGTGCACACACCATGGAACCGAAGAGCTAGTAAGAGGAGGGTTTTGTGGCATCACAAAAGCGTTTGAAGGTACAGGCATAGAGACATGCAGATTAAAGGATGTAATGAAGGTCGTAGATCCGGTACCTACTATGAAACAATCACTCGAAAATGGGTTCACACGAATACTAGGGGATGACGAAGGAGGTGTTCCTCCACCAACAGTCGGATTAGAGGGAGGGATGTGAATACTCCCAAACAGATATGCGGTGAAGGAAGGCATGGTGCCCCCAACTCCAACACTAGAGCTAGTGTGACTACTAGACAGAATGGACGTAACGGACTTGAGGTCGAAGGGACGGATGAGGTACCATAACCTGGCATCCCATATCGAAAACCAGATGGATGTGTATTGTCGAATGGGTTCGAGCTCATGGGCTTGGATGTCCCAAACCCATGAGTCGTGTGTGATGAACCATCCAGCCAATCAGTTCTCAGAGAGAATACGTGAGGGGGCGAATTTCACATTGGACTAGTGGGTGGAGTCGAAGGGACTCTAGATGTGCTAGATGTAGAACTCATAATAGAATCTCCTTAAATCTCATGAGAGGTGTGTATAGGACCAGCCGTATTCCTCCGATGCTTCCCAACAAAAGGTTGCGATGGATCGCTAGCTGGTAAGCCATCTATCCTATGAGATCGGTGGAGAGGATGATCTCGATCCACAATGACTTCAAAAAGTTAACCGATAATCGTCTCCTAAACTCCTACTAAAACTTCATAGAGCATACACCTAAAAGAATCTACAGCCAAATGCACACAACAGGACTGGCTCAAGGGACCTCCCGACACTACAGCCGGTATGTCTCACCTAGGAGAGGTTTGAGACTCCCAAACTATAATTGGAGGTAACATAATCAGTTATAAGGGCCCTCAGACTTCACTGCGTGGATAGGGTCAAATCCCTATACATACAACAACTGTGATGTCCGAACCCTATCTGACTCAGGATACTCATAGTATAACCGCTGCAAGCACCCTATGTGATACCTAGGTAAAGCAACTAAGGCCACCACGTATAACCAATTCTCAGGGGACAATCGCAGGTGGGATCCATCGTATGGGAAGGGTAACTAAGCCCGAAACTCAAGAGGGTCAAATCCCCCAAGAGTCCCCAAACATGAACAAATCCTGGAAATATATCCCATGTTCAGCTAGTATTGGAGGGATATCTCCGCAACCAACCTTCTATGACCTCGTGCTTAACTCTGGTCTAAGTAGAGCTTCTTGAGAACACTGATGTATACCATGGGTTTCACCATTCCCTGGTCAGACACATAATGTTGGTTCAATAGTCTTGGATTGTTAACTCACAATGATCTATTCCAAGACTCTAAACCTATTCTAGTTGGTGCACCCTAGAAAAGAGAAAATCGTTTCTAATCAATTTTAGATTAAGCATTAATTTTAAATGGATGTGATTACTCAAAGGATATGGCCATTAAAATAATGATGTGTAAAGACTCAATGATATGCACAACCGGAAAATACTAGACACATCTATCCAAAAACGGTATGCCACTATATGATAGTCAAATGAATTATTCAAAAAGACAATGCAATCTCTTTATATTTTCATGCTCAAGCAAGTCCTAACGAAGGCACAAGCACTCTAAATGCAAAATGCAATAACATAAAGCAAATATTTTTGTATTTTCAAGTATACATGAAATGAAAATGCAAATGTTTTGTATTTTTTCAATATAATGAATGAAAAAATGCAAGCAAAATCAAAACTATTCAGTAAAAATGTAGAGCATATCAAGCAGACAACCCAGTAGGTCCCAAACAGTAAGATTCAGCCAAGCTAGTGAGCTATAAAAATGAAAAATGGTTGGAAACCAAAAGCTCAAAAACTAAATAAAAGAGGAGTTTCTGGTTAATAAAAGAGAATGGAACAGTTAGGAAACAGGCCTACTAAGACTCAAGAACACTCAGAATCAACTCATCAAAAACCAAAGATAAAAACAAATCAATCCAAGACTTGTACGCGACAGTTCAAAGAACAGTAGCATCTGTAAGTTGGCTACTGTACTAACAGTAGTGGGTAGACGTGGGCTAAACTAATCTTACCCGCATATAGGGAAAGACAAGTGGACCAAAAATGAGTCAAACAACCCATAATTTTTTTTTTCTAATGTAGATCCCAACGGCCAGTCAATGACACAGAATCTCGTCAAACAAAAACTCAAAATAAGGAAGAATGCCTAAAAATCCCCAAAATGGAGGTCCATCCCCAGTGGATTTGCCATTTCTGTTACGGAGAAAACCTTCCTATGGCTCAGGGAAGACCACATTAGACAGATGACTACCAAAAATCAACCCAATTCCCAATGCAATGCTATTATAATGAAAATGCTAATATTTGGATAACAAACTAACCTTCAACCGGATGTTCGAAGTAGATCCCCATTGAGCTTTCCAAATCTACACTTGAACCTGCAGCTTAGTCTCAAAAACAAATACAAGCAAGTGCATATAATATGTGCAAGATATTAGCATAAACAATAGCATGGTCCATGATATAATAAGAAAATGTAACCCAATGTAATTAAACAAACATTTACAAGATCAATTGGACAAGAAAATGAGTATTTCTATTAATGAAAACAAGAAGCACATGATATGACCTCTTGTCGGCAACCCATTTGAACCAAGAACTAGGTCCCTCCACTTGTGCCTCCACCACTTCAATCCCGCATGCAATGGAAAACTCAAACTATGAAAGGAGTTTTGTAGGTGAACATAAGAGGTTCACAACAACAAGGATTAATGGATGTAGACTCAAGTCGTAGCAAAAATCCAATAGAGTTTCTATGCTCTCTCTTTTCTCCTCCTTCCATGCACCATAAGAGCTCAATATATAACCCCTCAAAGGTAGGTGAAAGGTTGAATCGAGTCATTTCTGGGGTACATGGAGGGACAAAGGTCACCCTAAGACTGCTTTTTGGAGTGAAAAGTAATTTTCTATTGTTTTTTACCATTTAACTCGATGTATGTTGGCTACATTGGTGCAACCTACGTATACGCTAGCTATAGTGGAACAGATAGCATACAGAAACAAAAATAGGGAACAATGTGTTCCTGGAGGACAAAATGTGGATACGAGTCTCTAAAATGAATACTGAAGGTCAAAGAGTTTTGATGCTCATAAGGTGGAAAATTACGCTGTAACAAAATGATATAGAGTCTCAACATTAACTTGGGGCTTGGAGTCACCAATGGTAGGTTCCCTCGATATTGGGTAGTGGTAATACATCAATCTCTCCTACTCAATAGATTCTACAAGTGTTTGAATCCGAGACCTTTATTCACACTTTTTAGAATGTACTAGGTACCTTGGTTCCCATCATCATCATCATGGATTTTCCTTGCATTTGTTAGCGTATACATTAATGACCGATAATCAAATGGTATCATCCATGTTCGACTTCAACTCATCTATTTACATGGGTAGGATTTGTACTCTTAGCGGTTTGGATGGAAGACATTGGGCCAATAGTAGCATCCTCACATTTTTTTATTTCCCAAGTTGTGCAAGACTGTGCCACATCTCACATGCCATTAGTACCATTGGAAGAACCATTTCTCAACTCAACTACATATTGTTCTCCTGATGCATGATGATACATAGATCCACTGTGTATCTATTCATGGCTATGATCTCCATATTGACATAGATCCATTGTGCATCTATTCATGTCTATGATCTCTAGATTGACATAAATCCATTGTGTATCTATCCATGGCTATGCTCTCATGATTGGCATGGATCTATTACAGGTTTCATAAATGGTTATAGTACTCATTATGAAACACAAATTATTCATTTGAGGAATACTCCAATGGAAAAGAGTTATTTATGAAAAGGAAGCGCCAAGATTTTTTGTTGTGCATGCAATACGTAGTATATTTCTTGGTGATGTGTTCTTGTAAAGTAATTTTTTTATATACTACCAAATACTCATCATATATGGATTTGATTTGGACTACCTTTAGACATCCTCTTGGGGTCTACGAAAAATATCAATGACTAATTGAACTTTTTCATTTTCAATGAACTTAATGTTAATTTCTTTCTTGATTTTACATTTTTGGTTGGTTGCATGTTTACTCGAAAAATGTTTCATGCTTCTAATAAATGTTTGGTCCAATATGTGAACATATTAAATACATTGTTAATATCATTTATTTAATTCCAATATTTTTGCAATCGAGATTCAGATAATGTGTGGCATATCCATCATATACCATTGCACTCAATTATGATCTCAACAAAAGAGAAGGATGATAAATGAGGATAGCTCATAGAGGAAGCATTCCAAGCATGGTTTTATCAACCACCTATTCAACTCCCACTATGTCCTGACTCACCAATTCATAATGCCTATAGTAACATTAGTTATTCATGTGGCAGGGATGAAAACAATGATAGAAATGTTGGTATAGATGATTTCTTATGGGATTCCCATGCCATGGAGGGAATGACATTAAATAATTCTAGTAATATGAGCTTGGGGGCGATAACCATATCACCTATACCTTATTGGAAATACTAAAATCTATCTTCAACACCCCCCTCTTTGGACATGGGGCAAGGTCTACCTAACTAGGGATGACATTGTTATTGTACAACTTGAAAGCAAGATATGGTATGTCAAATGAATGTTTCTTGGAACTATTGAGGTAACTAAACGTTAAGTCCCCTATAGTTTAACAAATATTGTCACACAATTAGAAATGAAGATAATTTTTATGCATGCTTTATGATAATGTACATTTATATTCCTCATTGATTGTATTTTATTAAAATATAGGCTCTTCCAAGTGATAATGTACTCCATGACAAATGTAAAGTGGAAAATGAACTTTTAAAAATATTGGGTGTTGAGTACATATATTATCGCACTTGTCTAAATGATTGTACTCTTTACAAAGGGAAATATATAGATTAAGAGATATGTCAAGAATGTGGGCATGAAAACTATAATAAATAATAATAAAATAATGGTAAGGTACATGGTACACCTCATAGGATAATGAGGCACATGCATATAATCTCAGGGATTAAAGGTCCTCCTCATTGGTTTACAATCTTTAAGGGATATTTTGTGAGGATAGTCTTGCTTTTTTGATGTGATCTTGTAGGGTTATTTCTACCATATTTTGGGATCCTCCCATGGCCTATAAGAACAGGTTTTAAAGAGGAAGGGGGTTGCAACGATGTGACATTGGGTGCACTTCCTTTAATTTTTCTAATAATTAGCACCGCGTCCACTCTTTTCAGCTAGGTCCACTTACGACATTTAGGTACACATATCTTGCGATAGTGGTTGAGTTCTAGTTTATGAGGTAACATTTTTTGGTGTTGTATTCGGGGATAAAGAAAATTGATTTTTGAGGTGGTCCCAAGTAAAAATGAAACTTTTTCATAAAAATTCACTTGGCGACATTTACACTTCTTGCATAAAACAAAAGAAAAGTGACATTTTTTAGCTTCGACTTTTGTGACATGCTTATATTATCAAAGACAACACTTTACGGGTGAGGAATGCCCATGTTTTGTACCTAGTAAGATTATTGTTAAGGACTAACCCTACAAGTCTTACCTAGAAACTCCAACAAAAATAAAAAAGGGTACTCAACAAGGATAAATCCATGAGGTAAGTTTTTTTTTTTGTACTTCCATAAGATTATTTTTTAGTACTAACTTGAGAGGTCTTATATAGTGACTCCACCAAAGAAAAAAAAAGAAAATAACTACATTGAAAAGAAATTCCCTCAACAACCGTTGAGTGTAAAAGGTGGACACATTCATTAGTTCAAAAGAAAGAAAGTTCATTTTGGAAACTCCACTGAATAATTTTATATTACATGGTGAACATTTATAAGTCTCATTGGAAAGCTTGAACTTGATGGCCCCTTATATATTTCAAATATTTGGGCTCTTGCTAATGAAGAACTAGACATGGCTTAATGGGAAATTTTGAATTTTTATGGAGATGAGGATTTAGGTTCAAATTATCTTGTCACCTTTTCAAATTTACACAACAAAAAGGCCTCCTTTATGAATTAGATGACATGATGGATTTATTCTTGACTATATTCAATTGGGATGTCTGGCCTTGGTATAAATCTCTTGGAAAAGGAACAATCACATTTTTTGCAGTATTTTTGGAAATGTTTTGCAAACGTTGGTGTCCAAATAGCATTGACCAATGGATACCTACTATTCAAGAGATAAAAATTTCCATGATGCACAAAAAATTATTGAAGAAGGTCCTAGACCACCCTTGAAGGAACAAAACCATTCTATTCCGTTAATGGAAAAATAATGTAGGATAGGTACTAGATCGGTTTGATCCCTTGTATTTCTCAACAATCTCTAGATATCCTAATCAAATTCATGGTTATGATCCAAATAACAATGAGTGGGAAAAGAGAATCTCAAAATTTCGTCAAGATAGGGATTTGGACAATTTGCATGTTATGTGGTTTATGAAGGATATTTCAAAATTAAAAGTGGTTCATGAAGATATCAAGATGAATTTTTTCACGTTGTCCATCGACCTGACGAACTATGAGGTATATGGATGGTATAAAGGGTTTCCAAAGAAAGGAATTCACTCACTTGAAGAACTTATGAAGGATTTTTGTGAGAAATGGGATCCTTATTTCAAAGGGGATGTTGGATGTCTCATGGAGGATGAATTTTTAGCTCATTATATGAAGACAATATCGAAAAATATCATCCCATAGAAATCACTCATGAGGAAGCCATTGTTGAAGAATATTCCATTCAATATTTTATTGAGGAGGTTGAAAAAGGTGATATCTTGATTACTATGATCAAAGAAGCAAGCGCTCTTGAAAATGAAGATGAAGATTCTCCAAAAAATGAAATTTTGGAGGTCCATAACCAAGGCCTAGAGAAAGTCTTTGACGAAGAACCATATGAATATCAACAAGCCTTAATTGAAGAATATGAAGAAATGGCGAGTTCTCCTTACTGTTGGAGACAAGGCCGCAGCTATGGTAAAAGCTGTGAATTTTGAGGAAAAAGCACAAGTATGGAAGAGAAAGTGCTAAGTTTTGAATAAGCGCCAATTTTGGAGCAGAAGCAGACGGTGCGCAGTACGGTGCCAGATGGATAATCTCAGCGTAGATTACGGACCGGAAATCGCGGAGCTCGCACGCATGTCAGAAGAGAATGAAGGAAGCTGAGTGGAAAGCCCAGCTACCACAATGAATGAAGCGATGGAGTAGAGGGCTTAGCTACCCTCATTAAGGCTAAGTACAGAAGTTATGGTTGCTCGGATCAAGGAGGAGCAACAGACCAAAGAATTGAAGGCGAAGGACAAGGCACCCATACCCGTAAGCTGCGCCGGAATTCATGGAGCCTGCAGGAAGCGGCGACATGACTGCAAGCGGCGCCTACAGTACACCTAGCCATGTGCGTGGTTAGGGTTTTTGGGGATTACTGCTGGGAAAGTCCCACAGTTTTGTAAAGGTGCGACCGCCATGGCCACCTTATATATGTATGATTGTAAAGGGTAGATGTTGGTTAGATAGCCAGTCAATTAGTCAGTTAGCTAAGCCTGTGAGTGAGCTAGCTAAGATAGTAGATACTAGATGTAAGAAGGATCGATCGAGTTGATCATCCTCTGTTATGATCTTGTGGATTGTTTTCTACCGTGTTGCTAGAAAACAGGAGTTAGAGTTGGTTAGCAGTGAATCTAATCTTTGAGTTGCAGACGGTCTGAGTCGACGTCTGAACTATTGTAATCTCCGTAGAGTAAAGAGACTAGATCGAGAGAAGGGCTCCCAGCTGTGTGCGTGGAGTTTCCTGGAAAGATCTAAGGCTGCAGCTGTGTGCGCAGCATATTGTATAACTCTATCATTTTCTGGTTAATATAAGATACTCCCGTGGACGTGGATGTCCCCGTAGAGGTGGACTTCATATTTCTCGTTGTTATGATGTTGTGATTGAAGTAATTTCCTGTCTTAGTTTACTAACAGCATATACAGGAATGTTGCATTATCTTTATGAGTGTTGAGTAAGTCCTTGGAAGCTTCCTCGAGGATTACAATCGTTAAGGGTCGAAGGAATCGGTAAGACAACGTCGCCGCTGCGATAGGAGAACTTGTTGCTGCGACGGGCGCGCAAGTGAAACTACGCATAGACTACCGGCGTAGAGGATAATTGGTCCTAGCGCAGGAGTGGAAGTACCACGCAGCTAGGCTGTTGAGTAGGAGCCTGAGCGCTGCTGCGCTCATGAGTCTGAAGAGGGGTCAGACATTCACCTTAGAGGAGTCGAAGGGGAAGAAATAGCAGTCTCCGCGTTGCCTAGGTTAAGGAAACCTGATTCCTTAGCCCCCCCATAGCCACTTCGGGTGAGACCTCGAGCTGCCGCGCAGCTCGTTGCCGAGAGGGCTAGTGCGCCAAGGGGTTTTGTTGCTGCGCTTCATTAAAACCCGGGTTTGTCCAAAAAGCAGCCAACACTTACCATTGTTTCAAGGATTCTCATGATGTCTTGGGCCTTATGGAAGAAAATGATGGGATTCCTATGTTTGGAGAAGAAGATGATGATTATTGGACCTTTCTTCACCCTCCCATTTATGATTCTTCAAGGGTCGGGACTATTTTTCTTGAGCATTTGGGGCACATAGATTCTGAAGTAGATGTTGGTGGTTTTCTCCCACCATGCAAAAAGGGAGATGGTGTTAGACTGAATAAGATAGAGCTGGTATTTTATGAAGATTCAAAGAACAATGAGTAAGCTCTTAAAAATACATCATCTATTAAAAAGGATCATGAATACACAGTGCGGGAATCTCTTTTTTCTCTTGAAGATGATAGGTATGGGAATATTTTTTCTATTAATAATAAGTGCCATGATTGTGATTTCTTACATTTTCCTAATAAGCGTGATATGGGTAGGGATTCTTGTAACTTTTTGGGAGAGCCCACTTATGATGATTCCAATGAGGAAAGGAAAAATTTTAAGACCTTGGAAGACCAATATTAGTTGAGATTTATCAATATATAGTCCAGTCATTTTTTCTGAACATTGACAATAATAAAGGGATAGATTTGGGGATATCTATTGCTAGTTTTTAACAACTAAGTGCACCTTCTCATGCAATGCGTTTCTACCAACATTCTTAGCCATTCCTCTCAGAAGCTATAGGTAATTTTTGGACAATGAAATTCAATGGGTTAAAATCCTGATCAGGATTAGATGCAGGTATTGTATTAAATTCCCCATCTCATCATGCTTTTTGTTTTTCTTTTCATTTTGAATTTAAAGGTACTAACAATATGGTTAAGCATGAGGATCCTTTGCATGGATTTGAGTTAGCTAAATATTGTGATATTAAATTGTTAAATATTATTGGAGACTCTAATGTTATTATTGTTGGAAAATTTAAAAGCCCATTCCATACTTAGGATATATTTTATTAATCATCTAGATTAATTTTCCTAGGTGTAGACTAGGTAAAATGGCATAGTTTTGTCTTTTAGTGGACCACATGCTATCCTAATTCACTAAAACGAATGTGGATAGATTATGGATAATATTTCCTTAGATTCTTTCTAATTTTATTCTATTCTTGAATTAGAAAGACACTTTCCTGATTTAGGCAGCTTTATCCTCTTTTTTCTACTTTCTAGTGGATAAGGAAAAACTAGTTGACTTGGAAACTCTCTACACTTGGCCAATTCGACCTCCACCTCTTTTCTTCTCTCCTAAAGTCATCATAACATTCCATTTACATCACTCATGAGCTTCCATACCATATTCATCCAATTCATGAGCCTTTGGACTATTTTGGAAAGTGTTTTTGACACCTAGGGGGTTTTATGCTTTTAGTAAGCCTTATGTTTTTGTGCTTTACAACTTGCCTTTAAGGAATTCTATTTTGTCTCTTGAGATGTATTATATATTGTAAACATATTGATGAATAATAAACAGTGAGTTTTTCTCAAGATATATTCTCTATTATTCTTCTCTCATTCTCAAAAATATTCCAAGTGAAGTTGTCATATTGAATCTACATCTAGAAAATCTAAAATCTCACATGGTATCATAGCTAGATTGATTCATAGAAATTTCTAGAGTGTTTTTTGCAACATATTTCCATCACCAAGAGCGCACTAGCATGGATCAAATTCAAGATAAAGCTATGATTCTCACTCCCTTCAACTACTTTGACTAGAAGGCACATATGATCATCCAACTTCGAATTAAAGGACTTTATAGAGTCAATATGGGGCTTGAAACTGAGCCAGGATTTGTTGCACTACAATATAAATGGTTCAATAGGATTGATGAAGCTTATGGTTTTATTTTTCTCTCTGTATATCCAGATCTTCTATTCCATATTGATACTCTTATCACTCCAAATCAAGTGTGGACAAAGCTAGAGTCTCTTTTTGGAAAGTAAGATGAGCTCAGAGGTCATCTATTGGATATTGAGTTGATCTCACTTAGTCCAAGTAATTTCAATTCAATGGAAGAATTCATCTCAAAAATAAAGAACCTGGTGCTTCAACTCAAGCAATGTGTCATAGATAAGAAGGATGAGCAGCTAATCCTTACTATTATGTCAAAACTGAGTTCTGAATACTCAGTGATTGTGTCTACATTTCATACTGCAAAACTTGCAGTTCCCAACTGGAAGATTCCAACCTTGGATGCATTCATTGACTCACTCACTAAGGAGAAGGAAAAGTTGGTTCAAATGAAGACTTGTTGCTCATGGAGCAAAGAGTTCCAAGAATGAAAAATCCAAAGGAAGGGAAAAGATGTTGTCAGAAGAAGAGGAATATGATGGAGATTCCAAATCCAACAAGATGAAAAAAAAGAAGGAGAAACCTAAGTGTTCTTATTGATGAAAAGGTACCCATCCTAAGAAGTCTTTCTTCAAGAATAAATTGGACATCATGGCCAAGATGCTTGAATAACATAACATTGATGTTCCTAATTTTGCAAGAAAAGAACAAGAACAGTGTCTCCAAGTTACTCATAAAGGTAATAATCTTTATGCTTTGAGTGCTAGAGAAAAAAATATTTATTATACCGCTGATTTTTATTCACATTCTGATATATCAGAATAAGAAACCTTCACCTCTTCCTTGGTACAATCTCCAGTCAGTACACTAAAGTCTTCTCCCAAACCTGTTAACACCCAAAAAGTGCTCACCATCTCATCTCCCTCATTACATGACTCATTTGTTCATATTTCCTACCATATTTGCCTCCAAAACCTTAAAAAACCATTAAAAAGCCTCCAAAAGGCCAAAAACCCCATTTTTTCCCCCAAAATAATTTAAATTTCCTCCAAAATAGAAAAAACCCTCTGAAAAGGAAATAAAAATTATAAAAAAGAGGAAAAGGAGGGAAAAAAGAAACAAAAACCCTATACAATTGACCTAAACCATATGGTGCCAAAAACCATGGGTCAACACTCTACCACTAAAAACCTATAAATAGGTGATGGAGGCTCCCCATTTCATATCCACAATCATCCCTATCCTCACTCTGCCAAAATCACTCCTGAAACCCTAGCTCACCACTTTGAGCTAATTTCACATTTGAGTGCCCCTTTGGCCCATATCCAAAAAGACTTTGGAGAAGGAGAAGGAACCCATTGGAGCTTGGAAGTAGCCCTCCTAGACTACTACAAGAGCTTCACCAACCTCAACACTTGAGGTAAAGTTAATACAAAAGAAAATTCTTACTATATTACTGTCTTTTTATTTCTTGTTGATGCACATGCTAGTTTAAATTTACTTTGCTTTACTTTCATATTTTACTGTTTTATTGAACTTCTACTAAGGAGGCCCTTTTCCTTAGTAGGTGCTCATTTGCAAAAGCTAGGGTGAAAACCCTAGCTACAGTTTTGGCGATTCCCCTAGTGTTCCTTTGAATTTTTGGTTATAGTTTTTTAGAAATTTTTAGTTTTCTGCAATATTTTTCTGTTTTCCCCTTTTGGCAGCTGGGTTAGCTGCCGAAAATCACATATTTTTCCCCACAATTGCGATCCTACCATGGCTTTCAACCTGTTACCTGCGATCCGACCGCGGCCTTCAGCCTATTATCCACGATCTCTCGGCGGCTTTCAGTCTGTTACCTGCGATCCGATCACGACTTTCAGCCTGTTACCTGCGGTCTGACCACGGCTTTAAGCATGTTTCCTGCTATCTCCCCACGGCTTTCAGCCTGTTTCCTACGGTCTCCCCGTGCCTCTCAGCCTGTTTCCTGCGATCTCCCTGCGGCTTCTATCCTTTTTCCTACGATCCGCCCGCAACCTTCAGCCCTTTTTCTGTGATCCGCCCACGGCTTTCAGCCTGTTCCCTGCGATCCGCCCATGGCTTTCAGTCTGATTCCTGCAATCTTCCCACGGATTTCATCCTGTTACTTGCGATCTGCTTGCAGCTTTCCACCTATTTCCTGTGATTCCTATATGGTTTTCATCCTATTTCCCGCGATCCGACCGCGCAGTTTCACCACAGACCCACGATCTATTTTCTGCACTTTTTCCCTGTTTGAACCTAGAACTTTGCTGCAATATTTTCTGCACCTACACAGCCACTTGTTCTATCTGCAACCATACTTACCTACATCCTGTTTCTGTAGTATGATTTATGTTCCATTTACAGAGTTTTTTAAGTTTTAGCATTTCAATTGAAAGAAGAAAATTTTGCATTTCAAAGTTTAATTTTTGCATTGTTATTATTAGTTAGAAAGTTGCCCACCCCCGTGGCACTTTTAATTGGGTTCATTATCTCACACGCACACACTCTGTCACCTAATTCAAGTGAGCCCTAAAATACTTCTTAACACAACCAACATTCTAACCCCACTTGGGGAACACATAAGAATATTGTAGTTAGGTAGGGTCGGGGGGATAGGCATCCAAATAACACCCCTCGGTCGCTTACACTTGAGACATAGTTGTTGTCCATTAGGGAACCAAAATCCCCTAGTATTTTTTGTCACGGTCACAACCAGTTTATCAGAGGGCCTCTCCCTTAGGAGGGTTGAAGTAGCCAAACTGGTTCTAGAGGCCTGAGTGGAATACCGCAATCCATTCAGTAACTGAAGGCTACCTACTCGTTGGTATGTGTGTGGTGTTCTCTTTAGGCCCACACGGTGATAGGACCAGAGCTGTAGATTCACCTTTTCTGGATGTGTCATGAATGGGATATCTTACTTGCCTTTCTTCTATGATTGTCTTACCCGGTGTCCCTCCCGGTAGAGGGATATCTTTAGCCACTTGGCTCTACTATCCATATTGTCTGACTTTGATTTCATCACCTTGTAGAGGATATGTCTGGTTGAGTCAGAATACTATTTAGCTAGGTGTTTGCATGCTCCCTTACCTCCCTTTGGTCTAGCGTGTACACTATTTTATTTTTTAGGAAACCTACTGCTTGTTGGTATTCTGACCATTGTTGTTGACGCTCCACTTATTGTAGCACAGCTGTTACAGTAGGTGTTTTGAGCCAGTTGTTGGCCTAAGTGCCATATTTTTTGCGCTCTCCTTTTGCAAACTCAACTGCATTAGGGTTTTTGAGCTGTTTTTCACTCGACACAACCCCCCAGATACTTGACACCATCTGTCACCATTGAGTCCCCGAGACATTCTCGGTGCCTCCGGGGTGAGCCCCCGCAGTAGGGTTCACTTGACATCACCCGTCATAGACGTAGAGCTTCATCACTTGACACCACTCATCATAGACCTAGAGCTTCATCACTCGACTCCATTCGTCGGCACTATAGAGCTCCGTCCCCTGATCTGGACGCCCCTTATTTCACATCTGAGTCTGAGGTAGAGTTGGAAAACCCTACTTTTACTACACCAACCAGCCCCATGGCTAGCATGACTTCCAACCCTTTCTTTGTAGGGACCATTGGTGGAGCATCCACCACCACCCCAGCTACCACACCCGCTTTGGGCATGCCCTTGATGGGGCCCACATCCACCATTCCGATCACTGTACCCATTCCAGTACCTAGCATACCCATCCCAACTCCACCAGTGAATCACACTACCCTTAACTGTGCAGGACCGTCCCATACGACCTTCATTCCTCCCCCTAGAGGAAACATCCCCAACCCAAACCCAGCCCCTCCATTTCGGGGCATTGGCCCCAACGTGGTCACGACCACCAATATGTCACATCCTTCTACTAGTTTTCCATTCATGGCTAGTCTCAACTTTCCTGATCTGGCCAGACTGACTAACGATCCCACTAGAAACGACCCTGCGTGGCCTCACATTCCCACCAAGCTCCCATCAGACATCCCTAAGTTTGAAGGCAAGGAAGGTGAAGATCCCCAGAACCATATTATGTCCTTCCATCTATGGTGTTCCTCCAACTCCATAGTGGACGACTCTGTCTGTTACAATGCACCCTCACTGGCTCTGCAGCTAAGTGGTACATCTAGCAGCAACATGGGACCCATGCCACCTTTACTTCCCTCACCTCGCCCTTCCTGCAGTTCTTTCAGTTACCTGTTTGCTATGATGTGGGAGTTGAGATCCTACTGTCTTGTAGAAAGAATATGGCCACCCACATCATTGACCACATTCATGAGTGGCGTTGACGCCGCTGCCTCTGCAAAAATTAAGTTAGATGACCGTATCTTCTTAGATTGGTTTCTAAAATCTCTCCTTCCTATCATGGCCAAGGATGTGGCATCCAAGCGACCCCAGTACGAGGAAGAGGCTATCCTTAAAGCCCAGCAATTTGACCTTATTTACACCCAGTCTGGTTATCTATATACCATTATACCTGACGCCCCTTGCGGTGATTCCTCCCGAAATGATGCACAGGGGCATCCCATGCTGCAGATGGCATCATTGGTCGTATTGCCTCGCATAACCAACCCTTTTCCATAGCATTCCCTAGCCATGGCCCTGACCTTTCACGGGCTACATCCCACTCTGGAGCAACCAATTCATATGCTCCCATGGCACATAACCACCATTCCCATGGACCCTCATGTCCACCTCAATGTTTTAGCCATGCATCCCCTACTTACGCCCCCCCGATCGCACCTCAACCATATTACCACCCGCAGGTCGCGCAAGCTCATGTATCCTCTCAAGCTCCTCCTACTTATTACCCGCCACTGGTAGCACCTGCGACAAACCCACAACCCATCACACAGAAATATTAGCAACCCACACAAAGTTCCACACCTGCACCACCTCCACCCACTTACTATCCACCGCAGCCTGCTCCCACACCTGCACAACCCCAAAACCCACCTACCACCCAAGTTCAAGTGTATGCGTAACAAAATCCACAGCCCAACCAAAATAACCAACGCCAACAAGGCCAGTAAAACGGCGGCAAAGGACGTAACTGCGGGAACAACCCCCCTCCAAACCAAGGCGACCAACCCCCTAATCCCCCGAACAATAATAACGTGGCACCTGCCAACCAAAACCCCGACAGGCCATCCAAGCAAGCCAAAAATCCTAATTTGCGAACAAACCATCCTTGTTCTATTTGCGCAGTTTATGGCCATTACACACACACTTGCCCACATTTGGAGTGAGCTCGACAACTCTGGACTGATGATGCCCACCACCAAGGGTAGGCTCCGCCCAACCCACCACCACCTCAGACTCAACCCTTGGTGTTACAAAACCCTTTACCAACCCAAGGCGTAGTAAACACTCACCCATTGGCTCACCCTCAAGGAAACGCGCCACCACAGCAACAAATCACTTATGCCACTCCTGATCAACCCATGATAGACTCAGGTACCCATCACTTGTTAATGATGTCATCCACCGATGTCAACCTTCAAATCCGTCGGAACCAATATGGCTCCACCCCTGAAGCCCCTCCCGCTGACAAAAACACCAATGCTCTTCCCACTGATTAGTCATTACGAATACCTTCGGCTCCACTGGATGGCACCTCCAAAGCCCCTCGCTTCCCACTTCACCGCATCAACAATAACCCCAATGCTCGCGCTGCATCTAATTACAACATTGTAGATGATTTAGCTCAATCCCCCATAGCCATGTTTGCTTTGGAGGTCTTAAAAAACTGTCCTACATAGCGAAAGACTTTGCTATCAGCCATTGGTGCTATTGACCCAAATGATTCACGAATGATGGCCTTCAATTTGGACCAATCTGAACCACGCCTGCCTTCCACATTAGCATTCCAAGTTTCTATATCCGTTCGGAATCTTGTCATCCATTGGTGCATCATCGATGAGGGTGCCTCTACATGCGTTATGTCCACATTATTTTGGCAGAAGTTGGAATCCCCTACACTCCAGTAGTCCACCACTGCGTTGCGAGCCTACAACGGCCGTTCGGCTCAACCCCAAGGTCTCTTAGCTAATGTCCTTGTCCAGTTGGCTGGTAAAGCAGTGCTTATTGACATAGAGGTCATCAATGCCCAACTTGATTATAACCTCTTACTTTGCCGTAGTTACATGTATTCCATGCGGGCGGTTGCCTCATCCATTTTTCATACCATGATGTTCCCCCATGACGGACGCCTGGTCAAGGTTGATCAACTCACCTATTACGATCCCAATGCCTCCGCTGCACCCGAAAACGTTCTCCCCATGGTTGAACAACCTGTTTGTGGTGCATCTACCTCGTTGATTTCCCCAATGGGACCCGGAGTTTACTCAGACACGCCGATGACCTTAGCATTCCAATCCATTCCACCCCTGTCACCAGTGATCGAAATATCTGACTTATGTACCCTTTCCCACAATACACCTACACCCAACCATCAACCGCCCTTGCTACCCCAACCACCATTGGTACCTAGTCATGTTGGTGTTACACCCATCCATACAATCCCCTTCCTATTCCCCCCTTCGGGAGTAGTAAGCGCCCCAGTTATGGCTACTCTCAGCCTCCCCGGTTTAATTTTAGGATTACCTGTATGGTAAATTACGCCTCACTTTTCCCCTCCGACACCAAATGTCGTCCTACAATTGGTGCAACCCATCACCACTACTAGTCAACCACCTCCCGGTGTCACTACTACTTCCTCATCCACCAATTCATCCCCTCTTATCAAGCACACTGGGGGTAAAGGCCCAAAACCATACACTGCTTTACCCCCGCCCAAAACGGTTAAAAACCCCCCCATGTTTCATGCTCCTCCCAAATGCGCTTTGTGTGATGAGTTGGGCCATGCTACCCATCAATTTCCACAATTTCCTACATTAAAATAGCACATGCAAATGCTTGACGATGACCCCAACATCCCGGTTGTCCAACTCGACCCTACCACTAAGCCTCGTGATAAATCACTATGTACCAATAACCCTTGTGCAATATGCAGTATTTACGGCCATTACTCACATCACTACCCTGATCTCCCAGATTATAGAGCTGCTCTCTATGAGATGAATAACTTGGACCTCGAGACGGCTCCCCCCACAATTGAAGATATCCACCCCCCAGCCTCCCTGCCAACCGGAGAGATTAATACCATTTATATGATCTCTTCTACTAGCACTCCCTCATCAACCAATTTGACAACCCAAAGTTTCCACAATGATGAGGAGATTCTCAAGGCTCTTACTGCACCTGATTACTCCTGAGAAGATATGCATCATTGTTCTTATTTCCTCCCAAAAGAGTCCTCCCCCACCACAGCCACCCAATTTTTGGTTGAGTCCAAATATTTCCTCCCCACCAAATTCGATTGGTTTAAAGAGCCCATTCCCGCTCTTGATGCCTTCGAGGAAGGTAACATGGCCAATATCTCACCCACAATCCACATTGATATCTTTGCCCCAGCTGATGCTCCTAAACTCATTATGTTAGGAGCCTCTTGCACCGAGCACGAGATCGGAGAGTACAAGAAACTTTTACAAGAGTTCCGCGATGTCTTTTCCTGGTCCTACACCGAAATTCCTGGTCTTGACCTCACTATCAAAGAGGAGACCACATGTCCACAGCATGGGGGTAGGCTCAAAACCTTGCCTACTCATCATCATCGTCATTCTCGTCAGTGATACTGGGGGAATCCACCCCGCAAGGCGAATACTCCATCATCATATCATCACTTCTGTATTCCACCACGACTCATAGCCTCATGGTACACCACCCCTCCAGTAGTTGGTCAATGCCCTGTTGATCCCTCTCTAAGACATCATCTCCACCGCATTTAAACCTCTGAGTTCGGGGGCATAATAGAATACCTCGAACCTCGGATAAGGGGCATGATCAATCATTTTGATCCTACCCCATCACATCTATCTCGACACTTTAATGAGCCCATCATTCAAACCAACACATATGTGATCCAAAATCACAAACCCCATGCACATAGCATGGGGGCAGGTCTTTAACCCTACTCACTTTTTCACATGCGTGATCTCAACCATTTTTGAGGTCACATATCACTTGTATATTTGATTTGATTTGATACACCTAGTATTCTTCCCCCGTGGGTAATCATTTCTCCCCACCACTGCATCCTTAGCCTGGTGGGCTCACCTTTATTTGCAACCATTTTTTAACCTAGTTATTTCCTTTGACCATTCTAGATTCCTTATGACCTCCATTTTTCGCAACATTTGCACCGCCGGATTCATATTTTCGTGCCCATGATGATGCTTGAGATCATTTCTCGCTCTCACCCTCATATTTTTTGGGTATTTTTTCCAAAACACCCCTCGTCGCCTCAGTTCGCGTGCCACCTCGGCCATCATCCGTTCTGACGTTCCTTATATCGCCGGATTCATATTTCCATGCTTGTGATGATGCTTGAGATCATTTCTCGCTCTCACCAGAACCTTTATTGACATTGTGCCATTGCACCTTGTTGCCGCAATTTGCATACCATAGCGGCAGTGGTCGGTTTTTACACACCCTTTGTATCACAACTTATTCATGAGCCCTTCACTCCATCCACACTGCAGTTATAGCGTTCTTTTGCTACCATTCATCATCCTACAAGGAGGCCCCACGAGTGTTCCCCCCACCCCTGATTCTTGACTCTAATTCGTGTCCCTTGAATGCGTACTTCCTCCTTGCCTGGCCATTCCTTTTGTTCGGTATAATTTTATCCCTTTTTTGGGACAAACAAGTCCTTTATGAAAAAGGCACTTAGGGAGTTTCTGTTAAGCTCTTTTCTGACTCCTAAAAGAATGAAAAGATCGCCGAGCAATCTTGCTTCCTTTCATGCTCGCTAAAGTACCTGAAAGGGCGTCTATCTGGTATAAGTTTAACCCTTTTCCAGACCTGGTAGACTAAATACGAAAAAGGAATACTCTAGTCACACTGGCTAGAAGAGTTCTTCATTCCATCCTTTTATGCTTTTTCGGGCCTTGGAGACTAACACACGAAAAAGAACCCCCTCTGGAGTCTTCTTATTTATTTCAGACTCTCTAAAATTGAAAGCAACCACAAGCATGCACCGTCCTGGGCTCGTACAAATCCACACGATGGTACCATTCCATTATTTCAGAGTCTTCTATCGCTTTCAGAATCCTTAAAATTTAAAGCAATCATGAGAATGAATTGTCCTGGGCTCGTATAAATCCACACGACAGTACCATTTTGAGCACACTTCTTCCCACTCCTTAAACCATGAAGAAGCTCCCACCAGTTCCCCTCGGCACTATGATCAATCCTCTCGGCAGCACCCCCAATAAGGTCGCCTTTGTTCAGAGTATTCTGCAATCTCCTGCCATCTTACACCAACTTAAGTATCACTCATCCCAGTGACCCTCTTTGATCCATTAAAGCTATGATCCCCTTCCCACCAGTCAGTTTCATCTACTTCCCGATCACCCCCGCCACCATACTTTGAACAAAGGAAGTTTGAGTCCACCCACTCTATCTGTCCCGTTATTCCCCACCCCCACAGTATGTCAGTCCTACCATCAGTACTCTCACACTTCGGTTCTCCACCTCGTGCTCCTATCAAGGAAACATCATTGCCTTGCTAGTTGCAGGTCTCCCTCTGTTGACGGCAGCCCCTCTATTCCAGAGGATAGACCCAGATGTCCCTGCGCCTTGGACTCATCACCATCTATGATGAGTGCCTACGGACCATTTTGAGAGGAGTCATCAGTGCCTCTCCGAATGGTTGTTTCTCACATGCTCGACTTCAACACCTTGATTGCATCGTTGAGAATCGCGCAGGGTATATATCCCTTCAGTTATTGGTCGAAGACCTCGTATTTCCCCCGACTCTAGCACATTGGTGAGTCACTTCGGAACACCCAGTTATATGTTCCCATGGATGTCTGGGTTGTGTTGGTGATTGTATTCGGAAGCCATCCACTTATATGCTTCCTTGAGTACCCAGTTCAGTGTACCATTGAGGGTATGACTCCCCGTCGCTATGATCCTACAATTCATCAGTTCCTCTAGTACCATACTCAACACCACTATTGTTATTCCAGTGTATCAATTCTTCAACTCAGACATGGTCAGCCCGGCAGTATATCCCAGATTTGTGTCCCCTCTGGACCCTTATGATGTACACAGTGATTCTCCATGTATCTTTCAGGTCCCCATTTTTGGGCCTCATTGTTATTGTTTATATATATCTTGATACGAGCATGGGTATGCCTACCTTGTCCATATATTGAGATCCTTCCTCATTCATTATTTGAGGTCATGTATCTTTCAAGTCCCCATTTGTAGACCCCATTGTTATTGTTATAGATCTTGATACGAGCATGGCTATGCTTGCCTCGTCCATATGTTGAGATTATTCCTCATTCATTATTGAGGTCATGTACTTTCAGTTTTTGCAGTTTGTTCGGGACCGTTGTTCCGGGATCTAGTTCGTTTATTCTCCTCTCCACATCCCAGGAAAACCATAAAATACTTATGATGTCTATCGGCCATACGATGAGCTCCTGCCCTCACACATCAAGGGGCAATCTGTTAACACTCAAAAAGTGCTCACTACCTCATTTCCCTCACTACATGACTTATTTGTCCATATTTCCTACCATATTTGCATCCAAAACCTTAAAAAACCATTAAAAAGCCTCCAAAAGGCCAAAAAACCATTAAAAAAGCCTCCAAAAGGCCAAAAACCCCTTTCCCCCCCAAAATGATTCAAATTTCCTCCAAAATAGCAAGAACCCTCTAAAAAGGGAATAAAAAATACAAAAAAGAGGAAAAAGAGGGAAAAAAAGGAAGCAAAAACCCTATACAATTGACCTAAACCATATGGTGCCAAAAACCATGGGTCAACACTCCACCACTAAAAACCTATAAATAGGTGATGGAGGCTCCCCAATTTCTCCATCCTTATGCTGCCAAAAATTCTCTTGAAACCCTAGCTCTCCACTTGGAGCTAATTTCACACTTGAGAACCCCTTTGGCCCATGTCCAAAACACCTTGGAAGAAGGAGAAGGAACAACACTGGAGCATTGGAGCAGCCCCTGGACTACTGCAAAGGCTCCACCAACCTCACATTTGAGGTATACTTAATACAAAATCAATTTTTAATATCTTTTGTTGTCTTATGCACATGCTTAGAATAGTTTACTATTTTTATTTACTGTCTTGCTTTTACCATTTTTACTAAACTGCTACTAAGGAGTCCCTTCTCCTTAGTAGGTGCCCATTTGCACAAGCTAGGGTGAAAACCCTAGCTACAAAACCTAGTCATTTTCACTAGTTTCTGACTTGTCTTCTGAAAAGTCCTTCCACCTCCATTCAAATATTTAATATTATTGTTTTGAATATTATATACAGTCTGATATGCAGTTCATGACACCTTCCACACAATTTTCCTAACCATTAGATGCACAAAATACCCTACAACCCCTAATTTCTTCAGTTAAGAAATCAGACAATTCCATGGTTTCCTACACTGTGTCACTTGTCTCTTTTGTTCTTATGTATGCCATTTCCTTAATTGGTTGGAAAGACATGTCTTTGGCCATAATTGGAATGTTTTTTCACATGTATCGACCTGATAGCATAAATCATGGTTCAAATATCAAGTCCTCAAATCCTCTAGACTCGCTCAGTTGTAAGGGTGATCTAGTTGCTCTCTCTTTTCCTATTGAAACTCTATCCGATAATGGAGACACTACACTTTTGTTGTTTTATCCTCCATATGAATCATATTCTGATATGTAAGAGATGCATGATCTCCTTTACAATATCATAAAATTTCCACCTCAATTTGAGAAGAAGGTACAAGGTTTGATTCACCACATTGTAGCTCCACAAGAAGTTGATCCTGTTGAGTCCATTGATACTCTTTGGGAAGGAGTTTGCACAGATCTCTTTTCCATCATTGATTATTTATACATATTAGATAATGTATGTTATAACATAAAGAAGCATTCATATGATTCTCCTCCATCATCAAATGATGAGTTCCATGGAGCCTCTACACATGGTTTTTGGTTACACCACATTGATGCATTGATGCATGATCATGGCATCCACAACCTCTTCATCAAGTTTGTTACTTAGAAGTAGTACATTCAGCTCCTCCAAAGGAATAACAAGACATTATGAACACATTCATACATGTCCATATTTGAGGGAGGGTTTTTTTCCCATGAGGTTTTCCCTGTTTCCTCGGTTTACATGTACTCATAATTTTTTGTATTGGGGTGACCATAATCCTTGTTGCTTGGGTCCTATATTTATGATATTTCTAATATTTCACCACATAAATTTAGGCTTAAGGGGGGGGTGTTGGAACATTTTAAAACCCATTCCATACTTAGGATATATTTTATTAATCATCTAGATTAACTTTCCTAGGTGTAGACTAGGTAAAATGGCCTAGTTTTGTCTTTTAGTGGACCACATACTATCATAATTCACTACAACTAATTTGGATAGATTATGGATGATATTTTCTTGGATTCTGTCTAATTTTATTCTATTCCTAAATTAGAAAGACACTTTCCTGATTTAGACAGCTTTATCCTGTTTTTTCTACTTGTTGGTGGATAAGGTAAAGCTAGTTGACTTGGAAACTCTCTCCGCTTGGCCACTTCGATCTACACCTATTTGCTTCTCTCATAAATTCATAATTACATTACATTTACATCACCCATGATATTCCATACCATATTCATCCAATTCGTGAGCCTTTGGACTGTTTTGGAAAGTGTTTTTGACACCTAGGGCGTTTTTATGCTTTTAGTAAGCCTTAGTTTTTTGTGCTTTACAACTTGCCTTTAAGAAATTCTATTTTCTCTATTGAGATGTGTTATATATTGTAAACCTATTGATGAATAATACATAGTGAGTTTTTCTCAAGATATCTTCTCTATTATTCTTCTCTCATTCTCAGAAATATTCCAAGTGAAGTTGTCATATTGAATCTAGATCTAGACAATCTAAAATCTCACAATTATGATGTAAGTAAAATAAAAAATTATCTTCAAAAATGAAGGGTTGAATATGTATTGGGATTCAATCCACCTAGCCATGGAATATTTCATTAATGTTATATTTTTAAAAGTGGTCCTCAGATCTTAGAACCAACATGCAAATGCATTAGTGGTTTTCACTTCCAACTTGTCTCCGCGTGAAGGCCTTTTAAAATAAGAGAACATAGAAATAATATTCTGACCATCCATGCTAGGTAATATGGGACAATGGTAGGTGTTTAACAACGAGTAGATGCACAAGTTCAAGAACAACATAACAAAAAAATTTCAACCTTATTATATAGACCGCCTTGCTAGTTTTGAAAGACATTTGGGGCAATAAACAGATTTTGGAGAATAGGTATATGATCAAGGCAGTCTGTACTTGATCCCAATCCAAGCATGGATAGAAGGGTCTTGTGGGTTTGCTGGCTTATAGGTCCATGATCTATTGTATCATTAAAACTAAATTATGATGAAGGTAATGATTTCTACTCTATTCATTATTAACGTGGTTTTCTCTTGGATTATTACCAAAGACAATGGAAGAAGTCCTGGCATGAATGATATGCTAAGGTGGATTCACTAGTGGTATGATTTCACTTAACCTATTTCTCTCATCATGCTTAGGATAGGTAGGTAGGATGCATAATCTATTGCATTAGCATTTGATTTTGTCATTTACTTTTACCCCTGCATTGCACTTATTGTTTATTACATTTCATTTTGATTTGAACAAGGCAAGATGGAAGTGTCTACCTCTAGTGCATTTGACGAATCTGTTGTTTGAAGTGTGTGTAGGTCTATAGGTCACAATATATTCATAGGTTCTCATGCACTTTTGGGAGAAGCATATGTTTTGCAATTGGATCTAGTTGTTACCATGTATATAATCTATAGTGTGCAATACCATATTGCCACAGAAAGGATCATTTTTTCTATGTAAATACCAAGTTTGGGCTTGATTTATGTAGAGTGTTGGTAAGGTGGGGCTGAAGACATGTGGTCTGGTAATGGAAGGTCCTCTTGCTTTTCATTCTAGGAAGTGTTGGATTAGTGGCACAAATGACTTCCTCTTGATGTGGTGGAATTCTCCCATCATGTAGGGATTTTGTGTGCATGGGTTGGTGTCCTGTGCTTCTTGGGATGAATCTATTTGGACACATGGCTTAGGGGCTCCCAACCACATTCAATTTTATGCTTTGCATAAGGTGATTGCACATGTAATGGTTTTCATACCCGATTTAACACACCTCATTATGCTCATTTGGACATATGTTTATTATATATTGACCCCCCACTTGACTCAAGAAAGCCAAGTTGATGATGATATCATCCTTTGAAGAAGCCATACCACCTAAAAGAGGAGGGTGTTGAGGGAAAACACACAATGTTGGGGTTAGATGGGGCATGGCGCCCTCCTTCCATGCTCAACATCCCACCAAACTTGCATCAATACATCACATTTATCATTATTTTATGTTGTATGAGGTTTTGTCCATGGCTTATGGGTGACAAACCCTAAAAAATTCATTGCAAAATCATTTTAAGTTATTTTAGATATTTTAGGTTGGTAAGCTTGTAAAGGAGGTTAAGTTTTCCTAAAAATGAGATAAATAAGGAAACTCCTCATCATTTTGAATCAAGATCATGGTATCAAATGAAGCACTACTTGTTTTTTCTTTTACCCTACTTGGGCTAAAGTGATGCACACCTCCTCCTCTTGGGGAATTTTTGGGTTTTAGAGAATGTAGTGAAGTGTTTGTTGGCTTGCTTATGGTTGGTTTTCAAGGCTTGTTCTAGTTGAAGTATTATTGGGATGATTTATGCTCTCTTATGCCATCTCTACAATTGCGGTAACTTCTCTTGTGTTTCCCTGTATTGCTATGCTATGAGGTGACCAAGGTAAGGTTAAATTCTAGGGTTTTTATGCACAATAGATTGTATTGTCAATTGGGATTTTTCTCCATATCTACTTGGAGATTATACTACAGTAAAAGGCATTTTAATTTTAATTTTTTTCTAACTAGGAGCTTAATCAACATAACCTAGTTTTTAGGTTTCTTAGTTTTGACCTAGTTCATACAAAGTATAGTTGTCAAGATTCTTGGAAGAGGCATTGATCATGAACACTTGTAGCCTTAAAAGAGGAATAGATATGGTTTTTAAATCGCTCATCTTCAGTCTATCATATTTTTACTAAATTCATATGCTTTTATGAAAACATTATTAGAATTGGAAAATTGGAAAAACCCTAAAAATAGTATTTTTCTTTGAATTTTTTCCAAAAACAGTAAGTTTTATACCTGGTTATTTAGATCTATTTTTTGATGTGTTAATTTGTTGTTTTTAACTTCATATCTCTTATATAATATTGAAATTTGCATAAAAAGTGGAAAATTTGGTAAAACATTATTCTTGGTCAAATTCTAGGTAACCCGAAAGGAACCTAAGGGGACTTGACCTATCTTATTTTGATAATATGATTTGAATGCAGAAAAAATGGTTTCCTGTAGGTTTATTTTTCCATTTTAGGACCTTAAAATTCTCTATACAAGGTCACTCTAGTCCAATCAAGTGCACGCTCCTCTCCTCTCCATCGTGAGCTTTGGTTCACTATTTCAGTGAGCAGTTTCAGAGATATCATCATTTTTGAATCACAGTTTTACATACAGGTTCTGCTCCATAAATATCATATATATTGTTTATCTTAAATCCCTTAGTCATCTGGTTAATGGTTCATATATTTTGGTGACTCCATTTAGGCACTAGTTTACAATCTTTCAGGGAGATTTTGTGGGGATAGTCTTGCTTTCTTGACGTGATTTTGCACGGTTGTTTCTACCATATTTATAGGAGCCTCCTATGGCCTATAAAAATAGGGTATAAATAGGAAGGAGGATGCATCGAGATGACATTGGGTGCACTTACAACATTTAGGTCCACATATTTTGCAATAGTGGCCGAGTGATAGTTTATGAGGTAATTTTTTTTGGCATTGCTGTCGAGGATAATTAAAATTTATTTTCAAGGTTTTCAAGGTAAACATGACACTTTTTCATAAAATGTCACTTTGCGATGGTTTACACCTCTTACATAAAACAAAAGAAAATTGACTTTTTTTTAGGTTCGTCTTTTGTGACATGCTCATATTATCAAAGAAAACACTTTACGGGAGATTCATGTTCTTGATTTGTACTTGGTAATATTATTTTTAAGGACTAACTGTAATGGCCATTGTTAGTAATTTTATTAAAATGACAATTTTTCACTTTTTTCCCTAGTTAGACCTTTGACTAGTTTTGAGCTCTAGGTCCCCAAATTGCTCCAATTGCTCCCAAATATTCTGAGAAGGTATATGGATTATGTTAGAAAATAAATATGTGTTTCAGGGATTCTTTTGGACCTTTAAAATACTTCTGCAAATCCTCTTTCAATTCTGGCCAATGTAGGGAACTTTACTGGTAATTTCCCTTTGACTAGTATTGGTCTCTAGGTCTCAAATTAACTCCAAATGCCTTCAAATATTCAAGGAAGGTGCAGGAATGATATTAGGAATTTAATATTATTTTCAGGGATGATATATGGCCACAAAATTACCTCTTCAAACTCTCTTAATATTCTGTACCAAGTATGCAATTTTACTAGTAATTTGGGGTTCAAATCCCCCTAGGGTAAGTATTGAAAATGGCTTCCCAAATGCCTCCAAAACCACTCAAATTTATGAAAAGAGGTATGTAATGTATTAAGGATGTTATTAAGGTATCATTTGCACCATTAATTTATTATTATATCTATTCCAAGCCTCTCCCATTTAGCTGCAAAAATCACCCATTCGACCCTTGGGGAAATGACACTATTTCTTCTCCCAATGCAATTAAACTGAGTAAAAATACTTCAAATGCTCAATTAAAGTACATGAAACTTGTAAAATACATCCATGGAATTATATTAATCACAAATGTATCATAGAATCATCCATTCATTCGAAATCATCAGCATTACATTGGTTCAAAACAAGGTACTAGGGAAATGACACTATTCTTTCATTAAAAATGAGATTTACACATTTCTACTTGGAATTTCGACCTGAAAATTTCTAGAGATGAATAACAGAGTATTTAATTCATATTAAAAAATAAATTGGGAATTATAAGCTCCCCCAAAGAGTACAATATCTCACCAAAAATTCCCTCCCTCAAGGATCAAGAATATGCCATCAAAACTGGAAATGGTTGAAGGATTGAGATGAAATAGAAAAAGCCATGAGATTCTGTGTAGCTTAAAACTACAAATAAAGACTCCATTAAAGCTCCAAATGAAAGGTATAAATTTCCTTTCCAATTACCAACTTGGATGGGAATCTTTCACCCTCGAAATTGGCTAAGGCAAGAAACTAGTCATCCACTAGCTCTCCCTCTTCACAAATGCAATTGCAAATTCTAAAAATGATCAAAATATGGTTTCATTATTTTCTCTTGACATTTATAAAGTTCTAATGTTCTCCATGGGTCGAATTCCTTCCAAGAGACTCATGCCAACTCAAGTTGGGAAGAGATTCCAAAGAATGCCACTTGTACAACAATTCCTAGTCTCCCACTTCCACCAAATCACATGTGGAAGCATCTTAGCTGCCCTAACACCCTTGAGCGCCCTCTTGGAGTCTATTATTATCCCTGACATGTCATATATGTCATATGTCAGCCTTCAGGTCTGATTTGTGTCATAGGTGTCATAGCATCTTCATCATTGTTGTCATAGAGCTAGGGAATCTAGCCCAAGTGTCTCACTAGCTCCAAATTGCCTCTTCCTCTTCCATGTGAGTTACTCTTCCTCTAGATTTAGACCTCATTGACTCATTCCAAGTATTATTGAACTTACGACTCATCCCAAGAACATTAGGCTTCCCATGGATTTGAAATCGCAAGAAGAAGATGCCATGTTGCACATAAATTCTAGCTTGTGTGGGTCCCACTTCCTCCATGTGTCTTCATGATCAAATGCCACTTTGATTTTCACTTGTATATATTTTGTTATCTCATTTATTAAATATTTATTCCATCCTAATGTTCCAACATCATTTATTATCCCCATTATTCCAAATCCCAAAGCTTCCACCCCAAACCTAGGAAACTAGTAATTTTACTCCTTGGCAATTATTTGACCTTTAGCATCAATTTGAAAAACTCTAATGAATAGGGATAATTTGCTTAGGCCATTGTGACCCAATGCCAAATTTGGGACATGAAAAATCCTCCCTTCCCAATATTTCTTTTCCTCAAGCAATTTCAAACATGGGTGTTGAAGAACCTGCTTTCTGTATAATTCTCTGAATTTACCATTGAATTACCCAACCTTGAGTCTTTGAGTTTCCATGAATATTTGAGAGAGGAACCACCATGCTTGCTGCTGCACTACTCTGATAAAAATCACTTTATTAAGTGGGAAATCCATCTCCCATACTGCTTGTTTCCCTAAAACATTTGAAACCAATGAGATAAAAATTATTCTAGGGTCCCATTGCTTGTATTGCACCCCAACAATTAAGAGTGCTCTCCAACCCACACCATTAGATAAGAGGATTCCTGGATCCCATTTTCTTGTATGCATTCTTCCAAATATCATGAGTACCAAATATATATCATCAAAGTACATAACAACATAATGAAAATGTACATCAAGGATATGCTTCATCAAAGAGTCATGAAAGTGCTTATACCTCCAAGCAAGTAGACCACCATTTTCCAAGTGCATACAAGCTTCAAGTGACCAATAAAATCTGCTCCAGTGACATAGGTGAGGATCCCATGTCCTATAATGATGCTCCAAAAGGATGTGATATGAATCAAAATATTCAGCCATGTATTCTTTCATCCAAGAAGTGAATGAATAATCTCCACTAAAATCTGAACCAAATAATGAGCAGAAAAAACAAGGAGACTTCAAATGACTCAAAGAAGTCTCACCCATACATCCTTGAATGTGAGAATCATAAAGATATAACAAATTATGTGGATGCCAACAAAAAAATTCTCCAATCATAGATCTATTCACCCAAGTGTTGGATGAAGTTCCTCCAACATCAAATGAACCAAGTGTTGAGCAAGAAAAACCATGAGTCTTCAAGTGACTCAAATGCATATCATAGGTGCATCCATGTAGATGTGCATCATCATAAAGTAACAAAGGATGCTGATGAAAATGTGAATAATAATGTGCTCCAACCATGTCATCATAAAAAGTAAATCTAGGAGTTCCATACTCCTCATGTGGAACCATAAAAAAGAACCCTTTCACCCATACCTCATTGAGACTAATGCTGCAAAGCATGTAATTGTAGGATGTAGGAGAATGAACTAACTCACCCAAATGATCAAAAAGTGCATAAGTTTAATCATGGGAAGGATCCATATCGGTAGTATCATGCAGCTCATTCAAAAGTGTGAAACCTTGTCATAGATTGGTTCCAATGTAGAGGAATCATGCTCTTCTTTAAAAATTGCATAACCTTCATCAAGAGACAATTCAAGTTCCTCTTCCACCACATCAAGTGTTTGGATCTCTTCAAGTTCATCTTCAAACACATCAATAACATTCAAATTTCCACATTTATCATGATCCACCATGTCATGAGAATCCTCCAAACATTCTACCATTTGACAATCTGAAACATAGGAGGAAAAACAAGTATCTTGCAACTTTTCAAGAAGCTGATCATTTTGAATTGTGAGCTTATGATTATCCTCATTATTCTTCAAGTATGCATCATGTAACAATTCACTAATATCAAACAAATGGTTTCTATCAAAAATCAAAGACATGAAATTACCTTTGATGTGGCACATTGCTCTTTGAATATTCTCCATGTCTTCAAGGAAGGATGTTTCCTCCAATGAAGTAGCTCTCCAACAAGAATTTGACACTAATGCTTGAGTGTCATGGAGAATGCTGAGGGACTCTTGGATCTTATTTTCATTCATCTTTAAGGATCCTTCAAGAAAATGAGGCTCTTGCAAATGGACCTCCTCATATTCTTCATTTTTGCATGGACCAACTTCATGAAGCTCAAGTGGTGATGGGGAAGTTGATCTTGGTTCTTCTTCAACTGCTACAAATTCTTCATTATCATGCTTAATGGAACTTGTGCTTGCAGCAACACTTTCAAAAGTTATCTCTATGTCACCAACATAGAGGTGTGAGCACCCATCTATTAAATTTTCAGAATTTACTTCAATCTGATCTAGGATGTTAACTGAGAGAACAACATGTACAGCATATCTACAGCATATCAATCATGGAGACAATAATGCAAACACACAAGAGACACAAAGATTTACTTGGGGAAAACCATAAAGGTGAAAAACCCCAATAACTTCCTCATAGATAGATAGAGCAATGATACAACCAACCATGAGAGATAGACATAACCTAGCAGCAGATCCTCCTCCTCCATAAGTGCGCCACTCCTCCTTGAGTGCATGAGCGAGAAGTGAGTGAGCAAATAGAGTGCCTCCCGCACTCTATTTATACTTGACTTGACTTGCCTTTTTACCTAACTCATGTAGGCTCGAACTTAACCACATAACATAATGTTGACTGGGCCGACCCCCAATAGGGTGGTCTAATAACCCTTCAACCCACATGGCCGACCCCCAATAGGGTGGTCTAATAACCCTTTGACCCACATGACTTATACAGGGTCGACCCCAAACAAGGTGGTCTAATAACCCATCAAGTATAAGTTACGACACTTACAATATAAATAACGACACTTCTGTATAGAGGAATAATAACATCTCTATAGGAATACAATATACATATATGTGAAATACATTCCGAAGTTACATATACATCAACACTCCCTCTTAACTAGGAAGGTATTTCTCGACGCAGGTCTTCTATCACAAGTCTTCTTCTCTGGATCATTGTCACTGGATAATCGTCATCGAGTCATCATCATCGTCACTACTGCTGCTATCTCAATCAATCTCTGAATCTACTTGTCATAGGAAGTTCTACAGAGCCAGTCCTTTTTCATACTGGATGTAGGCCCACCACCTGCAGGTCTTCATCATAACTGGCCATACTGTGGAATCCTCAGGACTTATTACGTGCGTCACAAAACCTCGAAAGAGCATCCCAGGCTGTTACGAGCACACAGCTCTACCTATAGGATCTCCCAGGGCACCGAATTACATGTGACCTCACCACAAAACCTTGCAAGAGCATCCCAGGCTGTTACGAGCACACAACTCTACCTATAGGATCTCCCAGGGAAACGAATTACATGTGGTCATGGCAAAACCTTGCAAGAGCATCCCAGGACTGATTACGGGCACACAACCCAACCTATCGGATCTCCCAGGGAAACGAATTACATGCCATAGGACAAAACCTCGAAAGAGCATATGCTAGATATCCCAGGGCACCGAATTACATGCCATAGGAAAAACCTCGAAAGACTATCTGCAGATCTCCCAGGGCACCGAATTACATGTCCTTCCAGAGCAAAACCTTGAAAGAGCATTTGCCAGATATCCCAGGGAACCGAATTACATGCCATAGGCAAAACCTCGAAAGACTATCTGCAAATATCCCAGGGCACCGAATTACATGCTCATCTGCACAACCTGATCCACGACCATAGAGTATCAACCTGATACTCACCATACATCATCCTAATGTACTCATGATCATCCTGATCATCATCACTGCAACATCCTGCTGCATATCATCTGAAGCAACATCCTGAAGCTCGTCATCCATGATCATCCTGATCATCATCACTGCAACATCCTACTGCACACCATCTGGAGCAACATCCTGAAGCTCGTCATCCATGATCATCTTGATCATCATCACTGCAACATCCTGCTGCATGTCATCTGGAGCAACATCCTGAAGCTCGTCATCTATGATCATCCTGATCATCATCACTGCAACATCCTGCTGCATGTCATCTGGAGCAACATCCTGAAGCTCATCATCTATGATCATCCTGATCATATAATGCATCTACGTGATGCATACAAAGTATCTACCTGATACATATCA
Organism: Larix kaempferi; assembly: GCA_027924585.1. Taxonomy (NCBI): domain Eukaryota; kingdom Viridiplantae; phylum Streptophyta; class Pinopsida; order Pinales; family Pinaceae; genus Larix; species Larix kaempferi. Next base: position 29,741,556 of record BSBM01000458.1, read on the forward strand.
TCATACATGATCTACCTGATCATACAATGTATCCACCTGATACAAATACAAATACATGATACATATCACCATACATGATCCACCTGATCATACAATGTATCCACCTGATACATATACAGATACATGGTCCAAGCATCCAATCATGATTCATATGCAAAAACACATACATATGATCCAACCGATCATATCCAGCATCCAACATGATGCGTACATACATATAAATGATCCAACTGATCATATCCAACATCCAACATGATGCATACATATAAATGATCCAACTGATCATATCAAAGCAGAAACTAGAACATCATCTTGATGATCATCATCCAGCACTTACATCCACATCCATGTGAAGGAGCCTCCTTCCAACATGCTTGGAATGGCTTCAACAGATGTGTCCATCACTTCTTCTTTGAAGTGTCCTTGATCTGAAGCATGCCAATCCTCTCTCTGAAGTACTCGAACTTCACCCTAGCTAATGGCTTCGTCAGCACATCTGCAATCTGCTCATCCGTCGCAACATACAGGAGCTTCATAGCTCCTCTCTACACCATATCCCTGATATAGTGATATTTGATCTCTATGTGTTTTGACCTGTCATGAAACACTGGGTTCTCAGACAGCTTCACACAACTCTGGTTATCACAGAAGATACCAGTAGCTTCCAGCGGGAGATCAAATAACTCAGACAGTAGCTTCCGTAGCCATACTGCCTTACAACTAGCTGAACAGGCTGCAACATTCTCTACCTCAGCTGTACTCAGTTCCATGCAGGACTTCTTCCTTCTAAACCATGAGATCACACCTGATCCCATACTGAAGCAACACCCAGATGTGCTCTTCCTGTCTGCAACACTACCAGCCCAATCTGAATCAACATAACCCTGCAGGTTAAACTTTTGATTCGCTTCATACTTGAGCCCAAAATCCACTGTACCCTTCAGGTAATTCTTTACAGCAACCAAGTGAACACTCCTCGGATATGTCAGGAACTGAATCAATGTGTTCACAGCAAAGCAAATATCTGGTCTCATGTTCGTCAGGTACATCAAGGATCCAATCATCTGACGATACATAGAGACACCAAACGGCTCAGATGAAGCATCAAATAGAAGCTTCAGATTCAATGTCATAGGTGTGGCCATGGCCTTGCAATTCATCATCCCGAACCTCTTCAAGATCTCTTACTGCATACTTCCCTTGTCCAAGGAAGATTCCATCTACACTCTACCACACCTCCATGCCAAAAACAAATAGTGCATCATTCCCAAGTTCTTCATCTCGAACTCGGTAGTAAGCTTCCATTGCGTGTCGTCAATCAATCTATCTTCACCTGATACAAACAGGTTATCCACATACAAAAGTAGTATCACTGGATTGCCTTCATCAACCTTGTAGAAAAGATTGGAATCCGCTTTATTCTTGGTAAATCCCAAACTTAGTAGAAAGCTGTCTATCCTACCAAACCAAGTTCTGCACACATATATGACTACACCATGCTGTCTTGAAATCCATCTGGTGCATCTTCTATCTCATCACTTTTATATTTCTCAATGCTACCATCTGCAACATGCTTGATCTGATAGTTCCATTTGGAAGTTATAACAAACTTCCCTTCACGTCTTGGGACTACATCCCAAACATCATTCTTCATGATCGACGAATCATGGCATTCCATTTCTTCATCCCAGATCCTGGGAACTTCAATATCTTCAATAGATACCTTTGTTGCTGGAACAAATGTTGTAGTCCTTTTGTAGGTGAAGATATATGGTCTTTCCTACAAAACAGGTTAAATTGCATGATTAGAAACATCTCATAATTTTCAGAACAAATTCTTACACATAAAGAAATATGTCATACAGTCATGCAATTATCTTAGCCAATGCTTCAATACAACATTTATCCACACTCCATAACTTTCTAGATGCCTTCCAATCTCTACCAGAACATTGTTCAGAGTGTGCACAACTCCCAACATGTCAGCAAAGAGGTTTCATTCTAGATAAGTAGCAATGGAATGTTGTACAGTGCCATAGGCCACTTACCCATGTATATTAGTAGTATACTGTTCATCAATGCAACTATTCTAATATGCACAATACATATCCTAAGTCTAGGAACATGAGCATATACATCATTGAACAATTTTATTTAAAATACTTATCTTTGTTTGTTCATTGGGTGGGCTCCCTCTGAGTCTTTGCTTCCTTGCAGGAGCTGCTGGAGTCCTAATATGAATTAGCTTCTCCTACACCTTTCTGTTGTGGAGTGTAGGGATATGGTCAACTCCCTCTGAATATCTGCATCCTTGCATAAACCACTGGAGTGTACTCCCTCTTGATCTTTGCTTCTTGAATTACCTGTTCTTGAACTCATATTCATCCTTGGTCCCTATGCATGCTTATTAGTATCATGATTGTGTTATCCTTGTGAGCTCATATAAAATCATACATTCATTAGCATACTATTAAAACACAATAATCTCAAGCATGTATAGTCATGATCATTTCAAACAAAAATAATAATAAGCATTAGCATTCAAGGTTTATGTAGGATTCTTATGGTTAGTCAAATCATAAGAAGCATAACATGTCTAAACCTATAAATACTCAGACCTATGACTCTTCGGGTTAGTTGAATCATTAATCAAGATAAGAGATATAATATGCATAAAACCTGTGATTATTCAAACCTATAACTTCATGATTCTTCTGGTTAGTCATATCATCAATTATGGTAAGAAACATAATATGCATACAACCATGATTATTCAAACCTATGACTTCATGAATAATCATTATCAACAACAGTATAAGATCCTAACACAAGGTAGGATTCTAGCTTGATATAAGAAAAACATACCTGGATTAGCATGCTAGCTATTTATGTCTAACATAACCTCATAATGTCTTTTGGTTCTTCTTCAATGACTTGTGCTAGTAACCTGTATATCTCATAGGTTAACCATTATAAAACCAAGTTATACATACCTCGTAAATGGATCTTTTATGAGATCCATGACAATGGATGAATCTTTGTCCTCATGTCATCATGATCATATGTTCTTTGAACCAGAACATGATTTGTCTTTCTTGGTGTACCTTTCATGTTAGTAACATAAACCTCATACAACACCATAATGCATTAGTACAATCATAAGTGTCAATACCCTAATCAATGAATATTTTCTATCGTTCATTCATAATTTTATTAAGGTGATATGACAAGTCTAAAATCAAGATTGTACTAACCGTAATAATATGAAGACAAACATACCATAAACTTAATCATGAACAAATCTCAAAACATACCTCAATGAGTCATACTTGTCGAGATCGCTTGTAATCTTCTTATGTAAGGCCTTAGCCTCATCTCCCTCTGAAACAGGAACTTCTTCACTTATGCAGGTGACCAATCCATCTTCTTCTAGGATTAACCCAATCCACTTGATTTACAAGAACTGGGACTGGAGCTAGATATGGGTTTGTCAGAGACACCCCAAAAATTCAAACTTTGAATTTCAAACTTCCGAAAGGATAGAAATATGCGCCTTAATGAGCTGATCAAGCTGGTATATTTAGAATTTGAAAACTGCAAAGTTTCACTCCTCAATTTTGCCTTTGAAACTTCCAGATTCACTGGATGTGACCCTGAAATGGGGTTTGATGAAGCCCACTCTTCTTCCCAATCAAAAGGTTTGATCCAAAGCTCTAAGATTCTATTTTTCTGAGGAGCTTCCAGCCATGGTCACAGATTTCAAAAATTCCCATTTTTACAGAAGCCCTAATTTTCCATTTTTCTGATCAAAGTCCCGAACTAGGGTTTGATCAAGCCCAGCCTTCTTCCCAGCCAAAAATTCTAATCTTGGTCTCTAAATTTTTATTTTGATGAGTAGCATTCAGCCGTGGTCTCCGATTACAAAAATTCCAACTTTCTACGAAGCCCTAAATTCCGAAAGCCATGAATGAAGGTACTCAAAAATAATTCTGTTTTGACAGAAATATGTACCTGATTGTTTCTGGTGTATGTAATGCCCATATTTTGATTCGGCATATTTATTAGTTAGACACACCATACTTTATTTCTTATATATTCTGTTGAACTCAGCTCGACTGAGTAAACTATATTGGACCTCGTTATATGATGTTACTCTGTTTTATGATTTCACCATGATTATGATGTTACTATGTAATGCGATTATGATGTCATGATTATCATATGATTTCCTTATTTTACAATTGCAGTATATGTTTATATGTTTTCATTAATGAAATGTGAGATATATGATTCGGTACGTGGATACCATCTTCTTATATGAATTATTGAAATGTTATATGTATCTATGATGAGCTAAAAGGTTACATGAAATGAAATGATAACATGGATCAATTGGCGATCAATGGAAAATGCTTTCTATAAATTGTATTTTGCAAAACACTAACCTACAGGACACAAGGGCTATGGGATAGCCAGTTACTTGATCTGATATATATTGGAAAGGAAAAACATGTTCATACAGCAAACCTTAGCAGCCAAAATGAGGATACGATAACACAAACTGATAATCCCGATAGCAGCAAGTATGAGTTGATAAGGGCGTAGGCCCGGTATGTTGAGAGGGATGGATGTGTTTCCCACCCTATGTTTCCATGAGACCCGAGGTCGTGGGAGGGCCGTGCTGAGACACGCTCCCCATGTTGTTGTGATGACGATGGTCGGATGCCTGCTAGGGGAGGATAGGTCCGCTGTTCAGCCGACGCTATCGCTCTCAAGTTCTATGTGGTCAGATCGGTGAGTCCGACATCCACTGTTGTACTAGCAGAGGAAGGATAGGGAGGATGCTGGACGTAGGTTATGATGGGAGGATGTGTTAGTTAGTACTGTTGGGGGTTTAGTATTCCTTGATTCCGAGTTAGTGGAAGTAGGCACCCTTCCTTGTACATGATTGATTAAACTAATGTAAAGATAAAGAGAATGATGTTAAATCGTAAAGGGTTAACTGTTAAATAACCGAGGATGTTAAAGTAATTATAGTATATATTATGCTTGCTCTTCTGCATGGGGGTAGATACTATTATTAGTTAGCAAGTATGCATAGGCGGAATGGGGTCTGTTTATAGTACATATCCGACATGTGCATACACTGGCCATGCATGCACACCTTGTACGTGTACAATATTACTGGTGTATAACATACTTGTCATGCTTGAATAGTAGTATAAATGTCATAGATAACTCAGTGAAGGATACATCAATCAACTTAGGTAATGAATGGTTAGGTTTTCAATGTGTAAATAAGTGAATTAGTAATTATATGAAAACATTGTAATAGTAAACTAAGACAAGTGTCGTCAGTTAACATTGTCATAGGAGAACTGTTGTGAATAGGGTAATGATAGTGTCTAATTAATTAGTAAAATTGTTTAAGCCCTCACAAGTGCTTTGTTTATAAGAACAAGGATGCTATGTTGATGATAGGGTACTCATGTGATAAACAAATAATTAAGAATACTATGATTAATTCACCTTTTATTATTGTTAAATGGTGATTTAATTATTATTATTAATTAATAAATGGTGATCTAATTATTATTATTACTTAATTAATAATATTCCAGCAACATTTATATATCCCTATCGTAACAATTGCAATATAAGTAAGATTTAAAATATTGATTTATAAATTAATATTGTGTGATTATTTCCATTTCAAAAGTTAGCCATAATAGGATAATCATTTTTGGAATGAACGTGATGTGATGGAAAATGGTTATTTAATTATTCAATGTTAATCTTGGAATTTAAACCTCAAGCTAAGTAGTCTCGACGGATAAGGTGGACCATTAAGACACATCATGTCCAAGTTGAAAAGGGGCAACTAATTATATAATATTTTATTAATTACATTAATAACATTAAATACCAAGGATAGCGAATAGACTTGTATTTAATGAAGCTTGTCCCGAATGGATAACCTTTGGGTGATAATCCCCACCGTAATAAATACTTACGACCGTCAATCCAAAACCAACTAATTTTTCCATGAGAGTAATTAATTATACATTTTTATAAAGAACCGTGTATGAATGAACTGGTGATAGGAGTAAATGTTGAGGGGCTCGAGAGGGGGATTTTGGGGCGGTGGATTAAGCCCAAGATATTCTCGAGGAAGGGAAATTATATAGAGGGGGAGAGCTTGGAGAAAGGGGAGGTTTTTTTGATTGGGGAAGAAAAGAAGTTTGGAGAACAGAAGTTGGGAGAACAGAAAGTTTGGAGAACAGAAAGATTTTGAGAACAGAAGGAAACACTGCTCTCGGGATTATCAGATTGTGGGCTCGGGGGCTTGGAAATCCTTTGATTTCCAAGGGCCAGCAAGATAATAGCTGGTCGGTAGGGTGGACACTTCAGTTTGGCTGTCTAAGAGGTTATACAACCTACGGTTAGCATCAGCATCAGGTAATTTCCTTGTCATTTACGTTATTTGATTACTATGCTAAAATCTTACTGTAAACATGCATAACTTGCTATTTACTGATTTACTAAGTTGTGAAACCTATTCTTATGCTGGAACATGATTGTTGAAAAGAAAATAACGATATGTTTGTTTATTTTAAATTACGAATGTAAGGTTAGTGAAAACACGACAGTACACAAAATATTATTTAGGCACATAGTAATTCTTAGAAATTTACTTCCATAAACTGATAAAGTTTAAAACGTAGAAAATTAACCCCTGAAATTTTATATAGTGCTCTGCTGTAAAAACCAGAGCACTACAGATGGTATCAGAGCGTAGGGCTCAGACACTTTAGACCTTTCGGGCCTGCACACGCCTAAACCATTGTGAGGATTCAAGATATTAAAACCTACAAGAACTTAGGACATAAACCTGGATAGAATTGAGGTATGAACAGCACCAAACTTTAGCCTCTTTTACCTGCACGAACACAAATTGGAACACCATTAGAAAATATGGATATGTTAGAAAACGACATGTGTTTGTATTTCAAAATAGATACACATTGGAAATATATTTAGAAATAAAAATAAATAGAGCAAATATAGTTAGAAATAAAAAAATAACACGAGCTAGCAATATTTTTTTCCTTTTAGTACAGCTTGGGTTAAAATTGATAACTAACCGAGCAAATTGGAAGTGATAAATTTGGGTAAAATTTGTGCAAACGAAAATCAGGGATCCTAAATATTTAGGTAGCAAGGAATTTAAGACAAAAATAATTGGGATTTACCCTAACTGCCGTAAACTAGTAAAAGTGGAAAAGGGGTGTAGAGCAACTTCCTGTAAGGGGGTCTTAGACCATTTTTTTTTTACACCTGTAAAAACAAGAACATTAGAGTTAAAATTCATATATATTTATTTATATACATATGCTTCAAAAAACAAAAGAAATTATGTTATTTATGAACCAAATATTATTTAAAAAAAAAAAGCTTTAAATAAAATTTTACAAAATAGAGGATCTATTTAAATATAGAACTTGAAAAAAAAAGGGAATATAAAAAAAAAAAAAAGAGGGTGTGTTTATATGCATATATATTATATATATATAAAGGAACCCTATTATTAAATTTTAAAATTTAATATTATTCTTAAAATTTAAATCAAGACGAAACTATAAAAAAAAAAAAACGTAAAACAGAAAATTACTTTATTGTTCAACTATGACGACTGCTATTGTATACATAGGCATTTCAAACTAATAGATGCATTTAAATGTTACTCTTCAAGTTTTTGTTTTTTTTTGCCTATTTACTCTTATCTCTTCAATTCAACTTTAGCTATGGTTATTATCTAGTTTTGTTTGTCGGTACCAATCTATCTTTGTTTATTCAATGTATTTTGTTTGTCGGTACCAATAGGACAATAAAACTATCAATAATAGTTATAGTAAGCTTCCAAATATAGCCTGTACTTCACCGAAGGTCCGGAGTTATGCTGATATTTATATAAAATAAAACTACAATTTACCTCCAGTCCGCGCAAATGGAAACCCTCCGTTTTGAACTTCTCTGCTGAAGGGATGGAAGGACGCTGCCGAGCATGCCTAAGGGCATTGCTCAGCAACAAGAGCCCATCACAAGACGAGTTACCAAGTTCACGATGGGCCACACAAAGCCAATACACCCAAGCGCCCAAAGCTTAAGACCAGTCCTTCTGTTTGACGGAAATAAACATCAAATACTCTGAGGGCCAAATGGCATTCATCTTGTCTTTGAAGCTCTTTAAGCACGGCCAAGATATCCACCTTCACCAGTCGAGAAATTATTTATTTTTACAAAGAAGAAAAAGTTAAATTTAATTTAAGCTATTACTCGTTAAAGAGATTTATCAAAAGTTTTTCCCATCAGCATAAGGCTAAACCAATTCCCTCACCTTGTTGATCACTTGCAGAGAGCACTGCTATTATTCTTTCCAAAAGCACCTGCTTCTTCCCCTGCTTGGCTATGCCAATGTTACCCAGAACATCTTTTAGCTCTTTGATGCGGAAGGTTTCAAGTTTTTCTGATAGCGAGAGACGAGACTGTCCATGGCCGCTATCTTGTGCCCCTCTGCATATCCCTCCCGGGCCCAATTAGCTGTATGTAGCTCAGAGTCCCTCGGTGAAAGGGTCGCAAAACCCCCCTCCCAATTCGAATTGTTCAAACCAATTTTAGGGCACCCTACGACATACCGTAAATAAACACCACTGATCCATCGAATTTCACCGGTGGAAGAACCCTACAATATCTCCCAGAACAACCAGCTGCGTAGGCCAAAACTTGAGATGATCTGGTGCTTGCACGTCAGGGATCGATACTTCCACCTTTGCTTGTTTTCTGAATAATATTCCTTGACCTGATTTTACGCGTAACTTCTTCCTCTCCCTTAACCCCGTCCACGCAGAAAGAAAGAGACGGCGAACTCGAGCTCCCATAAGAGCGTTTTCATTTTATTACCTGAAGACTGCTGGGTTGCGCTCCCTCTGGGTTGAGTTGCACCCTCTAGCCGAGCTGGGGATGCTGCTCAAGAATAATAATAATAAAAATCCGGGGCGGCAGTGTGAGCGAACTCCATCGAGACCTTTTGAGCTGGCAAATTAGACTGTCACGATTTGCAGTACGGAGTTTGAGGATTAATGGAGCATACATGCTCTTTCCAGCATATATGTGTGACCCGTAGCCATGTATAGAGAGCGCCCAACGCCAAAACGCCCTCGATATGCAACTAGGCGCTCAGCCACGGCCTCTGCTACTGGTGGCTGACAAAGCAGATATGCATGGCAGTAAAGGCGTTCTTGCAATAAAAAAAAAAAAATTTGACCAGGGCTCTGAGTAACATCCTCTGGCAAACAACCACAGCCGCCCACGCCCACCATCGAATTCCAAACGCTATCCTCACACAAGAGCAGTGCCTGTCCTAAAAACGTTTTTGCAGAACTTGTTGGGCTCCGAGGATCATACCCCAGACTGAGCTCAACATCAAGAGCCAACAGCTAGCTGTCCCACGCATTCGACAATGCAATGCCCACCATCAAATTCTGACCGCCAAGCTCACCACCCTTTCGTGGCTTAATTGAAGAATTAATGGGCTAAGCCCAGGCGCCCAGCACCGAGAAGATACATGACCAAAAACCCAGCCATCCAACACCCGAACATCACTACAGCCGATAGCCCATGCCTTCTTGGTTCCTAACCCATGCGCTCAACACCGAGAGCGTTACCAGCAGCCAGCCAAGTCGAAGATGGGAGTTGCAGAGCTAAAACTGCAGGAGAGAGGGTGAAAATGGCCGCGTCTTGGGGATTGACCCTATTTAGGGTTTCCCCCACTTTCCAAGGGCGGTGGGTTGCTTGGAGAGACCGCGTGTCCTTCATGCATACTCGCTCTTCGCATGGCGGTGAAAGGCCGCGTGGTAAAAATCTACGGTTTATAAATCTACATATATACTTGTATATAGTTGTAAAAGCACGTATATATGTTCGTGAAATATATATAGGAGGATATAATATATGTTATATTAAAATTTAAATTTATTTTTATATATTTTGAGAGAATGTATGATTTATAAAAATTAAAAATTATTTATATTTGTTTAGATTATATGTATTATAAAAGTTAATTAATTAATTAATTAATTTAATTTTGTTATAACATACGTTGTTAAAATATATGTTTTATAGGATTTTTTATTTTAGTATTAAACTTAACTATGATTGGTTGAGGTTTAAACAATTAATGTTAATTAGGTTTTTTAGATTAAAGGGTGACATTTAAAGTTAACTAGAATAGAGATATTAAAAATTTTGCCGAGATTTCAACTCCTAGTCGAAGGGATGAAAGAGACCCGAAATATCAAAAACAAGACACCATTAAGACCAGCATGACAAGCTGAACACCATGACAAGATTGTCTAAATAAAAACGACTATAGATTTTCCTGCGCTAATCTTGACAATTTGTTATCTCATGATGCAAGTTATTGAATACCTACATTTTAGTTCCGCGTATATTGATTGAACAACTAAGGATATGATTTTATTGCAATAACACAGGAACTATCATGGTAACAACACGCAGAGGTCTAGGTCGGGGTCAAGATCGACCACCGTCACCGCCACCTCCGCCACCGTCATCACCGCCAACACCGCCACGATCAACCTCAACGCCTGAAATGCAAATCATAATGAGGTCTTTGGAGGCTATTATGACCACGATGAACAGGCAGTCGGAAAGGGCCGCCGAGGTGGAAACCACTCAAGTGAGTCGAGAGAACTTTGGAAGGGCACATGGCCCAAGACTGGAACCGCTTTAGGACATATCGAGGGAGTTGCAAAAGATAAAGGTTCCAGAGTTTTCAGGAGGACGACCCGGTAATCATGCCGAAGCATGGCTGGAAGGCATGAAGAGATGCTTCGCATTGAATGAGTACACATCCAGTTCCAAGGCTAGGATGGTCGTCTTTCAGCTTAAAGGTGATGCTTTGAATTGGTGGTCAAACCTCGAGAAGTAGTTGCACCTTACTCCTCTTACAACTTCTTGGGAACTGTTCGAGGAGAGGTTCCACAAGAAGTATTTGCCAAATTATTACAAGGAAGAACAGGGAGGTGCACTCCATGCCTTAGTACAGGGAGACAAGACAGTGGAGGAGTATGAATCTCGGTTTATGGAACTGGTAAAATATGTTCCTTACCTAGATGCAGATGATTGTCAGGTAGAGCGTTTTGTGTATGGACTTAACTACAAGATTAGAGCTGCGGTGCGGATGTGGAAGCCAACTTCAGTTGCCATGGCAGTTGAGTATGCTCGTTATGCAACTGATATGTCAGATGGAAAAGGGGGCAGTAAGTTGATAGGAACCAATCAGTATGTTTCAGGGAAGGCGTCACGTCCTTACTTCAGGGGAGGACAATCTAGACCTCCTCCTTATGGTAACCGGTTCACACCGAGGGGTAATACTTCAGTTAACTCATTCTCGCAGGCATCGTCCGCAACCCACCAAAGCCAGGGACGTACACAGGGAAGTTCCTATAGAGGAGCAAGGGGTTTTAGAGGAACCAGGGGAAGGAACTCATCTCAGAGGATTCCTTCGAGCAACAGGCAAGCCCCTCCCAATCTCTCTTGTTGGGGATGCGGAGGTCCTCATTTCTAGCGAGACTGTCCCAAGGGTCAGTCAAGCAGCAGGCACAGGGAAGGAAAGGCACCCATGGATAGTTCAGTTAACAGTCATCGGATTCATGCAGCGGTGCATAACCACCAGGCAGAACATCAGTCTACCGTAGTAGAATCCACTGGTAATGTAAACAATGTCAAACTTAAAATTTTGTTTGATCCAGGAGCAACTGATAGTTTTATTTCACCATTTGCATTAGATAAATGTGGGTTGGCATCCTACGAGCACGATGATTTCAAACTGGTTGAAATGGCTTCAGGAACTAAGCAACCAGTAGGTCTTAAAGTGAGAGGTTGTGGGGTTGACTTAGGAGTTTGCACCACTAAGTTGGATGCTTATGTCACCAATTTGGGGACTTATGACCTCATTATTGGCATGGATTGGTTAGAAGACCATAGAGCTTTCATAGACTGCTATGCAAAGAAGGTGTTGTGCCTCGATGACGAGGGAAGGACAATTCAAATCCAAGGCTTGAAGAGGAAGGTATCCCTCCGTTTCATCTCTATGGTGAAAGCTAAGCGGTGCCTAAGACAAGGATGCCAGTTGTTCATAGTGGAGGCCGTGAGCGATAGTAAAGGACCTTCCTTGAATTCTTACCCAGTACTTTTTGAGTTCAAGGATGTCTTTCCGAAGGAATTACCAGGACTACCTCCAGAAAGAGAGCTCGATTTCACAATCGAACTAAAACCTGGTGCATAACCTATCTCAAAAACTCCTTATAGAATGACAACTCCAGAGCTCCGTGAGTTACAGATCCAGTTAAAAGAATTGCTAGATTTGGGACTGATTAGACCTAGTATCTCACCGTGGGGAGCACCAGTGATCTTCGTTAAGAAGAAGGATGGATCTCTGCGACTGTGCATAGATTACAGAGATTTGAACAAGCCCACCATGAAGAACAGGTATCCCATACCAAGAATTGATGACCTCTTTGATCAAATGAAAGGTGCGTCAGTCTTCTCAAAGATTGATTTGCGATCAGGATATCACCAGTTGAGGATCAAGGAAGGCGACATTCCTAAGACTGCCTTTCGAACTCGATTTGGGCATTACGAGTTTGTAGTGGTACCATTCGGTTTGACCAATGCTCCAGCTGTATTCATGAGCCTCATGAATGGGGTCTTCCAAAAATACTTGGACCACTTTGTTCAGGTCTTCTTAGATGATATTCTTATCTATTCTAAGAATGAGAAGGAGCACGAGGAACACTTGCGGTTAGTCTTGACATGCTTAAGGGAACATAAACTTTATGGTAAATTGTCAAAGTGTTCCTTCTTCCAAAAAGAGATTCACTACTTGGGGCACATCATCTCAGGTGAAGGGATCTCTGTAGACCCAGAAAAGGTAAAGGCCATTGAAGATTGGCCAATTCCAAGGAATGCTCATGAGGTGCGCAGCTTCATGGGGTTAGCAGGCTATTACCGGAGGTTTGTGGAAGGATTTTCTAAAATTGCAAAACCTATTACCACCTTGCAACGCAAGGGAATCCGGTATGAATGGACCGATGAATGCGATGCCGCTTTTACAGAGTTAAAAAGATTGTTGACAAGTGCACCGATCTTGCGGGTACCAGACATGGATAAAGATTTCATGGTATGCACCGATGCCTTGAAGCAAGGATTAGGAGCGGTGTTGATGCAAGAAGGTGGGGTAATAGCTTATGCATCTCGAAAGTTGAAACCTCATGAGGAGCAGTATGCCACGCATGATCTAGAATTGGCAGCAGTAATGTTGGCACTAAAATTATGGAGGCACTACCTAGTTGGTAGAAGCTTCACCCTTAAAACAGACCATCAGATCTTGCAATACATCTTTACCCAGAGGGATTTGAATGCTAGGCAAAGGCGATGGAGTGAGTTCATGAGTGAGTATGACTTTGGTATCTCTTACATCAAAGGAAAGGAGAATGTGGTGGCAGACGCTCTAAGCCGAAGGCCGAGACTTTTCTCCTTAATTCCCTTGAAGGTTGACTTGAGGGAAAGGGTACTAGGACAACTATTAGGTGATAGTTGGTATCTAAAAGTAACCTCAGCGATTCAGAATGGAAAGGAACAGGACTTGAAGTATGATGGGTACCATCTCGAAAAAGATGGATTGTTGCGGTATCAGGAAAGGATGTATGTTCCTAAGGAAGGTGATATCAGGGAAACCATCCTTAGAGAGGCCCATAGATCACATTACTGTGCAAACCCAGGAGTGAAGAAGATGTATGCTGACATGAAGCAACTCTTCTTTTGGCCTGGTATGAAGATGGATGTAGTGGATTTTGTTTCGAAGTGCCTTGAGTGTCAACAAGTGAAGGCAGATCACCATCACCCGGCCGGTCTCCTACAACCGCATGATATTCCTATGACTAAATGGGAAGTCATTTCCATGGACTTCGTTGTAGGATTACCACTCACATCTCTGAGACATAATGCTATTTTGGTGGTAGTCGACAAACTGACCAAAAGTGCTCACTTCATTCCAGTCAAAGACACCTATGATGTGACAGATGTGGCAAGGGTATTCATAAATGAGATTGTACGTCTTCATGGAGTTCCTAAAAAGATAATCTCGGACAGAGACCCTAAGTTCACCTCCAGATTTTGGACAAGCATGCAGTCAGCATTAGGGACACAATTGAACTTAAGCTCAGCTTATCACCCCGAGACAGATGGACAGACTGAGAGGGTGAATCAAGTGATGGAGGACATGCTTAGGATGTATGTTATGGATCAACAGACACAGTGGGAGAAATATCTTCCTTTAGTGGAGTTTGCATACAATAATAGTCATCACAGCTCCATTGGTATGTCGCCATATCAGGCATTGTATGGGAGGCCGTGCAGGACACCACTCAGTTGGGACAGGTTAGAGGATCGAGTTTTAATTGGGCCTGAATTGATTCAGGAAATGGAGGAGCAAGTGTTACAAATTAGGCAGCGGTTGAAGGAAGCACAGGATAGGCAAAAGAGTTACGCTGATGCACACAGATCAGATAGAACTTATGAAGTAGGGGATCGTGTATTTATTCGCATCAGACCAAATAAAAGTACCATTCGGTTTGGGAAGGGTACCAAGATGTCACCTCGCTTTATAGGTCCATTTGAGATTCTTGAGAAAATCGGACCAGTTTCTTATCGTCTTGCGCTGCCACCCCACTTGCATAAAACTCATAATGTATTTCATGTTTCTGTATTGCGACATTACATAGCTGATGAGACTCACAAAATTCATTGGAAGGAATTGCAGGTCTCGGACGAGGGAACCTTCAGGGTCGAACCATTACGTATACTTGATCGTAGGGTTCGACAGCTCCGTAGTCGCCATGTGGACCAGGTTAAGGTCCAATGGGACAAGTATAGCCCCGGGTCTGCTACCTGGGAGGACGCAGAGACCATGTGTCGAGATTTTCCCTCACTATTTTGACCATAACTTCGGGACGAAGTTTCCCGAAGGGTGGGTGTATGTAATGCCCATATTTTGATTCGGCATATTTATTAGTTAGACACACCATACTTTATTTCTTATATATTCTGTTGAACTCAGCTCGACTGAGTAAACTATATTGGACCTCGTTATATGATGTTACTCTGTTTTATGATTTCACCATGATTATGATGTTACTATGTTATGCGATTATGATGTCATGATTATCATATGATTTCCTTATTTTACGATTGCAGTATATGTTTATATGTTTTCATTAATGAAATGTGAGATATATGATTCGGTACGTGGATACCATCTTCTTATATGAATTATTGAAATGTTATATGTATCTATGATGAGCTAAAAGGTTACATGAAATGAAATGATAACATGGATCAATTGGCGATCAATGGAAAATGCTTTCTATAAATTGTATTTTGCAAAACACTAACCTACAGGACACAAGGGCTATGGGATAGCCAGTTACTTGATCTGATATATATTGGAAAGGAAAAACATGTTCATACAGCAAACCTTAGCAGCCAAAATGAGGATACGATAACACAAACTGATAATCCCGATAGCAGCAAGTATGAGTTGATAAGGACGTAGGCCCAGTATGTTGAGAGGGATGGATGTGTTTCCCACCCTATGTTTCCATGAGACCCGAGGTCGTGGGAGGGCCGTGCTGAGACACGCTCCCCATGTTGTTGTGATGACGATGGTCGGATGCCTGCTAGGGGAGGATAGGTCCGCTGTTCAGCCGACGCTATCGCTCTCAAGTTCTATGTGGTCAGATCGGTGAGTCCGACATCCACTGTTGTACTAGCAGAGGAAGGATAGGGAGGATGCTGGACGTAGGTTATGATGGGAGGATGTGTTAGTTAGTACTGTTGGGGGTTTAGTATTCCTTGATTCCGAGTTAGTGGAAGTAGGCACCCTTCCTTGTACATGATTGATTAAACTAATGTAAAGATAAAGAGAATGATGTTAAATCGTAAAGGGTTAACTGTTAAATAACCGAGGATGTTAAAGTAATTATACTATATATTATGCTTGCTCTTCTGCATGGGGGTAGATACTATTATTAGTTAGCAAGTATGCATAGGCGGAATGGGGTCTGTTTATAGTACATATCCGACATGTGCATACACTGGCCATGCATGCACACCTTGTACATGTACAATATTACTGGTGTATAACATACTTGTCATGCTTGAATAGTAGTATAAATGTCATAGATAACTCAGTTAAGGATACATCAATCAACTTAGGTAATGAATGGTTAGGTTGTCAATGTGTAAATAAGTGAATTAGTAATTATATGAAAACATTGTAATAATAAACTAAGACAAGTGTCGTCAGTTAACATTGTCATAGGAGAACTGTTGTGAATAGGGTAATGATAGTGTCTAATTAATTAGTAAAATTGTTTAAGCCCTCACAAGTGCTTTGTTTATAAGAACAAGGATGCTATGTTGATGATAGGGTACTCATGTGATAAACAAATAATTAAGAATACTATGATTAATTCACCTTTTATTATTGTTAAATGGTGATTTAATTATTATTATTAATTAATAAATGGTGATCTAATTATTATTATTACTTAATTAATAATATTCCAGCAACATTTATATATCCCTATCGTAACAATTGCAATATAAGTAAGATTTAAAATATTGATTTATAAATTAATATTGTGTGATTATTTCCATTTCAAAAGTTAGCCATAATAGGATAATCATTTTTGGAATGAACGTGATGTGATGGAAAATGGTTATTTAATTATTCAATGTTAATCTTGGAATTTAAACCTCAAGCTAAGTAGTCTCGACGGATAAGGTGGACCATTAAGACACATCATGTCCAAGTTGAAAAGGGGCAACTAATTATATAATATTTTATTAATTACATTAATAACATTAAATACCAAGGATAGCGAATAGACTTGTATTTAATGAAGCTTGTCCCGAATGGATAACCTTTGGGTGATAATCCCCACCGTAATAAATACTTACGACCGTCAATCCAAAACCAACTAATTTTTCCATGAGAGTAATTAATTATACATTTTTATAAAGAACCGTGTATGAATGAACTGGTGATAGGAGTAAATGTTGAGGGGCTCGAGAGGGGGATTTTGGGGCGGTGGAGTAAGCCCAAGATATTCTCGAGGAAGGGAAATTATATAGAGGGGGAGAGCTTGGAGAAAGGGGAGGTTTTTTTGATTGGGGAAGAAAAGAAGTTTGGAGAACAGAAGTTGGGAGAACAGAAAGTTTGGAGAACAGAAAGATTTTGAGAACAGAAGGAAACACTGCTCTCGGGATTATCAGATTGTGGGCTCGGGGGCTTGGAAATCCTTTGATTTCCAAGGGCCAGCAAGATAATAGCTGGTCGGTAGGGTGGACACTTCAGTTTGGCTGTCTAAGAGGTTATACAACCTACTACAACCTACGGTTAGCATCAGCATCAGGTAATTTCCTTGTCATTTACGTTATTTGATTACTATGCTAAAATCTTACTGTAAACATGCATAACTTGCTATTTACTGATTTACTAAGTTGTGAAACCTATTCTTATGTTGGAACATGATTGTTGAAAAGAAAATAACGATATGTTTGTTTATTTTAAATTACGAATGTAAGGTTAGTGAAAACACGACAGTACACAAAATATTATTTAGGCACATAGTAATTCTTAGAAATTTACTTCCATAAACTGATAAAGTTTAAAACGTAGAAAATTAACCCCTGAAATTTTATATAGTGCTCTGCTGTAAAAACCAGAGCACTACAGTGTAACTACGAACTTTTCAATCCACAGGGTTTAAAAAAGTTTCTTGAGATAGCCTGACCTGTTATCTTTCCATCCTGATAGGTCTGACCTCAATTGGATTCTCTGAGAGAGAGTTATGCCAAATGTCGCAACGTGACCTGTTTTGGGATAAAACAGGAGAGCGAAATTGTACGGCGTGCCACGTGTCACTGTTTGAACTTCGGACTCTCAAAAAGTTTCCTAAGATACCTCGGCCTGTTATCTTTCCATCCTAACAGGTCTGACCTCAATTGGATTCTCTGAGAGAGAGTTATTCCAAGTGTCGCAACGTGACCTGTTTATGGGATAATACAGGAGAGCGCACTTGTACAGAGTGCCACGTGTCACTGGTTCAACTTCGGCCTCTGCACAATTTTTCTGAGATAGTACAGTTTGTGTACTACCTGTCACTTTTTACGAAATTTCATTTGGAGCTTCCTAGCCCAAGTTATGAC
Organism: Larix kaempferi; assembly: GCA_027924585.1. NCBI lineage: Eukaryota > Viridiplantae > Streptophyta > Pinopsida > Pinales > Pinaceae > Larix > Larix kaempferi. Next base: position 29,759,913 of record BSBM01000458.1, read on the forward strand.
CTGGAGATTTAATCTTCGACCTCTAAAGATTTCAGATCCAAAAACTTCTCCAAAACGGATTTATAGCGAAAGTGCTACGATGATTGGTTTTTGCCATATCAAGCCCTAGCATCGTAAGTGCAACAAGTGTCATACATGCCATATCATGCCTTCTTTCAGGCTAGCTTTGATCCCATGTTAAATTTTTAGAATTTACTTCAATCTGAGCTAGGATCTTAACTGAGAGAACAACATGTATAGCATATCTACAGCATATCAATCATGGAGACAATAATGCAAGCACACAAGAGACACAAAGATTTACTTGGGGAAAACCATAAAGGTGAAAAACCCCAATAACTTCCTCAGAGATAGATAGAGCAATGATACAACCAACCATGAGAGATAGACATAACCTAGCAGCAGATCCTCCTCCTCCATAAGTGCGCCACTCCTCCTTGAGTGCATGAGCGAGAAGTGAGTGAGCAAATAGAGTGCCTCCCGCACTCTATTTATACTTGACTTGACTTGACTTGCCTTTTTACCTAACTCATGTAGGCTCGAACTTAACCACATAACATAATGTTGACTGGGCCGACCCCCAATAGGGTGGTCTAATAACCCTTCGACCCACATGGCCGACCCCCAATAGGGTGGTCTAATAACCCTTTGACCCACATGACTTATACAGGGTCGACCCCAAACAAGGTGGTCTAATAACCCATCAAGTATAAGTTATGACACTTACAATATAAATAACGACACTTCCGTATAGAGGAATAATAACATCTCTATAGGAATACAATATACATATATGTGAAATACATTCCAAAGTTACATATACATCAACACCATCAGTAGGTACTCCTTCATAGTTTAAGCATCCATCAATAGATGCTCTTTGGTTCATGTCTAAGCTAGAAAGTGTTTCAAAATGATATTCCATATTCTCAATAGAATCTTCTTCATGCTTATAATGTCTCTTCCTTTTGTTCCTTCAAGCAAGCTGATGCAATTTGCCCCTTATTTTCCTTAGGATCAATATCTTTGGAATCTCTTTTAGAAGAATTCCCAAAAGCTCTCCTCAAGTAGGACATCATTTCCTGCACACATATATGATATTCTCTCCAAGGTTATTTACAAGAAGGGCATAAACCTTTCTTTACTAAATCCACATCTTCATTTTTGGGCCTATTTTCAAAAATATGTTCAGAAAAGTACTCAAAAGACATAACATTTTGTGTATTTTTGGTCAAAGCAAGATATTCTTGATATTTTTGATATTGTTGGAGCAAGGTGTTATATGTTGCTTTCCATCTTTGGAAATCATTCATAGAATTATCCTTGGTTGGTGTGACACACTCATATTCATCAAATTTAAATTCATAAGAATAATCTTCATTTATCCTGAAATTGTAAGAAGTTTTGCATGATGGCACCTCTTCCTCGTACCATTCACATTCTGCTTCATATTGCTCATAAGCATCTGCATATTCCTCATAAGAATTGTACTCATAGGATTCATCATAATAGTAAGACATAGTTGCCAATTATTCTTGAATGTATGTACCTAATCCAAAGGTGCAAGGACCATACTCTAATACCATTGTAATGGCCCTTGTTAGGAATTTTATTAAAATGACAATTTTTCACTTTTTTCCCTAGTTAGACCTTTGACTAGTTTTGAGCTGTAGGTCCCCAAATTGCTCCAATTGCTCTCAAATATTATGAGAAGGTATATGGATGATGTTATAACATAAATATGTGTTTCAGGGATGATTTTAGACCTTTAAAATACTTCTGCAAATCCTCTTTCAATTTTGGCCAATGTAGGGAACTTTACTAGTAATTTCCCTTTAACTAGTATTGGTCTCTAGGTCTCAAATTGACTCCAAATGCCTTCAAATATTCAAATAAGGTGTGGGAATTATATTAAGACTTGAATATGATATTCATGGATGATATATGGCCACCAAAATACCTCTGCAAACTCTCTTAATATTCTGGACCAAGTATGCAATTTTACTAGTAATTTGGGGTTCAAATCCCCCTGGGATAAGTACTGAAAATGGATTCCCAAATGCCTCCAAACCCACTCAAATTTATGAAAAGATATAGGGAATCTATTAAGGATTTTATTAAGGTCTCATTTTCACCATTAATTGATTATTATATCTGTTCCAACCCTCTCCCATTCAACTGCAAAAGTCACCCATTCGACCCTTGGGGAAATGACACTATTTCTTCTCCCAATGCAATTAAACTAAGTAAAAATACTTCAAATTCTCAAGTACAGTACATGAAACTTGTAAAGTACATCCATGCAAGTATATTAATCACAAATTTATTATATAATCATCCATTCATTCGAAATCATCAGCATTACATTGGTTCATAACAAGGTACTGGGGAAATGGCACTGTTCTTTCATTAAAAATGAGATTTACACATTTCTACTTGGAATTTCGACCTGAAAATTTATGGAGATGAATAAAAGAGTATTTAATTAATATTGCAAAATAAATGGGGCATTATAAGCTCCCCCAAAGAGTACAATAGCTCGCCAAAAATGCCCTCCCTCAAGGATCAAGAATATGCCATCAAAACTGGAAATGGTTGAAGGAGTGAGCTTAAATAGAAGAAACCATGAGATGCCCTGTAGCTTACACCTGCAAATAAAGATTCCATTAAAGATCCAAATGAAAGGTCTGAATGGCCTTTCCAATTACCAACTTAGATGGGAATCTTTCACCCTCGAAATTGGCTAAGGCAAGAAACTAGTCATCCACTAGCTCTCCCTCTTCACAAATGCAATTGCAAATTATAAAAATGATAAAAATATGGTTTCATTCTTTGTTATTGACTATTATAAAGTTCTAATTTCATCCATGGGTCAAATTCCTTCCAAGAGACTCATGCCAACTCAAGTTGGGAAGATATTCCAAAGAATGCCACTTGTACAACAATTCCTAGTCTCCCACTTCCACCAAATCACATGTGGAAGCATCTTAGCTTCCCTAACACCCTTGAGATCCCTCTTGGAGTCTATTTTTATCCCTGACATGTCATATATTTCATATGTCATCCTTCAAGTCTAATTTGTGTCATAAGTGTCATAGCATCTTCATCATTGTTGTCATAGAGCTAGGGAATCTAGCCCAAGTGTCTCACTAGCTCCAAATTGCCTCTTCCTCTTCCATGGAAGTTACTATTCCTCTATATTTAGACCTCATTGACTCATTCCAAGTATTATTGACCTTATAACTCATCCCAAGAACATTAGGCTTCCCATGGATTTGAAATCGCAAGAAGAGGATGCCATGTGGCACATAAATTCTAGCTTGTGTTGGTCCGACTTCCTCCATGTGCCTTCATGATCAAATGCCACTTTGATTTTCACTTGTATATATTTATTTATATCATTTATTAAATATTTATGCCATCCTAGTGTTCCAACATCATTTATTATCCCCATTATTCCAAATCCCAAAGCTTCCACCCCAAACCTAGGAAACTAGTAATTTTACTCCTTAGCAATTATTTGACCTTTAGCATCAATTTGACAAACTCTAATGAATAGGGCCAATTTGCTTAGGCCATTGTGACCCAATTCCAAATTTGGGACATGATACTAACCCTATAGGTCTTTCCTAGACACTCTAAATCAAAATAAAAAAATGGTACTAAACAAGGATAAATCCATGAGTATGTTTTTGTTTTGTACTTTCAAAATATTTGTTGGTACCATAATTTACATTTGACAACATGGAGTGTAGCAGATCACAAAATAAGTAAAGCATCATAGCCTCATGGCTTCATGCATAATCCAAGATGACAAGCAAGGAAGTATCAGTACAAAATGTGGATATTTTAAAGTGAGTATCTAGTGATCCTTAGAAAAATAAGATCAAGGGAAGATCTATGGTGGAGAATGATTCAGGGCCCAAGAGATGCACAAGAGATAATATGTAATCTCGAGCCCGAAATAAAATACGCTCATCCACATGGCAGTTCTAGATTCAGTCAAGGCCTAAAAAGTGATTTCCAAATACTACATCGACCGAACCTTGAAACCGTATGGTGAGCGCATAACTAATGTGAATTAGTCGGGTGGCTAAAGAAGTTCCAACTAAAAGATAAAATTCTAGCTCATCAGGCTACGAATTTTCTCTTGATTAATGTGCTCTTCAGATTCCAAAAATCAGTTTTCCCATGCCATTATCTTCCGACCCTAAAACCGCCTTCCTCTATGAATTATCTAAGATGGACCCACCATTTTTTACCCAAGGGATATTATTGTATCCATTCCACATATAATGGTCCCCGCGCATCCCATACCCCTTTCTCAAGAGATCAATCCTAGAATGCCACAACGTAACCTTACTTAATATTCTGTTTTTCTAATCCTTCACTATAAAGGTGCCTTATTCAAATTTTCTAGAGTATTATTTTGCATTTCCCTCTCAAGCTCTCCTATTTCCCATTGCTGCATTAGCTCTATTCTTGAATTCCCAATGTCCACCACCTTGTAAAATTCATGTAAGCTTGTCACCATGGTTTCCATTACAGATACATAATAAATTTCATCTACAAGCACTCAAATTAGCAGAGAATAGCATATGGGAGATGAAAAATTTCGACATTCATGAGTCATGACCCAGTGCTCTCTATTTTCAATTTACATCAGTTATCTTGAGAAGCCGAAGATCAAGCGAAAGGAGGAAATGACCCATTAAATATATGTGGTTTAGGTCTGGTGAAGATGATACTTCCCCAAGCTCGAGTATTCCTGGAATTGGTGCAGTAGTGTGCAGAATTATATGAACTAGAAAGAAAAACCGTCATCTCTAGTTTAGGATCTATCATATGATTCACGCAGTTTTCATAAATGTTCATGTTTGAGAAATTGGAGAATCTGTGTGGAAGATTAAACCTTGACGTTTTGGGCTGAGTAGCACATCCCATTTCCGGGAGATACCAAAGAGTCCCAATTTTTAATAGTAGGTCAAAGGCTGATTGATAAATAGTCTTGAAGTGTCATGTGTAATTTTGAAAATGTAGGTCGGTTTGTCTTAGAAAAAGTTTTTCATATTAATCCTAGTTTTAACTTAATCCAATTAATTTTCATTTCTTTATAAATTTGAATTAATTAATAATTTTATATTTAAATCATCCATACTTTAGACCAATTTGTAGTCTAAGTATGGAAAATAAATTATTATTTAACCTATTTTATAATTTTACTTTTAATTACTATAATTTTAATTTAATTAGTTAATTTTTAACTTCTTTAAGATTTTAGATTAATTAGATATTCTTCATGTTAGAGGTTTTAAAGGGGATCTTTACAAAGGTATTGGGTTGTGATGAAAAGTCATAAGAGGGTAAACCCTAAAAAGGAAGGAACTAAGGCACCAAAGCTAACTAGCTCTCTTCCTTAATAAGGTTGATAGCAGGGGTCCATGATTTGCTCAATTTCCACCCTTCATCCATGTTTAGGTTGTGCGGGTGTTTTTCTATTTCTATAGCTTCACAGATTTTTCTCTTTGTGAAGTTATCAATGCTAGAAATAACCTTTGCATTCTCTATACAAACGTGGTGTTTAGAGGTTTGCGAGTGTTCTGCTAGGGCTGAATTCATTTTCCTACAATGAATAATATTTGCACTGTGTTCTTTTAGTCTTATGTGAATCGAGCGCCCTGTCTCTTCGATGTATAGTTTGTGACAGTCACATGGTACCGTGTAAACTCCTTTCATTTTACTCGGATCTATCTTGTCTTTTGCGTGGTCTAGAATCTATTCTAAGGAATTTGATGGAGAGAAAGTGACCCTAATGCCATGCTTACGTAGGATTCAGGCTAATTTGTCCGTGGTCCCTTGGATGTAGGGGAGGCTAATTTTTTTGAGTAGGCCCTCTTCCTTAGTTTTTGTATGTTTTTCATCTTGTGACCTCTTAATGGTCTTGCGGATTTTTTTTCTTCATAGCCATTTCCTTTGAAGACCTCAACTAGATGTGGTAAATGTGATGTGTCTGAGATTCACTTGGCTCTTATTTCTAGAGTGTTTATGATACCTATTTTTTGGGTTGGATGATGATCAGAGTTTTCCTGGATGTATTTATCAGTGTGGGTTTTTTTTTTCTGGTAAACTTCATGCGATAGAGTTCCATTATTGTTTTTGGTGAGGAGGACATCTAGGAAAGGGATTTTCCTGTCGTCCTCTTTTTCCATTGTAAATTGTATGTCTCTTGACAGGTTGTGTTGCAATAAGAAAACATATACTTCCAAGGTAGTAATTGATTTTCTGAATGAAAAATATTTCCAAGAACTTCAAAGTTATGTTGTATGAGATAGAACTAACATCATAATAGAAGCCAACAAGGTGATCACAAAAGGATTAATGGCTCAGAATTTCAACGACATGGCAAACTAGATTTCTCAATATGTTCGCTCTTTTAAAGCTTTGTTCAATGACATTTTACCATTAGGCCTTCCACACTTTTGGGATGGAAATGGGGACATGTATCCAAAGGATCATTTTAATGTTTTCCTGATGGAAGCTCAAAATTATGAAGCTAGCTTCACAGATATCCACGGGGAATTAGATGGAAGAATAGTTTTTGAAGAGCTACATCCATATTTTGAAATATTCTCTCGTCTTCTGTCAATCTTCAAAATTATACCAAAGGAAACTTTCAAGCACTATACGGAATTGGATATGGCCCTTAGGGAATTAAAAGTATTATAGTATCCTTTGGGAAAAGATTAGAAGAATTTAACCAGATTCCTTCAAATTAAGCAGTAAGAAAGGAGTGCAGTGATGTAGTCATGAGTCGGAGCATCATCATTGTAGAAATGCCATCCTCCACCTCAGCAAGGGGGACTTAAAGTACCTCTTCCAGTTAGTCAACAACAATTCACCAGATAGTCAATTTTGTAACAGTAATTTTGTTCAAGCAATTGTTTAAAATTGAAACCTGTTATTTAAAACAGAATTTTGTTGTATAATTTGTAAATCCCAAGAGGCTATAAATAGACTCAAAATTAAGAGTAAGGGGTTGACTCTTTTTGTAAGAAGTGTAACTTATGAAATATTTTGTCTGATCAAGCATTGGATTTAAAGCTTCAAACTATGTCATGGTAATTATGTAGATTCTAAGCTCTGATATATATAGTTAGTACTACTCTCTTTTGTATTTTCATTTATTTCAACTTTTCTATAATTGGAAAATATAAGACAGACCCTAATGGGATAATCTTCCACTGGATATTTGGTTCATATGTTATTGTGGGTATCTTTTTCATTTCATATGTTGTGAAGTATTCATGATGTATTATTTGGATTTCATGAGGTTATTTCTGTAAGAGTCGTGTTTACTTTGTCATTATTATGATCCAACTACTAAATTCAGTTTGCTTAGTACATCTTTTACAAACATGGGATAAATATTTACTATTCTAGTACCTTTGATCATTCCATTTCATCCATTTAGTTGTTCAAGTCTTTTCCTGGTTATATCAGAAGTACTGCCCACATTCTTGATATAATTATATCAACAAATTCTTTTTATGTTATATCATCGAAGGAGATTTTCTCCTCCTCTGTTTGGACCACAATTTTAGTTATATAATTATATATTGTTCAAGTCTTTTTCTGTTATATCATCGAAGGATATTTTCTCCTCCTCTGTTTGGCCCACAATTTTCTGAGTTCGAATCCAATTTCAAAACCCCCATACATGATTCTCCTCTAAAAACTCTAGCACTCCATTTGGTTTACCTTATCCTCCAATTGTTTCTACCGAAAGTGGAGAATCCTCTGCTCAAAAGAATCCACTCAAATCCTTCATTACTCCAGAAGGTAGAAGTATAATTTCCAAACACCTCATGTCAGGAAGAGGAGGAGGAGGCGAAATAGGACCACCTCCGCCACCCCCACCGAGAAAACCTCGATGGGTAGCCAACCATCATGGACCTCTAATATTACCTACACCCCTAAATGAAATTCCTACCCACTATCTTAAATTACTACCTAAATATGATGTCAGTAAAGGTACCTCCGTAGAAGATCATGTGGATCAATTTCAATATTTTAAAGGGAATATTTTCATCGATCATGACAAAGTGTACATGAGAGTTTTCAATCAATCATTAGAATGTGATGTCCAGAAATGGTTTAGATCATTACCTGATGCTTTGATTTGGACTATGGAAGATTTGGAAAATACTTTCATCAAGAAGTGGGGTGTGAAGCGAGATAACCTCTATTACTTAACTGAGTTTTCCACCATGAAGAAAAATAGATCTGCAATAGTTGTTGATTTTACTGTGAGATTTAATAAAGTGTATTACATAATCCTTGAGGATATCGTACCTACAAAAGAGGCTGCGCATGCCACATATGCAGCTGATTTTCCCTCAAATTTTTTTATCATGCTAAGAGAAATAAGGTGTGATTCTCTCAGTATAATGCATCATGCACTATAGATGTCGAGGGAAATATGAGAGCTTGGGAAAAAATAAAACCGGTTAATGATTCATAACAAAATGATAAGGGAAAGGCCAAAGAAGGAATCAACTCATCTTCTGGGGTCAAAGACTCTCAAGAATACAAGATTGAAGAAATGTCTCACATCATTAATAATTTGTCAATAAATTTTACCATGATGGAATTGAAAAATAAGAGTCCTAACAAACAGTATCCTTCTCATGCTCCCCCTCAATTCAGGATTCCCTACAATCCACAAATGATGTATATAGAAAAGATAAATGATGAGAAACCACTAAGACCACCGGTCAGAGAAAACGACAACAATCTTATTGAAGTGTCAGAAAAGGAGAGATATGAAGAGACCGAAGAACATATCATTTGGATGGAATATGAATCCTATTAAATACATATCACAAGGGATGATTATGAAAACTCACTTTTCTTCCATCCGACTAATATATCAGGAAAATGATCAAGAGATTGATCAAACACTTTCTCAATACCGATTGTTTTCGGACACCTTACAAGATGAGTTTCAAAAGAAATATGATCTTAGATCCATGCATGTTTCTTCTCATCATCCAATCAACCAATCCCCCCAAATATATCCTACAAAACAAGCCTCAGATAAATCTCCTCAAGTCATCCCTATGACCAAAAACAGGGACCCGTCAAAGGACAAAGCCAATAAAGCATCATATTCCCCTAATCAAAAGGAACCAAGCTCTAGTCTTCCCAAAAAACAAGATCAAGATCCTAAAGAGTTTGATAGAAGAAATATTTCTTTTAACCTTGAGCACGAATTGAGCAAACTCAAGATACCAGTTACATTATCTGAGCTTGTAAAAAATCCTATGTATCAAAAGAAGATTGACAAGTTGCTTCATACAAGTGAAGTCATGGATCAACAAGATACCATTAACTTGAATGATGAATCTCCAGTTGTTCAATGCGTCCCTCACATTAACAATACAACAATTTACCCCTTTAGGGGTGATTATCTTTCGCCCCCAAAAGTGACTTTTTGGGGTAGTTATGGCTTTTGGGGAGGTATTGTCAAAACCTCCCCCAAAGGCACCAAAGCTAAAAGTCTAAGCTTTGGGGGGTGGTTTTTTAAGATGCCTAAACCACCCCAAAAGTGACTTTTGGGGGCAGTTCCAAACCCCCTCTGTAGACACCTATGGGGGGTGGTTTAGAACGACCCCTAAAAATCCCTTTGAAAAATATTTGAGGGAGGTTCCAAACCCCCCTGGTAGACACCTATGGGGGTGGTTCAGAATCCCCCTTAAAACTCACTCTTACAAACCTTTGGGGGAAGTTCTAAAACCCCCTGGTTGAAACGAACAAGGGAAGTTCTAAACCACCCCGTAGATACCTATGGGGGTGGTTCAAAACCCCCACAAAAATTCCTCTTACAATCCTTTGGGGGTGGTTTAAACCTCCCCCCCCATCGTAGACACCTACAAAGGAAGTTTGAAACCCCCTTGTAGAGACCTACGAGGGCGGTTTAGAATTTCCCCTAAACCCCCCCCATAAAAATCTACGAGGTCGGTTCACAAACCCCCTCTTGATATCCCACTTAAAAATATATGGGGGCAGTTCTAACCCCACGCATATAGAACTACAGGGGTGGTTGTGAACCCCCTCATACAAACCTACAAGGGAAGTTGTGAACCCACCTCGTAGACTCCTATAGGGGTAGTTGAAAACCCCCCTCACAGACTCCTACGGGTGTAGTTATAAACTCCCCTGGTAGCCATTAATATACATGATCATAGTTTTTTATTTTTAGAAATACCAATATTGCAATATCATTAGGGAAGAAAGGAATCGAACCCCCAACCTCCTACTTGTAATGCAGATGCTCTTCCATTGAGCTAGAACCATTTAAAAATTGGTCCATTAAACACCAAAAAAGGACAAAGGGACAAGTGAATATAATCAACAATAATAACCTAGTAAAAGAGAGGTGCAAGAAGAATCCTAAAATGAAATTAAATGGAAAATTAGTTTAAGAGCAACATGAAAATGGATGACATAAGCATAGGCATAGAAGTAGGTTATCACAAGAAAGAAAAACCCAGAAATCGAAGGAGAGCTATTGAAGAAACATAAACTAAACTAAGATGCAATTGCTTGAAGGGGAGGATGGATTTTTACTTCCTCATTATCTAATTCAATAGTGAAAATTCCAACCACAATTCTTCTAAATAATGTCCTCTAGAGAGTGACTTGCATTCAATAAATATTTTAGCATAATCATAGATAGCATCAAACATAAGTCCTATAACTGAAACTTAAGCACTAGTGTTATAGAAAACATTGTAATGCTACTGGACTGGTTGAGGTGTTACTGTAATTCAACTTACCAATGTATTTATCAAAACAATGTTAAACTTGATTCCACTCATCTATGCTTCCATGTGTTGGTCACCCAATTCCTCTTGGTTTTTCGTTGATTCTCAGGTTGAATGGAAATTCAATAGATCATGAATTGTCGGAGCTATCATTTGCGATGAAGGAGGGATATTGAGAGGTATGTCCCTTCTCCAAGTCAATAATCTTAGCAATTGCATCTCTCCTAATATCCAAGGTCGTAGAGAATAAACAATTTATTTCTTCTATGTTAGCCAGTAATGCAATTGTAGTTATAATTGGAAAAAAACCTATGATAATCAATAAAACTTCAAGGCCATCTTTCTCATGAAAATGAGGCCAACATTTTTTTAAAATATCAAGCAACAATGATAATCATAAGAGTTATAGTAATATCACATAGGATTTTTCTTTGGTTACAAGCTCTAGCAATATCTGTCCTATAGATACTACTATGGGGTCTAGTAACTCTAGTATAAAAGAACCTCCATTTACATGTGAACAGTATGATAACAGAGGAAGTATAGTCCCACAACCTCATGAAATGATTTTGTATGTTCCTTTCATCACTCTACATCCTGCAGTATCATAGTATAATTCGTCGTCTATACCCATTGTTGGTGATGAAAAACATGTTTTTATCTAGAAATCACAAGAAAGCTTCAAAGAATTTAACAAAAGCTAAATTATAAATAGAACTTGGGATACAACAAATGTTGGAACTAGTTTAGAGTCTCATGGCATTGGGGGTGAAAAATATGATGCTGAAAATATAACTAGAATATCTAGGGTGCAAAAACCATCAACTGTCTGCAATTCTGGTGATGATTTTCTCTTAAAGGAGATGGTGTTTGCTAGTAAGGATGATCCTCTTGCAGCTGCATTTGATGTTGCAAGAAATGTGTAAACATTATTACCAAAGCCTCCATCTCCTCCAAAGAATCAATTTATCCACCTTCAGATCCCATTGGAGAACAATAAAGGTATATTTGATAGGTTGTAAAGTGGGATGATAAAGTATAAACCTCCTAGACTAGATGATTGGTACAAACGAATTCTAGAGCTAAAATATTTCTCTGTGGTTGGAATTAGTCTTTCTAGAAATGAAACTAAGAATTTGTAGGCAATTAACTTGATACAAGTGACTACTTCTTTTATCTCACCTGATCATTACATGGATATTTTCCAACATTTGGTTTTACAGGAATTCAAAGCACAATTGAGACATTCATTTGAAGAGGTATCTTCCCCAGAAGACCTGTGGTTTGGTAGTCTGCACTTACAGTCCTTAGAGAAATTTGATGAGTTCCACCATGGGAGGTTTATGCCAGATATTAGAGAAGATGCTACAACCAAGGGTTGCTCTGAAAATAACTTGGTCTTGCTTTCATGGGAACCTTTCTAGCTAGTTTCTCAGAATGTTCATATGATTGGAAAGGTAGTGTAGAATTGATCTTTGTATTCTTTTGTTGGACTTTGTGTCACTATGCATATTTTCTCTATAATTCTAAACATAGATTGGTTTGCAGGTGGAACTAAGGGAGAGAGATGCTAAAAGCATGTCAACTATTATGTTATTAAGGTTATACCTCCAATCTGGTATTCCCCATCTAGACAATGGTAGAATACATCTCACTATACATAGTGAATGGTGTGTGACCAGTCTTAAGAGCATTACACCTCACCTTAGAGACTTCCAGGCACTCTCAACTGTCAAAGATGTTATTTTATTTCCTGTCATCCTCAATCAACACATGGCTGCAACATAATTTGCAGATGTTTGTACTCACACCCAAGGTAGCCAAGGTGAAGATATGAAATTGTTTCCAAAGCCATTGAAGGAGTACCTAAATGAAGCCTTCAATGAGAGTCAACTCAAATCAATTAGTGTTGTTCTTCAAAGAAATGATTCACAAAAGAACCGTGGAATATCCCTTATTCAGGGGGGCCCAAGTTGATTGCCCCGAGAGGCGCTCTACAGCCGAGTATGAGGGAGATATTGTAACATTTGTCGATTTTGTCGATATTATCGGCCATAAGCAAAAAAGAATAATACAAAGTAAAAAGTAAATATGAGGGAGATCTTGTAAAGTTTGTCGAGTTTGTCGATATTGTCGGTCATAAACAAAAAAGAATAATAAAAAGTAAAAAGTAATAACTGGCCATAAACAAAAAAGAATAATACAAAGTAAAACGTAAATATAAGGGAGATCTTGTAACATTTGTCGAGTTCGTCGATATTGTCGGCTATAAACAAAAAAGAATAATACAAAGTAAAAGGTAATAAATATTATATTGTCAACCATAAACAAAAAAGAATAATACAAAGTAAAAAGTAAATATGAGGGCTATCTTGTAACGTTTGTTAGGTAACGTTACATGAGTATGAGAGAGATGTTGTAATGTTTGATGAGAGATATGTTGTAACGTTTGTTCCTAACATGTCGGCCATAAACAAAAAATAATAATACAAAGTAAAAAGTAATAAATATTATGTCGTCCATTAATAAAAAGATGTGTATTGCACTCAAGGAGTGGAATCAAGCCGACATAAAAACTAAAAATATAAGAAGTAAAAATGATAAAGAAGTAAAAAAAATTAGAAATATAAGAAGTAAAAAATATTATAGATGACATAAAAAGTAGAAACATAAGAAATAAAAGAAAGAAGTAAAAAATATATTATAGTAGCCATAAGAAGTAGAAACAAAACAAGTAAAATTAATACTATAGCCGACATAAGAAATAGAAAAAATAGAAGGAATTTGAACCTTAATAAAAAACATGGTTGCATTGATTTCAACAATGCGTAAAAGATAAAGAAGTAAAAAATATTATATTTGACATAAAAAGTAGAAATATAAGAAATAAAATAAAGAAGTAAAAAATATATTATAGTAGACATAAGAAGTAGAAACAAAAGAAGTAAAATAAACACTATAGCCGACATAAGAAATAGAAAAAATAGAAGGGATTTAAACCTTAATAAAAAACATGGTTGCATTGATTTCAACAATGCCTAAAAGATAAAGAAGTAAAAAATATTATAGTTGATATAAAAAGTAGAAATATAAGAAATAAAATAAAGAAGTAAAAAATATATTATAGTATACATAAGAAGTAGAAACAAAAGAAATAAAAAGAAATTATAACTATAGCCGACATAAAAAATAGAAAAAATAGAAGGGATTTGAACCTTAATAAAAAAATATGGTTGCATTGATTTCAACAATGTGTAAAAGATAAAGAAGTAAAAAATATTATAGTTGACATAAAAAGTAGAAATATAAGAAATAAAATAAAGAAGTAAAAAATAAAGAACTAAAGAGATCACGAAGAAGTGTAATTCGTGCAAAGGGATTCTCAAAAGCATGAATGGGAGATAATTTCAGGGTTATATAGGAATAAATATATAACTACCAATGAATATGACATACTTGGATACATGGAATGTGATAAAAAGGAAAATTGGAACTCTAATTTTGTTGATATGGAAAATTCCAATCATGCACCACAGTTCATATCTGAAAACCGACAATTGAATGCCATTGTTCATAATAATCGTACTCAAAATTATTCAATTGAAATCTTAGCAGAGAAGCAAAGAAAATCATTTAAGATTATTCTTGAGCATTACAAAGGTGGGAACAATGAACCACTACGAATGATTATCCAAGGAACTGCATGTACAAGAAAATATTACTTGATTAGAGCTATTAGACAAACATTATAAATTGATTATTTTCCAGATAAGTCACCATTACTTCTTTTGGCCCCAACTAGTGTTGCAACATTTAATATATCTACATCAACAGTGCAAAAAAATGGGGATTAACATTGGAGAAGGAAACTATAAATATTGGAAACAAAGAACGACGGGGATTCCCATTTACAAAAATATCATGAGTAAAAGGTCTGGATGGTGTTCCTCCTTTCACATATGATCGATACGAGAAGATGCCAAAGGGAGCAGGAGTGGAATCAAGAAAAAATGAAGAAGAAATATCAAAGTTGATCACATTGTAATATAGTTGTATTTAAACATTATATAGGCTTATATTATTTCATAACATCAACCAACATGTTGACATATATCATATTTAAACATTATTTTATTTGATCTGTATTCATCTACATTGTTAAAAATTTTGACAAAATAATCCTCATAATACTTACATTATGATAATCCTCATAATTCTATTTGTGTTTTCAACTTAACATGTTCCTTACAATGCTGATCAAACACCAGTTTTGTGTCACTGCCCATGACTGGAACCAGCTTAGATCCAAATCTTAGGCTATATCAAGCGCCGAGAGGGATCAAATCTCCCGAAGTGCAAACCTCTCCTTGAATATCTCCTTGAGTGCAATACCTGAATCAAGGTTTGCACCTCGGGATATTTGATCCCTCTCGACGCTTGATAGAGCCTAGGATTTGGATCAAGCATGGTTTTAATAATTTCACATACATTTTATTTTTTGAATTGTTTTTCAATTGCAAAAGACAGTCAATGACTTGATGAGGTTGTTTCTAAGTAAACGAGTCAATATGCAAGAACCAGGAAAATAATAACTATTCTAGCCATTGTGAGTGTATTGTTGGCCATTGGTAAAATATCAAACAAATACAGTGGTGGCATTGCAAGGTGGATGGCTGTGGAAGGAATTTCAAATAAAAAATTCCTTAACTTTTCAAGGGTACAAGAGGAGGATGAATATAGGCATTTATCAAAATTCAAATTGTCAGATGCCGAAGAATTTGGGGAAGGAACAGATCTACTAGTGATGCCAAATTTTTATTTTTTCATTATCTTTTCTTGCGAGATTCTATGATAGGAATCCCTGGTCAAGCTAGCTGCATGAAAAAAAATGATCATTGCATACAATTTTCACTACGCAGTTATAAGCAATATGGCATTTTTATGTATAAAATTCCAATTTGAAACTTAGAAAACCTAAAAACCTAATGCAAGTAAGCAGCTTTTCTATAACCAATTTACTACATATGCATACATCCCTGGAATGAATTCCATGGTACTCCTTGGAATGATAATGCATATTCTAGATACTTGGTAGGAAATAGCAAACTAAATAATATGCTTGTAACAAAAAACCTGGCCCAACATTTCCATGTGTATATTTCATGCATTTATGACATTTAGAGAAATTCTTTATAACTACTGGAGGCGTACTAGAGCAATTATTTCCCTATGCACCATTTGATTGGATTTCCTTTTGGAATTCCTCAGTGGCTTTAGCTCTTGACCTTTTTGAAGTTTTTTGAGTCAAGGAAACACGAATAATGATAATTATATATACCTCAATAGTTTTCTTTGTAATTAAGTTTTAAGATGCGCATTGTAACAAAGAAACACAATTTTTGACATGTGAAAAAGGATATGTGAAGGGAGACTGGGGTCCAAGGACAACCTTTTTCTGCAAAGGAGTCTCAAGAAAATTCATGTCAATGTTCTCAAATATCTAGTGCATGTCTTCTACAAGTTGAACGATTGTTGGTAAAAGAGATTGAGTTAAGAAATCAATTACAATCACCTGCAAAAGTTATGTTATTATTGCAAATTAGAGTAATGCATAAAAATATTAAAATACATAATGCCCACATATAACAATTTTGAGATTATAAACAAGGACCTTATAGCAATGATCAGTAACCATGTGACAATGAACCCCAAAAGAATTTAATGGATATGTTACATTTTGCTACATTCAACCTCCTTATGGGATCATGACCTATCATGTATCAATTTATTCATGTGCTTATCCCTGAAAATATTTCACAAGACAGATATAAACATATCCTTATAACAAAGTTACAAACAATCAAAAACTATTTGACAAAATTAGTGGAAACATCATTAATATTACCCTACAATACTTCTAAATCTATTGCATTCACCATCCATCATCAAAAGAAATAGGATAGAATATCAAAAAGGAAAACTAGGCATTGGAAAATATAAACAGGTAGGAATAAATATGACATAATTAAGATCAATCAAAATTGGGAAAATAAACTGCTGAACCTTACAGACCTCATAGTAAGAATTTCTTATACTTAATAGACAAAACTACACACCAAGTTTTGAAACAGAAAAATATCATACTTGTATTCATGCCATTGGAAATATTTTTAACCCAATCTATAAATATATCAAACACCCTTAGACGATGTTAAGCTCTAGTTTACATTGGAAATCAAAAACCCAGTTTGCATACTCTAACACAAATAGACATTCCTACCAGAAGCCAATCCAACACTAGTACATACACATATAGATTGAATGAACTCGATCATGAATTGGATGAAATTAATCCCAAAATTTTTCACATAAGGCCCAAAGCTAACTAACAATTGCAAACAAGTTGCCTCACAGAATTGTATCAACTAACTAACAAGGTTAAGAAACTCAAATGATAGCATAGCTGATACCCCTAATATTAAAGATTAGTTATGATGCTAAGTTGCACATCCAAACACAGTGCATAAATGTACACTAAATATGCTCATGCTCAAATGGGTGAAATTAATGCCAGGTATAAACATTTGACAAGCCACAAAAATGACCAATAGTAGCAAGTAGCCATGTCAAAAGGTTTCAACTGACTAAAAGTATTAGACAACTCAAACAACAATATACTTGATTCACTTTATCAAGCTTTCTTATGGTGTTAAGTCGTATGTCGGGGAATTCATCTTTTAACAATGCAAAATAAATTGGAAATAGTTGATCAATAGTTGCTTCCTGCAAACAAGAATAAAATGCATCATATTAGAAAAAATCCCTCTTCCTCAACTTCAAAAACCATAAATGCACTACAAAAACATTGAAAACCATCTACATGAAGACAAATGTATTTCCAAACAGTGCAAAATCATATAGTATGATCCTATAATTGGTGATAAAGGTGAAATGGTTCCTTTTTTCCAAGACATGGGAACATATAAGATTAGATAATATAAGATCATTTAATTCAATAAGCTCCTACTAGGTTTCCTAACAAACCAGAAATATACTCGAAAAAAAATCTCTCCTAGTGGACTATATTATAGGAATAAAGGGAAGCTAGAAAAGGTTTAAAACTTACAATCTTAACAGGTATTGATAGTCTTTTTATGTCTATTTTTTAGGTTGTAAGCAAGTTTTAGACTTCTATAGGAAACATATAAGTTATAGTTTATATTGTTTTGACCTAGGTATTATTTGATTTCATGATATAGTTGGTGGATGGTACATAAACTATTTTTCACAATTCACCCTATGATAGCCATACAGACCTCTCAGATACACAGGAATGATTCTAGTGCTATTGAGCATGTAGATGTTGATCTTTTTTTTATATGAAAAGTTATGAAATATTTTACTATGCTAATGTATGGTCTTGTCTCAATGTATGGATGGAATCAACATTTATGACACACTTATCTACCCTGTTCAAGGTTGAATAAGAATACTTATGGGCATGAATGCTAGCCAACATACTACAAATTACAAGTTATGGAAAGTTTGACAACATACTATAAACTAAGACTGTAGGATCATAATGTCCTCAAATTTGATCCCTTGATAAACATGGAGAACTCCATTCAAATTCAAAACATCTTAATTTGAAATAAAATTAAAACAGAAAACCACACATCATGAAGCAACAAAGTTTATCAAGAATCCTAGTTATTAATTCATAGACAACAAGTGTAGGTAGCCACACATGTTATGAATAAAAATAGTAAATGAAGATGGCATCAACCAACAAAATGAGAAGAAAATGCATACTTATTATAAATACTCCATTATGGGTGTCAAAAACTAGTCAAATGAGCAATTCTAAAAAACAAACCTCAATGTCTCCTACTCGATGGATTCTTCAAGTGTTCGACTTCAAGACCCTTTATTCACACTTGTTAGAATGTACTAGGTACCTTGGGCCCCATTTTCATTAATGGTGGGTTCCCTCGCGTTTGTTAACGGTTCACATCAATGGCTGGTAATCAAACAGTATCCTCCATGTTCGACCTCAACACATTTATTCTCATGGTTATGATTCGTACCTTGGGACGGTTTGGATGAAGACCTTGGGCCCATAATAGCATCATCACATTTTGTTATTTCTATTGGTTGTGGATCCAGATCTTCTAGTCTCATAGATGATATTGTATCAGCCGTGTTTGTACCCCAGTTTTATATGATATGTAGGTGGATTGTACACTCACCCCAGCGGGGGTGTGTGGGGGGGCATCGCCCCCCCACGGGGTCCCAGGGGGGACCATCCCCCTTGGATGGGGGGTCCGGGGGCGGCGCCCCTGAAGAAAATTTTTGGGGTTGTTTTCGCCAGTTGTTTTGCGGGCCCATGGTTTTGGGTATCCCGTGGTATTTTCCCATTGTATTTCCCTTATAAAATAAAGACATTGTAATACAGCTAGGGTGGATGATGTATTAGGCTTTATGCATTGTAAAAATCTCTAAGATCAAGAGAGAGATTGTGAAACAGAGAAGAGGAAGTGCAGCGGTTGTGCTGCAGGTTGTATCCCTTCACCTTGCTAGACGGTAATAATAATAAGGACTGGAAAATTTAGTGTGGACGTAGCCCAAGTTGGGTGAACCACGATATATCTATGTCTCTCTTGTAATGTGTATGTGTGATTATATTTGCATTTATGTTTATTGTTATTGCTCTGCGATACTATTTTTCTAACAATTTCCCAAGCTGTGCAAGACTGAGCCACACCCATTTTTGGCTCTTGATGAGACATAGATCCAGTTTGTTGTTATGGATATGATCTCTTTTTTTGACATGGATCCACACTTCTATTTTAGTGGCCATGCTATATACATATTTCCGTTATTCATTGGAGATTATGTTCTACCATTCTGAACATCACCTGATGTCAAGATTGTAAACTGCTCGCTAACCTTGTTTCTATTTCAAGTATTGTTTGTGATCTCATCTTGCGGCCTCTTTGCTCCTCCTCTTCTTGGATTGTAATGTATTTAGGCCATCGTTTCTCTCTGACCTCATACATTAGGGGGCATCTGTTATCAGTCAAATTATCACTTCTCTGTCCGTGACCACATTACCCTGTCAGTCACACAAAAGGACACTATGGATGGAAGAGATTACCTTGACCCTAGATGACCTAGAGCCGAGGCTTGCAGTCCTTTTCTTAAAAGCATCTTTCTCTGCCTACTTTTAAGCATAACTGCGACTCTTATGCTTGTAAACCAATAGGTTAGTCGTGGGTGTCCATACTGACAAACCGTGGGTATCAATTAAAAGCTGCACTCTCTAGTTGGAAGTTACGATAGTAGCGAGTCACTCGCTAGTTGTCATATACCATAGTCGTGGGTGTCTTAAGAAATATTGAAAAAATTATATTAAAAACATGAATTGGGATTAGTTGAGGTAGGCACCCAAACTACCTTAACTTCCCAACCCAACTTCGTTTCGATCCCAACCTCCTCACCTTGCCATAAATACAAGGGGAAGGTCTTGAGAAAGCGATCCTAAAGGAGCCAATTTGTGGAGAAGGTTATGCTGAATAAATTCATAATCAAGAGAGAGGAGCAGGAGCCCAAGGTCTGGTTTCGACGGTGCCAGTGCTGGTGTAGGACAGGTATAGATTTATGTACTTTCTGCATTTATCAATAAATATTGGACATTCTTCCCTTTCCAAATAGATTTGTTCATGTTATTGCAAATCTTGTTACAATTTGATGTTACATTATTTAATGAATATAAAGATCTTATTTGTAGTTAAATTGGTTTGAGGAAGGTCTTGTGTTTGTTTTGCAGGTTGTTGCATTAGAGAAAAAGAGGACAAAGCTTGGATCAGCCTTCTGAATAAGGTACACATTCTCATAAACCCTAATCCTTTTTCTTAATAACAATGATTGCAGAACTTTATATGTCTATTTGATACCCCAGTATGTTGGTAGTCTTTCCCTTCCTAAAAGAACACTTTTCCTAACAACAGGTGTGTTGAATTTTCTTCCATAGATTGCTTCAAAAGGACTTACTTTTAAAGAAGTGTGATAACCATTGTTATAAGAAAATTACACAAGATGAAAATAATTTTCCCATTTAGTAGGTCGATCCATTACATACATTCTTAAGATGTCTTCAATAACCTAATTAACCCTTTTTGTTTTTCCATCTATCTGAGGATGATGTGAAGTACTCATATTCAAATATGTTCCCGTTGAGTGTGATTTTCATTGATGTCAAAGGATTTCATTAATGACAAAGGATAACAATAGACATGACGGTAGGGAAAATTCAGTGAATGGTAAAAGAGTAAACAAAGGAATAACACAGGAAGTGATGACATGGCATGTATGATGATGTGGTATGTGTGATGAGGTTGAGAAGACATATGATAGTGTTATATTGCTATCATGAAGTCATTGTTACAATCTGAGATCATTCTATAAAAATATGGCATGTTGGTGAAAATCTGGAAATTGACTAAGTGTTGGAAAACTGGTGTAAGTGGCCTCGAGAAAATGCCTGCCATATCTCATAAGTGAATGATAAAAATAATCTAAAAGTATCAGGCTATATATTTTTTAATAGAATATATGACCATGGTCTCGATTCTCTAAAAGGGTGTTTGATGACAAAGTTATAGGTCTGCCAGAACATGGTTTCAGGCTATTTTGCACCAATGTTGGAAAACTGCCTAAGTGGACTCAGGTAAATGCATGCCATAATTTGTATTTGATGGATGAAATTATTATGAGGACATAGGGACCTGGATTGTTGATTGGTGCATCTCACCATATGATTAATTTGTCCAAAAAGTATCTGGGGGTGAAGTTATCAGCCTTCCAAAAGTGCCTTCTGGCTTGATTTCCACTGTTCCAGTAAAATGCCCGCCAAGGAGAGAGGATGAGGTTTCAAAGGATGAAATTGGCATGGATGGAATCAGCATGTTGTCCCCCATTTTTAGATGCCTCATATTTCCAAGATTGGTAAAATAAAATATCACCTTAGTAAACCTAGGTTTTTATAAAATTGTGTGTTAAAACCAGTTACAAAAGGCCATTCGCAAATTCCCACCAAATGTTGTATTTATGTCAATAAAATCATATAATGGCATGATTTTGTTCCTTGGTGATATGTCTATCTAATGGTGATATGGTGATATGTCTATGTTGATTTTGTTCCCACCAAATTGAGAAAAGTTATGTTTTCTTGTTAAAAATAAATAAAATCTATCTAAGTGTTAAAGACAGGAAACCTGATAGGCCATTTGGAAATGCATGCCAAAGGATGTCTTTACTCCAGTAAAATAATCCAATGGCATGAATATTTTCTCTGGTGATCTGTCCATCCATTCTTGGTCTCAGTTCTCCATTTGGTGATCACACATGTGAGATATAAACCGGCCAAATTGAAAAAATATATGGAAGGAATGATAATTCTGGCATTTCCAGAAAACTCCTTCATGCATAATAAAAGGAAGAAACCTGTAACTGCAATGAAAATATAAATATGGAGGAGGTTGAAAGTTTTATCTATGTTGAAGGGAGTATTTAGTAACGAATCTAAAGAATGCAAACATTAATATTTGAAGAGTTATGAATAATAAGAAAAGGCATGATTGTATAAATTATAAACAGGGATATAAACAAGAATTCTGAGAAACAACATGTTTATTATTAAAACGGAATTAAAAATAGTGAAGCAGATGTAAACAAAAGTATATTATTCTTAAGCAAAGTGTTATTACTAAAGCAGAGTGTAAACATAAATATACTATTCCTGTAGCAGAGTAAATTATTATTAATTAAACAGAGAAGGATAAATAAGCTATAGGATTAATTAAACAGAGAAGTATTTTACAGTATTACTTAAAATAGAGAAGGATTAATAAACAGAGTATGTTAATTAAACAAAGTAAAGGGATTTGTTTTGATGAAAAGGAACATTTACATAATGAAGAGATGCATTTGGTGAAAAGGTTTTAATGAAGGGACACAATGATGAAAAGACACAATGGTTCAAAAGACATGATGAAAGAAGTATTTAAATAGAAGTTCGAAGTGGAAGAAAGGGGGATCTGAAGTCTAGATTGACGTAGCTTCAAGAAAAATAGAGACCAAGGAAATAAAGAAGATCGAGTAACAGACTTCAAGGAACATGAAGATCTGAACCTGTACAAAGACCAAACAAATAAAAGGAAGAACAAAGGATGTCTTTTGAGTGTTTAATATGAAGATCTGATGCATTACAAAAGTCAGATAATGTAAGAGAAGAGAAGTATTGTCTTTTTGGTCAGAATTGATGATTTGCAGAAGAGGACAGAGAACAAAAGATGCTGTAAGAAGTTATGAAAAACAAAGAATAGGGAGGTAGGGTGGTGCTAGGGCAGGCTACAGATCTGAAAGGGTGTTGTATCCTCCTTCCAGTGGTTGTTGGGGTGTCGAAGCATCCTTTCAGTAGTAGCTGATAAAACAGGGGGTCGTAGCCTCCTTCCAGTGGTAGTTGGTAAATAGGGTGTCGAATCATCCTTTCAGTAGTAGTTGATAAACCAGGGGGTTGTAGCCTCCTTCCATTAGTAGCTGATAAAAAGGGTGTTGTATAATCCTTGTCTGTTGTAGCATCCTTCATTTGTAGCTGAGAAAATTGGGGATTGAAGTCTCCAGCAAGTTGTAGCTTGCAAAAACAATTGTAAATATAATTTTGCAGTTATAGAAATTGTTTGTGGTTTTCCCAATTGGGATTCCATGATAAAAAATTTGTTCCTTATATCTTATTCATCCTGTGTGTTAATGAATAAGTTAAAAGTGGTTTTAATTGTTAAAGTAAGTTATCAATACTAATTCATCCCCCCCTCCCAGTATTGTCCAATATTCCAACAGTTCCAAAACCTTTACACAAACCTTTCCAAAAATTACCTGTGAATTTTGAATCCCTATCTGACACAATTGCTTTCAGAATACCATGCAATATAGCTACCTATTTCATATAAATATCTGCTATTTCAGTTTCTTTATGTGTAGTATTAATTGGTATAAAGTGATCTACTTTAGTTAATCTGTATATACCACTACCATAATAGCATCATGTTGTGAACTTGTCTTAGGTAATTTCGTGATAAAATCCATACTGATTACATCCCATTTCCATTATGGTATATATAAAGGTTGTAACAAACCTATAGGGTGTCTATATTCAAATTTTACTTTTTGACATTCTAATCATCTAGCTATGTAATCTGCAATTTACTTTTTCATTCCTGGCTAGTAATAATCCTTCTTAATTTTCACTAGTGTCTTTTGATAACCATAGTGACCTACATATGGTACATCATGCATTTCTTTTAAAACCAATTTTTTTACATTTTCTAAGTTAGGAATGTAGACCATGTTCTTATACTTAAGTATTCCATCTTCCAGTTTATATTGTTCAAACTTATGTGTTGTTCCCTGTTGTTGCAAACCTGCTTTCACCTATTGAAATAATTCATCTGTATTGTTTGCGTCTTTTATTCTATCATTTAAATCTGAGGTGCTAGTACTAATAGCTACATGCATCACATGCATTTTCCTACTGAGTGCATCTGCCACTTTATTTCCTTTTCCTTTTATATGTTTAATGTCAAAATCGTATTCACATAGTAGTTCCATCCATCTTCTTTGTCTTGCATTTAGATTAAGTTTTTTGAACAGTTATTTTAGTCCATGGTGATCAGTTCTTAATTCAAATTTATTTCTCATTAAGTAGTGTCTCCATATCTTTAAAGCATGTACTACTGCTACTAATTCCAAGTCATGTGTAGCACAATTTTTTTCATGTTCCTTTAACTTCCTAGACTCATAACAAATAACCTTTCCATTCTAAGTTAACACACCACCTATACCATGCTAACATGCATCTGTACATACCACAAAATTTTCATATGGATTGACAATTTTCAAAACCGGTGCACTAACACGGGGGATTCACTCAGTGAACTTGTTACATAGCACGACCGTTCACAGAATATTAAAGAATATCCCTAATTTCACTAAATATTGGAAAATTCCACCTAAAATTGTATTGCCGAAGCCCCATCCCAATATACCTTTCCAATTAACAAAACCCCTAGTTTCACCATATGTTGTAGGTATCCATTTTTATCAACCCATTTTTAATACCCCCTTTATATCATATTATCAAGACGTAACAAACAGGAGCCCTAATGCATCTTAGTATAAGAAAACAAGATGTTAAATAAAATAATAGTATAATGCTAATAATTATCCTGACAAGATTACATGGCCAACTAATCAATTTGTAGTGTTGGACAGTGGAATACCCAAATGGATGGTAATGGGTAAGGAAAAATGTGTAAAAGGAAACCCAATCAAGAGATCAATGTAACAAAGAATGTAAAAGACTAATAGTCCAATAGTCAGTGTAATGCTTAGAAAAGATGAGGATTGCAGATGTTTCACACCATAGCCTACCAATCTACCAATTTTATATTATGTAAATACAAGTATAGACATGGAGAGCTCATGTTTCTATAATCTTAATAAATTAAACTCCATAAAAATGAAAAATTGAAACCCTTCCGTGGAAGGGATTCCCTACCTTTCTATCAAAACAAACATCATTGATGTTTGAACACAAATGAACATAAAACAAATTCCTCTTGCTTTCCAATAACACCATATGATCATGTGCATAGCTTAGATTTGGGTCATTCGCAGGATGCAATGAATTTCCTCCACTTCCTCTAGATTTATTCTTGAAATCAAGGGAATTAACAACATTTAGTTACCTTTTTGGGGTTATATCTAGTTTTTTTTATCTTTATAGGAGAGGAAAATATCCATTGTTAAGTTTCAATTATGCAATCGTTATAAAAATACATAGATGGTGAAACTTATATGATACCATCTCATGGTAACAATAACACATAGGGTATTTAAATAAGGATTTAGATTTTCACCTATGTTTATGTCAGTTTCAATACAATATTGATATAGATGCCTTGCATATAAGAATTGAAATTACAATTATGAATGTGCCAGATATAACTCAATCTAACAACTATTCCTAACTAGCAAGGTGAAAATGTTAAAGAAGAATACAAAAAGTTGAAAGAAATAATTAGTCAAGAAAGATTGATTTCATTTTTCTTGGTTGTCGGGGAGCAAGGTTTGATTGAATCTCAATACCGACCTAAACCCCAACCTAAAAAATGAAGAGTTCACTACTACATTTTTTACCTTTAGGGGGGGTTGTCTTCTACCCCAAAAGGTCACTTTGGGGGGTGGTTTTTGCATTAGAGGTTGTTTTGAAAAAACCACCCCTAAAAGCACCAACACTAAAATTCTAGGGTTTTAGGAGCGACTTTAGAAAATAGCTAAACCACCCCCAAAAGTCACTAAACTATACTAGGAAGAATCATTAATTCTTAAAACAGAGATTCACTGGAGCTCCATAGGTCAACTTTATTCTTTGGATCAATAGTGGAGATATCCCCATAATTAGGCATGGATATAAATGAAACCAACTGTGGGAAACATGGGATCCATCTCACTACAAGCTACATGCCATGTTTACAATGAGTGTCTTGGTATGCATGATAGTACAACCATTAAGAAAAGATCTTGTGTCACTTAGAATTGAGTGCCATCTATAGAAAGATAGAGGATTGAAGCCTCTGGAACCCAATATAATTCTATAAAGAACAACTCAACAATACAATGCAAGGATCTACAATGTAAATGTTATTTTTTTTATATTGGTGGAAGTTCATGGTTTTAGTCCATGTCACCGAAAATCGATCCTCACACTGTGACTTATTCTCCATATCATTATATAAACAAAGTCTTCATTTGCTCCTAATTTCATATCTAAATTTAACTTAGGTTACTCTCTTATTTTTGTATAGGGGCAATAGAGCATTTTGCAGCATGGAGCATTGGTTGAAATAGATAGTCATGGATAATTGCGATGTTTAAGATGCACAAAGATAGGAAAAGTGCATTTTTTTGGTTCTATGAATAGCTAATAGACAATCTGCTCAATATAGTCTACCCTATTAAGATTCTCATATCATATATGTATTTAGAATAAGGCATACGGTCCAACAAATCAAGGTGGTTGGAGGTAAATTTTGGAGGGTTTCTATAAGATAGATGACACTAAAGGTTTAATGTTATAAGGTTTAGTGCGGTTGATGTAATTTGGATTATAGATATGGGGAAGTTCTGAGTCCTAGCTCCATATATCACTCTAGGGAAGACCTAGTGAAAATTTGGAGAAGAGCTAAATATTTTAGAACTACATTAGGTTTTGTCTTAAATGCTAATGTGATGGGATCATGGGGGCAAGAGACATGGTGCAAGGTGGGATAGAGAAGAAGGCTTCATCCATAAGTAAAGGAAAACACTTAGAGGGTGTATATGAAAGATCATCAAAAGTGCATTTAATTCCTTTAGTTCTTTGAGTTGTTAGAGCTTTGGCATGCCCCCATAAACACTAAAAACATGGATTCCATGAGGTTTCACAAATTTATTTTCCTCAATATAGATTTGTTGAGTCAATTCTCTTGCAGCTGCAAAAATAACACCAATTGGGCCTTCTTCTTTGGAAATTTCTGGCTTATCCATTATATGCACAATCATTGGTAGAATAAATGCAACTGTTTTTCCTAAAACAGTCTTGGATATTCCTATAATATCCACTCCAGATCGCACAATTGAAAGATCTTGGCAATGTATAGATAACCTATAGCCAACTCTTGGGGTTCAATCATCAGCATGCAACATGTAACTTCTATATGCACAGATTCCACCATGCAACTACACAAACATTAATGTGAACTAAGTGTACACATGGATTCCTTGCATGATGGTGTATAATGATGATGCACGGATTCGCTTGCGGCTTTCAGCCATTTTTCTGCAACCCGCCTGTGTCTTTCGGCCTTTTTCCCGCGTCCCGCTTGCGGCTTTCAGCCATTTTTCTGCAACCTGCCTGCATCTTTTGGCCTTTTTCCCGTGTCCCGCTTGCGGCTTTCAGCCATTATTCTGCAACCCTCCTGCGGCTTTAGACCTTTTTCCCGCGGTCCGACTGCACCTTTCGGCCAAAATCCCGCAACCCATACGTGACTGTTGCGCTAATTCCCGCGGTCCGACTGCCCATATTTGCCATAGACCCGCGGTCTGTTTTATGCACTTTTTCCTGTTTTGAACCCAGCCCTTTGATGCAATATTTTCTGCACTGGTACAACCATCTATCCTACCTGCAGCCATACTTCCCTACAACCTTTTTTCTGCAGTACTATTTCTGTTCCATTTACAAAATATTTTTTTTTAATTTCAGCATTTTAATTGAAAAAAGACAATTTTACATGTTAAAGTTTCAAATTCTGCATTGTTATTTTTAGTTAGCAAGTTGCCCACCCCGTGGCACTTTTACTTGAGTTCATCATCTCACACGCACACACTCTATCACCTAATTCAAGTGAGCCCTAAAAAACTACTTAACACAACCAACATTCTAACCCCACTTGGGGAACACATAAGAATTTTTGTAGTTAGGTAGGATCGGGGGGATAGGCATCCAAATAACACCCCTCGGTTGCTTACACTTGAGACATAGTTGTTGTCCATTAGGGAACCAAAATCCCCTAGTATTTTTTGGCACGGTCACAACTAGTTTATCAGAGGGCCTCTCCCCTAGGAGGGTTGAAGTCGCTAGACTGGTTCCGGAGGCATGAGTGGAATACCGCAATCCATTCAGTAACCGAAGGATACCTTTCGCAGTTCTCGGGGTATCACCCGTATGGGGATACCACGGCGATAGAACCAAACGGCAGATTTACCTTTTCTAGACGTGTCATGAACATGGTATCTTAGTTGCTTTTCTTCTAGGATTGACTACCTGGTGTCCCTCTCGGTAGGGGGATATCTTTAGCCACTTGGCTCTACTATCCATATTTTCTAACTTGGATTTCATCACATTGCAGAGGATATGTCTAGTTGAGTCAGAATACTATTTAGCTAGGTGTTTGCATGCTCCCTTACCTCCTTTTGGTCTAGCGAGTCCACTATTTTTATTTTCTAGGAAACCTACTGCTTGTTGGGATTCTGACCCTTTTTGTTGATACTCCGCTTATTGTAGCACAGCTGTTACAGTGAGTGTTTTGAGTTGGTTGTTGGCCTGAGTGCCATATTTTTTGAGCTCTCCTTCTGCACACTCGGTTGCATTAGGGTTTTTGAGCTGTTTTTCACTCAACACAACCCCCAGATATTTGACACCATCTAACACCATTGAGTCCCCGAGACATTCTCAGCACCTCCGGGGTGATCCCCCACAGTACGGTTCACTTGACACCACCCGTCATAGACATAGATCTTCATCACTTGATACCACTCATCATAGATCTCGAGCTTTGTCCCTTAACTCCACTCGTCAACGGCATAGAACTCCATCACCCGATCTTGATGCCCCTTATTTTACCTCTGATTCTGAGGCAGAGTCCGAGAACCCCATTTACACTGCACCAACTAGACCCATGGCTGGCATGACTTCCACCCCTTTCTTTGTAGGGACCATTGGTGGAGCATCCACCACCACACCAGCTACCAAAACTGCTTTGGGTATGCCCTCCATGGGGCCTCCATCTGCCTTTCCGATCACTGCACCCATTCCAGTAGCTAGTATGCCTATTGCCACTCCATCAGTGATCCACACTACCCTTGGCGGTGCAGGACCATCCCATTCAACTTTCATTCCTCCACTTGGGGGCAACATCCCAAACCCAGCCCCTCCACTTGGGGGCATTGGCCCCAACATGGTCACACCCACTAGTATGTCACATCCTTCTACTAGTTTTCCATTCATGGCTAGTCTCAACCTTCCTGACCTAGCCAGACTGACTAATGATCCCATCAGACATGACTCTGCGTGGCCTCACATGCCCACCAAGATCCCCTCCGACATCCCTAAGTTTGAGGGCAAGGCAGGTGAGGACCCCCAAAACCATATTATGTCCTTCCATCTATGGTGTTCCTCCAACTCCATAGTGGACAAATCTATCTGCCTCCATCTGTTACAGTGCACCTTCACTGGATTTGTAAGCTAAGTGGTACATCGAGTAGCCCCATGGGACCCATGTCACCTTTACTTTCCTTGCCTCGAATTTCCTGCAGTTCTTTCAATTAACTGTCCACTATGATGCGGGAGTTGAGATCCTATTGTCTTGCAGACAGAACACGGCTACCCATATCATTGACCACATTCATGAGTGGAGTCGACGTCGCAGCCTCTGCAAAATCAAGTTAGACGACCGTATCTTCTTAGATTGGTTTCTAAAATCCCTCCTTCCTATCATTGCCAAGGATGTGGCATCCGAACGACCCCAGTCCGAAGAAGAGGCCATCCTCAAAGCCCAGCAATTTGACCTCATTTACGCCCAGTCAATTTATCTATATACCATCATACCTGACGCCCCTCGCGGTGATTCCTCCCAACACGATGCGCCGTGGGCATCCCATTCTGCAGACGGCATCATTAGCCGGATTGCCTTGCATCCCCAACCCTTTTCCATTGCACGTCCTAGCCATGGCCCTGAACTTTCACGGGCTACATCTCAATCCGGAGCAACCAATTCGTATGCTCCCATGGCCCATCACCACCATTCCCACGGACCCTCTTGTCCCCCTCAGTGCTTCGGTCATGCGTCCCCCTCTTACGCCCCCCCCCCCCCCCCCCCGGTCGCACCTCAGCCATATTACCACCCACAGGCTGCACCAGCTCCTATGTCCTCTCAAGCCCAACCTACTTATTACCCACCACAAGAAACCCCTGCAACAAACCCACGACCCATTCCGCAGACGTATCAGCAACCCCGACAAGGTTCAGCACCCGTGTAGCCTCTACCTACTTATTACCCACCACAGCTTGCTCCCACACTTGCACAACCCCAGAACTCACCTGCTGCCTAAGGGCAAGTGTACGCCCAACAGAATCCACAGCAGAACCAAAATAACCGACGCCAACAGGGCCAGCAAAACCATGGCAAAGGTTGTAACCGTGGGAACAACCAACCTCCATACCAAGCCGGTCAACATCCCAATCCCCCAAACAACAGTAATGCGACACCTGCCAACCAGAACCTTGATCGGCTGCTCAAACAGGCTAAAAACCCTAATTTGCAAACAAACCATCGTTGTTCTATTTACGGGGTCTATGGCCACTACATACATGCTTTCCCACATTTGGAGCAAGCTCGGAAACTCTGGACTAATGATGCCCATCGCCAAGAGCAAGCCGCTCCTCAGGAACCACCCAACCCTCCACCACCTCAGCATCAACCTTTGGTGCTGCAAAACCCCTTACCAACCCAAGGTGTAGTGAACACTCAACTGTTGGCTCCCCCTCAAGGAAATGCGCCACCACAACAACAGATCACTTATGCCGCTCCTGATCAACCCATGTTCGACTTAGGTACCCACCACTTGCTAATGATGTCATCAGTCGATGTCAACCTCCAAACCCGTCGAAACCAATATGGCTCCACCCCTGAAGCCCCTCCCGTCGACAAAAACACTAACGCTCATCCCACTGATTAGACGTTATGTATACCTCCAGCTCCACTAGATGGCACTTCCAAAGCACCTCGTTTCCCACTTGGTTGCATCAACAATAATCCCAATGCGCGCGCTGCGTCAAATTACAACATTGTATATGACTTAGCCCAGTCTCCCGCAGCCATGTCTACGTTAGAAGTCTTAAAAAATTGTCCTTCATAGCGCAAGACTTTGCTGTCCACCATTGGGGCTATTGACCCAAATGATTCACGACTGATGCCCTTCGGATTGGACTAGTTCGAACCATGCCTGCCTTCCACTTTAGCATTCCAAGTTTCTGTTTCCGTTCGGAATCTTGTCATCCATCGGTGCATTATCGATGAAGGTGCCTCTACATGCGTTATGTCCACATTTGTTTGGCATAAGTTGGGATCCCCTACTCTCCAGCAGTCCACCACTGCATTGCAAGCCTACGATGGCTGTTCGGCTCAACCCCAAGGTCTCTTAGCTAATGTCCCCGTCCAGTTGGCTGGCAAAACCATGCTCATTGACATAGAGGTCATCAATGCCCAACTTGATTATAACCTCTTACTTGGTCGCAGTTACATGTATGCCATGCGGGCGGTTGCCTCAATCGTTTTTCGTACCATGATGTTCCCCCATGATGGACGCGTGGTCAAGGTCGACCAACTCACCTACTACGATCCCAATGCCCCCGCTGCACCCGAAAATGTTCTCCCCATGGTTGAACAACTTGTTGGTGGTGCAACTACCTCATTTTTTTCCTCCGTGGGACCCGAATTTTACTTAGATACGTCGATGACCTCAACATTCCAATCCATTCCACCCCCATCACCCGTGCCCGAGGTATCTGACCTATGTACTCTGTCCCACAATACACAAACACCCAACAATCAACCGCCCTTGTTACCTAAACCACCATTGGTCCCTAGTCACATTGGTGTTACACCTATCCACAAAATCCCCTTCCTATTCCCTCCCTCGGGTGTAGTAAGCGCCCCAGTTATGGCTACCCTCATCTTTCCCGGGTTAACCTTAGGATTACCCGTGTGGTAAATTTCGCCTCCCATTCCCCCGCCGACACCAAACATCATCCTACAACCGGTGCAACCCATTGTCACTACTAATCAACCACCTCCCGGTGTCACTACCCCCTTCGTCCTCTATGAATCCCCCCCTCTTATCAAGCCCACTGGGGGCAGAGGCCCACAACCATACACTGAGGTACCCTCTCCCAAAGCAGTTAAACCCCCCCCCCCATGTTTCGTGCTCCTCCCAAATGCTCATTGTGTGATGAGTTAGGCCATCCAACTCATCAATGTCCACAATTACCTGCATTACAGGAACACATGCAAATTCTTGACGACAACCCCAACATCCCGGTTGTCGAACTAGATCCAACCCCTAAGCCTCGTGATAAATCACTGCGTACCAACCACCCTTGTGCAATATGCAGTATTTACAGCCATTACTCCCATCACTGTCCTGATCTCCCAGATTACAGAGAAGCTCTCTATGAGATGAATAATTTGGACCTTGAGACGGCACCCCCCACAATTGAGGTGATCCAACCCCCGGTATCATCCCCATCTGGCGAGATTAACACCATTTAACCACATAACATAATGTTGACTGGGCCGACCCCCAATAGGGTGGTCTAATAACCCTTCGACCCACATGGCCGACCCCCCAATAGGGTGGTCTAATAACCCTTTGACCCACATGACTTATACAGGGTCGACCCCAAACAAGGTGGTCTAATAACCCATCAAGTATAAGTTATGACACTTACAATATAAATAACGACACTTCCGTATAGAGGAATAATAACATCTCTATAGGAATACAATATACATATATGTGAAATACATTCCAAAGTTACATATACATCAACACCATCAGTAGGTACTCCTTCATAGTTTAAGCATCCATCAATAGATGCTCTTTGGTTCATGTCTAAGCTAGAAAGTGTTTCAAAATGATATTCCATATTCTCAATAGAATCTTCTTCATGCTTATAATGTCTCTTCCTTTTGTTCCTTCAAGCAAGCTGATGCAATTTGCCCCTTATTTTCCTTAGGATCAATATCTTTGGAATCTCTTTTAGAAGAATTCCCAAAAGCTCTCCTCAAGTAGGACATCATTTCCTGCACACATATATGATATTCTCTCCAAGGTTATTTACAAGAAGGGCATAAACCTTTCTTTACTAAATCCACATCTT
The DNA here is from genome assembly GCA_027924585.1 of Larix kaempferi. Lineage (NCBI taxonomy): Eukaryota > Viridiplantae > Streptophyta > Pinopsida > Pinales > Pinaceae > Larix > Larix kaempferi. Next base: position 29,793,558 of record BSBM01000458.1, read on the forward strand.
CATTTTTGGGCCTATTTTCAAAAATATGTTCAGAAAAGTACTCAAAAGACATAACATTTTGTGTATTTTTGGTCAAAGCAAGATATTCTTGATATTTTTGATATTGTTGGAGCAAGGTGTTATATGTTGCTTTCCATCTTTGGAAATCATTCATAGAATTATCCTTGGTTGGTGTGACACACTCATATTCATCAAATTTAAATTCATAAGAATAATCTTCATTTATCCTGAAATTGTAAGAAGTTTTGCATGATGGCACCTCTTCCTCGTACCATTCACATTCTGCTTCATATTGCTCATAAGCATCTGCATATTCCTCATAAGAATTGTACTCATAGGATTCATCATAATAGTAAGACATAGTTGCCAATTATTCTTGAATGTATGTACCTAATCCAAAGGTGCAAGGACCATACTCTAATACCATTGTAATGGCCCTTGTTAGGAATTTTATTAAAATGACAATTTTTCACTTTTTTCCCTAGTTAGACCTTTGACTAGTTTTGAGCTGTAGGTCCCCAAATTGCTCCAATTGCTCTCAAATATTATGAGAAGGTATATGGATGATGTTATAACATAAATATGTGTTTCAGGGATGATTTTAGACCTTTAAAATACTTCTGCAAATCCTCTTTCAATTTTGGCCAATGTAGGGAACTTTACTAGTAATTTCCCTTTAACTAGTATTGGTCTCTAGGTCTCAAATTGACTCCAAATGCCTTCAAATATTCAAATAAGGTGTGGGAATTATATTAAGACTTGAATATGATATTCATGGATGATATATGGCCACCAAAATACCTCTGCAAACTCTCTTAATATTCTGGACCAAGTATGCAATTTTACTAGTAATTTGGGGTTCAAATCCCCCTGGGATAAGTACTGAAAATGGATTCCCAAATGCCTCCAAACCCACTCAAATTTATGAAAAGATATAGGGAATCTATTAAGGATTTTATTAAGGTCTCATTTTCACCATTAATTGATTATTATATCTGTTCCAACCCTCTCCCATTCAACTGCAAAAGTCACCCATTCGACCCTTGGGGAAATGACACTATTTCTTCTCCCAATGCAATTAAACTAAGTAAAAATACTTCAAATTCTCAAGTACAGTACATGAAACTTGTAAAGTACATCCATGCAAGTATATTAATCACAAATTTATTATATAATCATCCATTCATTCGAAATCATCAGCATTACATTGGTTCATAACAAGGTACTGGGGAAATGGCACTGTTCTTTCATTAAAAATGAGATTTACACATTTCTACTTGGAATTTCGACCTGAAAATTTATGGAGATGAATAAAAGAGTATTTAATTAATATTGCAAAATAAATGGGGCATTATAAGCTCCCCCAAAGAGTACAATAGCTCGCCAAAAATGCCCTCCCTCAAGGATCAAGAATATGCCATCAAAACTGGAAATGGTTGAAGGAGTGAGCTTAAATAGAAGAAACCATGAGATGCCCTGTAGCTTACACCTGCAAATAAAGATTCCATTAAAGATCCAAATGAAAGGTCTGAATGGCCTTTCCAATTACCAACTTAGATGGGAATCTTTCACCCTCGAAATTGGCTAAGGCAAGAAACTAGTCATCCACTAGCTCTCCCTCTTCACAAATGCAATTGCAAATTATAAAAATGATAAAAATATGGTTTCATTCTTTGTTCTTGACTATTATAAAGTTCTAATTTCATCCATGGGTCAAATTCCTTCCAAGAGACTCATGCCAACTCAAGTTGGGAAGATATTCCAAAGAATGCCACTTGTACAACAATTCCTAGTCTCCCACTTCCACCAAATCACATGTGGAAGCATCTTAGCTTCCCTAACACCCTTGAGATCCCTCTTGGAGTCTATTTTTATCCCTGACATGTCATATATTTCATATGTCATCCTTCAAGTCTGATTTGTGTCATAAGTGTCATAGCATCTTCATCATTGTTGTCATAGAGCTAGGGAATCTAGCCCAAGTGTCTCACTAGCTCCAAATTGCCTCTTCCTCTTCCATGGAAGTTACTATTCCTCTATATTTAGACCTCATTGACTCATTCCAAGTATTATTGACCTTATAACTCATCCCAAGAACATTAGGCTTCCCATGGATTTGAAATCGCAAGAAGAGGATGCCATGTGGCACATAAATTCTAGCTTGTGTTGGTCCGACTTCCTCCATGTGCCTTCATGATCAAATGCCACTTTGATTTTCACTTGTATATATTTATTTATATCATTTATTAAATATTTATGCCATCCTAGTGTTCCAACATCATTTATTATCCCCATTATTCCAAATCCCAAAGCTTCCACCCCAAACCTAGGAAACTAGTAATTTTACTCCTTAGCAATTATTTGACGTTTAGCATCAATTTGACAAACTCTAATGAATAGGGCCAATTTGCTTAGGCCATTGTGACCCAATTCCAAATTTGGGACATGATACTAACCCTATAGGTCTTTCCTAGACACTCTAAATCAAAATAAAAAAATGGTACTAAACAAGGATAAATCCATGAGTATGTTTTTGTTTTGTACTTTCAAAATATTTGTTGGTACCATAATTTACATTTGACAACATGGAGTGTAGCAGATCACAAAATAAGTAAAGCATCATAGCCTCATGGCTTCATGCATAATCCAAGATGACAAGCAAGGAAGTATCAGTACAAAATGTGGATATTTTAAAGTGAGTATCTAGTGATCCTTAGAAAAATAAGATCAAGGGAAGATCTATGGTGGAGAATGATTCAGGGCCCAAGAGATGCACAAGAGATAATATGTAATCTCGAGCCCGAAATAAAATACGCTCATCCACATGGCAGTTCTAGATTCAGTCAAGGCCTAAAAAGTGATTTCCAAATACTACATCGACCGAACCTTGAAACCGTATGGTGAGCGCATAACTAATGTGAATTAGTCGGGTGGCTAAAGAAGTTCCAACTAAAAGATAAAATTCTAGCTCATCAGGCTACGAATTTTCTCTTGATTAATGTGCTCTTCAGATTCCAAAAATCAGTTTTCCCATGCCATTATCTTCCGACCCTAAAACCGCCTTCCTCTATGAATTATCTAAGATGGACCCACCATTTTTTACCCAAGGGATATTATTGTATCCATTCCACATATAATGGTCCCCGCGCATCCCATACCCCTTTCTCAAGAGATCAATCCTAGAATGCCACAACGTAACCTTACTTAATATTCTGTTTTTCTAATCCTTCACTATAAAGGTGCCTTATTCAAATTTTCTAGAGTATTATTTTGCATTTCCCTCTCAAGCTCTCCTATTTCCCATTGTTGCATTAGCTCTATTCTTGAATTCCCAATGTCCACCACCTTGTAAAATTCATGTAAGCTTGTCACCATGGTTTCCATTACAGATACATAATAAATTTCATCTACAAGCACTCAAATTAGCAGAGAATAGCATATGGGAGATGAAAAATTTCGACATTCATGAGTCATGACCCAGTGCTCTCTATTTTCAATTTACATCAGTTATCTTGAGAAGCCGAAGATCAAGCGAAAGGAGGAAATGACCCATTAAATATATGTGGTTTAGGTCTGGTGAAGATGATACTTCCCCAAGCTCGAGTATTCCTGGAATTGGTGCAGTAGTGTGCAGAATTATATGAACTAGAAAGAAAAACCGTCATCTCTAGTTTAGGATCTATCATATGATTCACGCGGTTTTCATAAATGTTCATGTTTGAGAAATTGGAGAATCTGTGTGGAAGATTAAACCTTGACGTTTTGGGCTGAGTAGCACATCCCATTTCCGGGAGATACCAAAGAGTCCCAATTTTTAATAGTAGGTCAAAGGCTGATTGATAAATAGTCTTGAAGTGTCATGTGTAATTTTGAAAATGTAGGTCGGTTTGTCTTAGAAAAAGTTTTTCATATTAATCCTAGTTTTAACTTAATCCAATTAATTTTCATTTCTTTATAAATTTGAATTAATTAATAATTTTATATTTAAATCATCCATACTTTAGACCAATTTGTAGTCTAAGTATGGAAAATAAATTATTATTTAACCTATTTTATAATTTTACTTTTAATTACTATAATTTTAATTTAATTAGTTAATTTTTAACTTCTTTAAGATTTTAGATTAATTAGATATTCTTCATGTTAGAGGTTTTAAAGGGGATCTTTACAAAGGTATCGGGTTGTGATGAAAAGTCATAAGAGGGTAAACCCTAAAAAGGAAGGAACTAAGGCACCAAAGCTAACTAGCTCTCTTCCTTAATAAGGTTGATAGCAGGGGTCCATGATTTGCTCAATTTCCACCCTTCATCCATGTTTAGGTTGTGCGGGTGTTTTTCTATTTCTATAGCTTCACAGATTTTTCTCTTTGTGAAGTTATCAATGCTAGAAATAACCTTTGCATTCTCTATACAAACGTGGTGTTTAGAGGTTTGCGAGTGTTCTGCTAGGGCTGAATTCATTTTCCTACAATGAATAATATTTGCACTGTGTTCTTTTAGTCTTATGTGAATCGAGCGCCCTGTCTCTTCGATGTATAGTTTGTGACAGTCACATGGTACCGTGTAAACTCCTTTCATTTTACTCGGATCTATCTTGTCTTTTGCGTGGTCTAGAATCTATTCTAAGGAATTTGATGGAGAGAAAGTGACCCTAATGCCATGCTTACGTAGGATTCAGGCTAATTTGTCCGTGGTCCCTTGGATGTAGGGGAGGCTAATTTTTTTGAGTAGGCCCTCTTCCTTAGTTTTTGTATGTTTTTCATCTTGTGACCTCTTAATGGTCTTGCGGATTTTTTTTCTTCATAGCCATTTCCTTTGAAGACCTCAACTAGATGTGGTAAATGTGATGTGTCTGAGATTCACTTGGCTCTTATTTCTAGAGTGTTTATGATACCTATTTTTTGGGTTGGATGATGATCAGAGTTTTCCTGGATGTATTTATCAGTGTGGGTTTTTTTTTCTGGTAAACTTCATGCGATAGAGTTCCATTATTGTTTTTGGTGAGGAGGACATCTAGGAAAGGGATTTTCCTGTCGTCCTCTTTTTCCATTGTAAATTGTATGTCTCTTGACAGGTTGTGTTGCAATAAGAAAACATATACTTCCAAGGTAGTAATTGATTTTCTGAATGAAAAATATTTCCAAGAACTTCAAAGTTATGTTGTATGAGATAGAACTAACATCATAATAGAAGCCAACAAGGTGATCACAAAAGGATTAATGGCTCAGAATTTCAACGACATGGCAAACTAGATTTCTCAATATGTTCGCTCTTTTAAAGCTTTGTTCAATGACATTTTACCATTAGGCCTTCCACACTTTTGGGATGGAAATGGGGACATGTATCCAAAGGATCGTTTTAATGTTTTCCTGATGGAAGCTCAAAATTATGAAGCTAGCTTCACAGATATCCACGGGGAATTAGATGGAAGAATAGTTTTTGAAGAGCTACATCCATATTTTGAAATATTCTCTCGTCTTCTGTCAATCTTCAAAATTATACCAAAGGAAACTTTCAAGCACTATACGGAATTGGATATGGCCCTTAGGGAATTAAAAGTATTATAGTATCCTTTGGGAAAAGATTAGAAGAATTTAACCAGATTCCTTCAAATTAAGCAGTAAGAAAGGAGTGCAGTGATGTAGTCATGAGTCGGAGCATCATCATTGTAGAAATGCCATCCTCCACCTCAGCAAGGGGGACTTAAAGTACCTCTTCCAGTTAGTCAACAACAATTCACCAGATAGTCAATTTTGTAACAGTAATTTTGTTCAAGCAATTGTTTAAAATTGAAACCTGTTATTTAAAACAGAATTTTGTTGTATAATTTGTAAATCCCAAGAGGCTATAAATAGACTCAAAATTAAGAGTAAGGGGTTGACTCTTTTTGTAAGAAGTGTAACTTATGAAATATTTTGTCTGATCAAGCATTGGATTTAAAGCTTCAAACTATGTCATGGTAATTATGTAGATTCTAAGCTCTGATATATATAGTTAGTACTACTCTCTTTTGTATTTTCATTTATTTCAACTTTTCTATAATTGGAAAATATAAGACAGACCCTAATGGGATAATCTTCCACTGGATATTTGGTTCATATGTTATTGTGGGTATCTTTTTCATTTCATATGTTGTGAAGTATTCATGATGTATTATTTGGATTTCATGAGGTTATTTCTGTAAGAGTCGTGTTTACTTTGTCATTATTATGATCCAACTACTAAATTCAGTTTGCTTAGTACATCTTTTACAAACATGGGATAAATATTTACTATTCTAGTACCTTTGATCATTCCATTTCATCCATTTAGTTGTTCAAGTCTTTTCCTGGTTATATCAGAAGTACTGCCCACATTCTTGATATAATTATATCAACAAATTCTTTTTATGTTATATCATCGAAGGAGATTTTCTCCTCCTCTGTTTGGACCACAATTTTAGTTATATAATTATATATTGTTCAAGTCTTTTTCTGTTATATCATCGAAGGATATTTTCTCCTCCTCTGTTTGGCCCACAATTTTCTGAGTTCGAATCCAATTTCAAAACCCCCATACATGATTCTCCTCTAAAAACTCTAGCACTCCATTTGGTTTACCTTATCCTCCAATTGTTTCTACCGAAAGTGGAGAATCCTCTGCTCAAAAGAATCCACTCAAATCCTTCATTACTCCAGAAGGTAGAAGTATAATTTCCAAACACCTCATGTCAGGAAGAGGAGGAGGAGGCGAAATAGGACCACCTCCGCCACCCCCACCGAGAAAACCTCGATGGGTAGCCAACCATCATGGACCTCTAATATTACCTACACCCCTAAATGAAATTCCTACCCACTATCTTAAATTACTACCTAAATATGATGTCAGTAAAGGTACCTCCGTAGAAGATCATGTGGATCAATTTCAATATTTTAAAGGGAATATTTTCATCGATCATGACAAAGTGTACATGAGAGTTTTCAATCAATCATTAGAATGTGATGTCCAGAAATGGTTTAGATCATTACCTGATGCTTTGATTTGGACTATGGAAGATTTGGAAAATACTTTCATCAAGAAGTGGGGTGTGAAGCGAGATAACCTCTATTACTTAACTGAGTTTTCCACCATGAAGAAAAATAGATCTGCAATAGTTGTTGATTTTACTGTGAGATTTAATAAAGTGTATTACATAATCCTTGAGGATACCGTACCTACAAAAGAGGCTGCGCATGCCACATATGCAGCTGATTTTCCCTCAAATTTTTTTATCATGCTAAGAGAAATAAGGTGTGATTCTCTCAGTATGATGCATCATGCACTATAGATGTCGAGGGAAATATGAGAGCTTGGGAAAAAATAAAACCGGTTAATGATTCATAACAAAATGATAAGGGAAAGGCCAAAGAAGGAATCAACTCATCTTCTGGGGTCAAAGACTCTCAAGAATACAAGATTGAAGAAATGTCTCACATCATTAATAATTTGTCAATAAATTTTACCATGATGGAATTGAAAAATAAGAGTCCTAACAAACAGTATCCTTCTCATGCTCCCCCTCAATTCAGGATTCCCTACAATCCACAAATGATGTATATAGAAAAGATAAATGATGAGAAACCACTAAGACCACTGGTCAGAGAAAACGACAACAATCTTATTGAAGTGTCAGAAAAGGAGAGATATGAAGAGACCGAAGAACATATCATTTGGATGGAATATGAATCCTATTAAATACATATCACAAGGGATGATTATGAAAACTCACTTTTCTTCCATCCGACTAATATATCAGGAAAATGATCAAGAGATTGATCAAACACTTTCTCAATACCGATTGTTTTCGGACACCTTACAAGATGAGTTTCAAAAGAAATATGATCTTAGATCCATGCATGTTTCTTCTCATCATCCAATCAACCAATCCCCCCAAATATATCCTACAAAACAAGCCTCAGATAAATCTCCTCAAGTCATCCCTATGACCAAAAACAGGGACCCGTCAAAGGACAAAGCCAATAAAGCATCATATTCCCCTAATCAAAAGGAACCAAGCTCTAGTCTTCCCAAAAAACAAGATCAAGATCCTAAAGAGTTTGATAGAAGAAATATTTCTTTTAACCTTGAGCACGAATTGAGCAAACTCAAGATACCAGTTACATTATCTGAGCTTGTAAAAAATCCTATGTATCAAAAGAAGATTGACAAGTTGCTTCATACAAGTGAAGTCATGGATCAACAAGATACCATTAACTTGAATGATGAATCTCCAGTTGTTCAATGCGTCCCTCACATTAACAATACAACAATTTACCCCTTTAGGGGTGATTATCTTTCGCCCCCAAAAGTGACTTTTTGGGGTAGTTATGGCTTTTGGGGAGGTATTGTCAAAACCTCCCCCAAAGGCACCAAAGCTAAAAGTCTAAGCTTTGGGGGGTGGTTTTTTAAGATGCCTAAACCACCCCAAAAGTGACTTTTGGGGGCAGTTCCAAACCCCCTCTGTAGACACCTATGGGGGGTGGTTTAGAACGACCCCTAAAAATCCCTTTGAAAAATATTTGAGGGAGGTTCCAAACCCCCCTGGTAGACACCTATGGGGGTGGTTCAGAATCCCCCTTAAAACTCACTCTTACAAACCTTTGGGGGAAGTTCTAAAACCCCCTGGTTGAAACGAACAAGGGAAGTTCTAAACCACCCCGTAGATACCTATGGGGGTGGTTCAAAACCCCCACAAAAATTCCTCTTACAATCCTTTGGGGGTGGTTTAAACCTCCCCCCCCATCGTAGACACCTACAAAGGAAGTTTGAAACCCCCTTGTAGAGACCTACGAGGGCGGTTTAGAATTTCCCCTAAACCCCCCCCATAAAAATCTACGAGGTCGGTTCACAAACCCCCTCTTGATATCCCACTTAAAAATATATGGGGGCAGTTCTAACCCCACGCATATAGAACTACAGGGGTGGTTGTGAACCCCCTCATACAAACCTACAAGGGAAGTTGTGAACCCACCTCGTAGACTCCTATAGGGGTAGTTGAAAACCCCCCTCACAGACTCCTACGGGTGTAGTTATAAACTCCCCTGGTAGCCATTAATATACATGATCATAGTTTTTTATTTTTAGAAATACCAATATTGCAATATCATTAGGGAAGAAAGGAATCGAACCCCCAACCTCCTACTTGTAATGCAGATGCTCTTCAATTGAGCTAGAACCATTTAAAAATTGGTCCATTAAACACCAAAAAAGGACAAAGGGACAAGTGAATATAATCAACAATAATAACCTAGTAAAAGAGAGGTGCAAGAAGAATCCTAAAATGAAATTAAATGGAAAATTAGTTTAAGAGCAACATGAAAATGGATGACATAAGCATAGGCATAGAAGTAGGTTATCACAAGAAAGAAAAACCCAGAAATCGAAGGAGAGCTATTGAAGAAACATAAACTAAACTAAGATGCAATTGCTTGAAGGGGAGGATGGATTTTTACTTCCTCATTATCTAATTCAATAGTGAAAATTCCAACCACAATTCTTCTAAATAATGTCCTCTAGAGAGTGACTTGCATTCAATAAATATTTTAGCATAATCATAGATAGCATCAAACATAAGTCCTATAACTGAAACTTAAGCACTAGTGTTATAGAAAACATTGTAATGCTACTGGACTGGTTGAGGTGTTACTGTAATTCAACTTACCAATGTATTTATCAAAACAATGTTAAACTTGATTCCACTCATCTATGCTTCCATGTGTTGGTCACCCAATTCCTCTTGGTTTTTCGTTGATTCTCAGGTTGAATGGAAATTCAATAGATCATGAATTGTCGGAGCTATCATTTGGGATGAAGGAGGGATATTGAGAGGTATGTCCCTTCTCCAAGTCAATAATCTTAGCAATTGCATCTCTCCTAATATCCAAGGTCGTAGAGAATAAACAATTTATTTCTTCTATGTTAGCCAGTAATGCAATTGTAGTTATAATTGGAAAAAAACCTATGATAATCAATAAAACTTCAAGGCCATCTTTCTCATGAAAATGAGGCCAACATTTTTTTAAAATATCAAGCAACAATGATAATCATAAGAGTTATAGTAATATCACATAGGATTTTTCTTTGGTTACAAGCTCTAGCAATATCTGTCCTATAGATACTACTATGGGGTCTAGTAACTCTAGTATAAAAGAACCTCCATTTACATGTGAACAGTATGATAACAGAGGAAGTATAGTCCCACAACCTCATGAAATGATTTTGTATGTTCCTTTCATCACTCTACATCCTGCAGTATCATAGTATAATTCGTCGTCTATACCCATTGTTGGTGATGAAAAACATGTTTTTATCTAGAAATCACAAGAAAGCTTCAAAGAATTTAACAAAAGCTAAATTATAAACAGAACTTGGGATACAACAAATGTTGGAACTAGTTTAGAGTCTCATGGCATTGGGGGTGAAAAATATGATGCTGAAAATATAACTAGAATATCTAGGGTGCAAAAACCATCAACTGTCTGCAATTCTGGTGATGATTTTCTCTTAAAGGAGATGGTGTTTGCTAGTAAGGATGATCCTCTTGCAGCTGCATTTGATGTTGCAAGAAATGTGTAAACATTATTACCAAAGCCTCCATCTCCTCCAAAGAATCAATTTATCCACCTTCAGATCCCATTGGAGAACAATAAAGGTATATTTGATAGGTTGTAAAGTGGGATGATAAAGTATAAACCTCCTAGACTAGATGATTGGTACAAACGAATTCTAGAGCTAAAATATTTCTCTGTGGTTGGAATTAGTCTTTCTAGAAATGAAACTAAGAATTTGTAGGCAATTAACTTGATACAAGTGACTACTTCTTTTATCTCACCTGATCATTACATGGATATTTTCCAACATTTGGTTTTACAGGAATTCAAAGCACAATTGAGACATTCATTTGAAGAGGTATCTTCCCCAGAAGACCTGTGGTTTGGTAGTCTGCACTTACAGTCCTTAGAGAAATTTGATGAGTTCCACCATGGGAGGTTTATGCCAGATATTAGAGAAGATGCTACAACCAAGGGTTGCTCTGAAAATAACTTGGTCTTGCTTTCATGGGAACCTTTCTAGCTAGTTTCTCAGAATGTTCATATGATTGGAAAGGTAGTGTAGAATTGATCTTTGTATTCTTTTGTTGGACTTTGTGTCACTATGCATATTTTCTCTATAATTCTAAACATAGATTGGTTTGCAGGTGGAACTAAGGGAGAGAGATGCTAAAAGCATGTCAACTATTATGTTATTAAGGTTATACCTCCAATCTGGTATTCCCCATCTAGACAATGGTAGAATACATCTCACTATACATAGTGAATGGTGTGTGACCAGTCTTAAGAGCATTACACCTCACCTTAGAGACTTCCAGGCACTCTCAACTGTCAAAGATGTTATTTTATTTCCTGTCATCCTCAATCAACACATGGCTGCAACATAATTTGCAGATGTTTGTACTCACACCCAAGGTAGCCAAGGTGAAGATATGAAATTGTTTCCAAAGCCATTGAAGGAGTACCTAAATGAAGCCTTCAATGAGAGTCAACTCAAATCAATTAGTGTTGTTCTTCAAAGAAATGATTCACAAAAGAACCGTGGAATATCCCTTATTCAGGGGGGCCCAAGTTGATTGCCCCGAGAGGCGCTCTACAGCCGAGTATGAGGGAGATATTGTAACATTTGTCGATTTTGTCGATATTATCGGCCATAAGCAAAAAAGAATAATACAAAGTAAAAAGTAAATATGAGGGAGATCTTGTAAAGTTTGTCGAGTTTGTCGATATTGTCGGTCATAAACAAAAAAGAATAATAAAAAGTAAAAAGTAATAACTGGCCATAAACAAAAAAGAATAATACAAAGTAAAACGTAAATATAAGGGAGATCTTGTAACATTTGTCGAGTTCGTCGATATTGTCGGCTATAAACAAAAAAGAATAATACAAAGTAAAAGGTAATAAATATTATATTGTCAACCATAAACAAAAAAGAATAATACAAAGTAAAAAGTAAATATGAGGGCTATCTTGTAACGTTTGTTAGGTAACGTTACATGAGTATGAGAGAGATGTTGTAATGTTTGATGAGAGATATGTTGTAACGTTTGTTCCTAACATGTCGGCCATAAACAAAAAATAATAATACAAAGTAAAAAGTAATAAATATTATGTCGTCCATTAATAAAAAGATGTGTATTGCACTCAAGGAGTGGAATCAAGCCGACATAAAAACTAAAAATATAAGAAGTAAAAATGATAAAGAAGTAAAAAAAATTAGAAATATAAGAAGTAAAAAATATTATAGATGACATAAAAAGTAGAAACATAAGAAATAAAAGAAAGAAGTAAAAAATATATTATAGTAGCCATAAGAAGTAGAAACAAAACAAGTAAAATTAATACTATAGCCGACATAAGAAATAGAAAAAATAGAAGGAATTTGAACCTTAATAAAAAACATGGTTGCATTGATTTCAACAATGCGTAAAAGATAAAGAAGTAAAAAATATTATATTTGACATAAAAAGTAGAAATATAAGAAATAAAATAAAGAAGTAAAAAATATATTATAGTAGACATAAGAAGTAGAAACAAAAGAAGTAAAATAAACACTATAGCCGACATAAGAAATAGAAAAAATAGAAGGGATTTAAACCTTAATAAAAAACATGGTTGCATTGATTTCAACAATGCCTAAAAGATAAAGAAGTAAAAAATATTATAGTTGATATAAAAAGTAGAAATATAAGAAATAAAATAAAGAAGTAAAAAATATATTATAGTATACATAAGAAGTAGAAACAAAAGAAATAAAAAGAAATTATAACTATAGCCGACATAAAAAATAGAAAAAATAGAAGGGATTTGAACCTTAATAAAAAAATATGGTTGCATTGATTTCAACAATGTGTAAAAGATAAAGAAGTAAAAAATATTATAGTTGACATAAAAAGTAGAAATATAAGAAATAAAATAAAGAAGTAAAAAATAAAGAACTAAAGAGATCACGAAGAAGTGTAATTCGTGCAAAGGGATTCTCAAAAGCATGAATGGGAGATAATTTCAGGGTTATATAGGAATAAATATATAACTACCAATGAATATGACATACTTGGATACATGGAATGTGATAAAAAGGAAAATTGGAACTCTAATTTTGTTGATATGGAAAATTCCAATCATGCACCACAGTTCATATCTAAAAACCGACAATTGAATGCCATTGTTCATAATAATCGTACTCAAAATTATTCAATTGAAATCTTAGCAGAGAAGCAAAGAAAATCATTTAAGATTATTCTTGAGCATTACAAAGGTGGGAACAATGAACCACTACGAATGATTATCCAAGGAACTGCATGTACAAGAAAATATTACTTGATTAGAGCTATTAGACAAACATTATAAATTGATTATTTTCCAGATAAGTCACCATTACTTCTTTTGGCCCCAACTAGTGTTGCAACATTTAATATATCTACATCAACAGTGCAAAAAAATGGGGATTAACATTGGAGAAGGAAACTATAAATATTGGAAACAAAGAACGACGGGGATTCCCATTTACAAAAATATCATGAGTAAAAGGTCTGGATGGTGTTCCTCCTTTCACATATGATCGATACGAGAAGATGCCAAAGGGAGCAGGAGTGGAATCAAGAAAAAATGAAGAAGAAATATCAAAGTTGATCACATTGTAATATAGTTGTATTTAAACATTATATAGGCTTATATTATTTCATAACATCAACCAACATGTTGACATATATCATATTTAAACATTATTTTATTTGATCTGTATTCATCTACATTGTTAAAAATTTTGACAAAATAATCCTCATAATACTTACATTATGATAATCCTCATAATTCTATTTGTGTTTTCAACTTAACATGTTCCTTACAATGCTGATCAAACACCAGTTTTGTGTCACTGCCCATGACTGGAACCAGCTTAGATCCAAATCTTAGGCTATATCAAGCGCCGAGAGGGATCAAATCTCCCGAAGTGCAAACCTCTCCTTGAATATCTCCTTGAGTGCAATACCTGAATCAAGGTTTGCACCTCGGGATATTTGATCCCTCTCGACGCTTGATAGAGCCTAGGATTTGGATCAAGCATGGTTTTAATAATTTCACATACATTTTATTTTTTGAATTGTTTTTCAATTGCAAAAGACAGTCAATGACTTGATGAGGTTGTTTCTAAGTAAACGAGTCAATATGCAAGAACCAGGAAAATAATAACTATTCTAGCCATTGTGAGTGTATTGTTGGCCATTGGTAAAATATCAAACAAATACAGTGGTGGCATTGCAAGGTGGATGGCTGTGGAAGGAATTTCAAATAAAAAATTCCTTAACTTTTCAAGGGTACAAGAGGAGGATGAATATAGGCATTTATCAAAATTCAAATTGTCAGATGCCGAAGAATTTGGGGAAGGAACAGATCTACTAGTGATGCCAAATTTTTATTTTTTCATTATCTTTTCTTGCGAGATTCTATGATAGGAATCCCTGGTCAAGCTAGCTGCATGAAAAAAAATGATCATTGCATACAATTTTCACTACGCAGTTATAAGCAATATGGCATTTTTATGTATAAAATTCCAATTTGAAACTTAGAAAACCTAAAAACCTAATGCAAGTAAGCAGCTTTTCTATAACCAATTTACTACATATGCATACATCCCTGGAATGAATTCCATGGTACTCCTTGGAATGATAATGCATATTCTAGATACTTGGTAGGAAATAGCAAACTAAATAATATGCTTGTAACAAAAAACCTGGCCCAACATTTCCATGTGTATATTTCATGCATTTATGACATTTAGAGAAATTCTTTATAACTACTGGAGGCGTACTAGAGCAATTATTTCCCTATGCACCATTTGATTGGATTTCCTTTTGGAATTCCTCAGTGGCTTTAGCTCTTGACCTTTTTGAAGTTTTTTGAGTCAAGGAAACACGAATAATGATAATTATATATACCTCAATAGTTTTCTTTGTAATTAAGTTTTAAGATGCGCATTGTAACAAAGAAACACAATTTCTGACATGTGAAAAAGGATATGTGAAGGGAGACTGGGGTCCAAGGACAACCTTTTTCTGCAAAGGAGTCTCAAGAAAATTCATGTCAATGTTCTCAAATATCTAGTGCATGTCTTCTACAAGTTGAACGATTGTTGGTAAAAGAGATTGAGTTAAGAAATCAATTACAATCACCTGCAAAAGTTATGTTATTATTGCAAATTAGAGTAATGCATAAAAATATTAAAATACATAATGCCCACATATAACAATTTTGAGATTATAAACAAGGACCTTATAGCAATGATCAGTAACCATGTGACAATGAACCCCAAAAGAATTTAATGGATATGTTACATTTTGCTACATTCAACCTCCTTATGGGATCATGACCTATCATGTATCAATTTATTCATGTGCTTATCCCTGAAAATATTTCACAAGACAGATATAAACATATCCTTATAACAAAGTTACAAACAATCAAAAACTATTTGACAAAATTAGTGGAAACATCATTAATATTACCCTACAATACTTCTAAATCTATTGCATTCACCATCCATCATCAAAAGAAATAGGATAGAATATCAAAAAGGAAAACTAGGCATTGGAAAATATAAACAGGTAGGAATAAATATGACATAATTAAGATCAATCAAAATTGGGAAAATAAACTGCTGAACCTTACAGACCTCATAGTAAGAATTTCTTATACTTAATAGACAAAACTACACACCAAGTTTTGAAACAGAAAAATATCATACTTGTATTCATGCCATTGGAAATATTTTTAACCCAATCTATAAATATATCAAACACCCTTAGACGATGTTAAGCTCTAGTTTACATTGGAAATCAAAAACCCAGTTTGCATACTCTAACACAAATAGACATTCCTACCAGAAGCCAATCCAACACTAGTACATACACATATAGATTGAATGAACTCGATCATGAATTGGATGAAATTAATCCCAAAATTTTTCACATAAGGCCCAAAGCTAACTAACAATTGCAAACAAGTTGCCTCACAGAATTGTATCAACTAACTAACAAGGTTAAGAAACTCAAATGATAGCATAGCTGATACCCCTAATATTAAAGATTAGTTATGATGCTAAGTTGCACATCCAAACACAGTGCATAAATGTACACTAAATATGCTCATGCTCAAATGGGTGAAATTAATGCCAGGTATAAACATTTGACAAGCCACAAAAATGACCAATAGTAGCAAGTAGCCATGTCAAAAGGTTTCAACTGACTAAAAGTATTAGACAACTCAAACAACAATATACTTGATTCACTTTATCAAGCTTTCTTATGGTGTTAAGTCGTATGTCGGGGAATTCATCTTTTAACAATGCAAAATAAATTGGAAATAGTTGATCAATAGTTGCTTCCTGCAAACAAGAATAAAATGCATCATATTAGAAAAAATCCCTCTTCCTCAACTTCAAAAACCATAAATGCACTACAAAAACATTGAAAACCATCTACATGAAGACAAATGTATTTCCAAACAGTGCAAAATCATATAGTATGATCCTATAATTGGTGATAAAGGTGAAATGGTTCCTTTTTTCCAAGACATGGGAACATATAAGATTAGATAATATAAGATCATTTAATTCAATAAGCTCCTACTAGGTTTCCTAACAAACCAGAAATATACTCGAAAAAAAATCTCTCCTAGTGGACTATATTATAGGAATAAAGGGAAGCTAGAAAAGGTTTAAAACTTACAATCTTAACAGGTATTGATAGTCTTTTTATGTCTATTTTTTAGGTTGTAAGCAAGTTTTAGACTTCTATAGGAAACATATAAGTTATAGTTTATATTGTTTTGACCTAGGTATTATTTGATTTCATGATATAGTTGGTGGATGGTACATAAACTATTTTTCACAATTCACCCTATGATAGCCATACAGACCTCTCAGATACACAGGAATGATTCTAGTGCTATTGAGCATGTAGATGTTGATCTTTTTTTTATATGAAAAGTTATGAAATATTTTACTATGCTAATGTATGGTCTTGTCTCAATGTATGGATGGAATCAACATTTATGACACACTTATCTACCCTGTTCAAGGTTGAATAAGAATACTTATGGGCATGAATGCTAGCCAACATACTACAAATTACAAGTTATGGAAAGTTTGACAACATACTATAAACTAAGACTGTAGGATCATAATGTCCTCAAATTTGATCCCTTGATAAACATGGAGAACTCCATTCAAATTCAAAACATCTTAATTTGAAATAAAATTAAAACAGAAAACCACACATCATGAAGCAACAAAGTTTATCAAGAATCCTAGTTATTAATTCATAGACAACAAGTGTAGGTAGCCACACATGTTATGAATAAAAACAGTAAATGAAGATGGCATCAACCAACAAAATGAGAAGAAAATGCATACTTATTATAAATACTCCATTATGGGTGTCAAAAACTAGTCAAATGAGCAATTCTAAAAAACAAACCTCAATGTCTCCTACTCGATGGATTCTTCAAGTGTTCGACTTCAAGACCCTTTATTCACACTTGTTAGAATGTACTAGGTACCTTGGGCCCCATTTTCATTAATGGTGGGTTCCCTCGCGTTTGTTAACGGTTCACATCAATGGCTGGTAATCAAACAGTATCCTCCATGTTCGACCTCAACACATTTATTCTCATGGTTATGATTCGTACCTTGGGATAGTTTGGATGAAGACCTTGGGCCCATAATAGCATCATCACATTTTGTTATTTCTATTGGTTGTGGATCCAGATCTTCTAGTCTCATAGATGATATTGTATCAGCCGTGTTTGTACCCCAGTTTTATATGATATGTAGGTGGATTGTACACTCACCCCAGCGGGGGTGTGTGGGGGGGCATCGCCCCCCCACGGGGTCCCAGGGGGGACCATCCCCCTTGGATGGGGGGTCCGGGGGCGGCGCCCCTGAAGAAAATTTTTGGGGTTGTTTTCGCCAGTTGTTTTGCGGGCCCATGGTTTTGGGTATCCCGTGGTATTTTCCCATTGTATTTCCCTTATAAAATAAAGACATTGTAATACAGCTAGGGTGGATGATGTATTAGGCTTTATGCATTGTAAAAATCTCTAAGATCAGGAGAGAGATTGTGAAACAGAGAAGAGGAAGTGCAGCGGTTGTGCTGCAGGTTGTATCCCTTCACCTTGCTAGACGGTAATAATAATAAGGACTGGAAAATTTAGTGTGGACGTAGCCCAAGTTGGGTGAACCACGATATATCTATGTCTCTCTTGTAATGTGTATGTGTGATTATATTTGCATTTATGTTTATTGTTATTGCTCTGCGATACTATTTTTCTAACAATTTCCCAAGCTGTGCAAGACTGAGCCACACCCATTTTTGGCTCTTGATGAGACATAGATCCAGTTTGTTGTTATGGATATGATCTCTTTTTTTGACATGGATCCACACTTCTATTTTAGTGGCCATGCTATATACATATTTCCGTTATTCATTGGAGATTATGTTCTACCATTCTGAACATCACCTGATGTCAAGATTGTAAACTGCTCGCTAACCTTGTTTCTATTTCAAGTATTGTTTGTGATCTCATCTTGCGGCCTCTTTGCTCCTCCTCTTCTTGGATTGTAATGTATTTAGGCCATCGTTTCTCTCTGACCTCATACATTAGGGGGCATCTGTTATCAGTCAAATTATCACTTCTCTGTCCGTGACCACATTACCCTGTCAGTCACACAAAAGGACACTATGGATGGAAGAGATTACCTTGACCCTAGATGACCTAGAGCCGAGGCTTGCAGTCCTTTTCTTAAAAGCATCTTTCTCTGCCTACTTTTAAGCATAACTGCGACTCTTATGCTTGTAAACCAATAGGTTAGTCGTGGGTGTCCATACTGACAAACCGTGGGTATCAATTAAAAGCTGCACTCTCTAGTTGGAAGTTACGATAGTAGCGAGTCACTCGCTAGTTGTCATATACCATAGTCGTGGGTGTCTTAAGAAATATTGAAAAAATTATATTAAAAACATGAATTGGGATTAGTTGAGGTAGGCACCCAAACTACCTTAACTTCCCAACCCAACTTCGTTTCGATCCCAACCTCCTCACCTTGCCATAAATACAAGGGGAAGGTCTTGAGAAAGCGATCCTAAAGGAGCCAATTTGTGGAGAAGGTTATGCTGAATAAATTCATAATCAAGAGAGAGGAGCAGGAGCCCAAGGTCTGGTTTCGACGGTGCCAGTGCTGGTGTAGGACAGGTATAGATTTATGTACTTTCTGCATTTATCAATAAATATTGGACATTCTTCCCTTTCCAAATAGATTTGTTCATGTTATTGCAAATCTTGTTACAATTTGATGTTACATTATTTAATGAATATAAAGATCTTATTTGTAGTTAAATTGGTTTGAGGAAGGTCTTGTGTTTGTTTTGCAGGTTGTTGCATTAGAGAAAAAGAGGACAAAGCTTGGATCAGCCTTCTGAATAAGGTACACATTCTCGTAAACCCTAATCCTTTTTCTTAATAACAATGATTGCAGAACTTTATATGTCTATTTGATACCCCAGTATGTTGGTAGTCTTTCCCTTCCTAAAAGAACACTTTTCCTAACAACAGGTGTGTTGAATTTTCTTCCATAGATTGCTTCAAAAGGACTTACTTTTAAAGAAGTGTGATAACCATTGTTATAAGAAAATTACACAAGATGAAAATAATTTTCCCATTTAGTAGGTCGATCCATTACATACATTCTTAAGATGTCTTCAATAACCTAATTAACCCTTTTTGTTTTTCCATCTATCTGAGGATGATGTGAAGTACTCATATTCAAATATGTTCCCGTTGAGTGTGATTTTCATTGATGTCAAAGGATTTCATTAATGACAAAGGATAACAATAGACATGACGGTAGGGAAAATTCAGTGAATGGTAAAAGAGTAAACAAAGGAATAACACAGGAAGTGATGACATGGCATGTATGATGATGTGGTATGTGTGATGAGGTTGAGAAGACATATGATAGTGTTATATTGCTATCATGAAGTCATTGTTACAATCTGAGATCATTCTATAAAAATATGGCATGTTGGTGAAAATCTGGAAATTGACTAAGTGTTGGAAAACTGGTGTAAGTGGCCTCGAGAAAATGCCTGCCATATCTCATAAGTGAATGATAAAAATAATCTAAAAGTATCAGGCTATATATTTTTTAATAGAATATATGACCATGGTCTCGATTCTCTAAAAGGGTGTTTGATGACAAAGTTATAGGTCTGCCAGAACATGGTTTCAGGCTATTTTGCACCAATGTTGGAAAACTGCCTAAGTGGACTCAGGTAAATGCATGCCATAATTTGTATTTGATGGATGAAATTATTATGAGGACATAGGGACCTGGATTGTTGATTGGTGCATCTCACCATATGATTAATTTGTCCAAAAAGTATCTGGGGGTGAAGTTATCAGCCTTCCAAAAGTGCCTTCTGGCTTGATTTCCACTGTTCCAGTAAAATGCCCGCCAAGGAGAGAGGATGAGGTTTCAAAGGATGAAATTGGCATGGATGGAATCAGCATGTTGTCCCCCATTTTTAGATGCCTCATATTTCCAAGATTGGTAAAATAAAATATCACCTTAGTAAACCTAGGTTTTTATAAAATTGTGTGTTAAAACCAGTTACAAAAGGCCATTCGCAAATTCCCACCAAATGTTGTATTTATGTCAATAAAATCATATAATGGCATGATTTTGTTCCTTGGTGATATGTCTATCTAATGGTGATATGGTGATATGTCTATGTTGATTTTGTTCCCACCAAATTGAGAAAAGTTATGTTTTCTTGTTAAAAATAAATAAAATCTATCTAAGTGTTAAAGACAGGAAACCTGATAGGCCATTTGGAAATGCATGCCAAAGGATGTCTTTACTCCAGTAAAATAATCCAATGGCATGAATATTTTCTCTGGTGATCTGTCCATCCATTCTTGGTCTCAGTTCTCCATTTGGTGATCACACATGTGAGATATAAACCGGCCAAATTGAAAAAATATATGGAAGGAATGATAATTCTGGCATTTCCAGAAAACTCCTTCATGCATAATAAAAGGAAGAAACCTGTAACTGCAATGAAAATATAAATATGGAGGAGGTTGAAAGTTTTATCTATGTTGAAGGGAGTATTTAGTAACGAATCTAAAGAATGCAAACATTAATATTTGAAGAGTTATGAATAATAAGAAAAGGCATGATTGTATAAATTATAAACAGGGATATAAACAAGAATTCTGAGAAACAACATGTTTATTATTAAAACGGAATTAAAAATAGTGAAGCAGATGTAAACAAAAGTATATTATTCTTAAGCAAAGTGTTATTACTAAAGCAGAGTGTAAACATAAATATACTATTCCTGTAGCAGAGTAAATTATTATTAATTAAACAGAGAAGGATAAATAAGCTATAGGATTAATTAAACAGAGAAGTATTTTACAGTATTACTTAAAATAGAGAAGGATTAATAAACAGAGTATGTTAATTAAACAAAGTAAAGGGATTTGTTTTGATGAAAAGGAACATTTACATAATGAAGAGATGCATTTGGTGAAAAGGTTTTAATGAAGGGACACAATGATGAAAAGACACAATGGTTCAAAAGACATGATGAAAGAAGTATTTAAATAGAAGTTCGAAGTGGAAGAAAGGGGGATCTGAAGTCTAGATTGACGTAGCTTCAAGAAAAATAGAGACCAAGGAAATAAAGAAGATCGAGTAACAGACTTCAAGGAACATGAAGATCTGAACCTGTACAAAGACCAAACAAATAAAAGGAAGAACAAAGGATGTCTTTTGAGTGTTTAATATGAAGATCTGATGCATTACAAAAGTCAGATAATGTAAGAGAAGAGAAGTATTGTCTTTTTGGTCAGAATTGATGATTTGCAGAAGAGGACAGAGAACAAAAGATGCTGTAAGAAGTTATGAAAAACAAAGAATAGGGAGGTAGGGTGGTGCTAGGGCAGGCTACAGATCTGAAAGGGTGTTGTATCCTCCTTCCAGTGGTTGCTGGGGTGTCGAAGCATCCTTTCAGTAGTAGCTGATAAAACAGGGGGTCGTAGCCTCCTTCCAGTGGTAGTTGGTAAATAGGGTGTCGAATCATCCTTTCAGTAGTAGTTGATAAACCAGGGGGTTGTAGCCTCCTTCCATTAGTAGCTGATAAAAAGGGTGTTGTATAATCCTTGTCTGTTGTAGCATCCTTCATTTGTAGCTGAGAAAATTGGGGATTGAAGTCTCCAGCAAGTTGTAGCTTGCAAAAACAATTGTAAATATAATTTTGCAGTTCTAGAAATTGTTTGTGGTTTTCCCAATTGGGATTCCATGATAAAAAATTTGTTCCTTATATCTTATTCATCCTGTGTGTTAATGAATAAGTTAAAAGTGGTTTTAATTGTTAAAGTAAGTTATCAATACTAATTCATCCCCCCCTCCCAGTATTGTCCAATATTCCAACAGTTCCAAAACCTTTACACAAACCTTTCCAAAAATTACCTGTGAATTTTGAATCCCTATCTGACACAATTGCTTTCAGAATACCATGCAATATAGCTACCTATTTCATATAAATATCTGCTATTTCAGTTTCTTTATGTGTAGTATTAATTGGTATAAAGTGATCTACTTTAGTTAATCTGTATACCACTACCATAATAGCATCATGTTGTGAACTTGTCTTAGGTAATTTCGTGATAAAATCCATACTGATTACATCCCATTTCCATTATGGTATATATAAAGGTTGTAACAAACCTATAGGGTGTCTATATTCAAATTTTACTTTTTGACATTCTAATCATCTAGCTATGTAATCTGCAATTTACTTTTTCATTCCTGGCTAGTAATAATCCTTCTTAATTTTCACTAGTGTCTTTTGATAACCATAGTGACCTACATATGGTACATCATGCATTTCTTTTAAAACCAATTTTTTTACATTTTCTAAGTTAGGAATGTAGACCATGTTCTTATACTTAAGTATTCCATCTTCCAGTTTATATTGTTCAAACTTATGTGTTGTTCCCTGTTGTTGCAAACCTGCTTTCACCTATTGAAATAATTCATCTGTATTGTTTGCGTCTTTTATTCTATCATTTAAATCTGAGGTGCTAGTACTAATAGCTACATGCATCACATGCATTTTCCTACTGAGTGCATCTGCCACTTTATTTCCTTTTCCTTTTATATGTTTAATGTCAAAATCGTATTCACATAGTAGTTCCATCCATCTTCTTTGTCTTGCATTTAGATTAAGTTTTTTGAACAGTTATTTTAGTCCATGGTGATCAGTTCTTAATTCAAATTTATTTCTCATTAAGTAGTGTCTCCATATCTTTAAAGCATGTACTACTGCTACTAATTCCAAGTCATGTGTAGCACAATTTTTTTCATGTTCCTTTAACTTCCTAGACTCATAACAAATAACCTTTCCATTCTAAGTTAACACACCACCTATACCATGCTAACATGCATCTGTACATACCACAAAATTTTCATATGGATTGACAATTTTCAAAACCGGTGCACTAACACGGGGGATTCACTCAGTGAACTTGTTACATAGCACGACCGTTCACAAAATATTAAAGAATATCCCTAATTTCACTAAATATTGGAAAATTCCACCTAAAATTGTATTGCCGAAGCCCCATCCCAATATACCTTTCCAATTAACAAAACCCCTAGTTTCACCATATGTTGTAGGTATCCATTTTTATCAACCCATTTTTAATACCCCCTTTATATCATATTATCAAGACGTAACAAACAGGAGCCCTAATGCATCTTAGTATAAGAAAACAAGATGTTAAATAAAATAATAGTATAATGCTAATAATTATCCTGACAAGATTACATGGCCAACTAATCAATTTGTAGTGTTGGACAGTGGAATACCCAAATGGATGGTAATGGGTAAGGAAAAATGTGTAAAAGGAAACCCAATCAAGAGATCAATGTAACAAAGAATGTAAAAGACTAATAGTCCAATAGTCAGTGCAATGCTTAGAAAAGATGAGGATTGCAGATGTTTCACACCATAGCCTACCAATCTACCAATTTTATATTATGTAAATACAAGTATAGACATGGAGAGCTCATGTTTCTATAATCTTAATAAATTAAACTCCATAAAAATGAAAAATTGAAACCCTTCCGTGGAAGGGATTCCCTACCTTTCTATCAAAACAAACATCATTGATGTTTGAACACAAATGAACATAAAACAAATTCCTCTTGCTTTCCAATAACACCATATGATCATGTGCATAGCTTAGATTTGGGTCATTCGCAGGATGCAATGAATTTCCTCCACTTCCTCTAGATTTATTCTTGAAATCAAGGGAATTAACAACATTTAGTTACCTTTTTGGGGTTATATCTAGTTTTTTTTATCTTTATAGGAGAGGAAAATATCCATTGTTAAGTTTCAATTATGCAATCGTTATAAAAATACATAGATGGTGAAACTTATATGATACCATCTCATGGTAACAATAACACATAGGGTATTTAAATAAGGATTTAGATTTTCACCTATGTTTATGTCAGTTTCAATACAATATTGATATAGATGCCTTGCATATAAGAATTGAAATTACAATTATGAATGTGCCAGATATAACTCAATCTAACAACTATTCCTAACTAGCAAGGTGAAAATGTTAAAGAAGAATACAAAAAGTTGAAAGAAATAATTAGTCAAGAAAGATTGATTTCATTTTTCTTGGTTGTCGGGGAGCAAGGTTTGATTGAATCTCAATACCGACCTAAACCCCAACCTAAAAAATGAAGAGTTCACTACTACATTTTTTACCTTTAGGGGGGGTTGTCTTCTACCCCAAAAGGTCACTTTGGGGGGTGGTTTTTGCATTAGAGGTTGTTTTGAAAAAACCACCCCTAAAAGCACCAACACTAAAATTCTAGGGTTTTAGGAGCGACTTTAGAAAATAGCTAAACCACCCCCAAAAGTCACTAAACTATACTAGGAAGAATCATTAATTCTTAAAACAGAGATTCACTGGAGCTCCATAGGTCAACTTTATTCTTTGGATCAATAGTGGAGATATCCCCATAATTAGGCATGGATATAAATGAAACCAACTGTGGGAAACATGGGATCCATCTCACTACAAGCTACATGCCATGTTTACAATGAGTGTCTTGGTATGCATGATAGTACAACCATTAAGAAAAGATCTTGTGTCACTTAGAATTGAGTGCCATCTATAGAAAGATAGAGGATTGAAGCCTCTGGAACCCAATATAATTCTATAAAGAACAACTCAACAATACAATGCAAGGATCTACAATGTAAATGTTATTTTTTTTATATTGGTGGAAGTTCATGGTTTTAGTCCATGTCACCGAAAATCGATCCTCACACTGTGACTTATTCTCCATATCATTATATAAACAAAGTCTTCATTTGCTCCTAATTTCATATCTAAATTTAACTTAGGTTACTCTCTTATTTTTGTATAGGGGCAATAGAGCATTTTGCAGCATGGAGCATTGGTTGAAATAGATAGTCATGGATAATTGCGATGTTTAAGATGCACAAAGATAGGAAAAGTGCATTTTTTTGGTTCTATGAATAGCTAATAGACAATCTGCTCAATATAGTCTACCCTATTAAGATTCTCATATCATATATGTATTTAGAATAAGGCATACGGTCCAACAAATCAAGGTGGTTGGAGGTAAATTTTGGAGGGTTTCTATAAGATAGATGACACTAAAGGTTTAATGTTATAAGGTTTAGTGCGGTTGATGTAATTTGGATTATAGATATGGGGAAGTTCTGAGTCCTAGCTCCATATATCACTCTAGGGAAGACCTAGTGAAAATTTGGAGAAGAGCTAAATATTTTAGAACTACATTAGGTTTTGTCTTAAATGCTAATGTGATGGGATCATGGGGGCAAGAGACATGGTGCAAGGTGGGATAGAGAAGAAGGCTTCATCCATAAGTAAAGGAAAACACTTAGAGGGTGTATATGAAAGATCATCAAAAGTGCATTTAATTCCTTTAGTTCTTTGAGTTGTTAGAGCTTTGGCATGCCCCCATAAACACTAAAAACATGGATTCCATGAGGTTTCACAAATTTATTTTCCTCAATATAGATTTGTTGAGTCAATTCTCTTGCAGCTGCAAAAATAACACCAATTGGGCCTTCTTCTTTGGAAATTTCTGGCTTATCCATTATATGCACAATCATTGGTAGAATAAATGCAACTGTTTTTCCTAAAACAGTCTTGGATATTCCTATAATATCCACTCCAGATCGCACAATTGAAAGATCTTGGCAATGTATAGATAACCTATAGCCAACTCTTGGGGTTCAATCATCAGCATGCAACATGTAACTTCTATATGCACAGATTCCACCATGCAACTACACAAACATTAATGTGAACTAAGTGTACACATGGATTCCTTGCATGATGGTGTATAATGATGATGCACGGATTCGCTTGTGGCTTTCAGCCATTTTTCTGCAACCCGCCTGTGTCTTTCGGCCTTTTTCCCGCGTTTCGCTTGCGGCTTTCAGCCATTTTTCTGCAACCTGCCTGCATCTTTTGGCCTTTTTCCCGTGTCCCGCTTGCGGCTTTCAGCCATTATTCTGCAACCCTCCTGCGGCTTTAGACCTTTTTCCCGCGGTCCGACTGCACCTTTCGGCCAAAATCCCGCAACCCATACGTGACTGTTGCGCTAATTCCCGCGGTCCGACTGCCCATATTTGCCATAGACCCGCGGTCTGTTTTCTGCACTTTTTCCTGTTTTGAACCCAGCCCTTTGATGCAATATTTTCTGCACTGGTACAACCATCTATCCTACCTGCAGCCATACTTCCCTACAACCTTTTTTCTGCAGTACTATTTCTGTTCCATTTACAAAATATTTTTTTTTAATTTCAGCATTTTAATTGAAAAAAGACAATTTTACATGTTAAAGTTTCAAATTCTGCATTGTTATTTTTAGTTAGCAAGTTGCCCACCCCGTGGCACTTTTACTTGAGTTCATCATCTCACACGCACACACTCTATCACCTAATTCAAGTGAGCCCTAAAAAACTACTTAACACAACCAACATTCTAACCCCACTTGGGGAACACATAAGAATTTTTGTAGTTAGGTAGGATCGGGGGGATAGGCATCCAAATAACACCCCTCGGTTGCTTACACTTGAGACATAGTTGTTGTACATTAGGGAACCAAAATCCCCTAGTATTTTTTGGCACGGTCACAACTAGTTTATCAGAGGGCCTCTCCCCTAGGAGGGTTGAAGTCGCTAGACTGGTTCCGGAGGCATGAGTGGAATACCGCAATCCATTCAGTAACCGAAGGATACCTTTCGCAGTTCTCGGGGTATCACCCGTATGGGGATACCACGGCGATAGAACCAAACGGCAGATTTACCTTTTCTAGACGTGTCATGAACATGGTATCTTAGTTGCTTTTCTTCTAGGATTGACTACCTGGTGTCCCTCTCGGTAGGGGGATATCTTTAGCCACTTGGCTCTACTATCCATATTTTCTAACTTGGATTTCATCACATTGCAGAGGATATGTCTAGTTGAGTCAGAATACTATTTAGCTAGGTGTTTGCATGCTCCCTTACCTCCTTTTGGTCTAGCGAGTCCACTATTTTTATTTTCTAGGAAACCTACTGCTTGTTGGGATTCTGACCCTTTTTGTTGATACTCCGCTTATTGTAGCACAGCTGTTACAGTGAGTGTTTTGAGTTGGTTGTTGGCCTGAGTGCCATATTTTTTGAGCTCTCCTTCTGCACACTCGGTTGCATTAGGGTTTTTGAGCTGTTTTTCACTCAACACAACCCCCAGATATTTGACACCATCTAACACCATTGAGTCCCCGAGACATTCTCAGCACCTCCGGGGTGATCCCCCACAGTACGGTTCACTTGACACCACCCGTCATAGACATAGATCTTCATCACTTGATACCACTCATCATAGATCTCGAGCTTCGTCCCTTAACTCCACTCGTCAACGGCATAGAACTCCATCACCCGATCTTGATGCCCCTTATTTTACCTCTGATTCTGAGGCAGAGTCCGAGAACCCCATTTACACTGCACCAACCAGACCCATGGCTGGCATGACTTCCACCCCTTTCTTTGTAGGGACCATTGGTGGAGCATCCACCACCACACCAGCTACCAAAACTGCTTTGGGTATGCCCTCCATGGGGCCTCCATCTGCCTTTCCGATCACTGCACCCATTCCAGTAGCTAGTATGCCTATTGCCACTCCATCAGTGATCCACACTACCCTTGGCGGTGCAGGACCATCCCATTCAACTTTCATTCCTCCACTTGGGGGCAACATCCCAAACCCAGCCCCTCCACTTGGGGGCATTGGCCCCAACATGGTCACACCCACTAGTATGTCACATCCTTCTACTAGTTTTCCATTCATGGCTAGTCTCAACCTTCCTGACCTAGCCAGACTGACTAATGATCCCATCAGACATGACTCTGCGTGGCCTCACATGCCCACCAAGCTCCCCTCCGACATCCCTAAGTTTGAGGGCAAGGCAGGTGAGGACCCCCAAAACCATATTATGTCCTTCCATCTATGGTGTTCCTCCAACTCCATAGTGGACAAATCTATCTGCCTCCATCTGTTACAGTGCACCTTCACTGGATTTGTAAGCTAAGTGGTACATCGAGTAGCCCCATGGGACCCATGTCACCTTTACTTTCCTTGCCTCGAATTTCCTGCAGTTCTTTCAGTTAACTGTCCACTATGATGCGGGAGTTGAGATCCTATTGTCTTGCAGACAGAACACGGCTACCCATATCATTGACCACATTCATGAGTGGAGTCGACGTCGCAGCCTCTGCAAAATCAAGTTAGACGACCGTATCTTCTTAGATTGGTTTCTAAAATCCCTCCTTCCTATCATTGCCAAGGATGTGGCATCCGAACGACCCCAGTCCGAAGAAGAGGCCATCCTCAAAGCCCAGCAATTTGACCTCATTTACGCCCAGTCAATTTATCTATATACCATCATACCTGACGCCCCTCGCGGTGATTCCTCCCAACACGATGCGCCGTGGGCATCCCATTCTGCAGACGGCATCATTAGCCGGATTGCCTTGCATCCCCAACCCTTTTCCATTGCACGTCCTAGCCATGGCCCTGAACTTTCACGGGCTACATCTCAATCCGGAGCAACCAATTCGTATGCTCCCATGGCCCATCACCACCATTCCCACGGACCCTCTTGTCCCCCTCAGTGCTTCGGTCATGCGTCCCCCTCTTACGCCCCCCCCCCCCCCCCCCCCCGGTCGCACCTCAGCCATATTACCACCCACAGGCTGCACCAGCTCCTATGTCCTCTCAAGCCCAACCTACTTATTACCCACCACAAGAAACCCCTGCAACAAACCCACGACCCATTCCGCAGACGTATCAGCAACCCCGACAAGGTTCAGCACCCGTGTAGCCTCTACCTACTTATTACCCACCACAGCTTGCTCCCACACTTGCACAACCCCAGAACTCACCTGCTGCCTAAGGGCAAGTGTACGCCCAACAGAATCCACAGCAGAACCAAAATAACCGACGCCAACAGGGCCAGCAAAACCATGGCAAAGGTTGTAACCGTGGGAACAACCAACCTCCATACCAAGCCGATCAACATCCCAATCCCCCAAACAACAGTAATGCGACACCTGCCAACCAGAACCTTGATCGGCTGCTCAAACAGGCTAAAAACCCTAATTTGCAAACAAACCATCGTTGTTCTATTTACGGGGTCTATGGCCACTACATACATGCTTTCCCACATTTGGAGCAAGCTCGGAAACTCTGGACTAATGATGCCCATTGCCAAGAGCAAGCCGCTCCTCAGGAACCACCCAACCCTCCACCACCTCAGCATCAACCTTTGGTGCTGCAAAACCCCTTACCAACCCAAGGTGTAGTGAACACTCAACTGTTGGCTCCCCCTCAAGGAAATGCGCCACCACAACAACAGATCACTTATGCCGCTCCTGATCAACCCATGTTCGACTTAGGTACCCACCACTTGCTAATGATGTCATCAGTCGATGTCAACCTCCAAACCCGTCGAAACCAATATGGCTCCACCCCGTAAGCCCCTCCCGTCGACAAAAACACTAACGCTCATCCCACTGATTAGACGTTATGTATACCTCCAGCTCCACTAGATGGCACTTCCAAAGCACCTCGTTTCCCACTTGGTTGCATCAACAATAATCCCAATGCGCGCGCTGCGTCAAATTACAACATTGTATATGACTTAGCCCAGTCTCCCGCAGCCATGTCTACGTTAGAAGTCTTAAAAAATTGTCCTTCATAGCGCAAGACTTTGCTGTCCACCATTGGGGCTATTGACCCAAATGATTCACGACTGATGCCCTTCGGATTGGACTAGTTCGAACCATGCCTGCCTTCCACTTTAGCATTCCAAGTTTCTGTTTCCGTTCGGAATCTTGTCATCCATCGGTGCATTATCGATGAAGGTGCCTCTACATGCGTTATGTCCACATTTGTTTGGCATAAGTTGGGATCCCCTACTCTCCAGCAGTCCACCACTTCATTGCAAGCCTACGATGGCTGTTCGGCTCAACCCCAAGGTCTCTTAGCTAATGTCCCCGTCCAGTTGGCTGGCAAAACCATGCTCATTGACATAGAGGTCATCAATGCCCAACTTGATTATAACCTCTTACTTGGTCGCAGTTACATGTATGCCATGCGGGCGGTTGCCTCAATCGTTTTTCGTACCATGATGTTCCCCCATGATGGACGCGTGGTCAAGGTCGACCAACTCACCTACTACGATCCCAATGCCCCCGCTGCACCCGAAAATGTTCTCCCCATGGTTGAACAACTTGTTGGTGGTGCAACTACCTCATTTTTTTCCTCCGTGGGACCCGAATTTTACTTAGATACGTCGATGACCTCAACATTCCAATCCATTCCACCCCCATCACCCGTGCCCGAGGTATCTGACCTATGTACTCTGTCCCACAATACACAAACACCCAACAATCAACCGCCCTTGTTACCTAAACCACCATTGGTCCCTAGTCACATTGGTGTTACACCTATCCACAAAATCCCCTTCCTATTCCCTCCCTCGGGTGTAGTAAGCGCCCCAGTTATGGATACCCTCATCTTTCCCGGGTTAACCTTAGGATTACCCGTGTGGTAAATTTCGCCTCCCATTCCCCCGCCGACACCAAACATCATCCTACAACCGGTGCAACCCATTGTCACTACTAATCAACCACCTCCCGGTGTCACTACCCCTTCGTCCTCTATGAATCCCCCCCTCTTATCAAGCCCACTGGGGGCAGAGGCCCACAACCATACACTGAGGTACCCTCTCCCAAAGCAGTTAAACCCCCCCCCCCCCATGTTTCGTGCTCCTCCCAAATGCTCATTGTGTGATGAGTTAGGCCATCCAACTCATCAATGTCCACAATTACCTGCATTACAGGAACACATGCAAATTCTTGACGACAACCCCAACATCCCGGTTGTCGAACTAGATCCAACCCCTAAGCCTCGTGATAAATCACTGCGTACCAACCACCCTTGTGCAATATGCAGTATTTACAGCCATTACTCCCATCACTGTCCTGATCTCCCAGATTACAGAGAAGCTCTCTATGAGATGAATAATTTGGACCTTGAGACGGCACCCCCCACAATTGAGGTGATCCAACCCCCGGTATCATCCCCATCTGGCGAGATTAACACCATTTATATGATCTCTTCGACTACCCCTCCCTCGTCAACCGATTTGACAACTCAAAGTTTCCGCAATGATGAGGAGATTCTAGAGGCTCTTACTGCCCTGGATTATCCCCGGGATGACATGCACCATCGTTCCTATTTCCTCCCAGAAGACTCCTCCTCTACCATAGCTACCCAATTTGCGGTTGAGTCCAAATATTTCCTTCCCACCAAAGTCGAATGGTTTAAGGATCCCATTCCTGCTCCTGATGCATTTGAGGAAGGTAACATGGCCAACATCTCACCCGTCATTCACATTGATATCTCTGACCCACCTGGTTCTCTTGAAATCATTACCTTAGGAGCCTCCTGCAATGAGTATGAAATTGAAGAGTACAAATGTTTTTTCCAAGAGTTCCGTGATGTCTTCGCCTGGTCCTATATCGAAATGCCTGGTCTCGACCCCGCTATTATAGAACACCACATTGACACATGGCCAGATGTACCCCCCATTCGCTAGAAATAGCGCCCCATTCATCCGTCCAAGCTCTCCATTGTTAAAGTCAAGGTTGAGAAACTTCGCAAAGCGGGATTCATTTATCCTATTACATATACCACCTAGGTTTCAAACCCCGTTCCTGTTAACAAAAAACAAGGCACGATTAGAGTATGCACTGACTTCCGTGATTTAAACCGAGCCTGTCCCAAAGACAACTTCCCCACACCATTTATTGACCAACTCATTGATGCGTGTGCG
Organism: Larix kaempferi; assembly: GCA_027924585.1. Lineage (NCBI taxonomy): Eukaryota > Viridiplantae > Streptophyta > Pinopsida > Pinales > Pinaceae > Larix > Larix kaempferi. The sequence goes on from BSBM01000458.1 coordinate 29,826,159, forward strand.
GGGCATGAAGTCCTATCTTTCATGGATGGTTTTTTCGGCTACAACCAGATTCATATCTGTAAGGAGGATCAGTATACGACTACCTTTACCACCCCATGGGGCACCTTTGTCTATCGCATCATGCCTTTCTGCCTCAAAAATGTTGGTGCCACCTTCCAGCGGGCCATGACCTATTGTTTTCACAACTTGGTCCATATCCTTCTAGTATATCTTGATGACCTTACAGCTCATTCCTGGAAATGATTAAACCACCTTAACGACCTCTGGCAAGTTTTCCTGCGTTGTCGCAAATATCAAATCCGCTTGAACCCACACAAGTGTGTCTTTTGTGTTCCGGCAGGCCGTTTGTTGGGTTTCATTGTTTCCCAGAAAGGAATTTCTGTTGATCCCCTGAAAGTACAAGCCATCTTAGACCTTCCCTCTCCTCGCAGGCTTCGGCAGCTCCAGAGTCTACAGGGGCGATCCAATTTCCTTCATCATTTCGTTCCTGATTACGCCACTACCATTCATGGTTTCTTATGCCTGCTTCGTACCCACATACCCTTTGTTTGGGATGAGCAAGCAGAAGCTTCATTCGACGCCCTCAAGAAATCTCTCACACAAGCCCCTTTGATCTCCCCTCTGGATTTCTCTAAGGACTTCATTCTTTACGTCTCGGCATCTGATTATGCCATGTTCGGAGTCCTTGTGCAAGAAGACGTCGCTCGCCAGGAGCATGTCATTTATTACGTCATCCAAACCTTGTCTAGACCACCCCTATGTTACCCATATGAGGAGAGACTAGCCCTAGCTGTGTTCTTTTCCATCCAAAAATTGCGACACTACATTTTGCTCAGTCATACCATAGTTGTTGCTGACTCCAACCCCACGGTCTATCTATTAAACCGGTGGCTCCTGCAAGGTCATGTTGCTAAATGGGTCATTATCCTCTAAGAATATGACCTCACTTTCAGAACCCCTAAGAGCACCAAATCCCTCGCGCTTGCCGATCTCATCACCGATCTCCCCTCCCTTCTGCCATCCCCCCAAATCTCTGATGAGTTACCCGACAACCACTTGTTTACCATCTCATTTGATGACCCATGGTACGGTGCTATTTTGTTATACCTTCGAACGGAGAAGTTCAGACCCAACGTCAATCGTGATGGGCACCATCATATCTGTCACCAGGCCTCTCGATATCTCCTCTTAGGTGATGTCCTTTACCAGCGAGGGGTTGACATGATCCTTCGTCCTTGCCTTACACACGAGGAAGCCAAACACGTCCTCAATGACTGTCATAGCGGTTCCTGCGGCAGACATTTATCTGGAATGGCCACCACCCAAAAGGTCGTCCGTGCCAGATACTTCTGGCCCACACTTTTCACCGACTGCATCACCACGGTCAAACATTGCCATAATTGCCAACTTTTTGCCCCTAAGGCCTGGATACCACCCGCGGGATTGGCTCCTACAGGCGCGGTTTCGGACACAAGACCACGAGATTGGCTCCTAATGAGAGTCATACCCTGCGTCACTACCTGCATCCGCTGCCTCCGAGTACTCACCTCGCTCCTCCTCCGGCAGCTCCTCATCCCCTACGGGCTCATGTGCTCGACCCCTATCCGCCAAGATAGCCACCGAGATCGTGATCGACCAGAACTCTCGTGGCATACTCATACAATCCTGGATCACCTCGAGATCCACGTCCCGCCACCCGTCATCGGTCACTCCCACTAGAAACTGATCCAAAAGCATTCGTATGGCCTTCAGAGTCCCCTCCGCATTCCGATGACGCACCTCCCCTCGGCTTGGCAGGGCTGGTACCACCACATGCCCCCTGCGAGCTACATGCCCTGGTGGTGGTCTCGGGCCAACATCTGTAGATCACACATTAGTCAGTAACAGTATATCAAAAAAAATACCATATACAAATATTGCCATCCATAACATGCAAGCAACTCAATACGTACAATCTAGTCCCCATGCCTGTCCTGGCGCCCGTGGTACCTCCGGATCCCTGGTGTAGTCCATATCCCTGTATGGATAGTCATCCAGTGTCAGTGGCATCTGTAGCCACTGCAGGTATAGCTCCTGAGTGAAGTATCTACCCACCTCACCGCCACCTCGACGGCGCATCATCTCTCCCCACCGCACCATGCGCGGCTCCCTTAGTCCTCCTGCCCTAACCAGAACTCGTGGCCTCAGTGTAGGTACCCGCTCCATGAAAAAGGCACATAGAAAGGATACATAACAGAATCCCTTGCCATATTCCTTCACCGATGTCAGCTGCCGCTGCACACAAGTGAGGAACATCTGGCCCCATGCATAATAGACACCATCCATTACCCGCTCCAATAGCTGCATCTGGCCCCCAGACACCTTTTCAGGTGACTGGGACCCCAAAACTCGAACCACGCACGCCGCAATAGCCTGTACTCCTGGCTCCTGAAGGTCCACCACCCGGAGTGCATTCCTCTGCACCCTAGCCTCTGGAACACAGTACCACTCCAGCATATCCTCCATATCTACATCCGTGGATGCTCGTGGCTGCGTATCCGCCACCCTACCCAGACAGGGAAACCCCATCAGGAAGTAGACATTTGCAAGGGTGAGATCCACCCTCTCCCCCTGCGCCCTGAATGCCTGAATGTTCAACTCCCAAAAGCTCACTAGTCGGTTCAGCAGCAGCGCTGCTGAACGCATCATAGGTACCTATGCGAACTTCAACATTCCGCACAATCCCAACGTCGAAGGCACATGCCGATCCCTCCGGATGACCTCCACTATCTCATCCGGGACCTCCCGCTCTCGCCAAAGCATCAGCAGCATCCTGTCAATCACACAAGGCAAACTCATCAGACTCATGTCAAAGAAGTAGACCTACCCCCCCCCCAAAACCCTAAAAGCTCGCTCCCAATCACAGCTTTAGGGCCCCTTGCTGCGGTTTCTGACCGCGGCTGTTAGGGCTACAGTCGCGGTCTGAAACCGCGCCTGTAGGAGCCAATATCGTGGTCTTGAACTATGTGTCCAGCCTCGAAATGCATGATACCAAGCAGCATATTCTGACCCGAACCTCGCGGTCCTCGTCCGCGTGATCATCTCTGGAACCCGCGGTCGCCAACCGTGGTTCCACCCCAACAAACCCGCGGTCCACCTTACGTGGACCGTACAAAAATCCCCTGGGACCCACTACCCTCCCCTTAGAACCCATGAAAATGCAGGTATGAGTTTGTCGGAATACCTGTAACTCCCGGATCAGAAAACGGTCGGTCGGATCGTCCAGAAACACCAACTCCACTCTGATCACTAGTCAAAGTCAACAAGTCCAAATGACACTTGTCATGTTGGACCCACTCACTATTTATAGTCCGCTGACTTTTTCTTGTTTTGGCCATTCTAAACCCATACAGAGTTCATTTTTCGAACCGTTTCCACCACTGGAATTAGCACGATGAGACCGTCATGATGGTCAACTCGTTCTCTTATTTTTTCCACAATCATTTTTTGAGCATTTTTTAGACGCCACTAGTCGCCTCAGTTTGCGTGCCACTTTCGCTACTCTTTATTTTTGATATATTTTATATCATCGAATTCATTTTTTCAAGCCCGTGATGATGCTCGAGATCATTTCTCGCTCTCACCTCGAGATTTTTTGGGTATTTTTCCAAAATGCCCTCGTCACCTCAGTTTGTGTGCCACATCGACCGTTATCCATTTTTGACACTTTATATATCGCCGGATTCATTTTTTTGAGCTCGTGATGATGCTTGAGATCGTTTCTCACTCTCACCAGGTACAATTCACCATTGTGTCCCAATACCTTGCTGCCTCTGTTTGCGCACCACATCGGCCGCCATCGGATTGTTCCACTTTTTTACATGAGCCATTCACTCCTATCATACTGCAATTATTTCGTTATTTTTCCACCATTCATTATCCTGCAAGGAGGCCCACCAGTGTGCCCCCCTACCCTCATTCTTGGTCATCATTAATGCTCCTTGATTGAGCACTTCCTCCTTGCCTGGCCATTCCTTTTGTTCGGTATAATTTTATCCCTTTTTCGGGCCGAACAAGTCCTTTACGAAAAAGGCACTTAGGGAGTTTCTGTTAAGCTCTTTTCTGACTCCTAAAACAATGAAAATATCGCCAAGCAATCTTGATTCCTTTCATGCTCGTTAAAGTACCTGAAAGGGCGTCTATCTGGTATAATTTTAACCCTTTTCTAGACCTGGTAGACTAATTACGAAAAATGAGTACTCTAGTCACACCGGTTAGAAGAATTCTTCATTGCATCCTTTTATGCTTCTTTGGGCCTTGGAGACTAACACACGAAAAAGCAACCCCTTGGAGTCTTCTTATTTTCTTTCAGACTCTCTAAAATTGAAAGAAACCATGAGCATGCACCATCCTGGGCTCATCCAAATCCACACGACGGTACCATTCCATTATTTCAGAGTCTTCTTATCGCTTTCAGACTCCTTAAAATTGAAATCCATCATGAGCATGAACTGTCCTGGGCTCGTACAAATCCACACGACAGTATCATTTTAAACACACTTCTTTTAGTTCCTTAAACCATGAAGAAGTCCCCCCATGTCTCTTTGAACTATGATAGATCATCTCGGCAGCACCCCCAATCAGGTCGCCTTTGTTCAGAGTAGTCCACAGTCTCCTACCATTTTACACCAAGTTGAGTATCCCTCATCCCAGTCACTATCCTTGATCCAGTACAGATATGATCCCTTTCCCACCAGTCAGTTTCATATGCTTCCCGATCATCCCCGCCATCATACTCTAAACAAAGGAAGTTTGAGTCCACCCACTCTACTTGCCCAGTTATCCCCCACAGTATGTCAGTCCTACCATCAGTACTCTCACACTTCGGTTCTCCACCTCGCGCTCCTATCAAGGAAACATCATTGCCCTTCTAGTTGCAGGTCTCCCTCTATCGACGACAGCCCCTCTATTCCATAGGATAGACCCAAAGGCCCCTGCACCTTGGACCCATCACCATCTGTGGTGAGTGCCTACGGACCATTTTGAGAGGAGTCATCATTGCCTTTCCGAATGGTTGTTTCTCACATGCTCGACTTCAACACCTTGATCGCATCGTTGCGAATCGTGCAGGGTTTATATCCCTTCAGTTATTGGTCGAAGACCCCGGATTTCCCTCGACTCTAGAACATTGGTGAGTCACTTCGAAACGCCCAGTTATATGTTCCCGTGGATGTCTGGGCTGTGTTGGCGATTACATTCGGAAGCCATCCAGTTATATGCTTCCTCGAGTACCCAGTTCAGTTCCAGTTCAGTGTACCATTGAGGATAGGACTCCCCGTCACTATGATCCAGCAGCTCATCAGTTCCTCTGGTACCACACTCAATAGCACTGTTGTTATTCCATTGTATCAGTCCTTCAGCTCAGACATTGTCATCCCAGTAGTATGTCCCAGATTTGTGTCCCCTCTGGACCCTTATGATGTACACAGTGGTTCTCTATGTATTCTACATGGTCCCCCTTTTCGGGTCTCACAGTTATTTTTTATATATCTTGATACGAGCATGGGTATGCCCGCCTCATCCATATATTGAGATTCTTCCTCATTCATTATTTGAGGCCACGTATATTTTAGGTCCCCATATTTTGGACCCCATTGTCATTATTGTTCTATTTCTTGATACGAGAATGGGAATGCCCGCCTCGTCCATATGTTCAGATTATTCCTCATTCATTATTGAGGTCATGTACTTTCAGTTTTTGCAGTTTGTTCGGGACTGTTGTTCTGGGCTCTAGTTCGTTTCTTCTCTTCTCCACACCCCAAGAAAACCATCAAAGACTTATGATGTCTATCGGCCATACGATGAGCTCCTGCCCTCACACATTAGGGGGCAATCTGTTAACACCCAAAAAGTGCTCACTACCTCATCTACCCCATTACATGACTCATTTGTCCATATTTCCTACCATATTTGCCTCCAAAAGGCCACAAAACCATTAAAAAAGCCTCCAGAAGGCCAAAAAACCCCTTTTCCCCTCAAAATAATCCAAAATTCCTCCAAAATAGCAAAAACCCTCTAAAAAGGGAATAAAAAAAATATAAAAAAGAGGAAAAAGAGGGAAAAAGGAGAAAAAAACCCTATACAACTGACCTAAACTATATGGTTCCCAAAACCATGGCCCAGCGCTCCACCACTAAAAATCTATAAATAGGTGATGGAGGCCCCTCATTTCATATCCACACTCAAACACACCCTTACTCTGCCAAAATCACTCTTGAAACCCTAGCTCACCCTTGAGCTACTTTCACCTTTTAGTGCCCCTTTTGGCCCATTTTCCAACCCTTTGGAGAAAGAGAAGGAGCAAAGCTGGAAGCTTGGAAGCTACCCTCTTGGACTGCTGCAAGAGCTTCACCAACCTCTACACCTGAGGTAATATTTAATACAAAAAGAGAAATCTTTTGCCATATTTTCATGTTCTGTTATTTATTTGAATGCCCATGCCAGGTTAAATTTCATACTGTTTTACTGCTTTTATTTACTGTTTATTGAACTGCTACTAAGGAGTCCCTTCTCCTTAGTAGGTTCTCATTTCCACAAGCTGGCGTCAAAACCCTAGCTACATCTAGTCCTCCTAGGAGCCCTCCACATGGAAGTGTGGAGAACAAGCAGTGCAGACTAGAGAGCAGGGTAATTTTTAGGGGCAAAATTTCGCCAATTGGCTATTTTTTGAGTTTTGTTTCAAAAAATAAATTCGCTATTTGGTCATTTTTAGTCTCTAATATTGCCTATATTTACATAAAATATGTTTTTTTATCATAATATTCGCCAAAATTTACATGTTTCAATAGTAAATTGTAGGTTTTGTATTTAATATTCGCCTACCTATCTATATCTATGTTTTTTCCAATCCAAAATAATCGCCTAGAATACTATACTTAAGTGTAATATTACAATCCTTAAAAAATACCCTGCTAGAGAGCAATGTTAGAAGGCCCTAGATCTCTCCAATTGAATGGTTGTGAGGCACTTTATACCCATTGTCTTGGCCAAGTGAAAGAAACAACACAGTACAAATTGAAGCTTCAATAATTCTTTCTTCTAATATTTTCTCTTCGCAAACTCAACTTCATAATAGAAATCAATAACTAACATATATCCAATGATTGAATTGATTCGTCAACACACAACATGTAACTTCTATATGCATCGATGCCACCATGCAGCTACACAAACAATAATGTGAACTAAGTGTACACATGGATTCCTTGCATGATGGTGTATATTGTATAATGATGTTTTAACCAATTATTTTTTACCATGATCCCTCACAACCTTACAAAATGATATTATTTCCTATTAGAATCATCAGTCATTCGTGTGGACTAGTAAGCATTTATTTAAGCTTCTAAAAACTTGTTTCACATTTAGATGTACAATCAAAATTTATACCTTTCTTTTGTAAAGAAGTTATCGGGTGTGCAATATTTGAAAATCCATCTATAAACCTGCGATAGTAACCTGCTAATCCCATAAAAGATCTAACCTCTGACACATTCTTAGGTGTTGTACAATTCATAATTGCTTATATCTTTTCGGGGTCAACTGAGATTCCTTCTTATGATACAATGTGTCTTAAGTAGTGAATCGTGTTCTAATAAAAAGAGCACTTACTTACCTTAGCATAAAGTTGATTCTCTCTGAGTACCTACATTACTAGTCACAAGTGTTCTTCATGTTATTTCTTTGTATTAGAGTAAACTAATATGTCATCCAAGAAAACAATCACAAACTTGTCTAGATATTTTCGAAAAATCTCATTCATTAAGAACATAAAGGTATTTGGTGCATTCGCCAAACCAAATGGAACAATTGTAAACTCATAGTGGCCATATACTGTTCTAAAAGTTGTCTTAATGATGTCCTCTTCCTTAATTTTGACCTGATGATAACCTGACCTAAGATCTATCTTTGAAAATATTGTGGCACCCCTTAATTGATCAAATAAGTCATCAATTCTTGATAAAGTATACTTGTTCTTGATAGTTACTTTATTTAACAACATGTAATCTATGCAAAATCTCAAGGTACCATCTTTCTCTCATACAAACAAAACCGGTGCTCCCCAAGGTGATACACTAGGTCTAATATAATCCTTCTTTAATAGTTCCTCTAATTGCATCTGTAACTATTTCAACTTAGGTGTACTCATCTTATAAGGGAATTTAGACGAAGGAACTGTACCGAGCACTAGATAAATAGTAAAGTCTATATCTCTTGTAGGAGGCATTCCAGGTATCTCTTGAAATACATCTGCAAATTCCTGTAATATCGGGTAGTCGTGTAACTGAGGTACCTTTTCCTTAGATTCTTCTCTGTGAGCTGCATAAATCTGACACCCTTTTCTAAAACACTTCTTTAATTGTAAGGCTGTAACATGTCTTAAAGATACAGGTCTATGTTTTCCTTTAACTCTTACTATGTTTCCTTCCTCATCTAGACATGTGTGAGTCTTATTGTAACAATCCAAGATAGATCGGTGTCTGGTCAACCAGTCGATACCAATCAAAACATAATAAGAGCCTAAGGGTATAACATTCAAATATGCTAAAGTCTTTAAACCATTCATTTCCAAAGGACATTGTCTCACTATTTCTATGACTTTTCTTGTAGTTCCAGTTTCCAACTATACAAGTCCTGCTACCTCAAGGTTACTTTTCTTAAGAGAACAATTCAAAACTACACTAAGTGCAACATAATTGTTACTAGATCCTGAATCAATTAATATAGACACGGTTCTATTACCAATATTACCTGCCACTTCTATCATGTGAGACTGATGATCTTCTTTCCTACCTTCCAAAGCTGCATAAATCCTCTGAGTCTTACCATCATCACCTACTGATTCTTCCTAAATGTTGTGAATGTTGTCTTCTTTCTTATGTGGACTCCCTTGCATAGTGATTCTCATTACAATTCCAACATCTAACAAGAGGTCTCTTATATGAATCTGGTTGCTTATGGAAATTACCACTTCTGTTGATAAGAGGCTTGGTTCCATTCTTTCTTTGGTCTTATTTAACACTCTTCTTATCTTTCAAGTTCTTATGTTCCTTATTCTTATCCAACTTATACAAATGTTTTTCCTTCCAGATTACTTCTTTAAGGGTATTCGGCATATCATATTGAAACTTATCGTCGTAAAAAGTTGGCAATCCACTTAGAAATATTTGAATCTTAACTTTCTCATCTTTTATATAGTTTGCATAAGTTAATAGTTCAAGAAATCTATTCTCATATGCATCCATAGTTAAATTTCCTAGTGTAAGTTCAAAGAATTCTTCCATCTTATTAGCATAGTATTTCTCTTAAGGTATTCTTGTTGAAAATACTCTTTAAAATTTTTCCAAGTGATATTTTATTCATCAGTATATTTCAGTTTAACCAAATGTTCCCACCAAAGAGAGGCCCTTCCCTGCAAATGATAGATAGTTATTCTTGCTTCCATGTTTGATGAATAATTATGCAATTGGAAAAACATTAGAATCCCTACTAACCATGTTTATGCTTCTTCACCTTGTTTAAGTTCACCATCAAAGGTTGGAGGTTTAATATTTCTCAATTCTCCCATCAACTGATCATGTTCATACCTTCTCCTTCTACTATTATGGTCATCTGAAAATCTATCTGGACTAATATTAGGACTTCTAGCTCTTTTTCTCAAGGGATTTGTATGGTAACTGTCTAGTGGAAATTGCATCCTAGAGTAAGTTTCCTTGCCTTTACTTCCTTCCTTGTCTTGGGTAGTATTTAAGGATCTTAGTTCTTTCATGATATATTATTGAAGGTGAGTGATACTTTCATTACATTTCTTAACCGAGTCTTCCAATTCAAGGGATGAACTACTCCTCCTCCTTCCTGCATACTCATCTTCAAGGCCATAAGGGATAGTCTGTTTATCTTCCATACTCTACTGTTTTTCTCTACGGGGTATTCTTGGGTTAAATTATTTACTATGAGCTGCAACGTGTTCATTCTAAGTTTTGTTAACATTCCATTATCAATTTTATTTGTTTTCTCAAATAATAATTATTTTTCCAGTTAAGAAGAAACAAAGCATAATATACTAGTCTTCAATTTTTTAAACAAATAACTAAGCAAAATGCATAAAAGGATATAATTATTTCCAAACATCTTCTAAATCTTCAAAATAAAAAAAATAAATTTTCATCTTTCACAAAGAAAGCAACACTTTCATAATTAACTTTCATATAGGAAACATTTAATTTTTATTCAAGCAAGCAAATCTAAAGCGACTAATAGGCCCAATGGCCCCAATGTTGCAACTGTAGCTCTGATACCACCTGCAATGTACCTCGGGGATATAAGAGTGTATAAGGGACATATAATTAGCTCTCTAAGGATAATTACTTGATTTTTAGTGCAACAGATAAACCATAAACATTTAATTTCTATTTTTTCCAAAATTAATTGCGACACAAAATCTAATAATTAACAATAATTTAATATAAATTTATTAACACATCCAACACCTGACATAAGGGATGTTAAGTGTTCTTAACATAATATAACATCATCACAAATTCAATCCAAGCCATATCAGATATCCTAACCACTTCTAAAGGCTAATTATTCTTAATCATAGTTTTTTTTTTACACAAATGGTTAAAGAGATTTGATTATAAAAAACAGAGATTACATAATGAGGTGGATAGATTTCTCCCATAATCGGAAGGCATCCATCACTCCAAGTTCATCCTTTTCAAGCATATAGCTTACATGATATATTCCTATTCTATGAAAACTATATCACCTGACGAACTGTCCAAGAAGGATGATACAGAAATAAAACATAATTACTATACTGCCTAACACAAAAACTGAAGTTTGGAGCTCTTTAAGAGTTTGATAGAATTATGGATAGATCCCATTACGTGAATTTCAGAAGTATTAAGCAAAAAACTTAAGAGCAGAAAAAGAGACATAACAGAACCAAAAAGAGGCCAACCAACAGTTTTCTAATGGAGTTTGTTGTCCATAACAGCACCTTCAGAATCAACTACCTCAATCCTTTCAGCACTAAGGTCTGCGAAATTTCCAGCATGTACCATGAATTATTTCAGCTTGTCCATTTTCCTGTTCAGATCGGCCATCTCGCTGCTCGAAGCATTAGATTTATGAGTTTTACGGGGGTGGTAGAGACCCAAAGTCTCTTCCAAGTCCTCAATATTCTCAGCTACATTACTGTTCTGAGCCTTCACCTCAGAGTGTGTTGTTAGAGCCAGAGATTACAGTCGAGTCAGGACCCATTTAAACTCCAAATTTTCATTGCAGACCATGCGAACCTGCATTTCCATATCCTGCAGACAGTTCAGCAAATAATCATCCTGCTTTGAAACCCCGTGAATTACTTCATGCCCATGAAAATTACCAACCCTAGAATACTTGCGACAGGGGATGAGCCCAGGGATGTTTCTACGAGCCTTACCCCCCAAATCTTCCATACATTCAGCCACCGACAGATTTTCCCAACTGCAACTACCATTAGAGCTACGAACGGAATTGCTGCACCTTACACATTTCATGAAGACCTCTCCTTCTTTCTGAGGATTCCCAACGAAATGATGCTCCATGTTCACTACACACGGTCTTCCAGCACAAAGACTGACACTCCAAACACTATTACACCCTACAAAATACGATGCTACACTCTGCCTTTCAACACAAAGACCAACACTCCAAACTGATAACACTTTTGAACAACAAAAACCAACACTGGGATGAATGTTGATCATTCTCTTGTCCTTTCTTATACACAAACCAATGCCTCGCATGCCATCCAACTGGCAAATTGGTCAATAGGAATTAATGCGGAATTGATTGAGGATCCCACGGAGATCAGGGTGGTTGTGGAAAGGCCAGCTTGATTTTCCCAATAAAAAAAATTTAGTAGTTCTATAGTTTATGGAAAATAAGCTATGAAGGCTCCAAAAATGGATTTGAAGAGCCCAAGATCTATGGAGGATCCATAGACTAGGGAATCCATGTATTTTCATAAATGACATTGGCACAATTTAGGTGGCCATAAGAGAGCCCGACCCCTTTGTTATCCAAGCCACTAGCTTTCCCATTTGTACCTTTCAGTATATGAAGGAGGGCGACTTCTTTGAATTCCTTTTTGATGCTGACTAATAGATGATGCATCTTAGAGGAGGGATTTTTCCTATTGGAGACAATTTTTCTAGCCTCTTTGATGACAATTAAGGAATCCCCAACGAACATCAAATTCTTAATTCCCAGGTTTATAGAAATATCCATACCTTTGATTAGACCAAGCCATTCCGCACCATTGTTGGTATTTCTCCCAATGCCCCAGGAAAACTATCTCTGCTCGTTCCCCTTGGAGTCATAGATTACTCCCCCTGCAACCTGCCAACCCTGGATTTCCTTTTGAGGCACCATCAAAGAAAAGAGAACTGCAGCCCAACTGATCCCACCAATTCTGGAAATCATCTTTGTCTAATCTCAACTACCAGGCCAAGGGCCTCGATTTGTTTGGGGGCTTGTTCTAGAATAAGGAGGAGGATGGCATAAGAAAGTTAGCCATCCAATTTATTTCTTTGACTGTCAGAGGCTCCTGATGAATTCTTGGCATTCCTCGCAAATATAAGGCTTCTATCCAAATGGCCTTTGCTGCAGAGTAGACCTTGAGAGGGCTCGCGGTCGTGCCTTCAAATGTTTCTTTATTTCTAGTCGTCCATATTTTCCAACAAATGAACCTAGGTAGAGCTTCCCAAGCTCTAGTGAAGTCAGGTTTCTTGATGAAGGATCCTTGATAAAAATCCTTCCAGCACTTGAATAAATCATTCCAATTTGTTGGCATCACAATCTTGATGTTTAGGTTTTTAAAGGCGTGATTCCAGACTGCCACAGAGAACTTGCAATCAAGGAAGAGATGCTCCAGTGATTCTTTTGATTCCTTGTAGAGAATGAAATGAAGGGGCCCTTCAATCCCTCATTTTCTCAAATTCTGTAGTTAAATTTTTTCTGTGAGTGAGGACCCAAAAGAATGCATTCACCTTGGGAAAACCATCTTTGCACCAAACCTTGGCCCATTTGACATCTTTGGTGCTTTTGACCTTGTTTTTGAAGACATGCAGATATATATCCTTCACTGTATAAGATCCAGACCTTCCCCATCCCCTTCTGTCTTTGAGGGATTTTTTGGTTGGAATCTGCTCGTGTAACAAAGAAAGTAAAGCACTATACTCTGATTCCAATTGAGCAGGGAGATCCAAATTCTTCCACCCAGCCCATCTGTCGCTAGTGGTCCACTTTGAGATATCAAACAAAGTGTGAATTTTGTTGAGATCAAACCAATTCTTAAGGTCGCTTAACTCATGTCAGAAGTTAGCAGGTGAGTTTAGCCCCATTTTGTCATACCAAATCTTGATATGTTTGCCATTCCCTGCAATCCAATGAATTTTCCCCTTGATAATGAACGTCGCCTTCTTACAAAGCTCCCAGATAGGAGACCCTTTTTTTTCCATGTCTAAGTCTTCAATACAGTGACTTTTGGTTCCCATCATGTATTTTTTTGGGAGTGCTTTTTTCCACCAGGAATCTCTGTCCGAGCAATTCTACATAAAAATTTTGCACCCAAGGAAAGGTTCATTATGTTGGGATCCTCCACCCCTGCTTCACCACAATTCTTCGAACTGCGTACAATGTCCCAGTTTATAAGATGGAATTTCCTGGTGTTATTTGCTTTTCCCCTTTGCCAAAGAAATTTGCGAATTTCTCTGTTAATTTCCTGAATGATATGTCTAGGAGATAGAGAAATAGAGCAAATGTAGATCGGATAGGCAGACAATATGGACTTTATCAGGGTAATTTTCTCAGCAGGTTTTAACCATCTGAAACCCCGGGCAGATATTTTCTTTTTAATTTTGTCAATCAGGCCTTGCCAGTCCTCCTTCTTTTTCTTCCCCTTAAAAATTGGAATGCCAAGGTAATTGAAGGAGTTCCAAATTGTGATTCCTTCGAACCCAAGAATTCTTGAGATCCTAGCCATAATGCCAGGGGTGCAATTCCAACCATACACCTTAGATTTTAAATCATTAACTTTGTCGTCCGAGGCATTGAGGAATATTGTGAGGACACTTTTAAAACTTTCGGCAATAATAGTTGACATCCTCCGAGCAATATGGTGTCATCAGAAAATTGGGCATTGTTTGCAGCACGGACCCCTCTGGCAATTTTCAAACCTTTCAAATCTTTAGTATTCTGTAGATGTTGAAGCCTTCGACTTGTGATGATCTGCAAGGGATCTAACAACTGTAACAAACTCGCAATCAAAATCTCAAGTATGTTGCAAAGAAGAAGAGAAGGAGACACTTAATAATCACTCATAAACAAAGAATAATGAACAATAACAGTATCATACAATGAATAATGAATGTAAATAATGTGTTACAATAAACTGTGAAGTAGCATCATATAGGATTCGAATTAGCCAAGTAGGGCATTTGAATATGAGCTCAATGTCTAGCTTGGATAACTATGGAGACATCATCCAGTCAGTAGTATCAGTCATAAATGGTAAGATTCAGTCAAGTGTGTCCAACTGAGTCTAACAGAACCATATAGGCATAAATCAAGGAATGGAGACTCCAAGGGGGGCACATGAGGCTATCATAGGGTCAAGTGGCACTCCAAAACTAGCTATCTAGGAGCTACAGGTAGTTAGGATGAGAAATCAATGGAAGAACTACTCAATCCATGCACTAACTGAGTGATAACTCCCGGTAGGTGAGATAAGGTTCCCTAACCGAGTGATAACTGAAGGTAGGTGAGTAAAGGCGCACTAACTGAGTGTGGTAGGTGAGAAAGGAACACTTTCCATGCAGAACAGTCAAGAAGGGCACATCAGGTAGGTAGGAGGCCAAATGGGGGATCTAGATAGGCTCTGGAGAGCTAGAAGTAAGCTCTAGGTGCTGGGGAGACCACCATGATGATGACTGGATGCATGCAGTGACATGCAAATGCATGCAACATGCAAAATATAAAAATGATGATGTCAATATTCCAACACCCCCCCACAAGCTATATTATGAGATAATAACCGAAAACAGTAAAATAGGGCCCTGGTGACTAAGAGAAAAGGTCACCCCATACAATCAATCTAAGTAAACTAAGTGAGGAAAGAGGGAAAACCCAGTGGGAAGAAATCCCTCCCTCAAAATAGATTGAAAGATGCTAATGAAGCATATCATCTCTCACCCCTGAAGGGCGTAAGTGGCCTTCTTTCTCAAAGAAGGATCGATAGATCAGAAATGGATCAGGAATTTCACAAGCATGGATCCTTATATTTGAAAACTCTGATCTGGAAGATCGGGGAGCAGTGGTTTCCCATCGAAGAAGAGGATCAGTAAAGTAAGAAGGATGAAACCTCTCATGCTGAAAATCTGATCTGGCGGATCGGGGAGCAGTGGATGCCCATCGAGGAAGATGAAAAATAGGTGAGAGATATTTAGTATCTTGTGGATCTGGATCTCCCATTCACTCATATTTATCATCAGTTGCTAGACCTTCAGGTTCTTATGGATCTGTGTCTAGAATTCCCTCATCATCATCTCCATATTCAGATTCTGAATCTGAAATATCATGTGAAGATGCATCATCACATCCAAACTCTGAATCTGAAATCTCATGAGGAGAAGCAAGTAAAACTGGATCATCATCATGTTGGCAGACACTTTGATGAGTCAGCATCGCGGATGCTGTGCAAGGCCAAAGATACTGCTAAAGGAGGAAAGCAGCATGCATGGAAATAGTGCTTTTTGTAGTTTTTGGGTCATTTGGACCGCGTCATATGCATTTTGGGTCATTTGGACCGCGTCATATGCATTTTGGGTCATTTGGACCGTATTATGTGGGTTTGGGGTCATATTTTTGTAGAGTTTGTTAAGAAGTAGTTAGGCGGTTTCTTAAGTGGACTGTAAATGTAAGGGTGCAAGCCTATAAATAGATGTAGGTTTGTAAGTGTTGAGATATCTTTTGTAAGTTGTTGAATCTTAACATTTGAGAGATCTGGATCTGGAGAGAGCTGAAGACTGAGTATCTTGTTGTATTTGGGTTTTTGCAGACATAATATAATGTGACAGATCTTTTAGAGCAGAACCCTTGTGTCGTTTCCATCTTTCTGTGGTAAATGCATTATGCGATATGGATCTGTGAATGATGCGATGTTTCCTTGCTACGATTAATGCTTTACTGTTATATCTGTTGCATATTTATGGTTCTGTCAATGATAAGATCTGTTAAATAATGTCGCAATTATGCTTAATGCCTGATTTGAATGCTTAGATATAATTGTGAATGTTGCAATAAGTTAATCGATTGATTCACAACATCCTCCTTCATTCGGCGGAAACATGGTTCTGTCAACTCTCCCTTGAACATCTCAGGTGAGACCTCATCTGCTCCACAGGTGTTGCTGAACAGGGTAAAATTTGTCTGGTTCGGTGCTCAAGGAGATTGAAGTGGCTTGGGTTTCAACTTTGTTGACACAAACCCAGTCGACAGGGGTTCTACACGCTATCAACACCCAAGCCACTGCGATCTCCCTAAGCACCGGCCCAGACAGGTTTTACCCTATCCAGCAACACCTGCGAAGCAATGGTTGCTGACACACTATAAGTTGTCCGAGGAGGAGCTGGAGATCATCGTCAGTGATTAGCTGGTCGAATGGAGGGAACTAGTTAGTCTTGCGGAGATTGAGGCAGGACTTCCAGTGATGGACCCAAAGGATGCATTGTCTGTGTAGGACCAGCAGAGTCACCATGACTTGGATCAAGAGTCATCCACAAAGACACCCATGGATGATGAAATCGACCGCAAGCTCGAGGAGGGAAGAACGAAGGCACGTCATGAGAATGCGACGATCAGTGGGGCCTCTCCAGCAACAGAAGCACAGTTGGGACGACTTATACTAGTTGTCACCAATGCAACCAATACGACAGCTCAAGCGATGTCGGCGAAGGAGGAAGTAGGATTCAAAGAGGTAAGCAGTCACCTTGATTCTTTATGTAATGTTGTTTCATAGTGCATACTGGAGGTAGAAACGGGGCAGGAAGTTGGCACAATCAGCACTGGGCCATGGGTTTGGAACCTGAATATTCCCCTGAATGCGAGTGTGACTGACAATGAGGCTCTCTAGGCCTTGCTACAGTAGTTAGAAAATTTGACCATTAACATCAATGAGCTTCCTACGAAGGAGTTGATGACTGTGCAGGTGGTTTCCAGACGAGAAATGGTGGATAGAATACAGCAGATCAGTGGTCAGTTCCTGCGATCGCAAGAAAATGAGGCCACAGCCTAACAAGAGGTTGCAGATTTAAAGGGAAAGGAATTTGAGGCGGCAAAGGTGGTCAATGAATTGGAGGATAGACACGAGCAGCTGATGGCCGAGGAGACTAGCGCCGTAACGGAACTCAAGGAGCAGGATCGGTTGATGGTAGAAAGAGCTGCCATCTGGGATAGCAAAGTGCGGTTGGAGGAGGCAGTCTTTGAAGCCTTCCAACATGTTCTCGAGCTTACCACATAGTTAGATCCATTTGAATGAGCGCAACAACTTGGGGATGTCATCGCCCAACTACAACATGACAATGTGGAGGTGACATCTCTATTGAATCCGGGAACACCACAAGAGCGCGTTGATGACCGAAAATGTGCCATTGAGGAGGTCGCCACGCAGATGGCTGAGCTGGAACAAATAGCAACAAAGATCACGGCAGACACCATGCAGTTTTGAAGCAGCATTGTTCAGGACTAGCATATAGAACAACTGAACAAGATGCGGCAAGAAGCAGAGGGGAATTTGGCGACACTGAAGGGGTCGATGCAAACGATGTCACCAGTTGCTTAGGTTGCCAAATCAGCAGAATTGAAAGATTTGCAGCAGCGCATCACAAAGGATGAAGAGTGTCAGAAGAGGTGCAGAGTGCAACTGGAGGAGTTCCAAGAGATTGGAGGCCAGTTTTTTCTTAAGGAAAGTTTCGCACTCCAAGTTGTGTAGATAGGTCACCAGCAAGTTGTTGTGAAGCTAAGCGAGCATCCATCCACGCGGGATGTGACAGACAGTCAAGCGGTGGCTGCAGCAGTAAAGGAGTAGGTCATGGAGGTCGATCAGCAGTACAAGGATTTTAGGGTGAAGAGCACTGAGTACACCATGTCCGCTTGATGTGGCTCGAGGGTGAGCCACAAGATTGTGTTGGGGGCCTATTGGTAGCCAATTTGATGAGTTAGCATCGCAGCATCATGGATGCTGTGCAAGGCCAAAGATAATGCGAAAGGAGAAAAGCAGCGTGCATGGCGATAGTACTTTTTGTAGTTTTTGGGTCGTTTGGACCATGTCATATGTATTTTGGGTCATTTGGACCGTATTATGTGGGTTTTGGGTCATATTTTTGTAGATTTTGTTAAGAAGCAGTTACGTGGTTTCCTAAGTGGACCGTAAATGTAAGGGCGCAAGCCTATGAATAGATGTAGGTTTGTAAGTGTTGAGATATCTTTTGTGAGTTGTCGAATCTTGACATTTGAGAGATCTAGATCTGGAGAGAGCTGAAGACTGATTATCTTGTTGTATCTGGGTTTTTGCGGAGATAATATGATGTGACAGAGCTTTTAGAGCAGAACCCTTGTGTTGTTTCCATCTTTCTGTGGTAAATGCATTATGCGATATGAATCTGTGAATGATGTGATGTTTCCTTGTTACGATTAATGCTTTACTATTATATCTGTTGCATATTTATGGTTCTATAAATGATGAGATCTGTTGAATAATGTTGCAATTATGATTAATTCCTGAGTTGAATGCTTATATCTAATTGTGAATGTTGCAATAAGTTAATCGATTGATGCACAACATCCTCCTTCACTCGGCGGAAACATGGTTTCATCAACTCTCCCTTGAACATCTCGGGTGAGACCTCATCTACTCCTCAGGTGTTGCTGGACAAGGTAAAACCTCTCTGGGTTGGTGCTCAGGGAGATCGTAGTGGCTTGGGTGTCGAAAGTGTGTGGAACCCCTATCGACTGGGTTTGTGTCAACAAATCACATGCAAACTCTTAATCTGAAATCTCATGAGGAGAAGGAAGTAAAACTTGCTCATCATCACTTGAAGGAGGAACATATCAAAAAATGTTGATGTCATGAAACTGGTCCAAAATATGCATGTAGTCCTCATTTGAACCATCATGACTGTAATCAATATCAGAATAACTAGGACTAGATGATGATGGATCTTCATTAAGATCAAAGGAGGATGCAGTAGTGGAGGCCCATTTTGAAATAGGAGTTGGACAAATAGGTGCTAGATCTTTAGGTTCTTGTGGATCTGGATCTAGTATTCACACTTCTTCAAGAATCCTCTTTTTCTCAATCTCTTTTGATGTATTGTTTCCCTTTAGACAACCTTCGAAGGTTCCATGAGAAAACTTGCCACTTAGAAGACCATCAACCACATTTTGAGCTAGCTTGTAGTTGAGATGAGATAGTCAACTCTCTTCATGAGTATGAGAGCGAAGAAAAAACTCCTTTGAGAGATGTAAGAAGTGTGAAAACTCATAGAGTTTTGTCTCATGATTTGCAACTCCTTTTGCAATGATTTCCCTTGAAACCATGTGTTGTACCTCAACTTCATATGGAGTAAAGATCACTCTTTTGGGTTCTCCAGTACGAATCATTTGATACACTGAAAGGACATTAGCTGCAAGAGAAGGAACATAAAGCACATCAGAAAAGTAACCATAATCAAGATCGATTCTTCCAATCCCCTGAGAGGAGACTTCTAAATCATTGCCCAAACTGATGGAAGGGACAATAGAGATTTCGAAACTAGAGAAGAGATATTTGGAGGAATCCATATGGCATGATGCTCCTCAATCTATCATGAAAGAAGAATCAGTTGATGCACTTGCTTTGAGAGCATGACATATTTCTTTGTGTTTGGATCTAGAAAGTTCGGTATCAAGATCTTTCTTCCTTGCACATGCAGGTACAGGAAGATTTTTCTTCTCAAGTAATTGAGCCATCAAATCTATAGTCTTCCTCATGCAGGTACTCTCAGGATGAAAACCCCTAAGACAATATGTGCACTTGGTTTTTCCCTTTGAGAATGCTTGGTATTCCTTGAGTTCGAAGCCCCATCTGACTGATATGGAGTATTTGTAGGCCTTGTATCATTCGATCTCTTATCATAAATATTTTGCTTGTCTTTACCATTCGCCCTTTTGGCCTCAGCAGCTGTAAGGGCCGAATCCAACTTGGTTTTGATCATTCCCATGGAGATTAACTTCTCTTCCTCTTGAGTAAGAGATTGGATGAAGTCATCAAGTTAGGGAAACTTCCATTTTGGAATGGACATCTTAGCTGACTGGAGAGTAGAGACAAAAACTGAGAAGTTTTCCCCCAACTTTGAGAGAATGGAAAGAATAAGCTGCTTATCTTCTTTCACTATCTCATATCTTTTCAACTGTGATATCAATCTTTTTAACTTGGTGAGGAATGCATTGATAGATTCGAAGCTGTCAGGACTCAAAGAAATGAGTTCATTCTCCAATTTGTGTCCTTTCATATCATATTTCTGCCCAAAAAGGGATTCGATCTTGTCCCAAACATCCTTAGGAAATGTAAGATCGATGACATGGAAGTGAATATCATCAGAAATTGAGAGAAGGAGGAGGCCAACTGCTTCATCAAGCCTATCCAAGTGCTTGGAATTTTCAACTACACTAAGAGGTTCTACCATTGTTCCGTTGAGTATTCGGGTGAAGCTCTTGGATCTCATGAAGAGAGCCATCTTGGATTTCCACTCAACATAGTTGGAAGATGTGAGCTTTAGATCCATCTGAACAGAGAGGGTCGAATAGTTGATGAAGAATTCAAATGGGTGAATAATCCTGTAAAACAAGAGAAGTTTTTGCTGATGGAGAATGCTACACTTCGACTGAACACTACCTTTTGAACACTAAGCACATAGACTAAGTCCTTCACACCTGGCTATACCTCACTGGATTTCTCCAATGAATGCAAGTAATACCACCAGGATTTGTTGTGGAAACTCAGAGGCTTCTAGTGCTCAAGTGAAAGATAGCTGCTCAAAGAAATGTCGCAACTGTTGCTGCTGCAATGGCTGTAATTCGAATAGTTGCTTCTTGCTCTGATACCATGTGATAATTTGCAAGGGATCTAGAAACTGTAACAAACTCACAATCAGACTCTCAAGTATGTTGCAAATAAGAAGAGAAGGAGACACTCAATAATCACTCATGAACATAGAATAATGAACAATAATAGCATCATACAATGAATAATGAATGTAAATAATGTGACACAATAAACTCTGAAGTAGCATCATATAGGATTCAAATTAGCCAAGTAGGGCATTCGAATCTGAGCTCAAATTCTAGCTTGGATAACTATGGAGACATCATCCAATCAGTAGTATCAGTCATAAATGGTAAGAGTCAGTCAAGTGTGTCAAACTGAGTCTAACAGAACCATCTAGGCATAAATCAGGGAATGGAGACTCCAAGGTGGGTGCATGAGGCTATCATAGGGTCAAGTGGCACTCCAAAACTAGCTAACTAGGAGCTACAGGTAGTTAGGATGAGAAATCAATGGAAGAACTACTCAATCCATGCACTAACTGAGTGATAACTCCCGGTAGGTTAGATAAGGCACCCTAACCGAGTGATAACTAAAGGTAGGTGAGTAAAGGTGCACTAATCTGTTTGTATAGAGTCACATCCACTAACTCTGAAGAGTCATCAGCTAACAGCTTCAAGTTGGAATCCATGGGATTGGTCATGGCTTTGCATTCCAACATATTGAATCTTTTAAAGATTTCCACATCATACTTACCCTGGTTGAGAAAGATTCCTTCTTGGCCTTGCCATACTTCCAAACCTAGGAAGTAGTGCATCAATCTGAGATCTTTCATCTCAAACTTTGAAGAGAGCTTCTTCTTGCACTTGATAATCTGTTTCTTATTTCCAGTAAAAAATAGATCATCCACATATGGCAACAATATGGCAGGTTCATCATCCCTAACCTTGAGATAAAGATTAGGATCAGCTTTACTATTGGTAAATCCCAAGCTTGTCAAGAAACTGTCAATTCTTCCATACAAGGATCTAGGAGCTTGTTTCAACCCATACAAATTCTTCTTCAGTTTGCACACATGGGTTCTTCCGTATTCCACCTCAAATCCTTGTGGTTTTTCTATGTACACTTCTTCCTCAATCACACCATTCAGGAAAGCTATCTTTACATCCGTCTAGTGTAATTCCCACTTCATCATGGATGCAAGTGCCATGATGGTTCTAATGGAAGTGTACCTTGCAACTGGTGCAAATGTCTCTTCATAGTCAATTTTCTCTTTCTGAGAGAATCCTCTGGCCACAAACCTTGCCTTACATTTTTCAATGCTACCATCCGCAGCATGATTTATTTTGTATATCCATTTGGAGGATACCACACTTTTGTCTTTTGGTTTGGGAACTATATCCCAAACATCATTTTTCATTATTGACTAGTACTCTTCAGTCATTGCCTCTACCCACTCGTTCTTATGAGAAGCCTCTTCATAACTAGTCGGTTCTTGATCTACAAGTTCACACATCAAAGCCATATAGTTGGAAAATGACTTTGGTTTCTTCCTCACTCTGGTGGAGCCTTCAAGAGCTCGATGCTTTTCCGCTCCTAGTATAATATCTCTTGCCCATGTTGGCTTTCTCTTTCTTGATATGTTCATGGTAGGGGGTTCTTAAGATTCTATAATGTCATGGTCTTCGGGTGTTACATCTTCAGGAATGGGTACAACCTTTGTAGTTTTGGAAGGTGCATCTTCTTCATATACTACTTCATACTGGCACTTCCTATATCTCTTCAGAGCTGCTTCTTCATCAAATGTCACATCCCTACTTATTGCCATGTGATGGAAACTTGGGATGTAAATTCTGAATGCTTTGGATGCTTCACAATATCCAACAAATATTCCCTTCTTCCCAGAAGGATCCAGCTTGGTCCTATTTTCTTTTGGAATGTGAATGTATACTGGGCATCCAAATATCTTGAGGTGACTTACCTCAGGTCTCTTTCCTGTGAACACTTCTTCTAGAGTTTTGAAATCAAGAGCACTATGAGACAGTCTATTATGCAAATAGACTGTTGTCCTAGCTGCTTCAGCCCATAGAGACATAGGTAGGTCTTGATCATGTATCATTGTCTTTACAGCTTCCATGATGGTTCTATTCTTTCTCTCCGCAACACCATTTTTTTGAGGACTCTAGTGAGTGGTTCATTCCCTCTTGATTCCATCTTCTTTACAAAAATCTTCAAAGTCCTTTGAAGTGTATTCTCCGCCATTATCTATCCTGAGTATTATGATTTTCTTTTCTAAATGATTTTCTATCAAGGCTTTGAACTCCTTGAACTTTCCAAAGACTTCATTATTTCCTTTTAGAAAGTATATCCAAGTCTTTCTTGAATAGTCATCAATAAATGTGAGATAGTATTCATATCCACTCAAGGATGTGGAGGGAATTGGTCCACATACATCTGAATGAATTAATTCCAAGGTGCTCTTATTCTTTGTTTCACTCTTTGGAAATGGGTTCTTGATATTCTTCCCTTTTGCACATCCTTTGCATGTGCCATCATGATCAATCTTTAAGTCTAGAAGTCTTATAACTACCTTGCTTAGATGAGGTAGTGCTTTGTATTTAATGTGAGCAAGCCTCGTATGCCATAGCTCACTTGGGCTAGTGCCTTCATGAACAAGGGAAGCTTCTGGATGGCGCTTGAGTTTCTATAGACCTCCTTCCTCTTCACCAATAACAATTGCATCCTCAATTGATTTTCCTTTGTGCCACATGAGTACTTGCCCATCTATTAATGCAACCCTATAGCCTTTCTTATCTAAAGTTGAGATAGAAAGTAAGTTCTTCTTCAAACCTAGTACATATAAGATCTCCTTCATCTTCAATGGGGTTCCAGAATCAAGTTTGTAACTTGCTTCACCAACTCCCTTAATGGGATATTGATAGTCATCTCCTAGGGATACTTTCTGTGGAGAGGTCTTCTATTCAAGTTTTGAAAGAGTCTTCTTTTGTTTGGTCATGTGCTTTGAAGCACCACTATCAATGAGCCATGTATCTTCTCCAGGTGTTACTGCCCCAGAGAGTGCAGAGAATAGAACATAATCTTCTGCATCTTCTTCTTCCTCTACTTTAGATCTTTTATTTTGAGGCATTTCCTCCTCTTCTTCTTCACTATCATCTTCTGCTAGATGAGCTTGATGTCTTTTGTGGTGAAAACCATTTTTCTTCTTTAGAGGAAAATCCTTAGCAATGTGTCATATTTTGTGACAAGTAAAACATTGGAATGAGGAGTAATTTCTTTGATTAGTTCCTCTTTTCTTTTGAAATCTTTGTGGAGCTTGAGACTCCTTATGACTATCCTTCTTGAAGTAGGATTGATTCCTTCTTCTCTTGGTGTGGGTGGCCAAAGCTTGGTCATCTTCCTTGAGCAAGGCTTCTTTGTTGGAAACCCTAGCTTCTTCTTGAATGCAATCCTCCCATACCACATCAAAATTCATACTTTCTTTTCTAGCACACATAGTTTGGATGAATCACTCCCAAGATCTAGTGAGACCATTTAGAGCAGCCATGACTAGCTCATCTTCATCAAGGGTATCTCCAATAGCATCTAGTTGTTCCTTGAACTGGGAAACCCTTGAGAAATAGTCTTGAATAGATTATCCTTTATTCATCTTGGTGCTCTTCAATTGAGCTCTTAGGTTCATCTTCCTATTTATGTTCTTTCCCTCATACATTCTGGAAAGGGCATCATACATTTCCTTTGGGGTCTTCTTGGATACTACTTGGGGAATCAAGTGGTCTTTGATAGAATCAGCAATGATTCTCTTTTCCCTAATCAAGTCCTTCCTATACTTCTCGTTGGCTTCATCTTCCTCGGGTTCTGCAACCTCATCTTTTATATATTGGGAAAGATCATTCTCTTCAAGAATGAGACCAATCCTATATTTCCATGCTCGAAAATTCTCTATACCCTCTAACTTGTCTTCAGGCTTAGTGCTTGAAGCCATCTTATCCAGGGGGTCATAGAGATTGAAGTTTCTCAAGAGATAGAATAACACTTACCTGGAGATGTGCTTGATTGAATTGAGAATACTGGTGTGTTCTGCTTCTGGAAACTTCAACTTTTCACCTTCTAGATCTGCAATAGAATTTCTGGTTTTCTGGTCTTCACTTTTCTAGTTTACTGGAGCACAAGTTCGCATCTTTTCTGGTTCACTGGTGCACAAGTGCGCACTTTTTTGGTTTACTGGTTTTCTGCAATTCTGGTCCAAAACCCAAACTATGGTTTGACTTTCCCGGAGTTCTACCCACTCAAAAAGTTCGATCTAGGGCTCAAAACTTCGATTTTGAGGAGGGCTATCCAGCCATGCAATCAGAATCCAAAAATTCCAACTATTACAGAAACCCTAATTTTCACCGGAGGAAGAGAGAGAGGTATTTTCACCTTGTGAAAGATGTCCTATTCAGGCTAGCTCTGATACCATGTTAATTTTAGCCTAGTTTCACAAGCAAGATCACTGAAAGAAACACAATAACAAGATTTACCCTAGGAAACCCTCATGGGGTAGAAAACCCAGCAAAGCTTTCCTCAATATAGATAATCAACCAATACAAAGATGTAGTCCTCAACAAGAGCTCCTTCTCCTCCTATGCAGACCTCTCTCTCTCCTATGCGCCAATCACAAGTAAGTGAAAGAATGGTATAAATGAGGAACACACCTCCTCTATTTATACTTGTGTTCTAACTGACTTTTCACCCTAATGAGGCTGACCTCTCCTAAGAGAGTCTAATAACCCCTAAACAGCTAACTCAGGGCCGACCTCACATGGGAGATCTAATAACCCTAGTTACCACACTCTCTCGAAGGAATAAACATCTCCGGATATACAATAGGGTCTCCACGGAGGAATGGAACATCTCTGGAATAATAAAGTACAAATATAATATTCTTAGAAGTTACAATATTTCAACACTCCCCCTTAACGAGAAGGATACTATAACAACATCTGCAGGAGAAAGGAGTCATCAACTACATGATACATGATACATCTATAAATCATTGGAAGCTTTCTTTATACATCATCATCAGTAACTCATTCAGTTACTGGAACATAATCAATACTGGAACATCAGCATCGTCAGTATTGAGTCTTCATCTTCTGCAGCACTTCGATCAGCTACATCATCATCATCATCATCTAGATCACTCGATCAACAGCCTCATCGTCTAGATCTACCAATCAACATCATCGTCATCTAGACCATCACGATCAACATCATCGTCATCTAGACCATCACGATTAGCAACATCGTCATCTAGACCATCACGATCAATAGCATCATCATCTACACCATCACGATCAGCAGCATCATCATCTACACCATCACGATCAGTAGCATCATCATCTAGACCATCACGATCTATAGCATCGTCATCTAGATCATCACTATCAGCAGCATCGTCATCTAGATCATCATGATTAATAGCATCATCATCTAGATCATCATGATCATCATGATCGTCATCTAGATCATCACGATCAACAACATCATCATCTAGATCATCACGATCAACATCTGGATCCTCTCGATCAACAACATCAACATAGCAGCATACTTTGCAATGTACAATATCCTATTATGGGATGATCAATCGCTTTAGGACATAGGTCCAAGGATGATAGAATCCTGATCCACTTATAGGATGATCAATCCCTCTCAATTTAAGACATCTCTCATGTCTATGGACGATGCAATCCAGATCAACTTACATGATGATCAATCCTTATCACTTTAAGACACCTCACCATGTCTAGGGACGATGCAATCCCGAATCAACTTACAGGATGATTAATCCTTATCACTGTAATACACCTCACCATGTCTAGGGATGATGCAATCCCAAATCAACTTACAGGATGATTAATCCTTATCGCTTTAAGACACCTCACCATGTCTAGGGATGATGCAATCCTGAATCAACTTACAAGATGATTAATACTTATCACTTTAAGACACCTCACCATGTCTAGGGACAATGCAATCCCGAATCAACTTACAGAATGATTAATCCTTATCACTTTAAGACACCTCACCATGTCTAGGGACGATGCAATCCCGAATCAACTTACAGGATGATTAATCCTTATCAATTTAGGACATGAGTGTAAGGACAATGCAATCCTGATATGCTTACGACATGATCAATCCCTATCACATTAGGACATAAGTCCAAGGACAATGCAATCCCAATAGTCCTCTTAGACAAAGTCTAAGAACCACTACATCGACCTCATCATCAGAACAGGTAACCTCATCATCAACCTCATCGTTGGAACAGGTAAGCTCATCGTCGATATATGTATCCTCATCATTGATACAAGTATCCATATCATCGATACAATATCCTCATCATCGATATAGTATCCTCATCAATACAGGTATCCTCATTATTGACCTTGCCGTCAATATAGGTAATCTCATCCTCGATACAGGTATCTACATTGATACCAGTATCCAAATATCATCATCGACCATATCACTCCCCCTTTTGAGGAGGGTCCTTCTGAACAACACCAAGCTTGTCTCAAAAATACTCAAACTTTATTCGAGACAGAGGTTTGGTCAATAAATCAGCAACTTGTTTGTCAGTGCTCACATACTCAAGCTTGATAGCTCCTTTCTACACCATATATAGTATATAGAAATATCGGATCTCTATGTTCTTTGACTTATCATGGAACAATGGATTCTTTGTCATCTTGATACAACTCTGGTTGTCACACAGGATCACACTGGGGTCCATCTCTAAGTCAAACAATCTTGATAACAACTTCTGAAACCATACCTCTTCACAACTAGCAGAGCAAGCAGCTATATATATTCCACTTCAGCTGTGCTGAGAGCCACACTTGACTGCTTCCTGCTAAACCGCGAGATCATGGCAGATCCTAGACAATAACATCCACCCAATGTACTCTTCCTGTCTGATACACTTCATGCCCAATCAGCATCTGTGTAGCCATACAATCTAAAGTCATGATATCCATGATAACATAGACTAAAATCTATCGTACCCTTTAGGTACCTCATCACATGCTTTGCAGCTATCAGGTGAACGCGTCTAGGTTCCACTAGATACTGACTCAAGGTGTTCACCGCAAAGCATATATCTAGCCTGGTATTCGTCAGATACATTAATGAACCAATAATCTGTCTATACAGAGTCACATCCACTAACTCTGAAGAGTCATCAGCTAACAGCTTCAAGTTGGAATCCATGGGAGTGGTCATGGCTTTGCATTCCAACATATCAAATCTTTTCAAGATTTCCACAGCATACTTACCCTGGTTGAGAAAGATTCCTTCTGGTCCTTTCCATACTTCCAGACCTAGGAAGTAGTGCATCAATCTGAGATCTTTCATCTCAAACTCAAAAGAGAGCTTCTTCTTGCACTCGATAATTTGTTTCTTATTTCCAATCAGAAATAGATCATCCACATATAGCAACAATATGACAGGTTCACCATCCATAACCTTGAGATAAATATTAGGATCATCTTTACTTTTCGTAAAGCCCAAGCTTGTCAAGAAACCATCAAGTCTTCCATACCAAGCTCTGGGAGCTTGTTTCAACCCATATAAAGCCTTCTTCAGTTTGCACACATGGGTTCTTCCATATTCCACCTCAAATCCTTGTGGTTGTTCTATGTACACTTCTTCCTCAATCACACCATTCAGGAAAGCTGTCTTTACATCCATCTGGTGTAATTCCCACTTCATCGTGGATGCAAGTGCCATGATGGTTCTAATGGAAGTGTACCTTGCAACTAATGCAAATGTCTCTTCATAGTCAATTCCCTCTTTTTGAGAGAATCCTCTAGCCACAAACCTTGCCTTATATTTTCCAATGCTACCATCCGCAGTATGCTTTATTTTGTATATCCATTTGGAGGATACAACACTTTTGTCTTTTTGTTTGGGAACTATATCCCAAACATCATTTTTCATTATTGACTGGTACTCTTTAGTCATTGCCTCTACCCACTCTTTCTTATCAGAAACCTCTTCATAACTAGTGAGTTCTTGATCTCCAAGATCACACATCAAATCCATATAGTTGGAAAATTACTTTGGTTTCTTGCTCACTCTGGTGGAGCCTTTAGGAGCTCCATACTTTTATGCTCCTAGTATAATATCCCTTGCCCATGCTGGATTTCTCTTTCTTGATATGTTCATGGTAGGGGGTTCTTGAGGTTCTATAATGTCATGGTCTTAGGGTGTTACATCTTCAGGAATGGGTACATCCTCTACAGTTCTAGAAGGTGCATCTTCTTCATATACTTCTTCATACTGGCACTTCCTAGATCTCTTCAGAGCTGCTTCTTCATCAAATGTCACATCACTACTTATTTCCATGTGACGGAAACCTGGGATGTAAATTTTGAATGCTTTGGATGCTTCACAATATCAAACAAATATTCCCTTCTTCCTAATAGGATCCATCTTGGTCCTCTTTTCTTTTGGAATGTGAATGTATACTGGGCATCCAAATATCTTGAGGTGACTTACCTCAGGTCTCTTTCCTGTGAACACTTCTTCTAGGGTTTTGAAATCAAGAGCACTATGAGACAAACTATCCTGCACATAGGCTGTTGTCCTAGCTACTTCATCCCATAGATACATAGGTAGGTCTTGATCATGTATTATTGTCTTTACAGGTTCCATGATGGTTCTATTCTTTCTCTCTGCAACACCATTTTGTTGAGGATTGTAGGGAGTGGTTAGTTCCCTCTTGATTCCATCTTCTTTACAAAAGTCTTCAAAGTCCTTTGAAGTATATTCTCCGCCATTATTTGTTCTGAGTATTTTTATTTTCTTTTCTGAATGATTTTCTATCAAGGATTTGAACTCCTTAAACTTTCCAAAGACTTCATTCTTTCCTTTTATAAAGTATATCCAAGTCTTTCATAAATAGTCATCAATAAATTTGAGATAGTATTCATATCCACTCAAGGATGTGGAGGGCATTGGTCCACATACATCTAAATGAATTAATTCCAAGGTACTCTTAGTCTTTTTTTCACTCTTTGTAAATGGGTTGTTGATATTCTTCCATTTTGCACATCCTTTGCATGTGCCATCATGATCAGTCTTTAAGTCTGGAAGTCCTATAACTACCTTGCTCACATGAGTTAGTGATTTGTAGTTAATGTGAGCAAGCCTCCTATGCCATAGCTAACTTGGTCTAGTGGCTTCATGAACAAGGGCAGCTTCTGGATGGCCCTTGAGTTTGTATAGACCTCCTTATTCTTCTCCAATAACAATTGCATCCTCAATTGATTTTCCTTTGGGCCACATGAGTACTTTCCCATCTATGAATGCAACCCTATAGCCTTTTTTATCTAAAGCTGTGATAGAAAGTAAGTTCTTCTTCAAACCTAGTACATATAAGATCTCCTTCATCTTCAATGGGGTTCCAAAATCAAGTTTGTAACTTGCTTCACCAACTCCCTTGATGGGATATTGATAGTCATCTCCTAGAGATACTTTCTGTGGAGAGGTCTTCTCTTCAATTTTTGAAAGAGTCTTCTTTTGTCTTGTCATGTGCTTTGAAGCACCACTATCAATGAGCCATGTATCTTCTCCAAGTGTTACTACCCCAGAGAGTGCAGAGAATAGAACATACTCTTATGTATCTTCTACTTCCTCTACTTTAGATCTTTTATTTTGAGGCCTTTCCTCCTCCTCTTCTTCACTATCATCTTTTGCTAGATGAGATTGATATCTTTTGTGGTGAAAACCCTTTTTCTTCTTTAGAGGAAAATCCTTAGCAATGTGTCCTATTTTGTGACAAGTAAAACATTGGAATGAGGAGTAATCTCTTCTTTGATTAGTTCCGCTTTTCTTTTGAAATATTTGTGTAGCTTGAGACTCCTTGTGACTATCCTTCTTGAAGTAGGATTGATTCCTTCTTCTCTTGGTGTGGGTGGCCAAAGCTTGTTCATCTTCATTAAGCAAGGCTTCTCTGTTGGCAACCCTAGATTCTTTTGAATGCAATCCTCCCATACCACATCCAACTTCATACATTCTTTTCTATCACACATAGTTTGGATGAATGACTCCCAAGATCTAGTGAGACCATTTAGAGCAGTCATGACTAGTTCATCTTCATCAAGGGTATCTCCAATAACATCTAGTTGTTCCTTGAACTGGGAAACCCTTGAGAAATAGTCTTGAATAGATTCTCCTTTATTCATATTGGTGCTCTTCAATTAAGCTCTCAGGTTCATCTTCCTATTGATGTTCTTTCCCTCATACATTCTGGAAAGGGCATCATACATTTCCTTTGGGATCTTCTTAGATGCCACTTGGGGAATCAAGTGGTCTTTGATAGAATCAGCAATGATTCTCTTTTCCATAATCAAGTCCTTCCTATACTTCTTCTCTTTGGCTTCATCTTCCTCAGGTTTTGCAACCTCATATTTAATATATTGGGAAAGATCATTCTCTTCAAGAATGAGACCAATCCTATATTTCCATGCCCGAAAATTCTCTATGCCCTCTAAATTGTCTTCAAGCTTAGTGCTTGGAGCCATCTTATCCAAGGGGTCACAAAGATTGAAGTTTCTCAAGAGATAGAATAACACTTACCAGGAGATGTGCTTGATTGAATTGAAAATACTAGTGTGTTCTGCTTCTAGAAACTTCAACTTTTCACCTTCTAGATCTTCAACATAATTTCTGGTTTTCTGGCTTCACTTTTCTGGTTTACTGGTGCATAGGTTCACAACTTTTCTGGTTCACTGGTGCATAGGTGCATACTTTTCTAGTTTACTGGGTTTCTGCAATTCTGGTCCAAAACCCAAACTATGGTTTGACTTTCCCAGAGTTCTACCCACTCAAAAAGTTTGATCTAGGGCTCAAAACTTTGATTTTGAGGAGGGATATCCAACCATGCAATCAGAATCCAAAAATTCCAACTTTTGCAGAAACCCTAATCTTTACCGGAGGAGGAGAGAGAGGTGTTTTCACCTTGTAAAGGATGTCCTATTCATGCTAGCTCTGATACCATGTTAATTTTAGCCTAGTTTCACAAGCAAGATCATTGAAAGAAACACAATCACAAGATAGACAAAGATTTACCCTGGGTAACCCTCATGGGGTAGAAAACCCAGCGAAGCTTTCCTCAGTATAGATAATCAACCAATACAAATATGTAGTCCTCAACAAGAGCTCCTGCTCATCCTATGAAGACCTCTCTCTCTCCTATGCGCCAATCACAAGTGAGTGAATGAATGGTATAAATGAGGAACACACCTCCTCTATTTATACTTGTGTTCTAACTAACTTTTCACCCTAATGGGGCCAACCTCTCCTAAGAGAGTCTAATAACCCCTAAACAGCTAACTCAGGGACGAACTCACATGGGAGATCTAATAACCCTAGTTAACACACTCTCTCGGAGGAATAAACATCTCTGGATATACAATAGGGTCTCCACGGAGGAATGGAACATCTCCAGAATAATAAAGTACAAATATAATATTCTTAGAAGTTACATATTTCAACAATGCAGGCCTTAATCCACCTGACAAAGCTTTTAGAGAACCCAAACTTTTACATAATTTCGAAAAGGAAGAAGTGGTTAACTCTATCAAAAGAATTTTTTATATCAAATTTAATCACCATACCTTGTTGCTTGCACTCCATGCTGGAATGGATGGATTCCTATACAATGATGATGTTGTCGAGGATTTGTCTTCCTGCGATAAAGCCACCCTGCGAATCTGAAATTAGATGTCCCATGACTTTCTTCATTCTGGTGGCCAATATTTTGGCAATAATTTTATAGGAAGTGTTGCAAAGCGAAATAGGCCTGAAATGATCTATAGATAAAGGATTCTTGTCTTTGGGAATCAAGGCAAGGAATGAGGATTTTGTTGCCCCCCCAATTTTATCCTTCTTCTGAGTCCAGTTCAACATTTTCTTCAAGTCTTCCTTGATTATGTCCTAAGAAGCTATATAAAAATTTATAGTAAAACCATCCGGTACTGGAGCTTTATCAGCATGCAAGGACCAGATGGCTTCTTTGATTTCTAACTCCAAGATAGGTTTAGAAAGCTCTCTATTTTCGCTATCAAAAATGAGAGACGGAATATCAGAGAGGAGATCTTCCTAGGCCAAGGGATCAACCTCATTATTGTCCAAATAGAGCTCTTGGAAATGCTGAAAAAT
Source organism: Larix kaempferi (assembly GCA_027924585.1). Lineage (NCBI taxonomy): Eukaryota > Viridiplantae > Streptophyta > Pinopsida > Pinales > Pinaceae > Larix > Larix kaempferi. The sequence goes on from BSBM01000458.1 coordinate 29,859,562, forward strand.
GTGAATTTTTATGTCTTCTTGATCAAGAATTTCGGAACCATCATTATCTCTGAGTTATTTGATCATATTAAAGCTAAGCCTTGCCTTGGTCTGCTTGTGAAAGTAAGTCGTTTTGTTGTCTCCCTCTTTAAGCCACAACTGTCTGGATTTGATTCTCCAATCCTCTTCCTCCTTTCTAGCTACGCTAAGAATCTTTTTATTCAACTCTTGCTCATAACTAATCAGGGCTAGAGTGATTTCGACTTTGTCCATATCAGAATGTAAGGCTGCAAGGTCGAATTGTAATTGCATTTTAATATGACCCGGGTTTTTGAAGTCCGTTTTTGCCCAGCTCTTTAATGCATAACGAGCATTTCTAAGTTTTCTCTCCCACACATAGCTAGGAGACCCGAAGCAGGGATAGTTCCAAGCCAAATTTATTAAGACTAGAGCTTTCTCATCGTGTATCCAGGAAGGGTTAAAACATAATGGAATTGGACCAAGATTGACAGGAGTGGAAAGAGTAAGGGAGATAGGTTTATGGTCAGAAACTGTAGAAGGCACTGTAAAGGAGGTGGGTATGAGGTTTTTTTGCAGTAAATAGGAGTTTATAAGGAACCAATCGACCCTGGCAGCAATGTGACCAACACCAACTCAACGATTGCTCCAAGTGAATTTTCCATTTTTTAAGGGTGGATCTAGCAATTCGAGATATGAAATCACGTCTTCCATATTTTCCCCGAAAGGATCTCTAACTCTAGACCCTCCACGTTTCTCTGCCTGAGATTTTGTGGTATTCAAATCACCCGTGAGGATGAGATCCTTGTCTTTGATAATTTCTTTCAGGGTAGCAAGATTATTCCAAAAAGTTTGTTTGTCCTTGTAATGAGTAGGCCCGTAAACATTACAAACATAATACATGATATTGTCTTTCTTATTGCACAATTCATTTAGGATCCAATGTTGACATTCCTTAACAACTTTGGTGGAGTAATTACTTGAGAAGAGAGTTGTGATACCCACGGATGCTCCTCTGGAGCTTATTGCATTTCCATGGCAGTCTTTCCAAAAGAGATGTGTGAGTGCTAAGACCTCCACATCACTCATTTTTATATCTTGAGTCATTAGGATGTCTAGTCTTTCAGAATTGACAATTTCTTTCATTGCTTTAACTTTATTAGGTTCGCCTAGGCCCCTACAGTTCCAAGAGACAAGTTTCATTACTTCTTCCCCGATTGTTGGCCTAATCGAGCCCTACCTTCTAGTTTGCCTGAATTTTTGGCAGACTGTAGCATCTTTGTTTCTTCTATACTACATGACCTTCCTAGATCGATTTCTCTTTCTACTTCTTGCTCACGATGATATCGCTGGGATTTTCTACCTCTTGTATTTAGGGGAGGCCCAGTTCAGGGTGTTCTTGAGATCCTTTTGAAGAAGATTCGGGAGAGACAGAGAAGGGGGATACCTTGCTTTGTTTGACCATTTTAGTCCATGAGCTTCCAGGAGATGGGTATCCTTCCCGCACTAGATCAGTTTTCTCTAGTACATAAGAGGGGGTAATACTAGATATTAAGGCATCATTTTTCTCAGGAGCCACTTTTGGTTCAGCGATCTCTCCTTCTTCAACATTTAGGGTTTCAAACTGATTGCTTGCTGGGATTGTTGTTTCGATCAGGACTTGCTCTTTTTCTTTTGCAAGTTGCTTCCTTTTTGGATCAGGGTTTGGCGCAGGCATTCTTTTTCCTTTTTTGACCTGTTGCCACTCTTCTTCTTGTATTTTCTCTAGAGTCTCCTTAGTTGTTTTGGACATTTTTTGATGAAGTGACCGTATTCGTGGAACTTTTTACATTTGAAGGGCAGTTGTTCATAGTCTACTTTCTGAGCATGTTCCCAACTATCCATGCAAAGGCTTACTGTCTCCGGAAGGCCCTTCTCCAGATCCACCTCAATGTAGATTCTTGCACATGAAAAAAGTGGGCCTTTTGGTTCATCTTTGTCAATAAACTTCCCAAGGGAGTTCCCAATTTCTTGGAGGGATTCATCGTTCCAACAGTGCAAAGGAAGATGAGGCAAGCGGACCCAAACAGGGACAGCTGAAGGCACATCTTTTTTAGGATCAAACGATAAACTCTAGTGATTAAGGTAGAGCACCCTAGGACCCATGAAGTACGGCCTGCTTCGAAAAATGAGATCTCTATCTTATTTTACTTCAAACAAAAATGTGAAAAATGCTTTACCGCAGAAGCAGTGCTAAATTCCCCCAGAGATCAAGGGCATCCAGTTTTTTTTAATCCAAATTTCCATGGTCTTAGGCGATGGCTAGATCCCAGTGAATTGGCCAATCAAACCTCTTTCACTCAGAGCTAGGGTTTTCAGCCTTGAAGCGGCCGACATGATCTAAATCTTGGGGGCATCCGAAAGCTTGACGAATCCATCACTAGAAGAAGACGTAGAGAAGGGTGGAGGAGGTGTAGAGGCCACCAATGCCCTGAAGGCCGCATCCAGTAGACGTTTGCGGTCCTCTGGGATAGGATACAGAGGTGGATCCATCCCCTATCCGCAGGGAGGATGTGAATGGAGGAACCCTAGGTGGAGTAGCGTGGGGGTTCAGTCTTCAGTCTTCGCAGAGCAGTGCCATCATCTCGTTCTTAATCACAGTTAACTAGTCATTAAGGTGTTAATTACGGCACTTAACGACAGTGCGCAAATGAAGACACTTATCACAAATCAAATTGTATAAAAAATAACCATATATTATCAATCCCAATGGATTAATAAAATCTAATTACATGTAAATAATTCCTAATTACCGAAATTACAATAATTAATCATGGTAATTACAAAATAGAGTCCACAAGACTAGTTAACTAGTTTTCCAATATAGGCAGCTAGTCTTGCACAAAATCAACTTGTAAACATGCCATTAAACCCAAAATAAATCCAACAGGAATTAAAAACATATTTAAGCGTGCACCTATAGCTAATTAAAGGTTTATTTTCAAATCATTCCAATTGCACATAAGGTGATCCTTTCCATCAATTCCAATGAAACTAGTTAACATTCACTGCAAGGAATTGAGTCTAAATAATTGAACCAAAATGAAATGCATCCATAATTAAAGTATAACACCTAATAATTATCCACCAATAACACAATAACATGTTAGAAATAGATCACATGGCTGTAGCATTCTGTTTTTACGAAAACAGAGATTTCAATCCACAACTAGTTATCAATTTTCACCGTAATGTACATAGTTTCCAATTTTAACTTTCCAAATTCCAAATAAAGAGAAATATATGAATACGGTATATCATGGAAAGTGTATAATGGGTCATCTACATTCATATTTCTATATTTTTCCTCCTACATACATTCCATTAAATAATTCACAAAACTAGCTAATTCTACTCATCTAAATTGACTAGTAATTCTAGGAATTACTAGAATAATTAAATCCACAACTCATAGAGTCATTAAAATGAAATTCCAAATATAAATAACATGTTTTATAAGTCATAAAATAGGTATATATCATTCAAACATTTCGTCAAACACTTCATATGCAAAGTCACAAATCTACTCAAAACAATTCCATTGAAGGAGCTAGAAATTGGAAATTGATCTAGAATTTCAGTAGACATTTCCAAAACACTATCAATAATATTTCCCCTCACATTATCACACACATTTAAAGTGTATTTATAATACATAATCATAAAAATAACACTCAAATATTTTCACAAACACTTCATGTGCCAAGTCTCCAAACTATGCAAAACAATCCAATTGATGAACTAGTTTTCGAATAAAAGGTAGAAGCATCAAAGATAAGTGTCTTAAACCATTCCGAGGTTATTGTACTATCAAAATACACATTATATAATGAATAGGGGGATAAATATCAGTTCTGTAGCACATGTGCCAAATAATCATTTCCTCAAACAATTTGTGCACAAAATCTCAAAAACTAGTTTCCAATTCCTTCACAAAATTTACTTACATAAATAGATTGAATTCCATGAGAAATTTCTTCCACAAATAGCTCATACATTTCATCAAACATTTCATGTTCATCCATAAATAAATCATATCATAGCCAAATAAATTAAATAAACAGGATGCAAAGCACTTATCTTTTCCAAATACATAATCGGAATCGACTGTGCCACGTTCCACGTAGCCGTAGATGGCACAATGCACATTAGAGAAATTTTGAGATAAAAAATGGGATTCAAAACAAAAGAAATGTACTATAAAAATAAACCAATAGGATTCAAGGTGATGATGTCAACCATGGGGGATGAATCAACATTTTTAGGTAAAAAGGTAAAAAGGTCAAAGTGAAAAAACTACTTCTTCAATTCGTATTTTCAACTTATCTCCTTGTATATTCACTCAAATTTCGATCACGAGCAGCTATTGGATGGGGAATTCAATTCTGCATCCAACGAGTACCCATTCGACATACTTTTGATGGACCCCTCTGCCCCAAAAACAAGAAATACATGAAAAAAATGTGATGATGATGTTAGTTTTTCTTTTTTCCTCCAAAATTTGATGAGGTATGCTAATATTATTTTATTATTTCCACTATTATTTTATAATTTTCCTTAGGAGGACCATTTTAGACCTCAAAATTTATCTAATAGGCCAATACTCACCTTGCAATGGTCACCCCCGAGCCAGAACCATGATGCCACAAGCAAGAGCGCACTCAACCACGAATGCTCTCAAGAAATTAGTCCAACCATAACCCAATGGCAAGTGTGACCTCTACTTCCACTCCAGAGAAATTCCAGTGGCTCTGGGACAATAGTTCAACCAAAACCCAATGGAAAGTAGCACTTCCAATCTAGGTAAATTCTAGTGGATCAAGGACAACCTCAAATCCAAGGCAATGGATCTCACCCCTACTTCCAAACTAGGATCTCTAGAGGAAATACACAGCTTTGTCCAACCTCAAATCCAATGGTAGTGGACCTCACCCCTACTACCAATCCAAGATCTCCAGAGGCAATTCCAAGACATACACTATTGGCTCCAAAGTAACTCATCTTGGGCACAGGCTCCACAAGTGTGCAATGACTAGCAAGGATCTCATACCAAGAGCATCAAAATTGAACCACAAGTGACAAAACACAAGCACAAGAGAAAAAGCATGAACCAACACACAAGTGTGACTAGCCAACACAAGCAAATCAAATTCCTTCATGAGCAATTCGAATTGGGAGAGATAGGGACATAATCATGAGAGTTACATTCCCAAAATAGTAAACTGGATTTACACATCAGGTGGCTACACCAAGAGACACACTAATCCAACTCATGAGGGCACACTAGGTGAGTGAGGGACTCCAATCTTCTAATAAAAAATTAATCTCAGGGTAAATAAAACCAAAGAGTGACATAACACATCAGGATGCATAACCAATAGGATCCATCAAGTACATAAGAAGGGTGTACAACATCAACATAGGATCAAGACACATAGGTAAACACTTTTCCACAACCCCTTGCTCGTAACATCATGGTTCCTCATATTCTCTTCTGTGGCATCGGTCGTCCGGTTGTTTTTATTTTATTAATTATTTTATAAGTTCAACATAATAATAATAATAGTAATGTGCAAACCATAGTCCAGGCACCTTGTGCCACTATGTCCAACATAACAACAACAATAATATGTCCATGGGCTAAACCAGAGGGTATTACACTAAGAAAGTCATAAATCACTTATAGATAAGCTTTTTTCCTCTTGGAAATAAATTGATAACCTCAACAGGTGGTATGGCCAAATTGCTCACCTTGGATGCTTGTTGGTCTATTAAGACAATGATTCCCCCCCTTTATCTTACTTTGTTAAAAACTAGGATAATTTGATAGAATTCTTTGCTCAGGCACATATAATTTCACCCAACTCATGAGGGAGAAGTGGTTCACTCATATAGATGATTCATTGGCTACCATACCCATTGATTTTCCCTCATGGTGTAAATCACTAAGTTGGGAGGCCTACAAGCCTCTCAAGTGATTGATTTGGCTCAATACTTGATAAAATTGCCTTTATGGTTACAAAAAATATCCAAGCTTATGGAAAAACTGAAATTTCCATTTATCACATCAAATGCATCTCATATCAACTAAAAAATTCAAAATTTATTGTTGTTCATTTATGTCATGGTTCATTCATCTCTTCAATGGTCCCTATGAGTGGTTTGGGATCTAGGGGATTCACAACTCATGATGGTTTGAATCAAGATATGACACTCAATTGTTGTCATCTTAAAACTATCACCAAGATTCACAAACAAGGATGAGATCATAAACAACCTTAGAGAAGCCCCTATGCACAATAAAAATTTAATTAAATTTAGTGCTAATGAGACCCCTTGGTTTTCAACATTCATAAGCTGTTTAACTTTGGATCAATGAATTTATTGTTTTTTAGTGTAGTAGATACCAAGGCATTTTCAGTGAATGATTGGATACATTATTCTAACCTCATCTCACCTACTTTAATAAACTGGGAAACAAAAATTGACTCACTTGTAGGATAATTTTATCAATGTTTTCAAAGTTGTGGACCCTATAATCAAATTTCATCGAGTGCCTTGAATTCATATTCCTGAAAAGCATCAATGTGGCATATTTTGACAAATAACTTGGAATATCACAAAAATGAGTGCAAAGTGCCTCGAAAGCCAAAGTATGCATATAGCAAGGATAACTAATTTGTCGAAATCTGAGTTTCTTTGATCATATTTCGTACCTATCACATCAAATTTTGTTCAATCTATTGATATCATTGAGATATTAATCCATGAATTGTAGTTTAATCCATGAATGAGGTCCTTGAGTGCTAAATGCATACATGGTAAAATCATCAATTTCACTTGAAACTCATCTGTAAAAACCCAGTGGCTAGGAATATGTATAACATGCTTAGCTGAAGATTAAAAACACTCTCATGCATGTGGATTTGTCCATTTCCTTGTTTTCTTCATTTAACATGCCATTCTTGTCACACTTCATGTTATGTTTCAAAGGTTGATACCATGAATACTCATGCAACGTAATTGTGCAAGATGAATGATGATGACAATTCATTGTTAGACATGGCCTATTGTCACTGAGATATGATCTATTTTCTTGTTCATCATCACTTCATGTCATTCCCATGTGCATATGCCACTAAACATTTTCCCTTTTATTAATTGACTACCTAACTCAATATGGAATTTCTTGTCACTTTATGAATGATCATACTCTTGGTTCATCTTTCATCATCACCTGTGGAAGCACACATGAATGCCTACACACAAGACACAAAGACATGTCAAATCTTAAAATAACATAGGCCAACCATTACTCAAATGTGCTAGTAGGTTGAGACAATCTCACACAAACAAGATGCATGCCAAAACACAACCATGCATAATACACGCAAATGAAATTATCATCAATGCATAAGCGAGATTTCATCAAGTGCGATCAAGCAATCAAGATATGTTGAGAAACTCAAGTATGGATTCAAGCACAAGGCAAAGCAAATATGTGCATATGCTCAATCACTTTATGCATCTCGAAGACATCTATCAAGGTAAGCTAAGTAGTGAAATACCTTTGAAGATGAAACTTAATGTGAATATTTAAGTAAAAAAGGGTTCCCAAGTTTGTTGACTTGGGATTAGTTGAGGCATCAATAAGTTATTAGACATATGACATTGTTCTTTACTCACATATTGGTGCAAAAATTCCCATCTATGTGGGCGTATGGATATCATTTTCACATTGAGGATGTCGATAATAGACATGTCGCACTTGATTGTAAAGTGGAAGCCAAATTTGACCAATTTAATCTAGTTTGGCTAACCACTATATTCATAACCTAATAGATATTTAAAATATGTTGGATGTGAATATTTAAGTAAAAACGGGTTCCCAAGTCTGTTGACTTGGGATTAGTTGAGGCATCAATAAGTTATTAGACAAATGACATTGTTCTTTACTCACATATTGGTGCAAAAATTCCCATCTATGTGGGCGTATGGATATCATTTTCACATTGAGGATGTCGATAATAGACATATCGCACTTGATTGTAAAGTAGAAGCCAAATTTGACCAATTTAATCTAGTTTGGCTAACCATTATATTCATACCCTAATAGATATTTAAAATATGTTGAAAATATACAAGAGATCATGTAAGTGAACTTCTAATCTTTTCAATATATTAATATTTTTGCTGAAAATGATAGTATACTTTTTAACTAAAATTAAAAAAAAAAAAAAAAGAAGATTACAATAATAAACTAATATCTATTAATTCTAAAAAAAAAAAAAATGACAAAAAAAATCTTATAAATATAATACACCATCTTTTAAAAAAATCATTATAATATCATTAAGATAGTATTAATATTTTTTTTTAAATTCATTTTATTTTTTTAATTTCATATATTTAAAAATATAAAAATTCTTATTTGAATAAGAAAGTAAAACAAATTCAAAAGACGCACACGAAGAAAATTAAATTTATATATTCAACTTTCCATTTATAATTAATGATAATAAAAAATACATGAAGTATAGGGAGATTGCAAAGGCATTCAACTTTCAAATTTGGCAGGAAAATCATATTATATATGTAATTTTCTAAAATAGCACTTGCCAACATTGGTATGCTTAAAACATCATTTTTTGAAAATACATATTGGTAAAGATTTGGTAAAAATATGTAAATATTATTAAATATTTAAAGAAAAAATTATAATTTTTTTTTCAACCGAAAAAAAAAAACGTACTATTGCTATTCATGGAATTAAATAGTACAAAGATAATTAACCTTATGAAATAAGGTTTTCGCATCATGTTTATGGCTTCTTAACAGAATAACCAAAAAACTCTATCGATTCAAAATTACATACAAAATTGGCTTAAAAGACCAAAGATCATGTTTCACAAAACAAACTTCAATCTAAAACCTGTCATAACTTAGTCAAAGAAAAAGATATCACCCTTGTCCAGCATAATGGAGTCCATCCATTCTTCCCAAAACAAGTGACCTTCTGTATCAAGGAGAGCCTGCTTAGATAAATTATCAACCATATCATTGTGCTCCCTGTAAATATGAGTGAAAGAGATGTTCTCAAACTTATCAATTTCCTCCTTTATGCGCATGCACCAGTGATTAAGATCCAAAATGTTTAGTTCATATTCTCCAGCTGCCCATTTTATAGTGACTCGAGAGTCACCGAATACCTTTAAATTTACAAGACCAAAGATGTTTGCACATTTCAGAACGCACCACAAAGCTAACAGCTCTGCCTTCATATTATTACCAAGACCACATTTTAGACGAAGTGTGAAATGGTGACCCTCGTTCAAGTATATCACACCATTAGCTGCACAGATTCCATGCTGTGCAGCCCCGTCAAACAGGAGTATGGGTTGATCAAATTTTAAGGAAAACTGACCAATTCTTCTAACACCAATGGTATCTTTCTCAAATTTAAATTGTTGGGCTAATTTAAGAGCAATAAAACCACAGGCCTTTGTTTCCAGCCATTGACCTTGAAATGTAGCACAATTCCTGGCATACCATAGTGCCCAAGAAACAAAAATGGGTAGAAATAATGAGTCCTTTGAAAATCTGTACCAATTGAGTAGTGACTGTCCAAAGTCACCCATTTCCCAACCATTATTGACTTTCAATTCTGCACAACAGAAATTCCAAACACTCTTTCCAAAGGAGCAATATACAAACAGATCACTAATATTTTCAGAATTTTCCTTGCACAGAATGCACCAATTTGGGCCACACCATCCACGCTTCAGAAGATTATCCCAAGTTTTCAATGTACCCTGTAAGGCATGCCAAAGAAAGCACTTGATTTTTAATGGGAAATCCGACTTCCAAATGTTCTTGTACCACCAGTTTTGTGGAAATATGAATTTCTCTTACAGAATTCTGTTGTAGGCTGTTCTTGCAGTGACCATACCAGATTTTCCATTCCCACTCCATACCAATTTATCATTTTGTGTAGACAATACAAAACCTACAGAATTAAGAGCATAAACATAATTATCCCAAACATAAGCATCAATTCCATCCAAACCCAAATCATTGGATTTGTACCATTATGAATCACCATTACTGTTTCTGATATTATTTAGATTTGTCATCCCATAAATCTTCAAGTATTCCCGCAATCTGTAAGGTAGATAACAAGTATCATCCATACCAAGAATTTTGTCTAATCCAATCCTGATGTTCTCACCATTCCCAACTTGCCACTTCAAGTCTCCTATAATCCAACTCGAAACTTTTTTCAGACCACGCCACATAAGAGAGATACTGCCTCCAAGAGGCATCGAATTTCTGATCCAAGAGATCACATCCATCTTAATATACTTAACAATAATAATCCTAGACCAAAGTGTGCTATTAAATAGACATCTCCACAGACTTTTGATTCTAAGAGCCATGCTAAAAGTACCAAGGTCTTTTATCCCCCATCCCCCAAATTTTTCAGGCCAGGATAGAGTCTCCCACCCAGTCATTACCAAATTTGTTCAGTCTGAACCTCCGGTCCACAGAAAATTGAAGATTAACCTTCTAATAAAATTTATAATAAAGGCTAGGACTTCAAGCAATGACATCCAATAGATAGGGATCCCCAATAGGACAACTTTAATCAGTGTTAGCTTTTCACCAACATATAGCAACCTGTACGCCCAATGAGCAATGTGTGCTTGTATTTTTCGAATAAGCCACCACCAGTCTTTGATCTGGTAATTGTTAGGTCTCTAAAAGAACCCAAATATTTGAGTCCATCATATATCGGGAAGCAACTATAAGGCATAAAGCAAGTGATTTCACTTCTTCTATCTAATTCCACATTAAAATAATGGAAACTAGATTTTGTAGTTCTTACCTTCATTCCAGAGACATTGCAGAAAGTATTGACAATGTTCCTAAAAACCCTCCATTCGGAAACTGTAGCTAAATCCGCCAATAAAACATCATCAACGAAGATAAGATGTGTTAAAACACAGCCAATTCCCATCTCAATACCTTTTATCAAGCCTTCATTTTTTGTGTAGTTCAGCATCCTGCTGAGCCCATCAATTACTAACAATAACAACAATGGGGACTATGGACAACCCTGACGGAGTCCCCTGGAGCATTTGAAAAAGCATAAGGGGATCCATTAATCAATACAGCAATGCTGGCCGTTGAGACACAATTCATAATCCAATTGAGAACCAGAGGAGTAACACCTATCTGAATCAATATGAGTCTTTAAAAAGTCCAATTGACTCGATCATAGGCCTTTTCCAGGTCCATTTTCTGCAGCATAGCATGTTGTTTTCGAGCTTTGATAGTGTGAAGCAATTCCTGAGAAGTTCCAATGGCATCATGAATTTGCCGATTGTGTAAGAAATCAAATTGTTCCTCAGTGATATGCTCAGAGAGAGCGGTTTTAATCCTTTGAGCAATAATTTTGGACACCAATTTGTAGGCTAAATTGCATAACGCAATGGGTCTGTAGTCTCCAAAATTTGCAGCTTTAGCCTTTTTTGGAATTAGAGTGACAATATAAATTTACTTGTCTATATAACTTAAATTAATAAAAAAATAAAAATATCTTTAAATTTATTAAATTAGTTAATATTATGTGTTATTTAAAAAATAAATAAAAATATTTAATTAATATATTTATTTAAAAATATAAATATGTAAGGAGTTGTCTATTTGGGCCGAACGGGGTTTTTCATCGGAAATCAGCATTTTTTATTTTGCAAAATCTGAATTCAACTGTGATTTAATGGTTGTTTTGATGGTAGAAATAGATTCAACACCATCAAAAACCCAAGGGCATCCAAAATTTCAAAATTTGAAAATTGTAACTAGGATTTTTAAAAGTCAGATTTTTTCAAAATTTTGCTAAATTTTTTTTATTTTTCAGTTTGAAATGATAGAACTTTTAGACTAGGCGTTAGTGGTAATATTTGTAATTTGTGATTATAAGTTATAGAAAAATTAATTTTAAATTCATCAAAAGAAGTATTATTTATAATTTGTGATTATAAGTTATACAAAAATTAACTTTAGATTTATCAAAGAAGTATTATTTATAATTTGTGATTATAAGTAATTTAACAAACTAATTTAGATTCATCAAAGAAGTAATATGTATGAAGTATGATTGTAGTTTATAGAAAGTTTTATTTTTATTTATAAGAGAAGATTAAGATAGTTTTTTAGTTTATTATGATTGAATGTTGTTTTTAATACTAATGGGGGTGGGGATCATTTTTTATCTTAAAGGAAAATAAGAAATTTCATTTTCTCAGGGATTGGGGGAGACCACATGCAACCAAGTAGAAGCATTAGCATTATTTCAAGGGTTAATGCATCTCAAGCATCATGAAATTTGATCATTTTTTGTGATTGGGAACTCATATGTGATAATTTGGTGTATGCATCTCAACTAAATCTTTCAAGATTCCTATTTAATTTAGATCTTTTTAAGAGCTTATAGATTAGTTAAAATTTATGCATAATGTGAACTCTTTCAAGTATTGTGACACCTCAATTGTTTTACAAATGAGTTTGCAAATGAAGGTGTTTGTTTTTCTTTAGGAGCTCTTAGAACAAATAGGGGTAAATCTTCTTTACAAAATTTACCATTAATCATGTGATAATATATTCACCAAGGATTGGTTGCACAAGTTCCAATAACAAGTTGAAGGAGTTTGTATAGGCGAGTATATGAGACTTAAAGCCCATGTTATGCCAAACATCAAAACATAGGTGAGAGTCTTAAACTCTAAAAGGATGAAATTGCAATCTCCATGTGGTATTAATGCAAAGCAGGCTAGAAGTAGATTGGAGACATTTTGAGGGACATTTTGAGGTAGATTGGAGACATTTTGAGGGACATGCCATAATTTAATTCAAAGGTGATCCTCTGTAAAAATTTTGTGCAATGTGCGGGTACCATAAGGAATATGGAAAACCCACATAGTCACCCCAATCATTGTGCTACATGAGACTTAGAGCCTTGTTGCAATGTAAGGAGGCATCAGAGACACATTAAGGAAATACAACTTGAATTCTTCTCTCTATACACAAGAATATGGGAGGCTTGGAGGAAGGACCATGAGAGGAAAAGTGTCATGGAAGAACAAGAAATGAATAGGAAATTATTGGGGCTCATTGCTTGTTAGAGGTAATTCAATCTCAACTGAGGCGAATGGGAATCAATTTAGAAAACAATTCATAGGAAATTGAAGAGGCTATAGACATAACTGATATGTTATAAGACAAAATTAAAGAGATAGACATTGAAAAAAAAGGAAAACAAGGGAACAAGTCAGTAGCTCACCCCTCCATCTTAGTCAGTTCAATTGGAGGAAATATGCTAAGAGACAATGAGAATTCTACAATCCAATAACAAAAAAATCAAGCCACCAATTAGTCATCTATCATGCAATCATAAAATACTATTAACAACATGGAAGCTCACAATGGGCTTGACCATATTTAGTTTTATTCACAATGTAATGTATTAAAAAGTAATCTTTTTGTTAGAGTAGTATGTAAGGTTTTATACTTGTCAGATTTATAGTGGCAATACTAAAAGTATTAATCTAGTAGCTAGGCAAGTAAAAAATAGTGCTAAATTGTTTAATTTTGATTCAATGAACTTGGCTCTAAAATCATTTTTGTTATGTATTATTTTGCTAGATAGTTCGATTGAAACACTACTTTAATACGATTTCATAATCGTTTTTGTTAAAAAACCATTAATATGTATTTTTAGAAGTAGTTGGTTTAGGGGTCATCTTCAACTAAGAGGGACACAAAACTTGAGTATATGTGGTGTTTGGGGCATGCAATGAATATTGAGTTGGAGGATTTAACAAATTTTCATTGCCTCAAACCGTTAAAGGTGAAAGGTGTGATCTAGGTAATAGTAATTGGGGACTGATCAATTGTAATTTGATCCTTATCCCATCAATATCCATTGAAAAACCTTACTTCTACTACCTTGTTAACATGATTATCACTTTAAGCAAAGACATCTCTAAATTTTACTTCTTCTTGGTTTTAAGAACTCAAAATGGAGAGGCAAATGCCCAAGAAAATATTGGTGTGAGTTTAAGAGAAGGTTTTGGCATGGTAAATGGGGGGTGTAATCCTCACCCCTCCCTTGAAATAGTTCTCATTAAGGTAGAGAATCCTTTTTATAACAAATGTCCTTATATTCATCAACAAAGAAATAGGAACTTAAGACCCCCTTGGCCTTCAACACTACTTGTTGCCTCTTCGCAAGTGTGGGATTTTATTAATTAGTAGTATGATGGTCTATTAAACTTTATGTGTGGATTAATTGAATTGAAGGTTTTAGATAGGATTTAGTTTGTTGATTTTGAATGGGCTCATGGTTTATGTAGTGTAGCAGCTGTTAAGTTTATTCTAGTTTGACTAGCAAGATCACTAAAAGAAACATAATCACAAGATAGACAAAAATATTACCCTGGAAAACCCTCATGGGGTAGAAAACCCAACAAATATTTCCTTAATAAGATGATCAACCAAAATACAAGATGTGCTCTAAGACTTGATCTCCTTCTCTACCTCCTATGCATACCTCTCAAACACAAGTGCTCTACTTTCTAAGCTGAGCAAGTGTGAGATAAGTGAGAAGCATTCTCCTCTACTTATACTAGTTTCCCGACTGACTATTTCCCTAATGGGGCCAACCTCTCCTAGTGAAGTCTAATAACCCCTAATTAATTAACCTAGGGCCGACCCCCACATGGTGGGTCTAATAACCCTGGTTACCATAATTCATCAGAGGAATAAACATCTCCGGATACATAATAGAATCACCTCGGAGGTATGTAACATCTCTGAAATAATAAAGTACAAAATATAATATTCTTAGAAGTTAGAATATTCAACACTCCCCCTTAACGAGAAGGATATTATAACAACATCTACAGGAGCAAGGAGTCATCGACTACATCATACATGATACATCTATAAATCATCGGAATCTTTCTTCAATACATCATCACCAGTAACTCGACCAGTTACTGGAACATCTCATGATTATTAGCATCGTCATCACTCAATCATCAGCATCGTCATCACTCAATCATCAGCATCGTCATCACATGATCATCAGCATCATCATCACACGATCATCAACATCATCATCATACGATCATTAGCATCATCATCACACGATCATCAGCATCATCATCACACGATCATCGGCATCGTCATCACACGATCATCAGCATCGTCATCACACAATCATCAACATCGTCATCACACGATCATCAGCATTGTCATCACATGATCATCAGCATCGTCATCATAGCATACCCTGCAACACACATGATCCTTCCTTTCGGAATCACAATCATGTTTAGGACTATCCTTCCTTTCGGAATTACTGGATTTACTGTCTAAGGATGATTAATCCACTCAATCTCATTTAGGACTATCCTTCCTTTCGGAATTACTAGATCTACTGTCCAAGGATGATTTAATCCACTCAATTCATTTAGGACTATCCTTCCTTTTGGAATTACTGGATTTACTGTCCAAGGATGATTTAATCCACTCAATTCATTTAGGACTATCCTTCCTTTCGGAATTACTAGATTTACTGTCCAAGGATGATTTAATCCACTCAATTCATTTAGGACTATCCTTCCTTCAGAATTACTGGATTTACTATCCAAGGATGATTTAATCCACTCAATTCATTTAGGACTATCCTTCCTTTCATAATTACTGGATTTACTATCCAAGGATGATTTAATCCACTCAATTCATTTAGAACTATCCTTCCTTTCAGAATTACTGGATTTACTGTCCAAGGATGATTTAATCCACTCTCATACATTTTGAACTAAGCGCTCAGGGACGATGTAGTCCTATCACGTCCACTAGGGACTTCATTCTCGGAGACATATGTCTACGGCTCTCTTTAGGACTGAAGTCTAGGGATGATCCAATCCCCACATGTCCACCAAGGAATTCATTCTTGAAGACATATGTCTACGGATCTCTTTTAGGACTGAAGTCTAGGGATGATCCAATCCCCACCTGTATCCTCATCAATACATCAATACAAGTATCCTCATCAATACAAGTATCCATATCATCAAAACATGTATCCTCATCAATACATCAATACAAGTATACTCATCAATACATGTATACATATCAAAGCATGTATCCTCATCAATACATCAATATAAGCATGTATCCTCATCAATACATGTATACATAAAAAATGTCAGAAATATAAGTGATATAAGTATTCTAAATATACATATAAGAATCCTAAGCATACATATAAATATCTAGGTGTAAGAAACAGGTATCCTCATCATCGACCTTGCTGTCGATGTGGGAAATCTCATCATTGGTGACTATATCACTCCCACTTTCAAGGAGGGTCCTTTTGAACCACACCAAGCTTGTCTCTGAAATACTGAAATTTTACTCGAGACAGAGGTTTGGTTAATAAGTCAGCAATTTGTTCCTCAGTGCTCACATACTCGAGGTTAATAGCTCCCCTTTGCACCATATCTCGTATATAAAAATATTGGATCTCTATGTGTTTTGACTTATCGTGGAATACTGGATTTTCTGTCATCTTAATACAACTTTGATTGTCACACATAATCATAGTGGGATCCATTTCTAAGTCAAACACTCCAGATAATAATTTCCAAAGCCACACTGCTTCACAACTAGTAGAGCAGGCAGCTATATATTCTGCCTCAGCAGTACTAAGAGCCACACTAGATTGTTTCTTGCTGAACCATGAGATCATGTTAGATCCAAGACCATAACATCCACCTGATGTACTCTTTCTATCTGAAACACTTCCTGCCCAATCAGAATCTGAGTAACCATGTAATCTAAGTTCATGACTTCCAAGATAGTATAGACCAAAATCTAATGTACCCTTTAGATACCTCATTACATGCTTTGTAGCTATTAAGTGAACCTTTCTAGGTTATACTAGATACTGACTCGGGGTATTTACAGCAAAGCATATATCTGGTATGGTATTTGTTAAATACATCAATGACCCAATGATTTGTCTATATAGAGTTACATCCACTAATTCTGATGAGTCATTAACTAATAATTTCAAGTTGGATTCCATGGGAGTGGCCATGGCTTTACACTCCAACATATCAAATATTTTCAAAATCCCCACAGCATACTTACCTTGATTTAAAAATATTCCTTTTGGTTCTTGCCATACTTCTAGACCTAAGAAGTAGTGCATTAGTCCGAGATCCTTCATCTCAAATTCTGAAGAAAGCTTCTTCTTACATTCGATAATTTGATTCTCATTTCCTGTTAGAAATAGATCATCTACATACAATAGTAATATAACAGGTTCATCATCCATAACCTTGAGGTAAATATTTGGATTAGCTTTACTCTTGGTAAAGCCCATGCTTGTTAAGAAACTGTCAATCCTTCTGTACCAACCTCTGGGAGCTTGCTTCAATCCATACAAAGCCTTTTTCATCTTGCATACATGAGTTCTTCCATCTTTAACCTCAAATCCTTGTGGTTGTTCTATGTACACTTCTTCTTCAATTACACCATTCAGGAAGGCTGTCTTAACATCCATCTGGTGTAATTTCCACTTCATCATAGATGCAAGTGCCATGATAGTTCTAATTGAAGTGTACCTAGCAACTGGTGCAAATGTTTCTTCATAGTCAATTCCCTCCTTTTGAGAGAATCCTCTGGCTACAAATCTTGCCTTCTATTTTTCAATGCTACCATCTGCAGCATGTTTTATCTTGAATATCCATTTGGAAGAAACCACACTTTTATCTTTTGGTTTGGGAACTATGTCCCAAACATCATTTTTCATTATTGACTGGTATTCTTCTGTCATTGCTTCTACCCACTCCTTCTTCTGAGTTGCCTCTTCATATCTAGTAGGTTGTTCATCCACAAGATCACACATCAAGGCTACATAGTTGGATACTAGCTTTGGTTTCTTTCTTTCTCATGTGGAGCCTTCAGGAGCTCCATATTTTTCAGCTCCTTGAATTATGTCTCTATCCCATGCTGGCCTTCTTTTCTTAGATATGTTTGTAATGGGGGGTTCTTGTGGTTCCAACAAGTCATGGTCCTCTAGTGTATCATCTTCAAGGATGGGCACAACTTCTGAGATTCTAGGAGGAGTATCCTCTTCATAGACTTCTTCAAGTTGGCACTTCCTAGATTTCTTGAGAGCTGCTTCTTCATCAATAGTTACATCTCTACTTATTTCCATATGATGAAAACCAAGTATGTAAATTCTGAAAGCTTTGGATGATTCACAATATCCAACAAATATTCCTTTCTTACCAGAAGGATCCAACTTGGTTCTCTTTTCTTTTGGAATGTGAATGTACACTGGACATCAAAATATTTTGAGATGACTTACCTTAGGCTTCTTTCCTGTGAACACTTCTTCTGGAGTCTTGAATTCAAGAGCACTATGGGATAGTCTATTTTGTACATAGACTGTTGTCCTAGCTGCTTCATCCCATATATACATGGGTAGATCTTGGTCATGTATCATTGTCTTTACAGCTTCCATGATAGTTCTATTCTTTATTTCAGCAACCCCATTTTGTTGAGGATTGTAGGGAGTGGTTAGTTCCCTCTTGATTCCAGCTTCCTTACAAAAGTCTTCAAAGTCCTTTGAAGTATATTCTCCGCCATTATCTGTTCTGAGAATCTTGATTTTCTTTTCTGAGAGATTTTCTATTAAGGCCTTGAACTCTTTAAATTTTCCAAAAACTTCATTCTTTCCTTTTAGAAAGTATATCCAAGTCTTCCTTGAATAGTCATCAATGAATGAGAGATAGTATTCAAACCCACTTAGGGATGTGGTAGGCATTGGACCACATACATCTGAATGTATTAACTCTAGAGTATTCTTGGTCTTTGTTTCACTCTTTGGAAAAGGCTTGATATTCTTTCCTTTGGCACACCCCTTGCATGTACCATCATGATCAATCTTCAAATCTGGTAATCCTATGACAACTTTACTCACATGCGGTAGTGCTTTGTAGTTAATATGAGCAAGCCTTCTGTGCCATAGTTCATTAGGACTAGTGGCTTCATGAACAAGAGCAACTTATGGATGTCCTCTGAGTTTGTATAAACCTCCTTCCTCTTCACTAATAACAATTGCATCCTTAAATGATTTTCCTTTGGGCCACATGAGTACTTTTCCATCTATGAATGCAACCCCATAACCTTTCTTATCTAGGGCTGAGATAGAGAGTAAGTTCTTCTTTAATCCTGGGACATATAATATATCTTTCATTTTCAATGATGTTCCATAATCATGCTTGTAACTTGCTTCACCAATTCCCTTGATGGGATATTGATAGTCATCTCTTAATGACACCTTCTGTGGAGAAGTCTTCTCTTCCAATCTTGAAAGAGTTTTCTTTTGTCTAGTCATGTGCTTTGAAGCACCACCATCAATAAGCCATGTATCTTCTCCAGGTGTTATAGATCCCGAGAGTGCAGAGAATAGGACAAACTCTTCTGCATTTTCTTCTCCATACCTTCTGGATCTTTTCTTGGGAAGGGGCCTTTCTTCTTCTTCATCATCTCTTTTAGATCTTTTCCTATGAGACCCGATTTCCTCTTCTTCTTCTTCACTTTCATCTTCTACAAGATGTGCTTGATGTCTTTTATGGTGAAGATTTTTATTCTTCTTTAAAGGACAAAATTTAGCAATGTGTCCTTCTTTATGACAAATGAAACATTGGAAAGAGGCGAATTTTCTTCTTCCTTTCTTCTGAAATCTTTGAGGAGATGGAGACTCCTTGTGATTATCCCTTTTGAAGTGAGACTGATTTCTCATTATCTTAGTGTGTGTATCCAAGGCTTGATCATCCTCCTTGAGAAGGGTTTCTCTGTTGGCTACCCTAGCTTCTTCTTGAACACAATCCTCCCATACTACATCAAACTTCATACTTTCTTTTCTGGCACACATGGTTTGTATAAATGACTCCCAAGGTCTAGTGAGGCCATTTAGAGAAGTCATCACAAGTTCATCTTCATCAAGAGTATCTCCAATAGCATCTAGTTGTTCCTTGATTTGGGAGACTCTTGAGAAGTAGTCTTGAATGGATTCTCTTTTGTGCATCTTGGTGTTAAATTTTCAGAATTTATTTCAATCTGATCTAGGATCTTAAATGAGAGAACAACATGTATAGCAAATCTATAGCATATCAATCATGGACACAATAATGCAAGCACACAAGATACACAGAGTTTACTTGGGGAAAACCATAAAGGTGAAAAACCCCAATAACTTCCTCAGAGATAGATAGAGCAATGATACAACCAGAATACAAGAGATAGTCTTCTTCTAGCAGTAGAGCCTCCTCCTCCACAAGTGCGCCACTCTCCCAAGTGTGAGTGAGAGACTAGAATGTGTAAAATGAGAGAGACACACTCTCTATTTATACACTAACTTGACTTGACCTTTACTCAATTAGGTTGGCCCCAACTTAACCACTTAACATAATGCTGACTGGGCTGACCCCCATTAGGGTGTTCTAATAACCCTTTGACCCACATGGATGACCCCCAATAGGGTGGTCTAATAACCCTTTGACCCCATGAATTATACAGGGCCAACCCCAACAAGGTGGTCTAATAACCCATCAAGTATAACTTACAACACTTACAATATAAATGATGACACTTCCGTATAGAGGAATAATAACATCTCTATAGGAATACAATATACATATATGTGAAATACATTCCGAAGTTACATATACATCAACACTCCCTCTTAACTAGGAAGGTATTTCTCGACACAGGTCTTCTAGCACAAGTCTTCTTCTCTGGATCATCATCACTGGATAATCGTCATCGAGTCATCATCATCATCACTACTGCTCCTATCTCAATCAATCTCTGAATCTACTCATCATATGAAGTTCTATAGAGCCAATCCTTTTTCATACTGGATGTAGGCCCACCACCTGCAGGTCTTCATCATCTGTGCGAATGGTCTGATAGAGGTGGCCTCTCAGAACTAATTTTATGTGCGGATGCAATACCGGAAAGAGTATCCCAGGAACATTTATGTGCCTAAGCATGACCGACAAGATCTCCCAGGATTGATTACATGCATCTCCTCCACAATACCTTTAAAGAGCATCCCAGGAACATTTATGTGTCGCAGCACAACCAGCAAGATCTCTAAAGAGAATCCCAGGACTTATTACGAGCACATAGCTCAACCTCACAGATCTCCAGGACTGATTACATGTGGATAGACAAAACCTTTAAAGAGCATCCTAGGAACATTTATGTGCCGCAGCACGACCGGAAAGATCTCTAAAGAGTATCCCAGGACTAATTACGAGCACATAGCTCAACCTCTCGGATCTCCAGGACTGATTACATGTCTCTGTAGTAATACCTCATCCCAAGACTGATTACGAGCACACAGCTCAACCTATCGGATATCTGAGGACTAATTACATACTACATAGCAATACTGGAAAGAGTATCCCGGGAACATTTATGTGCCGCAGCATGACCGGCAAGATCTCCCAGGACTGATTACATGCTATTTGCACAACCTGCCACATATCATCTCTGACCTCCAAGTATCAACCTGATACTCATGATCCAACGGATCATCATCGCACAAAGCATCATCCCGATGCTCATGATCACACTAATCATCATCACTGTACCATCCTGATACATATAATCTGGAGCAACATCTTAAAGCTCATCATCATGATCATCCTGATCATACAATGCATCCACCTGATGCATACCAAGTATCTACCTAATACATATCATCATACATGATCCACCTGATCATACAGTGTATCCACCTGATACAAATACAAATACATGATCCACCTAATCATACCTGATACATATACATGATCTACCTAATCATACAATGTATCCACCTAATACATATACAGATACATGGTCCAAGCATCCAACATGATGCATATACAAAATACATACAAATGATCCAACTAATCATATCCAGCATCAAACATGATGCATATAAATGATCCAGCTAATCATATCCAGCATCCAACATGATGCGTACATATACATATAGAGCAGTAACTGGAGCATCATCCTGATGCTCATCATCCATGATCCTCCTGATTATCATAGCATCGTCTTCTTCAAATCATCTCATCGTCCATGAAGCACAGCCCAGATGCACATCATCTAGTACTTACACCACCGACATGGGAGAACATATCTACCACCATTCGGGGAAGGCTCCAACCCTTACTTTTTCACCATGGGAGAACACATCTACCACCATGTGAAAAATGGCTTTATCCCTTACATCTACATCATGGGAGAACACATATACCACCATGTGAGAATGGCTCCAGCCCTCACATCTACACCATGGGAGAACACATCTACCACCATGTGAAAATGGCTCAGCAATTACATCACAACCATGGGAGAACACATCAACCATGTCAGAAAAGCTCATGTGCATCTGCATCTTCCGGACTCATCACTTCCCTTTGGAATGAACCTTGATCTGAAGTGCACCAAGCCTATCTCTGAAGTACTCAAACTGCACTCTGACCAACGGCTTGGTCAATACATCTGCAACCTGCTCATCCGTCGCAACATACTCTGCTTTGGCTGTACGCAGTGCTACGCAAGACTGCTTCCTGTTAAACCAAGATATCACACCTGATCCCATACTAAGGTAGCACCCAGAAGTGCTCTTCCTATCTGCAACACTGCCTACCTAATCTAAATCAACATAACTCTGCAGGTTAAACTTTTGATTTGCATCATATTTGAGCCCATAATCAACTGTACCCTCTAGGTACCTCAGAATATGCTTTACAGCAACCAAGTGAACACTCCTCGGATCTGTCAGGAACTGGATCAATGTGTTCACCACAAAGCAAATATCTGGTCTCATGTTCGTCAGGTACATCAAGGACCCAATCATCTGACGATACATGGTGACATCAACCGGTTCAGATGAAGCATCACACAGAAGCTTCAGGTTCGATGCCATAGCATCGCAGTCCATCATCCCGAACCTCTTCAGGATCTCTACTGCATACTTCCCTTGTCCAAGGAAGATTCCATCTGCACTCTGCGACACCTCCATACCAAGAAAGTAGTGCATCATACCCAAGTTCTTCATCTCTAACTCGGCAGCAAGCTTCCGCTGTGTGTCGGCAATCAATCTGTCATCTTCTGTTACAAAAAGGTCATCCACATACAAGAGTAGAATCACAGGATTCCCTTCCTCAACCTTGTAGTAAAGGTTGGAATCCGCTTCACTCTTGGTAAAGCCCAAACTGGATAGAAAGCTGTCTATCCTACCAAGTTCTGCACACATATAAGAAGGCTGTCTTGAAATCCATCTGGTGTATCTTCTATTTCATCACTTTTATATTTCTCTATGCTGCCATTTGCAGCATGCTTGATCTAATAGTTCCATTTGGAAGTCACAACAGACTTCCCTTCAGCTCTTGGGACCGCATCCCAAACATCGTTCTTCATGATCAACGGATCATGGCATTCTTCCCGTATCCTGGGAACTTCAATATCTTCAATATTTTCAATAGATAACTTTGTTGCTGAACAAATGTTGTAGTCCTTCTTTTGTAGGTGATGGTATAAGATCTTTCCTACACAACAAGTTAAATTGCATGATTAGAAAGCATCTCATAGTTTTCAGAACAAATTCTTACACATAAAGAAATATGTTATACAGTCATGCAATTATCTTAGCCAATGCTTCAATACAACATTTATCCATATCCCGTAACTTTCTAGATGCCTTCCAATCTCTACCAAAACATTGTTAAGAGTGTGCACAACTCCTAACATGTCAGCAAAGAGGTTTCATTCTAGATAAGTAGCAATGGAATGTTGTACAGCGCCATAGGCCACTTACCCATGTATATTAGTAATATACTGTTCATCAATGCAACTATTCTAATATGCATAATACACAACCTAATTCTAGGAACATAAGCATATACATCATTGAATAACATTATGTAAGAAATGACAATTCAAATACTTATCTTTGTTTGGTTGTTGGGTGGACTCCCTCTGAATCTTTGCAACTCCATTCTGATGTGGATTGTGAGAAGTGGTCAACTCCCTCTGAATATCTGCATCCTTGCAGAAACTGCTGAAGTGTGCTCCTTTTCTTTCTTGCAGGAACAACTGGAGTGTGCTCCCTCTTGATCTTTGCTTCCTAGATTACCTGTCCTTGAACTTACATCCATCCTTAATCACTATGCATGCTTAATAGTATCATCATTGTGTTATCCTTGAGGTCTCATACATAATCACACATTTATTAGTATAATCTTAATACTATCAAAACACAATAATCTTAAACATGTATATTCATGATCATTCACGGATAATAAACATTAGTATTCAAGGTTTCAGGGAAGTCTTCTTTTACTCATGCATATTCTTATTTGATCATAGGACTCTTCTAATTAGTTAAATCATCAATGCATAAACCCGTGATTACTCAACCCTATACCTTCATGATTCTTCTGGTTAGTCATATCATCAATTATGGTAAGAAACATAATATGCATACAGCCATGGCTATTCAAACCTATGACTTCATGAATAATCATTATCAACAACACAACAGTATAAGATCCTAACACAAGGTAGGATTCTAGCTTGATATAGGAAAAACATACCTGGATTAGCATGCTAGCTAGTTATGTCTAACATACCCGCATAATGTCTTTTGGTTCTCTTCAGTTACTTGTGCTAGTAACCTGCATGTCTCATAAGTTAACCATTGTAGAACCAAGTTATACATACCTCAAAAGTAGAGATTCTATGTGATCCATGACAATGGATGAATCTTTGTCTTCATGTCACCATGAGCATATGTTCTTGAATTAGAACATGATTTGACTTTCTTGGTGTACCTTTTGTGTTAGCAGACAACATAAACCTCATACAACACCATAATGCATTAGTACAATCATAAGTGTCAACACCCTAATCAATGAATATCTTTTATCGCGCATTCATAATTTTATTAAGGTGATACGACAAGTCTAGATTTAATCAAGATTGTACTAACCATAATAATATGAAGACAAATATACCATAAACTTAATCATGAACAAATCTTGAAACATACCTGGATAAGTCATACCTGTCGATATTGCGTGTAATCTTCTTATGTAAGGCCTTAGCCTCATCTGCCTCTGAAACAGGAACTTCTTCACTTATGTAGGTGACCAATCCATCTTCTTCTAGGATTAACCCAATCCACTTGATTTGCAAGAACTGGATCTAGAGTTGGATTAGGGTTTGTCAAAGAAACCCCAAAAATTCAAACTTCTGAAAGGATAGAAATATGCGCCTTGATGAGATGATCAAGCTGGTATGTTCAGAATTTGAAAACTGCAAAGTTTCACTCATATTTTCCTTTGAAACTTCTGGATTCACTGGACGTGACCCCGAACTCGGGTTTGATGAAGCCCACTCTTTTGCCCCATCAAAAGGTTTGATCCAAAGCTCTAAGCTTCTATTTTTATGAGGAGTTTCTAGCCATGGTCATAGATTTCAAAATTTTCCATTTTTGCAGAAGCCCTAATTTTCCACTTTTCTGATCAAAGTCCCGAACTAGGGTCTGATCTAGCCTGACCTTCTACCCAACCAAAAATTCTGACCTTGGTCTCTAAATTTTGATTTTGATGAGTATCATTCAGCTGTGGTCTCCGATTACAAAAATTCCAACTTTATCCGAAACCCTAAATTCCAGAAGCCATGAATGAAGGTACTCAAAAATAATTTTGTTTTGACAGAAATATGTACCTGATTGTTTCTGGTGTAACTCTGAACTTTTCGATCCAGAGGGTCTAAAATTTTCTCCTAAGATAGTCTGACCTGTTATCTTTCCATCCCGATAGGTCTGACCTCAATTGGATTCTCTGAGAGATATTTATGCCAAGTGTCGTAACGTGACCTTTTTATGGGATAATACAGGAGAGAGAACTTGTACAGTGTGCCACGTGTCACTGGTTCAACTTCCGCCTCTGAAAACTTTTCCTGAGATAGTACAGTCTATGTACTACCTGTCACTTTTTACGAAGTTTCATTTGGAGCTTCCTAGCCCAAGTTATGACCTTTTTCCCAAGGTCACCTGATTTTGACTCAGATCAGGAAGAGGCAGAAACCCTATATTGTACATATCATAAATCACAAAGTACAACGAATTAGAGGTTTTCCTTTGGACACAAGGTACATGGGGATCTTATATTCAACCTGTAAAATTTTTATATCCGAAAAATTCTCCAAAACGGATTTATAGCGAAAGTGATACGATGACTGGGTTTTGCTATATCAAGCCCTAGCATCGTAAGTGCAACAAGTGTCATACATGCCATATCATGCCTTCTTTCAGGCTAGCTTTGATACCATGTTAAATTTTCAGAATTTACTTCAATTTGATCTAGGATCTTAATTGAGAGAACAACAAGTACAACAAATCTACAGCATATCAATCATGGACACAATAATGCAAGCACACAAGAGACACAGAGTTTACTTGGGGAAAACCATAAAGGTGAAAAACCCCAATAACTTCCTCAAAGATAGATAGAGCAATGATACAACCAGAATACAAGAGATAGTCTTCTCCTAGTAGCAGAGCCTCCTCTTCCACAAGTGCACCACTCTCCCAAGTGTGAGTGAGAGAATAGAATGTGTAAAATGAGAGAGACACACTCTCTATTTATACACTAACTTGACTTGACCTTTACTCAATTAGGTCGGCCTCAACTTAACCACTTAACATAATGCTGACTGGGCCGACCCCCACTAGGGTGGTCTAATAACCCATCAAGTATAAGTTACGACACTTACAATATAAATGACGACACTTCCGTATAGAGGAATAATAACATCTCTATAGGAATACAATATACATATATGTGAAATACATTCCGAAGTTACATATACATCAACACTTGGTACTCTTCAACTGAGTTCTTAGATTCATCTTCCTATTGATGTTCTTTCCTTCATACATTCTTCCTAGGGCATCATACATTTTCTTTGGAGTCTTTTTCGATGCCACTTGGGGAATCAAGTGGTCTTTAATAGAATCAGCTATGATTCTCTTTGCCCTAATCAAATCCTTCCTATGCTTCTCTTTGGCTTCATCTTCTTCAGGTTCTACAACTTCATCCTCGATATATTGAACAAGATCATTCTCTTCAAGAATGAGACCAATTCTGTATTTCCATGCCCGAAAATTCTCTATAACTTCTAGCTTGTCTTCAAGCTTAGTGTTGGAAGCCATCTTCTCTTAGGGGAGTCCAAGAGATTTGAGATTTAAGAGATAGAGTAACACTTACCAAGAGATGTGCTTCCTTTTCCGGATCTGCAACAGAATTTCTGGTTTATCGCACTTTTGGTAAAACTAGGGTTTGACTTTCCCAAAGTTCTACCCAACAAAAAATCTCGATCTAGGGCTCAAAAGATTGATCTTGAGAAAGGTTCAGCCACGTAGCCAAAATCCAAAAATACTAACTTTTGCAGAAACCCTAATTTTGGGAGAGAGAAAGATAATTTCACCTTGTGAAAGATGTTCTATTCAGGCTAGCTCTGATACCATGTTAAGTTTATTCTAGTTTGACTAGCAAGATCACTGAAAGAAACATAATCACAAGATAGACAAAGATATTACCCTGGGAAACCCTCATGGGGTAGAAAACCCAGCAAATCTTTCCTCAATAAGATGATCAACCAAAATACAAGATGTGCTCCAAGACTTGATCTCCTTCTCTACCTCCTATGCAGACCTCTCAAACACAAGTGCGCTACTTTCTGAGCTGAGCAAGTGTGAGATAAGTGAGGAGCATTCTCCTCTACTTATACTAGTTTCCCGACTGACTACTTCCCTAATGGGGTCAACCTCTTCTGGTGAAGTCTAATAACCCCTAATTAATTAACCCAGGGCTGACCCCCACATGGTGGGTCTAATAACCCTAGTTACCACAATTCATCGGAGGAATAAACATCTCCGGATACATAATAGAATCACCTCGGAGGTATGTAACATCTCCGAAATAATAAAGTACAAAATATAATATTCTTAGAAGTTACAATATTCAATAGCAACAATGGAAACATATGGAAATTCCCTAGTTATTCCCATTTTGGGTGAGCTTTGGTAGGGTGTTTCATTGTGTTATGAATGCCTTGGTCTTGTTTTATTTCTCCTCAACAGTGAGCATGGTTCACTATCATTACAGACAACAATGTTTTTTCCTATGTGATTTATACAAGGTTAAACAAGGATTGCAATAGTGTGGGATATTGTTGAGGCTCACTATAGAGTAATGAACTCTACATCGTGGTAAAATCAATTGATAGAGGATCCAAAATGGAAATTGGGGGATAAAAATCACATTAGGGAATATTCGCCTTCATGTTGGTGTCTTAGTGACAATACTTGGAAAATGAAGCTTAGTTGGGTTCATTGAAATCATTGGTTTATAGGATTTTCAATCATCTTCGTCTCCCACAGGAGGTAGTTCAATCTCCTCATTTTAAACCTCTACATCAATTGGAGACCTTTTGATTAGTAGCTTCTCATTAGTGAATTCAATGGACCTAAGTGCTAAGCACAATTCTAGTTTGACTTTGGAGGATTAATAAAGTGCAATCAACCCCATGGATTGACTTGATGTTGTTATAGTGCAAATTGGCACTTCCCGATTTATGATGACAATATTCCAAATATGACAACTTATAAGTGTCCATGTTTTCTTGCAAAAATGAACTTCTAAAGATGGAAGATCCCACAATTTGACTCCATATGATGGCCCACATCCCTAAAATGAGATCCTAGATCATTCTTCTTTGAAATCATGAAGTTGTAACCACAAAAGAAACCTTGCCTGCCCTTTGAACCAGTAAGACACATGCCATGCGAGTTTCCCTTGAGCAAGACATGTGTCACGTGAGTTTCCCTTGAGCAAGGCGTGTGGGCCTCAAATAATTGGCAAAAAAATATAAAATTTGAAAAAATTTCAAGTATGACACGTTTTGGACGGTGTAGTCTTCATTATAACTAGAAAAACTAAATGGTAACCATCAACAACTATCTCAGTCACCCATAAAAGAGATGTGATGGCAAAAATAAAGGAAGACAACCATTCTTATTGCCACGCTAAATAAATCTCACCATAAATTTGATTCATTCATTCCTTCATCCGTCATTGTTGGTAGAATTTTTCCCTACGGATAAGTCAAAATTCTCTTAACTTAAAGCAGATTTCTAACTGACTCTAAGATAAGAACAAAACTAAACAAATGCTACCTTGAATCTCCTGAACTTATTTTCACAACAAGATTACATGTATTCAGAAGAGATGAAAGACATTACTCACCTTTCAATCTGACGTTTGTCCTGCTTCTAGCTCTTGATCCAAAAAGCTCCAATGTAGAACCTATTGAGATCAAACAAGGAACAAGCATACAAGCTTCCAAATACCTTGAAGTAAAGATTAGATTCAAATCTAGACTAGATACATTCCATGTCAAGAACTTATGCAATACACATGAAATGGGAAAAACAAGACAAGTTATCTTTATTACAAACTTGAAGAATGCTTACAAAGGTTGCTTGATGTCCAAGCCAATCCTCCAGCTCCAAGTGATTCCTCCTCTAGCTATCTCCACAAGGTTGCAAGATCATAAGTTTGATACCTCTAAGAGTCCTCCCCTTTGCTCATGGAATGCCTCTCTTTTATAGTGTGTGGTAGGGTTAACCAACAAGAGAGAAGGGTGGATCTAGGGAGAGTTAAGTGGATCAGGCCTACTAATCACAGAAAGTGAGTGAGGATCGAATCAAAGACCCTAATCCTCAAAAATCTCTCAAAAATCCAAATCCCACAAGCCATGGAAAAAAGGCTAAAAAAGGTGTACCGCACCCTCAGATCAGAGCATAACGCGGTAGTACCGCGTGGTAGGGACAGAGCATAGCGCAGTAGTATGGACTACCGTGCACCTAAAACTGAGCAAGGTGCGGTAGTGTAGGTAAATGAAGTCTTGGCTAGGTTGATTCTTGACTGGGTAGATTTTCCTTCAAGGATCACTCATCATTTGTCTCCTCTGGGTGGTTTAAAGAAGTAGGGGAAGTGTCGTCAACTCTTTTTGTGAAGATGCGACACTGTGGAATATGGAGGTATAACAGATGCCCCCTAAAGTGTGAGGTCAGAAGGGACTGATGGCCAAAAGACTTTACAAATATTGTGCGAAGATAGCATCGAGGAGAGCGACAAGGAGCTGAAACAGAAACAAGATGTTAGATATACCACTGAGGCGGGCATCCCCATGCTCGGAAACAAATGACTCAAAGCATGGTTGCCGACCAATACATTGCAGATCCATGAGTACTGAGATGATATAGACTGTGGACAGATCATGGCTACTATGAACAAGCGTAGATCCATGAGACAGTAATAACACAGCCACGACCAATACAAAAAGTGGATATGTGTGACAATACAAAGGACATCTCCATCGCAACCTGAACGCAATCAAGATACAAAGGTGCGCCCATGGTCTTCTACCCAATCGCAAATGATACAAATCTAGCCATGTGATTACAAAGTGTTGAAGTCGAACATGGTAGAAACCATTTTATTACTGGTCAATGATGTGAACCGTTAACAAATGCGAGGGAAATGACCAATGATGACGATGATCCCCAAGGTATCTGAAGTACATCTCAACGAAATGCGAATATATGAGTTGATGTCGAGCATTCGAGAGATCATTCGATCAGAGGTCAGTGATGTAAACCTACTGTCAAACATGAGGAAACCTGCCATTGAAGCATGCAGGTACCAAGGTACTAATGGTTGATCTCTAAGTCCAATTCTCGGATAATGATTTGGCGTCGACGGGAATAGACTTGTCGAAGGTGGGCCATAATGATTCCCACATCATCGACACGAAATCGGAACGAACGATAAGATGATGAAACAATGGAGTATGTACTGACACAGGGGAGGCCTGACACAATGAATGACTCTGAACAATGCAACCCTTTGAACATATAATGGCATGTAACAGGACTTGGCAGCAGGAATTATTTATAGCAGAGGATAGACATCGAATGATTAGGCTCGTGGCCAGGGAGACGACTCAGGATGATGACCATAACTCAGTGAAAAATAGATACCCATTATAGATAAGGGACAGACACATGCCATGTTCAAAGGTAACGACTGACAAGCTTCCAAAATAAACTTGACTTGTTCCCCATATTCCCCTGACATGATAGACAAGTACCTCTTTGTTGTTTTTCGAGCTTGAAGAGGATAACAGATGCTCGGTGTAGCTCATCTCATAGATGAGTCCAATCTCACATGTTTTACGAACTTGAGAAAGGAGGGGTTCGTCCCAAAGTGGGTCCTTCGATGTTAAATTTTAATGAGTCCAAGGAAGGAAAACTTGGTAGTTTTTCGCATTTAGAGAGCCTGAAAAACTTAAAGGAGGCTCCATAATGTACTTTTTTGTAAATTTAGTCCCTCGATCCCGAAAAAGTGAAACAATTCCCGAGAGAACTCTCCCAGCCAAAATTGACTGAGGTATACCTTTCTCGTAAATTGTCTAGACGGGCCGAAAAAGGGGTAACCTATCACCGAATAAATGACCTTTCAAATACTTTTACAAGTGTGAAAGAGTCAAGATCACTTGGCAATATTTTCAATTTTAGGGAGTCTGAAAAGAGCTTAACTATGGACTCCAATGGTCTTTTTCGTAATTTTTTAATTATTCTGGTCCGAAAAAAGAATAAAATACAACCAGGATAATACTTTCCTCATCGTTTAACAAGCATGAGTAAAGCTGACCGAACTCGACACCATTTACTTGAGCTTGACAAGCACGACATGGGTGTGAAAGCGCTTGGAATCTTTTTCAAGTTTTAATCCAGAGCACGAAAAAGATAAAGTCGGCTCAAGATGAAGGTCAAACAATGAATAAATGCCAGTGTGAATATATTGTTTTTAAAGGAGATCCTGTCAATAAGTGCTCATAAAACAAGATATTAGTAATGTGAAATGAGTTTTATTTTAACTAGATAAAATAATGAGTGAAAAAGTTATATAAAGGATGGGTAAAAGTAGAAAGTTACCATTTCACTTGTGTAATTACCAAAATAGGAGATTTTACCCATTTGAGGAGCAAAACTTTAAGAGTTCATATCTGGAGATTCAGGGAACCATTTCAACAGCCGTCTGCACCAGGTAAGAGCTTTTAAGCTTCTCTTTCATTTGATGTATGAACAACTCATTTTCAGTAGGAAAAAGTAATTTTTTGGGCAAGCCCTATTAGGAAAAAATCACCCTCCACAGTACCGCGTGGGGGCTATATCGGGAAGCGCGGTACTGTGTAACAGTACCGCACTGTGAAGTTAAACAGAGGCGCGGTATTGTACAGTACCACGCAGTCATATTTTACCCAGGCACGATAGAAGCGAAACTTAGGATGAAAAAATCATTTTTTCCAAAAATTTTAGTTGAGATTAAGTTGTTAAATAGTTACTGAATGTTTCCCATGACCTTTTGCAGGTGTTTGAAACTTATTTGGAGCAAAATGGTCCATTGGAAAGAAAGAGAACACGAAGCGGATGATTTGGATGCTGAAAACGACCCAATGACTGTGACTGCATTGCGGGAATGTGGTTTGTTAAAAAATTTCAAGACCAAGGGTATCCGCAAGCAGGCAAAGCTTCTCACCCATATTATTCAATGTGGGATCCCGACATTCAGGATTTCCGAGTAGGAGAACACATCCTCGAAATTCAACTCGAGGACATTTACTTTCTCAGAGGCCTCTCAAAAAGAGGATCTCGGGTGAATTTTACTGGATACGCAGCCTCGGAGGAGAGCATAGATGCTTTGATTGCTTGTTACTGCCGTCAGGGATCGGGGAATAAAAGCGGCAAAGTGGTCATCAAAGACATTATAGAACTTCCTGTAAAAACCATTTTGTTCACCATCACACATGCAGCAGGGAATACGAGTTCCCATCAGACGTCCCGTACACAGATGAACCTTGCAGTGGATTGTATGGAGGGAACAGTATTTAACTGGTGTGAGGCGGTGTTGACCAATCTCAAAGAGCAAGTGAACAAGTGTAGGGTTGGAGAGAATTCCCAATTTGGTTATGGGAGCATCCTAGTCACCTTATTTTTTACAAGGGTGCCATTGTTGCGCCCATAGATATCTATGCCCCCCCGTCCACCTACCGAGCCATGGATGGCTCGATGGAGTGATTATGCAGGACGTCTCGGGGGACCTCAGCATTTGGCCTTTGGTGAGGATTTCTTCTCCTGGCTCTAGGAACAGATAGTGATGATCGATGACTACCCCTATGCAGGGGTGGACTTCCGCGAGGACATCAACTTGGCACTGCCAGAAGATGAGGATTGGGACAACTTAGGTATGACCTTCATGGATATATTTTTATTTTTTGAATATATGATTTTTATTGCTTTTTTAGAATTTGTAAAAGAATTTAATGTATGTACGTGTGCATGACGCAGATCATGGACCACAGAGACCGGCTGGGTACTCGCCATTACGTCGTGGTGGTGTTGATTGCCAGGCCGCTCCAGATGAGGAGGAAGACAAAGATGAAGCGGGAGGGGTCCAAGAAATAGAGAGGAACTTGCAAGGTTTAACCCATGGTATTCCTGCTATGAGGGTGGACGACATCCCCTTGCATCTTTAGCGGCATACTGTAGGTGTGCCTAGGCGTATCGGCCGACTCCTTCGTAGGGTGGATCGAGCTGTAGTGTGTTATCACCAGCAGCATGAGGAATCTGATGAGGGACATGATAGATCTCCCAGATTTCCTTAGATGGTATTTTTGTCTTTTTGCGGCATGTATACGATATGTAGGCTTTGAGAGCCAAATTTTTGTATAGGATTTGTTCCCAAATTTTGTCTTTGACACAAACTCTATGTATTCAGAAAAACATTTTATATACAGTGATATGGACCTATTTTCATGATCTATTTACTTACAATGATTTGTGCGTTTTGTTTTTTGTGATGTGTTTATGTATGGGCAAGATGCCAATCGAAAATGTAATTAGCTAATGAATCAGCTATACAATTGAATTCCCTTAGTACATGTTGATACGAAATGAAATTAAAAGATCATTCCAAGAGGCATACCCTCCGAAATAAACGAAGTAGGATAGGATCGCGAACTGTGTAAACACGGTTCAGATGAGAAACCACGAGCTGGGAGTCTAAAAAGACTGATAGGGAGTCAATTCCGAGTGAAGCAACCTCCGTCAAGAGATCGATGACTGCATGGTACTCTGCGATATTGTTGGTTGCAGGACCCAAACAATTGGTTCCTGAAGAAATCAACTCACCAGTGGGAGAATAGATTACCCATGCTGCGGAAGTGAGATTCTGGGTATGTCGGCTTGCATCGTCGGTGAATCAGAAGTAGGCAGACATCTATGCATAAAATCACGAGTCATAGTAAGAATGGATACATAAGGTCCATGCGCACACCAAAAAGACGAGTGAAAACAAACTAAGTACATTATGTACAAAAAGTAACCCGCGTAGGGAAACCTTATGCATGGAAGCGTTTGAGGTATAGCTTATTGCGGGGCCGTGCCAATGGCATACCATCACAATTGATTAGTTCATAAGCTCCTTTCTCCAAGACACGTTTTACAAAAAAGGGTCCGTACCACATAGATTCTAGTTTTCCTTTTCTGATTTTATCGTGCATTTGATCATATGTGAGTATGAGGTCACCTTCATTGAAAACCCGAGGTTGAATGGATTTGTCATACTGAGCTTTGACACATTTTTTATGAGCTTCGTTGGCTAAAGCAACGTCGCGGCAGGTTTCATCTAGCTTGGCTAGGTATAGAAACCATTCATCTTCGGAAGTGGTGTGGGGAAGTAGCTCTATGGCTATCTTAAGTGATGGAATTTCACATTCAATCGGTAAAATGGCTTCTAGGCCATACAACAGTTGGAATGGTGTAAACCCAGTAGCACTTTTTACTGAGGTTCGGTATGCCCATAGTGCTGAAAATAGAGCTGAGTGCCAGTTGAATTTCTGGGTACCCACAATACGCTGAATCATTCGTTTCAGGACTTTGTTAATGGCTTCAACTTGGCCATTGGCTTGCGGGTAGTAGGGGGTTGAGTTTTCATGGCGAAAACCCAACTTGGCACTTAGTTCCTCGATCATATGGTTCCTGAAGTGGGAGCCATGATCGATCACAATGGATTGTGGGACACCAAATCTAGCTATAATGTGATTGAATATGAATTGTCCTGCTGTTTTTCCGTCCTCAGCATACGTAGGCATCGCTTCAGCCCATTTTGTGAAATAGTCGACAGCTACTATGACATAGCTATGCCCCCCAGCTAAAGTGGGCTTGCAGTGCATGAAATCTATGCCCCATTTGGAAAAAGGGCCAACAACAATAATAGGATGGAGTGGAGCAGGGTGCGAGCGTGCTTTACTATGAAAGAATTGACATGGTGGACACTTCTTGACTGTTTCAATACAGTCTTTGAAAATCAAGAGCCAGAAGTATCCTATTCGCAGTATTTTCTGGGCCATAGCCATCCCAGAGAGATGACCACCACATGCTCCAGCGTGGCAGTCATTAAGAATGTGTTCCGCCTCATCTAGGGTCAAACAGCGTCGAAGAACGGTGTCGACACCACGTCGATAAAGAGTATCATTGACTATGAGGTAGTACTTGGCGTGATGCCAGATGCGTCGACGTTCATCGCGAGTGAAATCGGGGCGGAAGCATTGGGTTTGGAGATATAATAGAATATCCCCGTACCACGGATCAGACGTGCTAATGAGGAACAACGATTCATCAAGCAAAGAATCGATGGGCTCGGATTGCTTGGTAGCACGAGGCAAGTTACAAATCAACTCGGCAAAGACCAAAGACTTCTTGGACTTGGCTTTGACAAATTCCAAGTCAAACTCTTGAAGGATGACGATCCAACAAGAATATTTTCCCCCAAGCACTTGACGCGTGAGGATATAATACATTGGATTGAAATCGGCTATAACAGTGGTCCGGCGGAGTAGAATGTAATGACGGAATCTCTGGACAGCAAAAACTGTTGCGAGAGCCAGTTTTTCAACATGTGAATAATGAGTTTTGGAGTCGAGAAGACTCTTACTGAGATAGTATACCACATGTTCTATGCTGTTGTGGTCTTCCTGGACTAGCACCATATCGATGGTGGAAGTCGAAGCTGCGAGATAAAGAATGTAATCCCGTGTGTAATCGGGGGGTTGGATCACAGGATCTTTGGTTAAGGATGCCTTTAGATTATCAAAGGAGCGTTGGGCTTCATCATCCCAGATAAAGGGAACATTCTTCTTTAGAAGCCTCATATAGCCTTTTGTTATCTCGAAAAGATTACAGATGAAACGACGTAGAAAGTTTGCATGCCCTTGCAAACTTTGAAGTTATGGAATGTTTGTGGGGGAAGGCAGGGCTAAGATAGCTTCTACCTTCGCAGGATCTAAACGTATCCCGCTTTTGGAGATTATGAATCCCAAAAAATTTCTGGCTTCTACGCAAAAGACACACTTATGCGGATTCAAACGTATATTGTAGCGGCGACACCTTTTGAAAATGGCACTTAAGTGGTCAGGATGGTCTTCCCGAGTCCGAGAGTGTGCAGGAAGATCATCAAGATATGGTTCTACAATATGTTTGATGTCATGAAATGCGTATGACATCGCCCGTTCGAAAGTTGCCCCGGCATTTTTAAGGCCAAAAGGTAACTTTCGATATGCGAAAATCCCCTAAGGGCAGATAAAGGTTGTTTTGTGTTGGTCGGCTAGGAGGATATCGATCTGATTATAGCCAGAAAATCCATCCATAAATGAAAAGATGACACTCCCGCCGCAGTTATCGATGATCTGGTCAATGAAGGGAGTTGGGTAGTTGTCCTTTGGACAAGCTTTGTTCAATTCACGGTAATCGACACAGACTCTAATCGTTCCCTGTTTCTTGGCTATAGGAACGATGTTGGATACCCATTCTGTCAATGGGACATGATAGATAAAACCAGCACGCAAATT
The DNA here is from genome assembly GCA_027924585.1 of Larix kaempferi. NCBI lineage: Eukaryota > Viridiplantae > Streptophyta > Pinopsida > Pinales > Pinaceae > Larix > Larix kaempferi. The sequence continues at coordinate 29,896,792 of BSBM01000458.1, forward strand.
TTTTTCAATTTCTACTGTAATAGCGGCTTCCTTACGAGGATGGACAGGTCGAAGTTTCTGCCAAACAGGTCGGGTGCCAGGGAAGGTTGGAATTTCATGGACCACAATCGAGGGATCTATTCTTGGCATTTCTTCATAACTCCAAGCAAAAACATCGCGAAAGGTTTTGAAGTAGGCACTGTATAACTCCATTTCGAGGGGAGTACATGTTTTGCCAATGTGTATGTTTTCCACGATACCAGGCTTCACTGAAATATCTATGAGAGTGGTTGCCATAAGGTTAGCCAAGTCTCCTTCGGAAAATACCTCGTCGAGGGAAGTGGGGAACTTGGTTTGAACCATCCCAAGTGAAGTACTGGGTTTTGTGTCAGGCTCAAGCGTCTGAATGGTGGGGAATGAAGATCGATGGTGAAAATATCCCCATGGTGGCTCATCACCGCACATAAACTCCATAATTGATTCGTCAGTGGGAAAAATCAAATTGAGAGAATCGATAAGTGGTGGGTATGAATGAGTCTCAGAAGAGATTTGTGCCATGGTGTGATGGGTAGGACCGTCGACCCAATCGGTGGCTAATTGGATCGCTTCATATGCTGCGAGGTTTCTGTTCAAAGGCATGGAGTTGTCGTAGTCTTCAATCTGAGCGGGACTCGGAATCACCCATGAATCATTGGAAGGGGTGACATTCGATGAAATCATGTTGACTGGTTGAACATGGGTCCCCAGCTCTGGAAAAACTCCAATAAGGGAAGAATCCTTCATGAGACCAACACCAATGTCTTGGAACCGGTACCGAGGTTGATCCAATAACGGGACGGTGTTAGCGGAGTTCGGATGAGAGTCTGGGATACAGTAATCAAGTTGATCAATGGTGACAATTTTCCCTTCATGAGGAAATTGCACAATCCGGAAGACTGTAGATGCTATGGCGGTCATGGCGTAAAACCAGTTCTGACCAAGTAGAAGATTGTAATCCAATGGTGCATCTACGACTTCAATGTGTACGGATACTATTTTGCCCCCCAGTTCAACACCAATTGAGGGAATGAGTCCATAAGGTTGAAAACTGTGTCCATCAAACGCCCTAAGAGTAGTGGGAAAAGTCGTGACTTCGGGTGAGCCTAAGTCTCTCCAGCAATTCAAAGACATGATTGACATGGAAGCACCTTCCTCTAAAATAGTGCGATGGATGCTATTTCCATGGATTTTTGTGTGAACCTGGAAGGCTAACTGGTGAGAAAGTCGAGGTTTGGCGTGTTCCAAGTTAAACATAATAGAGTTTGAAGTATCTGGGTCCATTGCCCCCAGTGCTGAAAGTAAGGTTCTACGCTGCGTGGGGCAGTGTTGAAGAACCTCAAGAGTCGACATGGCGCAAGGTGCTTGAGCTAAATCCTCAACAATGTTGTAATTTTGGGCAGCTCACGCATTGGGATTAAATGTCACCTTTCGTATGGACCCCTTGGGTGGGCGTAGGACTGTGTCCGTAAGCGGTCTCTTGATATGGAGATGGCCGGTAGGGGGGGAATAGGAGTCGGATCTTCAACAGGAGATTTTCCTTTGGCTATCTCAGGTTGTTTGTTTGAACTTGGAGGGTTGTCGTACGTATTTGAACAAGTGGTTATATGAATCTCTTCATTACTCGTCATCAGGATTTTGCAGTTTGTGGACGTCTCTCCACGGGTTGGGTTGGTCGGGTTGCCCCCTTGTGGGGTTTCTTCAGAAACCATCTGATGTTTCTATTGAGGGAAAGGGTCAGTTAACACTGTCGGGCGAGAGGATCCTTTAACAAATTTGTTGACTTCGTCCTTGTAGGGACAGTCACGTGTGTAGTGATCGTCTTGACAAATTAGGCAGGGAAACTTAGCCTTTCGACGTGGTTTCTGGTCATTGTGGGTGGGTTGTGGCTTGGGATTTTCTTGCGGGTTCTTCTTGGATTTACCACGATTGTTTTTCTTCTTTCCTCTAGATGGTTGTGACGTAGATTGAACTGCGTTCACTTCGGAGGAAATAGCAGGAGAAGTAGTAACTTTTGAAGCAGCCTGAGGTAGAGCGGGGGAAGCAGAGGCTTGTTGTCCCGTTGAATTGATAGTAGGTTGGGCCTTGACTGAACCGACAATGCCATCGATGGGAGGTTCAGTGGTAGGTTTCGTTCGATCAGTGTTAACGCGGGCGGCATGGGGAATAAGTTCATGTAATGTGCCGGATTGGGTGTATACCAAATCCATGTACTGAGCTGCCGAGATGGCTTGTTCTTCCGTAACCGGCCCGCGCATAGCGATATCTCTGGCTATGGGAGGCAAAAAGGATTTCGTGAACCAATCAGCAAGTAGTTGATATGGAATGGGTGCCTTGATTAGCCTATGGCATCGACACCACTCATGGATGTGATCCGAAATGTGCGTAGAAGTGGTTTGACGCAGTGAGGTTAACAGTTTTGTTCCAATCTCATACCGGATGGGGAGCTGGAAATGGGTCAGAAACTGCATAGCCAAGGTATTGAAATCACAAAAAGAGTGTCGTGGCAGCTCGATGTACCATTTTATTGTCGTGTCGGTAAGCATACGTTGGAAGAGCCATAGTCGGATGGAATCATCCATCAAGGAGTTGGATGAACACCAAAGATGGAAGGTCATCACGTGGTTCTTGGGATCTTCCCTAGGCTTTGCATCGAACTTAGGAATGTCCGATGGAAGTTTGGATGGAATGGGTGGCCAGTGAGGTTCATGCCATATAGGATCGTTAATGAGCCTTGACAAATCAGGTAAGTCTAGCGTGGCCAAAAAGGGAAGTTGACGATTAGTCTGCAGGTATGAGTAATAACCGTGTGGTGCAGAGAAACCTGAGGGTCCCTGCATAGCGTACTGTTGCGTGTTATACCCATATGTGTTTCCTGGGGGGTACTGCTAGAAGTTCTGTGGGTAATAAGCCATCTGGTTAACCGGTTGAGTGTAGGTAACCGGTTGGTGGATGTTCTGCTGAGTGGGTATGGTACCCTGGGGTTGCTGAAATCCAGGAATGGTTGCTGCTCCTGGTTGGGGAAAAGTTCCTTGGAGTTGTTGTGTTCCAGGGATGGTACCACTGTATTGAGTAAGTGGAGGGTTTCCCATAGTAGGGTTGGGGGGTGGCTGCGATAGTGGTGTCCATGGAAGGCTCGTTCCTCCTTGAGGAGCGTGTGTAAATTGAAGGGATGGGTTCCATGGAGTTGTAGCAGCTGAAGGGTAAGGGAAGCCAGAATTCAAGTTGGGGGGAATATGAGATTGCCCCCCAGCTTGGTTCCAGTTTCCAAATAGTGAGTACCCTCCACTCTATGGGATTTGAGATTCCCAAGAAGGAAGCATACTTGATGGGGGAAGTTGAGGGTGAGGCCCGGTTGGAATGCCGGTATAAGGTTGCCCGCTGCTAGGTGTATTGTGCATACCATGCTAAGCAAATGCTACTGGCTGGGAGGGTTGTTGGATGGATCCAATGGGTTGTCCTCCAATAGATGGGTTGGATGGCCCTATAGGAGGAGGTTGTTGACTAGGAATGGGGTTCCCAACAAAGGGTTGTCCTCCAACTAGTTGGGTTGATGGCCCTATAGGAGGAGGTTTTTGACTAGGAATGGGGTTCCCAACAAAGGGTTGTCCTCCAACTGGTTGGGTTGATGGTCCACCAGGGGGAGTTTGGTTGTTGGAGTTGGGGACCACTGCAGTCGGTTGTCCACCTCCTGAGATAGTGTAAATAGTGGCCGAAGGTGATCCTCCGGTCAAAATGGAATATCCAGCAGTATGACTTGGTGTTCTTTCACCGCTAGCCAAATATGATAGTATGGATTGGCCAACAACGCCAAAAGTGTCGATTTGTGGAGGGGGTCTTCCATATCTGACATGCGAGGACAAAGAAAAAACTGGGTTATCCCTCATAGAATGTGCGCCAAAAATGGGTGATGGCAGTAAATGTGGGGAATTTAACCCAGGGGTATCGGCGTCGTCCATAGCATGCTCAATGATAGGAGGACTGTCGAAGACTGGGTCCGGGTTCATGTCCTGGAAAGGGTTTTTGGGGTCCGGCGGGGACCTAGGTATAGTAACGTTTGAAGGTCCAGAGCCGTATGCATAGGAGTGATGAAACTCTGTGCTAGACGAGATATTGGGATCCCGATAGTCAGAAGGACGAGTAACAGGGGGATATCTAGAAGTTGTCGAGAGCATTTTCTCTGTGTTTCGTTTAAACCGTGCCGATATTAGCGGGGAATTTTCTAGACTAACCATACTAGACTGGATGGAGGCCATGATCTCATGTCCCGCAGGAAGGTTGGGGAGAGATATGGCGCGAGGTACGTTGCTGGAAGAACTGGTTTCCTGTGGATGAACATTGGGAAGTGATGAAGCCATAATCTGGTTCAAAAGGTGTGTCAAGAAGTCGAGTATCTTCAATAATTTTGTAGTACCCGCTCGGGACTGAAATCAAGCCAGGTATATCCTGGTCAGACCCTTCGGTGGTGCCAACAGATCCGTATGTGTCATCGTGAAAAGTGTCTAGTGGACGGGAGGTGTTGACATTAGGTAGGAGGATGACCTCTGGTCTAGTATTTTGGGTTGTACTAGATTCAGTCGCTGTAATGTTGTCCACTATGGCAGATATATCTAGAATGACAGTGGGTGAAGTGACAGTGGAAATCTCAAATATGCTAGTGGTTTCAGAAGCTGCAAGAGATTTTGAGACTGTGCTATGAGTAACAGTTACAGGCGGAACTAATGGTGTAGTATGTATCGGTGGTGGAATGTTCCCTCGACCAGCACCGCGGCCAGGAGGAGCGGGAATGCGTGATACAGGTGGACCGGAGGTCCGTGGCGGTGGTAGTGGTGGAGGGATTTTTCCCTGTACTCATTGTGATCTTTGTGGTGGTTCTGACATGATGACAAGAAAATGAAAACCGGGGGCAATTTCGTAACAAAGAACTCAAAAACTCTAACGCATCCGAGTGTCCAGAAGAGGAGCTAGAAAAAGCAAGGCTCGCAGGCCAAAAAAGCAAGCTCTAAAATCTATACTGAGACCGGTGTCTCAGTAAGCGAGCTGATAAAAAGAATGGCCAGAATGCCAACAAACAGTCACTAAAAAGAAAAATGACCCTCTACAAAGATGAGATAACAAGCAAACTCCTAACTAAGAGCTGGAGACCTCAACAAGCTGTATCCTTCACAAGGTGATGAAATCCAAGTCGAACAATACAACGTGAGAGACCGATATGAGAAGGATATCCCTCTACCGAAAGGGATCCTGGGTAAAAGAGCCCTAGTAGAATAATCACTAATCTACCTCATTCATGAGACGTTGGAAAAGGTTTTGGGCACTTCTGCCTTCCGAGGAAGACAATGATCGATGTTGCCTTAGGGATAAGTGGAGTGCGGCATTCCACAAAGTCCGTCCGGTTCTCAATCTCACGACCGTTTAACCGTTGAAAGTTAAAAACAGTCAGGAGGCCCCTCCGCAAACTGGCTGTGACCGTGTCAATAAATACTAGAGGATTTTAGTTCCCTAGAGGACAATAACTATGTCTCAGATGAAAATGACAAGGGGGAATTATTTTGATGCCTATCCCCGGTGTCCTACCTAACTACCAAATTCTTTTGATTTCCTCAAGCGAGGTTAATGTTGGTTTAATTAGGGAGATTAATTTTAGTGGTTGTCTTACTCAATCAGGTAAATGGACGTGAAACTTGGTGGTGTTATGACGACCCAAACCATGCAAATGAGAATGAATCGAAATAAGCCTTGTATTCGATGAAACCTAGCTATGGAAGAGAGAGAGTTCTTCGATCATAAATGCATGAAATTTTTCACAAGCAATAAAAAACCAAAACAAGAAAAAATTTTGTTTTCTTTTTGTAAATAGAGCCAAACTAAAATAAACACTTCTTTTCAATTCACTGATTTCACAACTAAGATGCTACAAATATGAGAATTTCTGTGGCAAATTTCAATGGTTAACTTCCTAATGCACAATGATGCTACTAGACCATTTTAATCAAAATAACACAAATGTTTTCCAATGATATCTTTCAATATGAATTTTAATGAAAATAATGGAAACACTGTGACTATGAAAGCTACACAATTCAATGACAAAGAACAGTAGTAATGGTCTGGTTGTGATGGAAAGATCAAACCAATGCACTCAAAGTGAAGGGGTGACCCTATGTGCCAATAATGCCACTAATTCACACAATAATCAAGCTCACAACAAGGAAATAAACACACCACACAGACTATATAATGGACATAATGGTAACACGGAACAACAAACACTACCTAAGGCAGCGAAAGATGAAAAAATGACTCAGGAAACCAAGCAGGGAGAAAATTTTTTACAGTATGCAGACACTACCCGCGTTTCAGAATAAGGATATGGCGCGGTACTGTTAAACTACCACTCTGGTACTAACTCAGGATACGCGGTACTACCACGCTATAGTCAATGCAGAGGGCGTGGTACTATGGCAAAGTGTGAAAAAGCGCAACTTTTGAAAAGGAAGATGCACTTTTCAGGGTTGCTGCAAACCCAGGGGACTCAGTGATCACACAGGGAGAAAAAATACAGAGAGGAGGGGTGAATAAAGGTCAAAAAGACCAAAATTCAATACTTGTTTGAAGAGTAATAAAAAATCACAATCAAAATATGGATGACAGTGAACTCAATCAATCAAATGGAATTCAAACCGGCAGAGTTTCCATTCTTGTTGGTAGAATTTTTCCCTATGGATAAGTCAAAATTCTCTTAACTTAAAGCAGATTTCTAACTGACTCTAAGATAAGAACAAAACTAAACAAATGCTACCTTGAATCTCCTGAACTAATTTTCACAACAAGATTACATGTATTCAGAAGAGATGAAAGACATTACTCACCTTTCAATCTGACGTTTGTCCTGCTTCTAGCTCTTGATCCAAAAATCTCCAATGTAGAACCTGTTGAGATCAAACAAGGAACAAGCATACAAGCTTCCAAATACCTTGAAGTAAAGATTAGATTCAAATCTAGACTAGATATATTCCATGTCAAGAACTTATGCAATACACATGAAATTGGAAAAACAAGACAAGTTATCTTTATTACAAACTTGAAGAATGCTTACAAAGGTTGCTTGATGTCCAAGCCAATCCTCCAGCTCTAAGTGCTTCCTCCTCTACCTATCTCCACAAGGCTGCAAGATCATAAGTTTGATACCTCTAAGAGTCCTCCCCTTTTCTCATGGAATGCCTCTCTTTTATAGTGTGTGGTAGGGTTAACCAACAAGAGAGAAGGGTGGATCTAGGGAGAGTTAAGTGGATCAGGCCTACTAATCACAGAAAGTGAGTTAGGATCGAATCAGGGACCCTAATCCTCAAAAATCTCTAGAAAATCCAAATCCCACAAGCCATGGCAAAAAGGATAAAAAAGGTGTACCGCGCCCCCAAATCAGAGCATAACGCGGTAGTACCGCACGGCAGGGACAGAGCATAGCGCAGTAGTACGGACTACCGCGCACCTAAAACTGAGCAAGGCGCGGTAGTGTAGGTAAATGAAGTCTTGGCTAGGTTGATTCTTGATTGGGTAGATTTGCCTTCAAGGATCACTCATCATTTGTCTCTTCTGGGTGGTTTAAAGCAGTAGGGGAAGTGTCGTCAACTCTTTTTGTGAAGATGCGACACTGTGGAATATGGAGGTATAAAAGTCATTGATCCCTTTCATTGAGAATCCCTTTCATAAGTGTTCATTAGGGGATTTTTGAGGTCTAAAATGGGCCTCCTAAGGGAAATACTAAAATAAGAGTTTTTAATTTTGGAGGGTAAAATAAAGACTACTTTTTCTTATCGTATTTTTGACATATCTCCTTATCGGTTTACACAAATTTCAAGTTTAGGCACTCATTGGATCTGAAATTTTATTCCACATCCAATGCATACCCACATGGAATACTTTTGAGGAACCCATAGCATGAAAAACGAAAAAATCAATAAAAATGTATTTTAATTCATAAGATACGTTTTTTATTGAATCCTATTGGTTCTTACAAAGTGAATTTGGATGGTACATTTTTTTGTTTTGAGGCCCATTTTTTACCTCAAAACTACCCTAATGGGATTCACCCACCTTATTTCAAACCTACTTGATACAAATTTGGAACACTACTTGGTTGGAAGTGGGATTGTGAAGGAATCAACAACAGAGAAACCTGGTTGAATATCTCGAAAGGTGTCGATTGGTGAAAAGGTAAATGATATGTATTGTTTCATTGCATCAATAGAGATTTGACATCTTTCCCGCCCCCAAATGAAGAGTGAAATGATTCAATGTTGATTCTTTGAAAGTAATTTGCAATCGATAAGAATATTGTTTCATTTGAATATTATTATATACATGTTCCTATTTGGCTTGGATCTTTCTTTGTAGCCAAAATATTTTGAGGAAGGTTGGTTGGTGTTTTTTAGGTTGGTGAATGCTACCATAGAGCAGACTGGAAAAGGCCAAGAGGAGCAGCAAGTATCAACATTCATAAATAAAGTGCACTTCTACTTCTTCTTCTTCTTCTTCTTCTTCTTCTTCTCTCTCTCTCTCTCTCTCTCTCTCTCTCTGTCTCTCTCTCTCTCTCACACACACACACACACACACATAGTCATATTTGTTTGTTTTCGTAAGCTTTGAATTTTGGTAGTTTTACCCTTAACTGAATATAATCATCTAGTAGAGTTGGTTATTAGGCCAATCCCTATCCAATTTAGTATGTTGATGACCTCACCCTAGTCATTAGGAAGAATTTCCACACAATAGAACTGGAAAATTTGTTTGGGAAGTTGTCTATGTATGGTCCTTTTTGCTTGGTTTATTGAGCTTATCTTGGGTGTTTCAATATTAGAATGATCTAATCACATTCTAGGACCCTTGTAATTTCAAAAAAATGATTTTTTCATGATTTTTGCTTTCCCTAGAGTCAAACTCAAGTGTTCCACATGCTCCGTAGTGGGAATAAGTGTGTGTGGTAGGGTGTCAACCCATTTTTCTTTGAGAACAATCACATGGCCACACAATTCCTAAACTGAACAAGTGCGTGGGAGGAGGAACATAGGTGTGTGCCTTGTTTTGATAGTTTTTATCCTGAAAAGTATGGTTTTTTTATTGTTATAGGTAAATAGAGTCTGTGATCGTTTGTTTGGAGCATTTTGGGTGGTATTTGGACAAGCACTTGCCTCTACATTGAAGAGAAATTGTGAAAAACTTTGAGATTGTTTTGTCTCATTTCCCTTTTTTTTGTATGTTGTAGACTTGGGCATGAAAAGCAATAGTGCAATATCGTTGTTTGTGTCTCTTGTCACCTTTTTAATAGAGGAAATTGGCTATACAACCTTTCTTTCTTAGTATACCTAGTTGTGTTTTGTTTTGAGTCTAAGAAAACTCATTGTATGCTTCTTCTCATGCCACTTTTGCAATTTTGGTTCAAAATACAAGTGTTAAGATTTGTGCTTTGCATAAATCGTAGGCATATCAACATTCCCTTTTCCTTGCTTTAAGTAGGTGTTGCTTTTCAATTTGCATTTTCTCATTAAAAAAGAGAAAGTTGGATTAAGTTGCATTTGAGTTGAAACGAAAACACATTGTTTGTATTACATGAAAGAGCTAGTGATTGCTTGAACTTTTAAAGAGCCTTATCTTATGCTAAAAGAGTGTGAATGTTTGCAAGTCATTAGAATATCTTTATTAGCATTGAAAGTATATGTTTCTTCATCTTTGACATGTTCTTGAGAAGTTTTGATTTTTGAAAGAGCAGTGGCATAAATAGAACTAGGAAATTTTTTTTTTTAGAAACCAATTAATAGCCTAAGTTCTATGGCATTGGTGCTCAGTTTGGAGACTTAAATTCTCCAAGGCCATATAAAATGAAACTAGGAACAACTAAAGAGTGAAAAAATACATTAGTAATGCAAAGTACTTGTTGGAAAAGCGCCTCTAACACATGCGTCAAGTGGTAGGTAAAGCTATTTCAAGTGGTCAGATTGTCCCTTGTCACTTGAGTTAGTGGGGTTATGCAAATATAGGATTTGGCTAAGTGTGGCAAGTCCTTAGGGTGACACCACTACTTAATGAAAGCTTCGGGTCTAGGACGTATTGCTTCATTCCCTACCCATTCACATAATCCCTCTCCCATGACCATTTTTCCCCGCTACCTAGCATGAACTGGTATCCATATTTTTCTTTCCTAGGTTCTACGCAAGTGAATGTAAGGGGAATATCGTGTGGTACCTGAGGCAAATGTAGAATCTCCATCTCAACTCTTTGAGAGGGTATTCACCGAAGGAAAGTACTTTCGCCCCTATTGTTTGTTGCATGAAGGTTAGCGTAACTGTATGATTCAAACCTTCATTAGTTGGACTTGGGCCCTAATCATCCTAGGCTGACCTCTGGAAAGCCCTTATTGTGGCTCTTCACTAACTGATATTTGGTCTTAAACAACCATTGTTTATGTTTGGAGAGGTTAGGTTTCTTATGTTAAATCTTTCACAAAATTTTCTAGTAAGAGAGGATTTGTTTTTTTTCAAGTTGTAAAATCTCTTCATTTGTGTCTTCATTGAGCCACAGTGGTCGATCAACCTCTATGTAGGTCCAGAAGGATTCAAAAAATCTCTCTATAAAGGGTATAATTACTACTCAGGGGAGAATATTAGATCATTGTGATCCACCCCAACAAGGGGCAGAAGAACAAAGAGAAGAACCTAAAATTGATCTCATTGAAGAGGAAACTTGTTCAAGATCAAGTGAATCTGAGAGATTATCTAAGGAGGGGTACCTCAGTGATTTTGAAGGAAATTTTAATATATCCCCAAGAAACCCACCCCTCCTGTAGAACAAGGCTTAGGTCCTATTGTAATAGAATATATCACAGACCTAGCATAAGAGTTGAATCTACCACAAAATACTAGTTTTGTTTAGAATCGTGAGTCAAATACACACAAACTTAGAATATTTAAGAATCAATTGTCCTTGTGGGATAGTATGGAAAATATAGGAGAAGTGCCTATTAGTGGATATAATACACCCCTAGTACATTCTAATCCTTTAGGAGGACTGAATCCAAATGTGTCATCCACAGTGGGAATAGGATGGTTTCCACCAACATTGCAGGTGTCCACTGGAGGAGTAATTCCATCAAATGTTCCTCCATTTAGTGGGTCTGGGAAATCAACATATTCACAACAAGGAACCAATCCCTTTTCTTTTGGGATGTCATTTCCAAGTTTTCATCCTATACCTGCTAGCACTCTTACTGTAACAGAAAAAATCACCTCCCCTGGTAGTGGTCTCTCAATTCCTTCCCATGCCTTCACATTCGGTTGTGGACATGTATCTATGCCTACTCCTTCCATAACAAATAGAGATATTTTTGGCATTAGCATACCTTGGGGTAGCATGATTTTACAAGGATTGGGAGGTATGAACATCGATGCTACTTTACGTTTTAATGTACCACAAGGTAGTATGCCCTTCCCTATAAAGGGGGGAATCAATTATGAAACTCCCTTAGGATACAACATGCCCCAAGGGATGAGCATGGGTAATGGTACAACTATAATTGCACCTTAGGGTATCCAACTCTTCGCTATAATGGGGGGAATACCTAAGGGAACTACGACGCCATTCACACATACTTTGTATGGTTATAATCAGAACCTTGGGAAACATTATCAACCTTTCATGATACCTAGTAGTCCCTGTATACTAGGTTAATATTTCATCAATAAAAATCAATGGGAACTCCTGGGAATTAGAACTCTGTATCCCAAACCAAGTTGAAATTCTTGGCTACCTTGAACTTGTTGGACTTAACTAAATTAACTAATGACCTAGTGATATGTGATCATAGTTGGCGCCCAATACCCATAAAGTTCTCCTAGGACATATACAAGTTTGAAAGAAAAATTAAAGAAGACCCGACCATGCATGTGATGACTTTCCATATTTGGTGTTCCTAAAACTCATTGATGGATGATATTATTAGGATTCATACTTTTCAAATGACCTTAACAGGGGTAGCTGAAAAGTGGTGTATTCAATTTCCATGAGCATCCTTCCAAAATTTCAATGCTATTTCTATGACTTTCCTTAACCATTTTCAACTATCGATCCGCTATGAGATTAACACTAGACTTATGACATAATTCATACATGAAAAGTCTACTCATATCTCCAACCACATCCATGAGTGGTGGATGAGAAATCGATTGATAAAAGCTCAAATTCCTAATGAGTTCTTGACACATTGGTTTATTAAGTCACTATAGCCATTTATAGTGAAGGATCTATCTCTTTCTAGGGTAACCGCAGAGGAAGAGGTCGTCATTAAGGAACAACAAATGGATTTGGTGTATTCACAGTCTAAAATGTTGTACAGAATACTACCCACTACTCCTAGAGAAGGTGTTGATATGACCAAACCTACAACTGGGTTGCACGTCAATGGTGTGATTGGCTCAATAGAAAATGTTGTATCTAGTCACGATGCTAACCAAATAGGAAAAATGTATTTCAGTTCACTTGAATCTACTTAGAAAAATGCTAACAAACTAAATCCCAACCCACCCTCTGATGTTCTTCCAATACAAATGACCAATTCTAAAGGCAACCAACATCTTGGGGAAACGAAACAAAATAAGAATAAAAAGAATGGGAATAAAGGAAATAAGAATGCATGCAACAATAGCAATAATAACAATAATGATGGTGTGGGGGGGAAGGAGAAATGGAAGATAAAATTCCCATGCAAGTTATGCATTGAGGATTGACTTACCTATGCCCCAAATTGGAGGATACTCAACACTTGTTGGTGAAATAGGAACCTTCCAAGAAACATGTTGTACTAACTAATTAGTTCCTTCGTAACAGCAAAAAATGGTTGCTAATGCTAATCCTAGTCATATACCCCCGCAAGGGGGTAATCATGGTGCCTCCTCGCGAGGGGACAACATGGTGAGTTATAATTTTTACATGTGCAAAAGAGAGATCAATAGATATACTAGAGCTCGAAACTATGGCACATCTACATTTGGAACTTGGGGAAAGACCCTCCTAAATAAAAAACAACTAATCCCTTGCACACAGAGAAGCCAATGAATGAAACAATGCCTAATATGATGAAATGCATGTTAAAGTGGGGTACATACAATCCTAATACATGTGTTCCCTAGAACTATAGCATAGTTGAAGGTCCGGCGCAAGATCCCTATGCAATGTCCACATTGGAAGTTTTCCAAAGTTGTCTTATGTAACAAAAGACTATACTTTCAGCAATAGGATCCTTAGATCCTTTGGATTCTCAATTAATGACATTTGATTTGGAAAATTGGAAGCCCCATTTACCTCGCCATGCCACATTTTAGATCCAAGTATCGACCAAAGGGTCAAATGTTTTTCAAACTATTGTGGTGAGGGGGCATCAACATGTGTGATTTCCTTATAATATTATAGAGGAATTGGATCACTACATATTGTTCCCTCTACAATCATGTTAAAATCATTTAATGGGCGTTTGTTCTAACCTCATATTTATCCTTTCTCTCCCAATAAAGATAGGGTCAAAATTAGTGAATATGGAGGTAGAAGTTATCGATGCTCCACTAGATTACAATGTACTACTAAGATGAAGTTGGAAATATGTGATGATGGTTGCGGTATCCTCGATCTTCCAAGTGATCAAGTTTCCCCATGAAGGAAATATTGTGACCATCGAATAGTTTTCATTTGGAAGAAATGAATCCACTCATAATAATGCGACAAATGTCCCCCCAACAAGTTATTCCATGAGGAACTGTGAGAATTTTTGTGTGGGGATGTACCCTAACTTGATGTGCACTTTTAACACCCACCTTGAATGGCAATATTTCCCCTATACATGTGATCTCTTCGGTTGACACCAGTTCCATGGTGAGAGTTTCTCATTTTATAACTTCGCACTTCAAATATCTATGGAGAGTTCCAGAATCCACTCAGGGAATTGGGTTTAGAATATCATCACTGACTTTTTCTGTAGCCAAAGTAGCTTAACAAGCTATTATATCTAAAAATGCAGACCACGATCGACACTTTACCTAGGTAGAAGAATATTATCAATATTCTATGCCCATATGGGCCATCAACTCCTTACCTTGTTATGACCCTTGGGACACAATTATGCCTTCCTATGAAGCTATCATTGAGGCTATGTATTTGGGGGAAAGACCTTGTAAAGACATGCACCAACGTGCCTCAATTCTACCTACCAATATTGATGTGAGGATTGATGAAAACGGTACTATAAAACCACGACCCATGGATTGGTATGGGATCCCTCTTGCCACATGTCAAGTGTATGCAAAAGGGAATATGGCCAATAATATTTCAAAAACCATTCCCATCAATATTTACAGGACTCAAAGAGTCATTGATAATATCTTTATTTCTCCAGACTATGCACCAGAATAAATTGAGATTTACACTTCATTGTTCAAAGAGTATAGATATATTTTCACCTAGTGTTAAGGAGAGATGCTACGAATCGATCTAGGCATTGTTGAATGCAAGATTAAAACATATCCAAATGTTAAACTAGTTTGGAAGAAGCTATGACCTTTTAACCTAAGAAAGGTTGAAGCCGTTAAAGCGAAAGTGGAGAGCCTCTCCATGCTAACTTCATTTATGATGTACCTTTAACTAAGTGGGTGTCCAATCTAGTACCCATAGATAAAAATCAAAGGAATATTAGAGTGTATACAAACTTCCGAGACATTAGCTTAGCCTTCCCTAAGGATAATTGTCCTACTCCATTCATGGACAAGATTATCAATGAGTGTGTTGGTAACAAAATATTTTTATTTATGGACGGATTTTTAGGGTATAATCATATTCAAATCTGACCAGAGGATCAACAGAAGAACAATTCTATATTCCCCCAGGGGACCTCTTCTTATAGGAATATTCCATTTTTACTTAAGAATGTTGGAGTTACATTCAATCATGCCATGTCATACACTTTTCATGACATAAAGAATATCGTTAAATCCTACTTAGATGAATCGGTGGCTGAATTCGGAAGGGGAGTTTGCCATCCAAAACATCTTAGGGTGGTTTTTGATAGATGTCACCACTATAGGATTCATTTGAATCCACACAAGTGTATATTATATGTTTTTTTGGTTTGGTTACATGGTTTCATCATTTTGAAAGATCGCATGGTGGTAGATCCATTTAAGGTAGAGGTGATAGCTCAATTACCTCCATCACACAATTTATGTCAACTACAAAGCCTCCAAGGGAAGGCCAATTTATTACATCGATTCATTTCCAATTATATTGAGATCACAAAAGGTTTCATGCACATACTTAAGAAAGGGTTTCCATTCATTTGGGATGACAAGGCCCTCAGATCATTCAATGCATTAAAAAAGGATTTAATATCTGCTCCACTGTTGATTCCCCTAGACTATAGCAAGGATTTCATTTTGTATTTGGAAGCATCTAAATCGATAGCTGAAATTTTATTGGTCCAAGAAGATTATTTTCACCATGAGCATGTCATTTATTATCTAAGTAAGAACCTGACAATCCTAGAGCTAAGATACTCCCATGTTGAAAAACTAGCACTAAGAGTTGTTCATGCGATGAAAATACTTCGACACTATATTATCCTTCGATGAACAAATGTGATTGCAGATGTCAATCCTTTCTAGAACATCTTATCTCAATGTATTTTTGGGGGAAAGTATGATAAATGGATTTTAATACTTCAAGAATTCAATATAGGGTTTGCGTAAGACAAATCTAAAAAGTCCTTGGTATTAGCCTAGTTGATGTCAGAGCTCCCCCAATATACTGAGGAAATAATAGAAAATAAATCATTACCTGATGAGAATGTTTTCCACTTATCTGAGACGACCCATGGTACAGAAACATCTTGATCTATCTCCATACCTAGAGGGTCCCAACTCAACCTTATCAGGAATACAGATGAAAAATCGATCACCAAGTGAGGCATTATGTTATCATTGGCGATACCTTATATCATTGAGGAATCAATATTATTCTGAGGTGATGTCTAACTCATGAGGAGGTATATAAAGTGATAAATGATTTCCATGGTTGAGCATGTGGAAGACATGTATCAGGGATTTCTACAACCTAAAAAATATTGCATTTGGGTTATTACTAGCTTTTCATCTTCAAATACTATGTTGAAGTAGTCAAGAAGTGTCATCCTTGTCGTAATTTTACTAGAAATATGTGTGCACACCCCACTCCACTCTATCCTATGATAATTATTGGTCCCTTCACAAAATGGGGATAGACTATACAACATGCAATCCAGCATCAGTAAAGGGCCATAAGTAAATTACTATGGCCGTGGACTACTTTACTAAGTTATTTGAAGCCATGCCTACCTTTACCTGTGATGATGAAACCAAAACACATTTTTTTTTAACCAAATCATATCTAGATTCAATATACCCATGGAGATTGTCACAGATAATCGAAGCACTTACAGAACAAAATGATGTTGGAGCTAGATGATAAGCTTAGTTTTAGGAAGGATTTCTCCTCACCATACTATCCACGGGAAAATGGGAAAGTAGAGGAAGTCAATAAGTCATTGAAAACCATGTTGCAAGAGGACAATGAGTATAAAAAAACAACAACTAGCATATCATGTTGTATCCTCCCCTCTTTGCATATCGAAATTCGATCAATAATGCTACAGGGTTTACCCCCTTTTAGCTTGTTCATGGAGTTGAGGTTGTACAACCTATAGAGTGTGATATCCCATCATTGAAACTAGCCATCGAGCTTCTACCAAATATAACACAATTAAAAGAATTCCTAGTGTACTTGGAACAATTAGACAAACAAAAAAGGGACGCTGCTACTACCAATGAAGCAAATAAGAAGTGTTTCAAAGATTAGTACTACAAATTTTTCCATCCTTGTGTCTTCTCTGAAGGAGACATGGTTCTAGTTTATGACTAGGACCATGATGAACTTGGGTATGGAAAATTCAAATTGATGTGGCTTGGCCCTTACATAGTGAGGCAAGTCTTGTAAAGGGATATTATGAGCTTGAAGACTTCAAGAGAAATATCCTAGGGCCTAGAAATGGGCTCTACCTCAATAGGTACTTCTCCTAGATGACAACATATGGAAAAAATAAATTTGGGCTTGTTGTATTATAAGTATATTAGGTTGCTTCACTTTTATATTTTTTGGTTTAGTATTGGTCGTTGCTCATTGTGCTTTGTTCTCAATTGGAATATGTCGTGAGTATCACCTACATTTTTAGGGTTTGCGGATGGGGCTAGCTGTCACACTTGATATGTGGCTTCCATATATTGGGTAATCTATTGTCCCATAGTTCATCTTGTGAGTTTATTAGGTGTGTCTCTCAGTTTGGAAACCAATATCTTTGCTGAGTATAGTGCCATGATTGACTTATTGTTGGAAGTAATTTCACTTGGAATCCATTAGTTAACCATCCACTTGGACTCATAATTGGCAGTTTCCAAGTTAAATGGAACATACCATGTCCAAAATCCTACATTGCTAAGATATTTTTTGAGAGTGCACCTTCTTGAACGCTATTTTGAATTCAATACTAATATTCATGTGCCAAGAAGGTTTAATTGTGTGTCTGATACATTGTCAAATTGTGTATTAGATTGGCATATGCCACATACTTAAACAAGCACGTTGTATAAAGAAAGAGCATGTATAGAATGTATATAAGGTCAATAAAAAGAATTTTCCATCAATATATAAGTGTCTCCATCAAGTACAAAATGCATGATATTAGTAAAAAATTGGGGCTTTAAGGCCCTCAATGGTGCATATACATGGAAAAAAGTACAAACATCCACAATGGGTCATAAGTACAAAAAATATATATCCAAATAAATCTTGAGCTTCTGTTGCATCCTAACAATACAATATGGTTGTAGCCACCTTCCAAAGAAAGCAGATACATCTAGCCAGTACTCCCACTACCTAGCATAACATGGCCTCAAGAAGGTGCTCTATCCAAGTGGCGGGAATCGCATGGGTGATACCGGAGAGGTTCTCCTCCACTGAATCCAAAGTGGTCTCTAATCCATCCTCTGGTTGAGACTCCTGTCATCGAAGATAAGGATGACCTATTGGGTCCTCAAGTCATATATCTACATCATGGCTAAATTTTGTCAATACTCTTCCATACCAAAAATATTTTCCTCTTCATTTTCAAAATATTTCAAAAGTACAAAAAAGGAAATCTTTTCTCAAAAAATTTGAAAACATTACTCACAAACTTGACCCATTGAAATCCAGGAAGTAGGACAATATCATATTCTCCTTGAAAATCCAATCCTACATAAGGGAACTCCTTGATAGCTGGGAGTGGCCTACTCTACTACTCGAGTAAGTCATCATCGAAAGTTGTATGAATGGGCCCTACGCATAGTAGGTACATGAGGTATGTCCACTTGTCCATATTGGGATATTGGGGATTAATAGGTGGTAGTGGTGCTTGGGGGAACATGGTTGGAAGCCAGTTGAGGAAGAAAGATACCATAATGCTTCCATATCAAAAAAATTTATATTTTTCTGTCTTGCAATTAGTCAATTGTGATTTCAAGCTACCCAATAGACTAATGCAATAATCAAACATTACTAATGTCAAAAATTCCACTCCATAGTACATACGTACTCAATATGCTTGATGTAATGATGTGGAACTGGCCACCCAAGTAATGACAATCAAGATAACATTCAAAGGAAAGCTACCTATGTTGGAAATGGGAATTTGGGAGCCCATTTTTTGGGTCCTGGGTGTACAAAAAGTATTGATATACTCTTGAACAATTATTATACCCTTCCCTCTTCTCGATCCTTTAATATTTATCAATTCCCCTCGCCAAGACAACCCAGTAAGGAAAGATATGTCGTCAATGATGATTTCTAGCACGTCCCCTTTAATCATGAAGCACTTTGGTTAGGATCCCAGTATCTTATTAGCACCTGCAACAGGTTCTTTTGAGCCCTCATATAGGGCACTCAGAAAAAATTGAATAATACACAATGACAAAGAACATTGAGGGTCAATGGGTCCAAGGGCCTCCCTATCTAGGTCTTTATTTTGCATCTTAGTCTAAATGAATACCATCCCTAGGAAAAAAACAAGTTTTGGGTCAAAACGCAAGTTTTTATATCTTTTTTGTTTTCCCCATGTACTTCTCCCACTACACACACACGTCCACGTGCTTCCTTAACATGGTAGTCATGTGTATTTATCCCCCATGCAACCCTCAAGAGAGAAAAGTGTGTGGGCATTGTTTGAAAAGTAGAATGCACTTAAAACCCTCAAATTGAGCAAAATTAGGAAATAAAAACAACAAAATGAAGAGAAGGGAATAGAAAAATACCTAGTGAATACATATCCAAATCTGTGGCTCAAGGAGTGCACAATCCATGCTTGAAGATTCAAGGGAAAACTTGCTCCAAAAGAGGTAAAACAAGGTAAAAATGAAAACTGTTACTATTTTTTACTTGGTAATATGTTTAACACTAATTGTTTACCCACTTTATATAGTTTTGTTCTATTTTTCAAGTGAATAAAACCTAATACTAATTCCATCTCTCTGAGTCAATGTAATTCTTGATAGTAAAGTCGTAACTGAGGTAGTTGTTGATCCAATGGTGGTATGTCTAACAATTTTGTGGTATTCACTGACATATAGGATAGGATCCACTTCCATCATGCATATTTTGCATTATCCTTTCCATCATCACCACACCTCAAGATTCCAAAAAATAGAGTTGTGACATTATCCATTCTATTGTTGAAAGGTCATAACTTTCATGTCGGGCATTACCAACACATTGGTACCTTAGTTTAAAACATATAATTATTTTTGGTTCCCATGCCAAATTTATTGTTAGGCTCGAGAGTCCCTTTTTATTCCCTCATTGTCTTTGAGTTAAATCCCTATGAATCCCTCTATATCTTATCTTGGCCATTACCTAGGGGGACTCCCAATTTTTTTTTTCCATTTTTTGTTCTTGCACTTTGCTTGTGCTTCTAAGTTTAATGTTCCATATATTTTGTCACTTATCGCTTATGCATTCTCCTAGGCAACTGTCATTTTCTATTATTGCAGTCACATCTTACTACCCTTATTGGAAGAGACATGATTCAAGGGAGTCCACATCTTGCACATCCCTTTTTTTTGTTTTATTTTGCATAGGTACGTTCTGTGCACTTGGAACATAGCTACATGCCATGCAATGCTTGTCTTCTCCACTGTACTTTATTATTCCTTTATTCTTTTTCAAGCTTTATAATATGGAAAAGACACAAACAAATTATTTTAAAAAGAGAGAGGGGGGGGGGGATATCAAATTTTTACTATGTCTCGCTAGAAATTCATGTTATCCTTGAACAAAGCACCAGTTTTGAGTCTCCTCGGCAAGTTGGGTTCTAAGTATGGCATTAGGATATGAACCATGATCCTAGATTTTACAATCCTCTGATTGGTTACTCTTCCAATCATATGGAGAATATTTTAATGTATCCTCCATTGCAGATTTATACTAGTGGTCCCTTTCTGTCAAATGCTTTGCAAGTCACCATTGTGTTGTGATAATTTTTCAAGGATAGTCAGAACCTATGTCATCCATTTATTAGTTTCCTTGACATCACATGTCGACCATTCCCTGATGTCAAATTTTTCTCAGTGTGTATCATAAAATCCAATGACCAAACTCGTGCTAGTGTGGAAGGTCCCCATTGACTTCTCACTAGTGGTTCCTGTCTCATCAACAATGACTGATCTACTCTAAGCAACTTCCTAGATTCATAGCACCCTAGGACTACTTTCATCTTTTGTAGGTCACATTTCACTCAATGGATGGCATACACCATTGGTCATTGGTTGAGTGGTTTCCCAAATGTTCGACATCATGACCTCTATTCACATTTTGGGATTTGTTTTGTACAGTGGATTCCATTTTCACCATTGGTGGAAGTCCTCTTCCTTGTCAATAGATTTGATTATTGGTTGTTTCTTAGGGGTTATCTTTATTATATTTTCATCATTTAATTCAATATGATCTAGGATCTTAACTGAGAGAACAACATGTACAACATATCAAACACAAAAGATAAGAGATACAAATAATTTCACCGTGGAAAACCAAGAACGTCAAAAACCCCGCAACTTCCTCAGAGATAGAATAAGCACCAATACAAAGATCACCAAGATGAAACCCCAAAATATAGATGTATTCAGCAGCTACTCCTCCTCCACTTGTGCATACTCCTCTCTCTCAACTATGTAAGTTGGATGAGTGAGTGAATGAGCAAATCGAGTGGTGCAACCACTTTATTTATACTTTAACCTAACCTGCCTTTTTACCCTAACTGGGTCGACTCCCTAAGGGAGTCTAATAACCCTTCCACTTAACTCATACAGTGCCGAACCCACTAAGGTGTTCTAATAACCCATCAAATATAAGTTACGACACTTACAATATAATGTGCGACACTTGCAAATACAAATGATGACACTTCCAATCGGAGGAAAAATACATCTCCGTTGGGGATACAATAAAGTACAAATGTAATACATACAATATACAAGTGAATATATTCTGAAGTTACAAATACATCAACACTCCCTCTTAACTAGGAAGGTATTCTCTTGACACAAGTCATCAATACACATAAGCACAAGTCTTCAATACTGGAGCTGGATCATCGTCACTGGATCACTGGAGCATCATTGTCACTGTTGTTGTACTCGTCATCTCGATCACTGGTGTTATCTCTCAATTCTACTCATCATAGGAAGTTCTACAGAGCCATCCCTTTTTAATGTTGGATGTAGGCCTAGCCTCCATGTAGGTCTTCATCATCTCTGCGAGTGGCCCATCCGGTGGAATCTTGGGACTGATTATGTGCATCTACAAAACCTCGAAAGAGCATCCCAGGACTGATCACGAGCTTACTGCTCAACCTATAGGATCTCCCAGGAACCCATTATATGCAGACTTTGCAAAAAATCAAAAGAGCATCCCAGGACTGATTACGAGCTTCCTGCTCAACCTATAGGATCTCTTAGGGACCTATTACATGCGAACAAGAAAAACCTCGAAAGGGCATCCCAGGAATGATTACGAGCTACTACTCAACCTAAAGGATATCCCAGGGACATATTACATGCTATCAAGCAAAACCTCGAAATAGCATCCCAATACTGATTACGTGCTATCAGGAAAAACCTCAAAAGAGCATCCCAGGACTGATTACGTGCAAAGCATAACCTATAGGATCTCCCAGGGACCTATTATATGCCAAGAACAACCTGCAAGATCTCCTAGGGACCTATTATATGCCACTGCACAACTTGCAACATATCCACAGCCACGGAGCATCATACTAATCATCCTCGCACTGAGAATCATAATGATTCTCATGATCATACTGATCCTCATCATACAGAACATCATACGGATGTTCATAGAGGAGCATTGTCCGGATGCTCATCACACAACACTTACATCCACATCCATGGGAGGACCCACCTGCCACCATGCTTGGAAGGGCTCCTGCATCTATGTCCCATCACTTCCTCCTGGAAGTATCTTCGATCTAAAGAACACCAAGCCTTTCTCTGAAGTACTCGAAATTCACCCTGGCTAGTGGCTTGGTCAACACATCTGCAATCTGCTCGTCTGTCGCAACATACAGGAGCTTCACTACTCCTCTCTGCACCATATCCCTCATATAGTGATACTTGTTCTCGATATGATTCGACTTTTCATGGAACACCGGGTTCTCGGACAACTTCACGCAACTCTGGTTGTCACAAAAGATACAAGTAGCATCCAAATGGATATCGAATAAAACAGATAGTAGCTTCCTAAGCCATACTGCCTCACAACTGGTTGAACAAGTTGTGACATACTATGCTTTGGAAGTACTCAGTGCTACGCAAGATTGATTCTTGTTAAACCAAGAGATCTCCCCAGATCCCATACTGAAGCAGCACCCTGAAGTGCTCTTCCTATATGCAGCATTGCCTGCCCAATCTGAATCAACATAACCCTCCAGTTTAACCTTTTGATTCGCATCATACTTGAGCACATAATCAACCGTACCCTTCAGGTACCTTAGAATATGCTTTACAACAATCAAGTAAACATGTATAGGATCCGTCAAGAACTGGCTCAATGTGTTCACAGCAAAGAAAATATCTGGTCTTGTGTTTGTCAGGTACTTCGAATACCCAATCATTTGACGATACATCATGGCATCAACTAAATCTGATGAAGCATCACTCAATAGCTTCAGGTTCGATGCCATAGGTATGGCCATGGCCTTGCAGTCCATCATCCCGAAACGCTTCAGGATCTCTACTGCATACTTCCCTTGTCCAAGGAAGATTCCATCTACACTCTGCCACACCTCCATGCCTAGAAAGTAATGCATCATTCCCAAGTCCTTCATCTCGAACTTGGCAGCAAGCTTCCTCTTTATATCAACAATCAACCCAATCTCACCTGTCACAAATAGGTCATCTACATGCAGTACAAGTATCACTGGATTGCGTTCCTCAACCTTGTAGTAAAGGTTGGAATCCGCTTTACTCTTGGTAAATCCCAAACTAGTCAGGAAGATGTCAATCTTGTCGTACCATGTCCTGGGTGTTTATTTCAAACCGTACAAGGATTTCTTTAATTTGCACACATGTGACTCCCTATCATGTGTCTAAAATCCGAGTGGATGCTCCACATACACTTCGTCTTCGACTAAATCATTCAAGAAAGCTGTCTTGAAATCCATCTGGTGTATCTTCCACTTCATCACTGCAACCAGAGCAAGTACTGTTCTGATGGAAGTGTATCTGGCTACAGGTGCAAAAGTTTCTTCATAATCTATCCCTTGTTTATGGGAGAAGCCACTAGCCACAAACCTTTCCTTGTATTTCTCTATGTTACCATTTGCAGCATGCTTGATCTTGTAGATACATTTGGAATTCACAACATACTTCCCTACTGGTCTCGAGACCACATCCCAGACATCATTTTTCATGATCGACTAGTACTCCTCGATCATGGAATCCTTCCATTACTTTATCTCAGATCCTGGGAACTTTAGATTCTTCAATATCTTCAATAGGTAGTTTTCTTGAACTTTGTTGTTGGAACAAATGTCATTGTCCTTCTTTTGTAGGTGATTGTACACGATCTTTCCTACAAGTCAAATTCAATTGCATGATTAGAAACATCTCATAGTTTTTAGAACAAAATCTTACATATAAGGACACATTTCATACAGTCATGCAATTATCTTAGCCAATGCTTCAATACAACATTCATCCATATCCCGTATTCACACGGTAACTTTCTAGATTCCTTCCATATCTACCAGAACATTGTTAAGAGTGTGCACTACTCCAACATGTCAGCAAAGAGGTTTCATTCTAGATAAGTAGCAATGGAATGTTGTACAGTACCATAGGCCACTTACCCATTACTTTCATATTAGTAGTATCTTGTTCATTAATACAACTTTTCTAAAATGCATAATATACATCCTAAATCTAGGAACATAAGTGTGTACATGAATGAACAACATCATTTAAGTAATCATATATACAGGAAATAACAATTCAAATAATTATCTTTGTTTGGTTGTCGGGTGGACTCCCTCTCAATCTTTGCTTCCTTGCAGGAACTACTAGATTCTTTGATAGTGTGTACCTTAACCAATGTTGAAAATGGATGAGAGGTTCTTCCATATATTATTTGTCTTCCGAATTCCAACTTTGCAGTAGCTTCTTCTTCATTACAATACATATTCTTCATCACTTGAAGAATCTTCATTGTCTTCTATGGTTCTCTTCCTTGGAGGTTCATCATCCTCTGCAGTGTGAGCATGATGTATTTTCTTGTTCTTCTTCTTCTTGTGGGAGCTACTTTTGTTTCTAGAACAATCTCTGGAATAGTGTCCCTTCTCATCACAAGTATAACATCAAATTTGATAAGGATTTTTCTTGGATCCTCCAAGGTTCTTCCTCTAATATTGGTGTTGGTGTTTACCCTTCTTGTGATGAGGATGTTCCCTCTTGTTGTTATTCTTCCTAGTGTGTGCTATGAGAGCCTGGTCTTCATTCATTATCCATCTTTTCTTCTCGAGCTACAAGTCTAGCTTCTTCTTGTGAGCATTCCTCTCACAGTCTACTTGAAAGAAATCAATTTCTTTCTTGCACAAATTCCTTGGATGAAGGAGTCCCATGACCTAGGTAGGCCATTCAAAGTGGTCATCACAATTTCTCCATTCTCCACTACTTCATCCACAGCTTCAAGTTGTTCTTTGATTTGAGAGACCCCGGTAAAGTAGGATTGGATGGTCTCTCCATTCTAGATCTTCACACTCTTCAATTGGTTCCGCAATGTCATCTTCGGATTTATATTCTTTCCTTCAAATAGCTTGGTCAAGGAATCAAACATCTCCTTGGGTGTCTTTAGAGAAGACACATGAGGTATGAGATTGTCTTTGATAGAATCTGCAATGATTCTCTTGGCCTTGACCAAGTTCTTCTTATGAAAGGCCTTAACCTCATCTCCCTCTGGAACTGGAACCTCTTCACGTATGTAGGTGTCACATTCATTCTCTTCTAGGATTAACCCAATCCTATACTTCCATGCTCGGAAGTTATAAGCCCCTTCAAGCTTATCCTCAAGCTTGGTGTGGTGAGACATCTTAATGAGAAAATCAAATGGAAATAGAAAAGTTCATAGGTCTTACCTATTAACTTGCTGAAACTGGATCTGGAGCTGGCTAGGGTTTGACAGAGAAACCTAAAAATACAAACTTGGAATTTCAAACTTTTGTCTGGACAGGGAGATGCAATTGGTTGAGGTGAGCAAGCTGGTGTGCTCATATTTTAAAAACTCCAAAAATTGACCCCTCAAAATTGACCTGCGAATTTCAGATCTGCAACTTCTATCAAAATCTGGTTTTCTGGTTTTCTGGTCCAAAACCTGAACTAGGGTTTGATAGATCCTGGGGTTCTACCCAACCAAAAAATTCGATATTGGTATCTAAATTTTGATTTTTCTGAGGAGAGCAATCCTGTGCTGAGAGAAATCCAAAATTACACTTTTGTCAAAAGCCCTAATTTCCCGCAGCAGTGACAAGCCTAAAATGAAAATGCTCAGAATCCAATTCTGTTTTAACAGAAATATATGCCATATTGTTTTTGGTGCATCTCTGAAATTTTGGATCCTCAGGGTCTGAAACTTCGGCCTGTGGTAGAATGACCTATAATCTTTCCAACTCCATAGATCTGAGCTCCAATGGATTCTCCATGAGAGAGATATGCTAAGTGTCTCAACATGACCTGTTTATGGGATGAAACAACATAACAAACTTGTATGGAGTTCCACATGTCATTGTTTCAACTTCGGCGTCTGAAAATTGGACCTGTAAAACTATAGTCTGTTCCCTAATTGCCACATTTTATGGAATTCCATTTGGAGCTTCCTAGCCCAATATATGACCTTTATTCCTAGGTCACCTGTTTAGGGATGCATTCTGGAAGAGGCAGAAACCCTAACTTGTACGAATCATATCTCACAAAGTACAACAAATATGAGGCTGAAATTTTTACATATGGTACTTCCGTGTCTAATATTCGGCTAGTACAAATTCAAATCCTAAACCTTTGCCAAAAATGGATTTATAGTGAAAGTTCCACAATGACTGGTTTTTACTATACCAAGCCCTAACTTCCAATTTGTCGCAAGTGCAACAAGTGTCGTAAATGCCATCAATGCCTTCCTTCCAGATAGCTCTGATTCCATGTTATATTTTCATCATTTAATTCAATATGGTCTAGGATCTTAACTGAGAGAACAACATGTACTGCATATCAAACACAAGAGACAAGAGACACAAAGCATTTCATCGAGGAAAACCAAGAAGGTGAAAAACCGTCTGCAACTTCCTTAGAGATAGAATAAGCACCAATACAAAGATCACCAAGATGAAACCCCAAAATATAGATGTCTTCAGCAGCTACTCCTCCTCCACTTGTGTGCACTCCTCTCTCTCAACTATGCAAGTTGGATGAGTGAGTGAATGAGCAAATAGAGTGGTGCAACCACTCCATTTATACTTTAACTTAACCTACCTTTTTACCCTAATTGGGCCGACTCCCTAAGGGAGTCTAATAACCCTTCCACTTAACTCATACAGGGCCGACCCCACTAAGGTGGTCTAATAACCCACCAAATATAAGTTACGACACTTACAATATAACTTGTGACACTTGCAAATACAAATGACGACACTTCCAATCGGAGGAATAATACATCTCCGTTGGGGATACAATAAAGTACAAATGTAATACATACAATATACAAGTGAATAACTTCCGAAGTTACAAATACATCAACACTCTTTCATGCATTATTCACATTTGGTGCACGTGAAAGACCTACTCAGTGGTTTGCTGCAAAACTTTGTACTAGTTCCTTTTCCGAGTCAAATCAATCCTTGATATATCCTCGTGTTGGTTGATGGAGGATTCCCTATTACTTCCCATCCAATGGATCTCTTTCCATCGAATTCAACACATCATGCTCTGGGAACGATATCTAGATCTTAGTAGTACCTTGGGGCTTGCATTCATCAATGGCAAGCTCCTCCACGATTGGACGGTAGGAATACATCAATGTCCTATGCTTGATGGATTCTACAATTGTTCGACTCCAAGACATCTATTCACACTTGTTAGAATGTACTATGTACCTTGGTTCTCATTATCATCATCGGTGGTTACCTCACATTTGTCAATGGTATACATCAATGATCGATAATCAAATAGTGTCCTCCATGTTTGAATTCATATCATCTATTCACAAGGGTAGGAATCGTATTGTTTAGTGTTTTGGATGGAATACCTTGGGCCAACAGTAGCATTCCCACATTTTGATATTTCTTGAGTTGTGCAAGACTATAGCATACATCATATGACATTGGTACCATTGAGAGAACTAGAATCACTCACTTCAACTACAATTTATTCTCTTGATATATGTTGAGACATAGATCCACTATGTATCTATTCATGTCTATGATCTCTTGTTTAACATGGATCCATTGTGTATCATCTTCGTGTCCATGATCCACTTTCATATATACCACATGGATCCAATATGTATTATTTTCATGGCCACATGAGTTTACATATTCTATATGACATGGGTCTGCAATGTATACAATTTGGCGGGCATGTTTTATCACACTTTGAGCATGGATATGCCCATCTCATGGAAATGTATGTCTGACACCTTTATCTCTATTTTAGGCACATCTTTGGCCCAACAATTGGGAACCTTGACCTTGATAGCACCTCACTCCACTCTACTAGATATTATAACGTATTTCAGTCATCAACTCCCCTTCTAACCTCACACATTAGGGGGCATATGTTATAGTGCAAATTGGAACTTCCTTGTTCGTGACGATAGTATCCCAAAGTTGACACCTAAATGTCCTTGGCTGCTCACAAAAATGAACTTCTAAAGATGGAAGAGCCCACAATTTGACTCTATATGATGACCCAAATCCTTAAAATGATATCCTAGATCATTCTCCTTTGAAATCATGAATTTACGACCACAAAATAAACCACATGCACCCTTTTAACAAATAAGACATGTGCCACACAAGTTTCCCTTGAGAAAGGTGTGTGTGCCTAAAAAATTGGGGGAAAAAGTATAAAATTCGAAAATAGGTCAAGTATGATAGTTTTTGGATAGTTTGGACTTAGTTGTAACTACTAAAACTAAATGTTAATCATATACAACTATCTCATTCACCCATAAAAGAGACCTGATGGGCCAAATCAAGGGAGACATGCATTCATATTGTCACACTGGAGAAATCTCTCCATAAATTTTCTTATTTCATTCCCCCTTCCCTCATTGATCCTTGTCATTGAGCATCCCTTTCATAAGTGTTGGATTCACCCAACTTATGTGACCCCTACTTGATACACATTCGGAACAATACTTGGTTGGAAGTGGGATTGTGAAGGAATCAAGAGTAGAGGAACCCGGTCGAGGGTCTCGAAAGGTGCCGAGCAATAAAAGGTAATTGTTATGTATTGTTTCATTGCATCAATAGAGATTTGAAATCTTCCAAATGAAGAGTGAAATGATTCATTATTGATTCTTTGAAAGTGATTTTCAATTGATAAGAATATCATTTCATTTTATTATTATTATTATATACATGTTCTTGCTTGGCTTGGATCTTTCTTTGTATCCAAAAGATTTTGAGGAAGGGTGGTTGGTGTTTTGCAGGTTGGAGATTGCTACCATAGAGAAAATTGGAAAAGGCCAAGAGGATCAACAAGGACTAGGCTTCATAAATAAGGTGTACTTATTCTCTCTCTCTCTATCTCTCTTTCTCTCTCATACATACTTGTTTGTTTGTTTAAGCTCGGAAGTTTGGTAGTATTACCCTTAACTAAGACTAATTATCCTGTAGAAATGGTTATCTCTATCCAATTTAGTATGTTGGTGATATCATCATAGTCATTAGGAATAATTTATGCACAACAGATGCCGATATGCACATAGAGGATATTGACATGGAGGCTTAGGTGGGCGCAAATGTTGATGCCCTTCATGGGCATAATTTCTAGTTTTATTTTATATTTTTGCAATGTTTTGCTAAATTATATTTTTAGTGTTCCAATTTGTATGGAAATACACCTACCAATTTTGTTATATTTTGTATTGCACTATTGTCTTGTTTAACCATACCTTTTTATTTAATACAAAATCTACCCAAGAGTTCAAGTGGATTTTAGACTATGTGATATAATCTCATCTCCTCATCTCTTTTAGTTATTGGGTTCCCTCATATTACAAAGCATCTAAGATACTTGGAAGATGGTTGTTGGTTTGGGTTTTGGTAGTGGGAGGGTAGCAAGTCTAGTGGGATTTATCTTGTCATCCCATTTGGATTTGGAGGGTTCAAGATTCATTTGTGGTGGAGTCCCTCCATTTTTTGTCTTATAGATTGAGTAGTAAGGACATCTTTCTATGGGGTAACTTCTAAGATTTGGTCTCTTATTCTCGGAAAGAGTGGAGTGCTCTTGTTTAAAATTACGGCCTCCTTACTTCTAATCATCCTTTGATTATAGAGCTTCGAGGGATTATCTTAGAAGATGAGTTGTATGACAAATTGAATATTGGAATTCCTAGGTATTTTTGGAGAGATTGGAGTTGGTGTTTTGGTCAATTGCTTCAACATTACGACTCATATTGCATGTCCATACTTCATCATAGGAATTTGTTATCCCAAATACTAAATTCACATTGGATATCTAAGGATTCAAATGATAGATGGATTCATTGGTTACACAATGTTTGGTCATATATATGCTTTATTGTAAGTTGAGATTTTTTGCAAGGCTAGGGATTATCAGGGGGGTTACATCTAAAGCCAGGTTGGCAAAGAGAAATATTTTTTATAGCCTCTATCATATTTGTCACCATTCTAAGATAATGAAGTGCATCTTTTGGGAGTATCAATATGCCTAGTAGTGTTGTAGGTTTCATGAGGATTAGTGATCAAGGGTGCTTTAGGGAAATGTTTGTTTGTAGGTTGTTTTATTTGGTGATTGGTGCACTAAGGTTCACCCTAAACTTGTAAGGCCTTGGCATTGTTTTTGGATCACAAGTTTATTTATTTTGTGGAAGATTAGGTGTAAAGAATTTTTTTTTCATGAGGTTATCCCATTGTCTTCCTTTTGTTTTATGTGGGGGGGTGAAATTCACGATCAACTTTCAACCAAAAGAGCATTATTGATAAAATATGCTTGATATTTGGACCGAACCAAGTATTTTGACTTTCTTCCATTACGTGTTACTATGAGGAAGATGATATGATGTCATCTCTATATACTCTTCCATATTTGTTTACAAATTTTAAAATATTTTTTTGTAAATATAAGACATATTTAACAAAAAAAACAAAATCTATCCATCATTGTAAAAATATATCAAATTTTTTTTATTAATTTTTTATAAATATATTACTTACTCACTCAATGGGTGAATCCGTGAAGATGGGTAACACTTTTTGACCAAAAGTGATGGTGAAAAATTGATTTTTTACTCATTTATTAAATCGAAGCCCTCAAAACTCATATATGCATTGTGAATTCTAACATGCAACAAAAAAAAAAAATTGTAGTGAATTATGTTCTATTTCCACCTATATTTAAATAATAATAAAAATATCATTTAATATGTCAAAAATGCATTTAATGAAAGTTTTATTCCTGTAAATTTAAGGAAAAGTTAATAAGCGTCTTGTGTGCATGTAAAATAATTTAGTGATAAATGCATAAATTTTGAAAAAAAAAATGTATGAACATAATCTGCACAGAATGCACTAGGGCGCACATTTTTTTGTAAATTATTTTGAAAAATTATATTTTTTTATTAATTTTAGAAACTAAGCATTGAAAATTTTAATCGCATTTTATACACATGTGTGTGCACGTAAAAAAAATTACTAGTTATAAAAATCGAAAAAAAAAAAAAAAAAAACCTTTTGAAGAAGACGCGTTGATCTGGGGCATATATATTTTTTTTAAATTTTCGTTCGCGTATTTTTTATGCTGTTGATTTTTATTTGCACTAATTCAAAGTTGTGTACATGGTTTTGTAAGTGTAAGTTTGAAAAGAAAATTAAAAAAAATATCATATGAATTCAAAAACCCATAAATTATATGCCAGTAGATAGACGATTCATTGACAAATCCATCAGTATGAAGTCCGACACTTAAAGTGCATCCAAGGACAAGGTTTAGGCTTTCCAAACGGGTGAATTTTTTTTTTTTTACAGAAAATGGGGCTAAAATCATGTTTTAAAGCCCTTGATTGAGTTATTAGCTCAATAAAAGGTTTTAAAATGTTCGATCGCGGTTTTGTGTGTTTTTTTCAAATACCTCAATGGAGGGTTTATTTGTGGTTAGAAAAATCCTAATCGATTTGTTACCTCGATCGAGGTATTAGCTCAATCGAGCTATTGAAAACTCTCGATAAAGCATTTAAAAAACGTCGATCAAGCTACTGAAAACTCAAAGCTTATTATTTATTATTGATATATTTGTCGTTAAAAAATTAGCATTCATTGATTTGCATTAGTTATCTTTTTTTTTAATTATAAAATTTTATAATATTATGCATAATTTTGATATTAAACTTGATATTTCCAACAACAACAACAAATTTACAATAATTTGATTTTATGATTGGTTAAGGACAATTCCAATGGGACATAAATCCCTGTAGGAGTGGTTTTAATTATCAATTTAAAAAAAAATGATTTATAAGCCAAAATTCTTCCAATCGCCACATGTTATCTAGTATGCCCCCATGCTTGGATGCTCTGACAATTAAAATATGAAGTACAATGATAGATGTATTCTATTGCATGACATGTCTTGTTTCATTTTGGAAGTGGTCACAATGTATTAGAACTTAACCATTATTTACTAAATATTTGGGATTGACTCCATATTTTAATCACATACTTGAGTTCACAGTTAGGAAACATATCAATGGATGATCAGCAGAAGATTTAATATTATGCCACAGCAGGGAAAATAGGAAGCACACTGGGGATTTATTCAAGTGAGCTGATAATTGTGAGTACCAATGCATCCTCTCTTCCATTTTTTATTGTCGCTGATCTTGTATTCATGGTTGGTAGTTTTGTTGTTACAATTAATATTAATAATAAAAATTTAAAGGATAAATACACACTTCCGTTGCGGTATGATCCGCAAGGACATAAGGGTTGGTGAATCACCTTCCTATAAGTATTTAGACATTGAATACAATGTTGTGCGAATTGCTTGCGATTTGATACTTGGCACCATCACCAACTAGCATTCGAGAGGGTGTGAAATAAACCAGGAAGGAGTGGCTCTATTTCCCTGGTCATTAATAATAATTTCAACTCTATGTTGTTGGTACCACACTGTGTAGTGCTGTGGTTTTTACGGCAGAGCACTATGTAAAATTTCAGGTTTAATTTTCTACGTTTTAAACTTTATCAGTTTATGGAAGTGAATTTCTAAGAATTACTATGTGCCTAAATAATATTTAGTGTACTGTGGTGTTTTCACTAACCTTACATTCGTAATTTAAAATAAACAAACATATCGTTATTTTCTTTTCGACAATCATGTTCCAGCATAAGAATAGGTTTCACAACTTAGTAAATCAGTAAATAGCAGTAAATCAGTAAATAGTAAGTTTGCATGTTTACAGTAAGATTTAGCATAATAGTAAATAACGGAAATTACCTGATGCTGATGCTAACCGTAAGTTGTAGCAGGTTGTATAACCTCTTAGACAGCCAAACTGAAGTGTCCACCCTACCGACCAGCTATTATCTTGCTGGCCCTTGGAAATCAAAGGATTTCCAAGCCCCCGAGCCCACAATCTGATAATCCCGAGAGCAGTGTTTCCTTCTGTTCTCAAAATCTTTCTGTTCTCCAAACTTTATGTTCTCCCAACTTCTGTTCTCCAAACTTCTTTTCTTCCCCCATAAAAAAACCCCCAACAGTACTAACTAACACATCCTCCCATCATAACCTACGTCCAGCATCCTCCCTATCCTTCCTCTGCTAGTACAACAGTGGATGTCGGACTCACCGATCTGACCACATAGAACTTGAGAGCGATAGCGTCGGCTGAACAGCGGACCTATCCTCCCCTAGCAGGCATCCGACAATCGTCATCACAACAACATGGGGAGCGTGTCTCAGCACGGCCCTCCCACGACCTCGGGTCTCATGGAAACATAGGGTGGGAAACACATCCATCCCTCTCAACATACTGGGCCTATGCCCTTATCAACTCATACTTGCTGCTATCGGGATTATCAGTTTGTGTTATCGTATCCTCATTTTGGCTGCCGAGGTTTGCTGTATGAACATGTTTTCCTTTCCAATATATATCAGATCAAGTAACTGGCTATCCCATAGCCCTTGAGTCCTGTAGGTTAGTATTTTGCAAAATACAATTTATAGAAAGCATTTCCCATTGATCGCCAATTGATCCATGTTATCAAAATCATTTTATTTCATGTTACCTTTTTAGCTCATCATAGATGCGTATGACATATAACACTTCAATAATTCATATAAGAAGATGGTATCCACGTACCGAATCATATATTTCACATCTCATCAATGAAAACATATAAACATATACTGTAATCGTAAAATAAAGAAATCATATGATAATCATGACATCATAACCTCCTAACATAGTAACATCATAATCATGGTGAAATCATAAAACAAAGTACATCATATAATGAGGTCCATCATATCGTAATATAGTTTACTCAGTCGAGCTGAGTTCAACAGAATATATAAGAAAATAAAGTATGCTGTGTCTAACTGATAAATACGCCTAGTCAAAATATGGGGCGTTACATACACCCACCCTTCGGGAAACTTCGTCCCGAAGTTTGGTCAAATTGATGCGGGAAAATTTTCGATGCATAGTCTCTGCATTCTCCCAGGTAGCAGACCCTGGGCTATAATTGTCCTAATGGACCTTAACTTGGTCCATGCTGCTATAGTTTTCACATTTGCTTCTAGTTCAATGTTAATATTTATCTCAATGATGCAAATCTCTAATAAATTTATATTGTTTTATGTTTCTTTGTTTTCCTTGGGTCGGTTATAGGTTAGTAATTGATGCTATCTTTCTCTTTCTTCCAACCAAGTTTAGTGCAATATTGAAATAGACACAATCTTCACACTAATTTGGTAGCTACATGTTGTCATTCATTGTGATTATCACTGCATATATTTAGTATATCTTCTTACTACATTTAGAACATATATGAACTCCACGCAACAACTTATGTATACTAACATGTACCCCTCATTATATATATATATATACTATTTTCTCAATTTATACCCCTTATATATATAGGTATCCATGTTCCCCATCATATATATATCATATTTCATCAAGGACTACAATTAAACATACACTGTGAGTATGAAAGAAAATGAATCTCATGATAACATCAACATCATAACTGCCTATCATAATAACATTATGAGAATAGTAACATATTAACATCGTAATCATAGTACCAATGTAGCATAGTAACATTATCACCATAGTATCAACACATAATCAAGTCTAATGTACCAAAAATAGTTTACTTAGTCTAGCTGATTCCAACATCAACTAAGTGAATAAAGTACAGTAGGTCTAACTAAAAAGCATGACTAGTCACAATATAGGGTGTTACATACACCTAACCTTCGGGAAACTTCGTCATTGCATCAAATATATCTAATATGGTTATGATTTCTATAGAATTACTTTATCATGCTTATAGGGTATTTTGTTAATTATTTTTACATTGCTCTCATTTGCAGTCAAGGTCATTTACTATATAAAATAGGAGTCACTACCAAGTTGGAGACATCCTCCCCTGTCCTTATGTCTTTTATTAGTTATAGTTCATACATTTGCTATTAATATTTACTCTTCCTAAGTGTTTATGATAAATTTACCATTTAATACAAGGTTCTCATCTAACCATTTTGCCAAATTCTTATATTCTCGACTAGCACCTATATTGATTTAAGTTATTTCTTCAATTTGATTATCACTCTAGATCCTTCAAGATCTCCCTCTAACTAAGCCTTCATGGAAGTCCAACACCAAAGTGAACCGCCACATGTTGACCATGTGGATTTTGTAACTA
This sequence comes from Larix kaempferi, assembly GCA_027924585.1. NCBI lineage: Eukaryota > Viridiplantae > Streptophyta > Pinopsida > Pinales > Pinaceae > Larix > Larix kaempferi. Next base: position 29,932,643 of record BSBM01000458.1, read on the forward strand.
TTTTAATTTACGACCATTAATTGTTTCTGGTTTAACATATAGAAAATATCCCCTTGGGTGAGCATAAAATAAATAAAATGATATATGACTATCTTCTCGAGGTTAATATTTAACCTAACCACAAGTTTATATGCTCGTAAGGTTGTGGACACTATTATTTAATTTATGCACTATCCACGGTCATATCTCAACAAATTAAACAATTTAAAGTTCACGTATTTCTTAGCAATTAAAATTAAATAGCATTGATAAACTAAGATGTTTACTATCCAAAATCCTCACTTCTATTTTATTAAGCATAGTTCACTATTATACAATTTATACATTAGATCAATAACTACACTCATTCAAACAATTCCATGTGTTAGTCACTTTGATAGTTCGATCATTATTTCATAATACTATAACAATCAATTGTGTTCTTAGGTCTAATAACATATAAATCCCTTTCACAATGGTTTGTCATGTAAAAGTTTAGTATGCAATACAATAAAGATCATGCCTTTTAAAAGTTATGTGCAAAACTATTTAATTTACTTACCATCTACAACCTGAATCTTTAATTATAACTTAATCATCATTGGGTAGAGTCCTCTCAAGTAATTTAAAAGTATAGTACATAATATTCATGTATATAGTGAGCAATTATATAGTTTATCTTCTATTTACCGTGAAATAATCAAGCTTAAGAGACAACGTTACTCCAAGGTTACCGTGAACTAGTCTCGCTAGAGCCATACGTCATTCTATTTAATTAATATTTCCATTTAATAATAGGATATTTACTTTTAATGATAAAGGGTTTTGATGCGTTTTAATTAAATCTGTATAACTCGAGTGGATTCCAAAATAGAGTAACCTAGTCCTTACTAAGGTGAAGGTAATTTTAATTTTAACATATCAATCCCGGATTGTATCTTTTCAAAACCGAGATCTTCTTTCTACTATGAACTAATATTCACCTAGTTTAGTATTAATTCTATAAATGCATACTATCGTGAAACCAATATCTCGATCAACTATCATTATAATGCACCATATTAAAGCTACACTTTTAAAATTTTCCAATATTATTATTTGAAAAAAAATTTTAAAATTAGGGTTTTAAAAATTAATGTTTTTTATTTAAAAATTACATGATATTGACCTATCCTACTCTAACCCTAGTCAATGCACCTTCCTTCAGCCACGCGCCAGCCTTTCCTTAACCTCTCCTCCTTCTCGTCACTCCCTCCTAGCTCCACCTCCACCCAGCACCAAGCACCAACCCTAGCCTGCTGCTCCACGAGGCTGCAGGCCTCGAGGCCACCCACTCGACCTTCTCTCTCCACGCGGCACGCAGCCTTTATTTCCCACGCGTCTCTGACTTGCCCTCGGATCCCCATCCTTTCACCTCCAGGGCAGCCAATGGTTCAAGGGCGCCCACGTGACTATCTCCTGCATGCCTGCCACGCGCCGGTGTGCATGCTACCAGGCGGACTCAGGTGGGGAGCCCCAGCTGAAGGCGATCTTCTTTAAATCCAGTCTCCACCTACCTCACGCGCACGTGAACTCTCATTTCTTCTCCTTTCTGGCTCGGCAACTCTGTGCCTCCTCCTTTTTTTTTTTTTTTATCCCAGGTGCGAAGGTATTCAGGTCTCCACGATGGTTGCAACGTTCCTGTGGGAATAAGACTTGATCCATGGGCTCTAACTGGGCGTTTTTTGGGTATACGCTGCAGCATAGAAGGTACAGAGGAATCAACATACCTCGAGAATTGGAGCTTGAGTCATTTCTGGTAGCCACCGCCCAAGTAGTTGCAGAGGAGCTACACCACCTCATTCGTCTAACTTCCTCCACTGTGGCCTGTATTGCTTGCTCAAATCTCTATGTTCAGCCGAAGGCGAGGTTTGCTCCCTTATTGCAAAATTATTCCCGTGATTATTTTACTTATTTATTTTCGTTTTCATTTTGGGGAATTTCTGTCAAAAGTGCTTCAAGAAACTTACGTCCATGCCAGAGTTCAGAACGAAAATTTAAATTGCAGTTCTGTCTTTTAACTATTTTTTATATCTTCAACAAAACCATAATAGCGAATTATGAACTTCCTCGAACATTGATGGGCACCCACTACTGCATGTAGCATATACTAGAAATGCGTTTCTTTTCAAAGCCTCTCTCAAATAAATCATATTTTAATGAGTACAAGAAACCTCGTCCGGAGAGAATCGAGGATTATTCACAATCTCCATCTGCCGACTTTAGCTCGGATTTCATGGTGACCCTCCCTTGCCAGCCTAGTTTTCAGTGCTATCCTGTATATTCAAATCTAAGCTTTAAGCAACCTCCATACGCTGTGCACTGGAATCAGAACTCATTTGCTGTAATGCCCCATATTTTATCATATACTATTTTATCCTCTTCCAAACCATGCAGTATAAACATAACAATCAATCTCTGTAGATATCTAAGTCTGATAACAATTTAAGTCTGTAGTTTAAAAATTTTTGTTTTTTTAAGTCTGACTTGGGATATCTATTTTTAATTTAACTACAGAGGATATCTATTTAAGTCTTTAATTTAAATAGTTTCCTTTGATAATAATAATTTAAGTCTATAGGACGTCTAAACCTAATGTCAAGCAAAGCTCGCCAATGGAGCCTGTGGTTTGGCGGTGGGGACGGTGGCATGTTACTAAAGAGCATTTGATTAAAATAGGGAAGGACAATGTGGATGAGGATTCTATTATCAAGTCAACCTACCGACATGAAATATACAGCGTCTACAGTTCTCTGGTTCGGGTTTTTCAATCAATCATTAGAAGTTTTTCTGAAATCTATATAAAGCAACCAAATGGGGTGTCCACCCCTAAACTGGTAGGCCTCAATAAAATCTAAATCCCAGCCTTATTGCCATGCCTCACACACCCGACAAACAAAGGTTCACTTTGTAAAAACATGCATTTGAGAAATCGAATTTATCTTTAGTGAAATATCTGATTGAATGCATGTTTGGTCTCGTCTGCAATACCTGATTGAATGCATGTTTGGCAATACCTGGAATAACCTCAGTCACACACGGGCATTGTCTATCGAGAGACCCTCATTCCCAGTTTAGCATTCCCAGCAGTCGGTTTCCGGACTCTTTTCTGCAGAAAACTTCATTTAGGAGTAATATTTGGGTACACTGATCAGTTCATTTGGTTTTAGGTTGTCTACTGTATGACTGTTCTGAAACTTTATGGGCAATAATGCGACCAGGACTAAGCACAGTGCACCAGACGCTAACCCCCGAGGTGGCTGCCACGTTTTTGGTAGCCCTACTAGCCATCTGCGCCAGCCTTGCTTGGCTGCGACCTCGAAGTTTAGGGGTTGGTGCTGGAGCCTCGAATGTAAGGTTGACATAGCTCTTTAACTTGAATTTACTTGATGCTTTTCCTATCTTGACTATACCACTCTCTGTCAACGCGTTAGGCACTTGGAATTCGGTAGGATCTCGGACCATGAACTCATGGCATTTGCTATATCTTTTAATTTTCGATGGGCCTTTATTTGACTTAAAATATTGCTTAACGCTCCTGCTGGTGTTTTAGTTGGCAACTGGATGCTATTGAAAGCTTGGTTCTCGACCATGGCATATACCTGGGCACTTTTATTGACATTTGGCACTTTGTTGATGTTCCATATCGCTGCCAAGTCCAGGTTCGATATTTAGAAATGGCAAATAGAATAGTTCGGAGAAAATATGTGATGGTTTCGATCTACACCGTATAGACCAGCGGACTCAATTATCTCGCAGTGTGAAAACTGAAGTATATCCATCATTATCCATATTGTAAGTAAGCAAGAGACTTCAAATATTGGATCTCAGAATATGCAACAGGAAACTTTGTCGAGCTCGGGGTGCATATCAGTTCCTGCGTCAGATGGGTTTGTGCTAGGAGATAGAGATTACTGCAATTTTAAGGATGACCTCTGTTCTCTGCAGTAAGAGCCTTATGACTTGTCACTTCAGGATTGAAGATCCATCCATCCATGGCCAAATTATGCATAATCTTATTACAATTGGGTGGCGCTGTAAATTTTGCATGAAAGAGGATGCCCTTTTTCAGATCCAGTGATAATTTGATTTTGATTTTGAGTTGGCAAAGCTCAATGTTCAAACGATACCTCATTCCACCTTAGCTTAGCTTGGGAGGTCAGCGCCACTCACTTTCAAATTTTCAACATCACAGTCCATATCCCATTTTCTCACCATGTTTGTGTCCATGCAACTGTGATTTTGTAGACTAATCCAATGCAGCCTTCAATGCAATTTGGCTAAATTGTGTCATTCCAGATCCGATCTCTCCCGGGTTCATATTTCATGGTAATTGTATTCCGAGATACACCTCTTGTAGAAGTACTGTCTCACATCAGCGTAAATTTAGTCCTTGTAGAACCAATGACATATCCTAATGATTGTCCCCTGCGGTAACAGTGTCTGTGAATGCTTGTATGCTAATGTGATCATAAACACTAGGCTTGCCTCTCCGATCTGTCTCAAATTCGGCTAAATCTCCTGGCAAACTCTTTGCGGTTTAGCTGATTCACTTTATTTGGACAGACCTTTTAAGTGATTCTAATAATTTGATGGATACTTTTGATTGAATATAGGAATATAGGCCAGTATGTCGTGCGTATTTGGCTTAATTATTCAATTCTTGACTTTTGAATTGTTTAAAATTGAACTTTATTACTCCACTAAGCTCTAAATAATGACATCAGTTTTTTTTTTTGAAGTTTTAGAATTCTTGCTTGTGAAGCTGCGAGCACACCATATACCTAGTTGAAAAGAACTGCTGTTTTAGCTGGTAGTTCTTTGTTAATTAAAAGTTTAATTCAACTATTAATTTCTGTAGTGCGAGCACTAAGTAAATTTTCTGTTTGTCGAATTGAATCTGTTGAGCTATGCTCAGGATCTCTAATTGTGTAAAAGTCGTATTCTGCTAGGGTTACATTCTTTTCTATTATTTGCACAAGTTTTACCTTTCTTTTAATTTATTTTTATGTATAAACTTAAGAGTTAGATTTCAAAGCTGCGCTAGGGTTTCACCCTTTTCTATTATTATTTTTTTTTTAACAGAGAAGTTAGACTTCCTAAACTTGGCTACTGGCTGAAGTTCTCAAGAACTCATGGTTTAAAGTGACTTTTGGCAAAATGTTGGGGAGTATTGGCACCTCTATTTTAAATTCAAGAAGAACAATTACTGTGTTTTATGAATGAAGAACAATTCTGGGCATTATATTTTTTTTTTACACTTTCTGGGCATTATATTTTATTTATTTTTTTTTATTTTTTTTTTATTCTTGATCCTCCTACAAAATAAGACAGTGATAAAACAATTATATATTTCTAATGTACCGCAAGCAAATTTCAGTTCTTTCTATGAAATCTAAGACCCAATATTTTTATATGAAAACACAATTAGACAATAATATTTAAACAATAAGATCTTATAGGAAATTTGCTATAACGCTCTTTTGTTTTTGTTGTAATTTCAATTTAATTTTCTTCTCTTACTTTTGTTCATGGATTCCCATCACTCGCCAAGATTTTTGGCAACAGTAGTAGGAAATAGAACGGAAGGGAATAAATTGCTGGAAGCCCTAAATAATTTGCATTTGTTTAGTGGTAGATTAACTATATAAGGAATGAAAATATATATATATATATATATATATATATATATTTAATGTAATTCTGGTTATCGTTGTGCAGGTACCTTGAAAGATGACTATGGCTGGAGGTCAAGTAGGTAAATTATCAAGTAAATTTTCTAGGTGAAGCATGAATAGGCCTGTAGGTTCAAGAGTCTGAACAAAGGCTTTGATACCATCTGTAGTGCTGTGGTTTTTACGGCAGAGCACTATGTAAAATTTCAGGTTTAATTTTCTACGTTTTAAACTTTATCAGTTTATGGAAGTGAATTTCTAAGAATTACTATGTGCCTAAATAATATTTAGTGTACTGTGGTGTTTTCACTAACCTTACATTCGTAATTTAAAATAAACAAACATATCGTTATTTTCTTTTCGACAATCATGTTCCAGCATAAGAATAGGTTTCACAACTTAGTAAATCAGTAAATAGCAGTAAATCAGTAAATAGTAAGTTTGCATGTTTACAGTAAGATTTAGCATAATAGTAAATAACGGAAATTACCTGATGCTGATGCTAACCGTAAGTTGTAGCAGGTTGTATAACCTCTTAGACAGCCAAACTGAAGTGTCCACCCTACCGACCAGCTATTATCTTGCTGGCCCTTGGAAATCAAAGGATTTCCAAGCCCCCGAGCCCACAATCTGATAATCCCGAGAGCAGTGTTTCCTTCTGTTCTCAAAATCTTTCTGTTCTCCAAACTTTATGTTCTCCCAACTTCTGTTCTCCAAACTTCTTTTCTTCCCCCATAAAAAAACCCCCAACAGTACTAACTAACACATCCTCCCATCATAACCTACGTCCAGCATCCTCCCTATCCTTCCTCTGCTAGTACAACAGTGGATGTCGGACTCACCGATCTGACCACATAGAACTTGAGAGCGATAGCGTCGGCTGAACAGCGGACCTATCCTCCCCTAGCAGGCATCCGACAATCGTCATCACAACAACATGGGGAGCGTGTCTCAGCACGGCCCTCCCACGACCTCGGGTCTCATGGAAACATAGGGTGGGAAACACATCCATCCCTCTCAACATACTGGGCCTACGCCCTTATCAACTCATACTTGCTGCTATCGGGATTATCAGTTTGTGTTATCGTATCCTCATTTTGGCTGCCGAGGTTTGCTGTATGAACATGTTTTCCTTTCCAATATATATCAGATCAAGTAACTGGCTATCCCATAGCCCTTGAGTCCTGTAGGTTAGTATTTTGCAAAATACAATTTATAGAAAGCATTTCCCATTGATCGCCAATTGATCCATGTTATCAAAATCATTTTATTTCATGTTACCTTTTTAGCTCATCATAGATGCGTATGACATATAACACTTCAATAATTCATATAAGAAGATGGTATCCACGTACCGAATCATATATTTCACATCTCATCAATGAAAACATATAAACATATACTGTAATCGTAAAATAAAGAAATCATATGATAATCATGACATCATAACCTCCTAACATAGTAACATCATAATCATGGTGAAATCATAAAACAAAGTACATCATATAATGAGGTCCATCATATCGTAATATAGTTTACTCAGTCGAGCTGAGTTCAACAGAATATATAAGAAAATAAAGTATGCTGTGTCTAACTGATAAATACGCCTAGTCAAAATATGGGGCGTTACACACTGCGACACATTTGTAAGTTGTTCCAAGATCAATACCAATTGCATTATCCTTAAATTTAGCATTCATATCTCGTAATTTTTGTGATCGTAATATTACTGGCCAGAACTATACAAGTTCTTGAATTTTAACCAAAAATAACGAGCACAAACCTTGAACCTTGGATGTAAGTTTACCCATGGAGTGAAGTGCATTATACCTATGGTCTCACATCCCATCGCACTACCACGTGAGATCTCATTACGTTAAATCATATTTACATATGCACCTTGCAAACATATTAACACACATATGTCACTCACATAAGTGACACACATATGTTACTGACGTAAGCAATTCTAACCCACCACCCTCATAGAATTGACCCACCCCTAAACCACTAATCTCTATAACCTCTAACCCTTTATATCTCACCCATTATCCTCGAGCCGCTTAACACCTAATCCATTAAATACTCTAGCCTTAACTACCTAGTTTGTTAGGTTAGTCTTGAATCGGTTAAAAGTGATTAGGTTATCCTAAACTAGGTTAATGATGTGTTTATCATTAGTATTTTATAGTCTCACTCTATTCATCCATGGTATTTCATGTGATGGAATCTTATTTGAAGGTTAATTGAACTCCAGTGTAAAATGCCTCAAGAATTCTATTCTTTGGTCAGCTTGGCTGGATTGGCCAAGGTTAATGAAGATAATTCTTTGTGGCTAATTTCCCTCGAAAAGGATTTATAGGGTAAAATGTTGTTGTTCTCATCCATGTGTTTGTTTCTCCATGTTTTTATATCATTACGCTAACCATAAAAAATTTAAATACAATTTGAAAATCACTAGATTAGATAGGTAGGAGGTGATGTTCATCAAATTACCATCGCCATTATCCACCAAATCCAAATGTTTTCATTATTATTCTCTGCAGCCACCAAACATAACCTTTAGCAACATATAATGCTTGTTGTCATAAATGGACATGTGAAAAAAAATAGCAACAGATTATTGATTGTTTCCATTCCATCATCCAAAACATATGGTTGGAAACCTATACAATCCACATAAGAGAAATTACCATCCATGACTCGAACCCACCACCCTAACGCCACTGACCCCTAAACATCTAACCCGTTTAACCCCAAACCCCTCTATAGTGAACCCACTAGCCTCAAACCTTCTAACACCTAAGCCACTAACCCCCAACCACAAACACCTAATGCAACTGGAAACACAATAACCCACATAACCACCTAATGCATTTAAAAATGCATATGATAAACTAGACAAACTCAATGATTTGCATAAACACCTAACTTCCATAATCACCCAATAGAGATATTAATGGAGACACTTGTAAATGCACTTATGTAACACACATACGTGCCCCAAATATATTATTTTGACCCTCTAAGACACTAACCCTACGCTAACCCACATTTTCCCTATGACATTAACCCCATAACTTATATTTATTTTACATATCACCCACTACCCTCAAACACCTAACCTTAGCACCTAATGCACCTAGAAACAAAGATATCCCATGTAAGGACTTAAATCACATAAGCACTTAATGGACATATTAAAGGGCACACATAGGTGACATACTTATGCAATACAATTATGCCACACACTCATGTATCCCACATAAAGGACACCAAAACCATTTCCTTGATCCCCTTACGCCTATACTACTAAACCCTTTTAACCTCAAATACCTTTATTTAACCCACTACTCCTGAACCCCTAACACATAACCCACTAACCCCCCAACTCTAACCACCTAATTCACCTTGTAACACACATATCTACTCAACACATTTAAGAACGAACCCAACTAAGTGTTTTTCACCCATAGAAGCATGATAAACTTTTCTATGATAGTGATCATCACTTAATAAACATAAAGTATGTGCATACATGATTGCAACTTTCAGATTGTGACTTGTAGATTGTAATTTGTAATTGGTAGATTGTAATTTTCAATTTTCAATTGTAATTGTAATTGTAATTGTTGACTGTAAATTGTAAATTGTAACTTTAATAATTATGTTAATTGTAATTGACATCATGCAATGTAATTCCCTGTTGTAAAATTAGTAATTTGTAAATCTAATTATAATTTTCTTAAGTTGTAATTGTACAATTTTGAGTTGGTATTGTGAAAATGTATTTAAGTATTACACTGTAGCTTGTAATTGTAAATGTGACTTATAAATTGTAATTGACATCATGAATTGTAAATTACAAATGAATATAATATAAATAAAATAAACATTGAACATGAGCATAAGATAGACCTGCAACTTCTAAAAGTAAAATTGTAACTTGTAACTTCTAATCCTAAACTTGTAACTTCTAATTGTAAAATTGTAAATTGTATAATCAATGACATAAACATGAACATAAGATAAATAACATGTATACACTCGTCGACATAAACATAATCATAAATAGCGTACACTCATCGACGTAAATATAAGATAAAGTTAACATACATGTGCATAAACATAAACATACTTGATAAATATAAATAGCATGTATACACATCCACATAAACATAAACATAAGATAAATATTGACTCATGTCGACATAAACATAAGACATCAAATATCCATGAAGAAAAAATATGATATGAAATAATGCATCAAATTCATAAAAAAGTACAAGTAATATATGTATACATAACAATAAAAATAGTGCACAACATGAACAAGTGTCATCCAATATGGGGACCATGCCCTTGATGGGCTATGTGGTCATCCCCACCACTAGTACCTCCTGCACCATGCCACTAGTGTGGGGACAACATGTGGTCTAAAAGGTTGTCTAAAGATTGGAACTGCAAAAATTAAAATTTTGAACTCTATAAGTTAGTTCTAGATTTAAATAGTACTTTAAATTTATAAAGTGACATATTTTAAAAATTTTAAGTGGATGGATCAACTTACCCGTGTGGCATCTCCAGGACAATGTTGAATCAATGGGCCCTCACCAGGACGATGCTGAATCAACCTTTCCCACTCCTCTGTGGACATCACTGCAACATTGATTCCCAACTATACATGATCCTTGTATGGTGATATCATGCATGTAATCAGTACAAGAATAGTAAATGATATCATGCATATAATCAACAAAAGAATAATAAATGAACATTATAATTTAACCATCAACTTGAATTCTATATTGCAATGAAACATAAGTTATAGTACCTCATCGACTAGTGGTCGATGATTGGAATCTGAAGCAGAGTGCGACATCTCCTGCTTCTCTGCAATCCCCTTAACTCTAACCTGTACAATTTGAGCAAGGGACAAGACGAAAATTACGATAAAATAATTGTGATTATATGCATGTATGTAACTTACAAGGTTAGGATGAAGAAACTAGCATATGTACCATGGAGACATCATTAGGGGCAATGGTTGGATGGTCAACCAAAGGAGAAGTGGAACGAAGTGAATCCATAAAGTTGGTCAGCTGGATGGAGCAACAAAAAACAAATCAGTATTACTCAATTTATTATTTTAGATGTACATGTATTAAAGATGATTATTTAATGACGTATAATAAAATAGTTAAGTACATAAATATACATGTTGTATCGATGACAACCTGCATATCTCATACAAATGAAAGTACAAGTCGTAGGCACATATAGAATATGCCACTAGATTCTCATGGTCAAGGAACCAAAAAACCAAGTCGTCCATATATTCTAAATCATTATCTATAGGTCCAAAGGGTGGTTTGGACCTCTACTCATGCATGGAGACGATAGTGCTACCCAATGCAGTGCACATGGAACCTGCCATCAAAGAATGTGTCTCAACTCCAAGTTGCAATGGCTTAGCTACATCCCCGTATTGCAAATAAGTCCAACTAGGGATGGGAATCAATAGAGGAGGGGGTGGTATAGCAGCAAAGTATCTGCGAGCCCCTGGACACTCATAATTCCATGGACCATACCTTCCTAATACCATAGAATGGCGATGACGTACTCGTGTAATCGAGATGCATGTGTAAGACGAATTCTACATAAATATGTTTGGAAAAGTATAAAGGAGACTTGGTCATGGTGGGGGAACATTCCCCATGCTTCAATAAACCTATCATAAGAATGAGGTGTAGAAGCCTCAAACCTGAACTCCCACAGTTAGAGCGGTTATCTAATAGCGTGATCAGGAGGGATGTCAAACAAAGTTCCCTTGACATCCTTTCCTTTTGTTTTGTTTTTCACCACATCCCATTTGTTAGGACCCAATAACGGATCCCTCTTCCTATGGAAATAAGTCCTCCAGATGTCACTCAGAGACCCCTCCCTCTAGTGGATGTCCAACAACCCATCAACTGCATCGATCATCATGGACATTGACCGTATCGATGGGAATTCGGGGTGCTTGGACTATAACTGGATGTGCATCCAATCACACTATGATCTAATCTCCTCAATCGTGACCCTGGTGATCTCATTCTCCCAAGGATCCTAAGAAGCAGGATCAACACAGACAAATAAAAAAATGTATCAGTCAAAGTACAAAACACCGATACAAAATATAAAGATATTGATAAATGAAAAATAAATAAATATGAATTTAATGTACCTACATGACGATGAACCTCATCATTGTTCTTTGAGGGGGTCAATGAGTTGTGTCCATCGTGCGAGGAACTAGCCACCATGATGCTATATGGATTCTCACCAGACAACCTAGCTTGTGGGGTGTTGAGATAAAAGTAGAAACAAACCGTTAACACCAAAAAATTGATCACCTAGCTCATCCTCTATCACATAACCCATTTATCCCCTTTTTCAAAACATTTGGCCTCCAAAAAACCAAAATCCCTAAGTTTGCAAGAAAATGGGAAAAAAATTATTATTTCCCTCAAGAAATTAATTAAATTCCTCCAAAATAGTCAAAATCCCCAAAAAATAAAAATAAAAGAAAAAAATAAAAAGGGGAAAATATTCAAAATAAAAGAAAAGGAGGGAAAAGTCAAAATACCACTAACCAATACTATTGGCTTCCCAAAACCATGGGACAAAATACCACCACCCAAAAGTTTTATAAAAGGGTGGTGGAGGCCCCCACTTCACACATATTCACACTTTCTTACCGAAATTGCCACAGAACCCTAGCCTCGATATTTGAGCTTGTGTTCCCTTATAGTTGAGTTTTGGATACTCGTGAGCATTCGGTGGAGAGAAAGAGACATTGGAGACCCAGAGCACCACCATTTCTATGGCTATAAGGGATCATACATTCTCACCATTTTGAGGTAAACCCATGTTGTAAATTCATTTTTTACTGTAATACAAAAGCATTATTTGATTCACACGACGAATATTTGATCTATGGGTGTTGAATGTGTTAGTTTAGATTTCATTTACTGCAATAACTTCTTATGTTTTCATTTTATTTATTGTTTTTATTTGCACGCACACAACATCACTAACAAATTGTTACTAAAAGTTCCACAACTCTTAGTAAGTGCATTTTTGCACTAGCTAGTTTGAATAACCTAGCTACAATTTTGGCGACTCCAATTGGGTCGATTCCCATCGATCTGTGGTTTGGTAAGAGCAGTAGCTATTTTTAGTTTTTTGCATTGTCAATTTTTTCTTTGCATGGTAATTTATTTGAGTTTTTTAAGCCATAAACCTCTTCATGTCAGTTCTGGCATAGCACAACACCACGTACTTACAGTTTTGGTCGTTTCCAATGTAGTACTATTTTAAATTTCTGTTTTTATGGCCCGAGTGCGACTGTTGGCGTCGTTTCAAAGCTCTAGAGCGTGGGTTTTCATTTGTGAAGCGCGCTCAGTCATTCTCATCCAGAGCATGGCTTCCGGGCCGAAAATCACTTCTTGAGCATAACTTTCAACCCAAAAATCACACCCCGAGCTCAGCTTTTAGACCAGAAAGCGTGCCTTGAACGCGACTTCCAGGTAGAAAAGCACAACATTCAGCCTGAAAAGCGTGCCCTGAGCGCGCTTATCTCACTCAGAAGCACAATTTTCCTTTTGTGGTGATTTTACATCCCCTGGAGCGACTGTTTTGCAGTCTACAATGTCCTAGAGCACGGCTACTCCTCATACAGACACGCCCTGCACCTGTTTTTGTCTTCTGCACTCACTTCAGTTAGATTTACAGCCTCACTTTTGCTTCCGCCCATTGCGGCTGGTAATTTTATGTTGTTTTCTTGCTGTAGCACTTGAGAAAGTTCAATTTGCATGCATTCAAGTTTACTTAGTGCATTGTTATCTCTTGCATTTGCATTTCAACAAGTTCATTAGCTGTACCATTTGCTTGCATTTTTCCAGCAGTTAGTTCTTTGAAGTGAAAAGAAAAATAAATTTTTTATTTCAATTTTAGTTTTACAATTTAATTTCAGTTTCTATTTACTGCCATTTTTTACTTTTTAGTACTGTTATTAGCATAGATCACACGCCCCACGTGCACCCAATCTCTCCCTAAGTTCAAAGTGAGACTAGAAATCTGATTTAATTGAACACACCTTTAACCCCACTTGGGGACCCAAAACAACTTGGTAGCTAGGTAGGACATTGGGGTTAGGCATCCAAACAACACCCCCTTTTTTCACGTACATTTGAGATGTAGTATTTGTCTTTTAGGGATCCAAAAACCTCTTTGATTAGCATTTTTTACACTGATTTATCGGGGGGGCTCTCCTCTAGGAGGACAAGTAGCAATATTGGTTCTATATGTCTAGGTGGAATGCTGCTCTACACTCTGTACTAAAGGACACCAACTCGTTGTCCTCGTTACGCATGATGGCTACAATACCGAGTGTGCGACGACCAAAGGACTAAAGCTGCGGGATACCTTTCCGGGCGTGATTTGACTGAGGTAGCTTAGTTTCCATTCTTTACTATGGCTCTTTTACCCAGGATCCCTCTCGGTAGGGGGATATCCCTTATCCATTTGGTTCTCCATTTCATATTTCCTTACTGTAGATTTCTCACCCTATAGGGGATATGATTTGTGTGAGCTTCTATATCTCTTAGTTAGGTGTTTACATGCTCATATACCCCACAGGTTAGTGAGTCTTTTTAATTTCTAGTAGTTTTACTTGTCGGTATTCTGACCATTTTATTGCTGCTCCCTTATTGTATCACATTGTTGCAGCAGGTGTTTTGAGCTTGTTGTTGGCCTAAGCGTCATTTTTATTGATATCTCTCCTCTTGCACGCACGGTTGCATTAGTATTTTTTAGCATATTTTCAGACCGCAGCCCCTTATCACTTACACACCTATCACCATTGATTCCTTGAGACATTCCCATTTTCTACAGAGGAATTCCCCACAGTATGGTCCATTGGAACCCACTCATCGTGCAACCCTGAGAGGCACAACTTCATTCCCAAATCTTCATCCCGATGCTCCTTATTTCACATCTGGCTCCTCTGAGTTCGAGTCACCCATACATACAGCTCCATCTAAGCTTCATGTCCAGCATAAATCCTTGACCGTTTTATGGAGGTATTATCGGTGGTGGACCCGCCACCGACCCCGTTGCCACTTCATCATCCATTCCCACCATGAAATCCATGGGACCCACCATCCCTAGTGCTATAGGACTTACCCCCATCACCATAATGCACCCAGCCATTGCTTCCATACCCACTAGTAGTAGATTTATTACGACTACAGTCCCTTTGGTTACCAACGGTTGTATTGGAGAAAACTCACTATGGCGTGGGAATACCACAACAGATAGATGACTACCAGAAATCTACTCAATTCTCAAAACAATGCTATTATAAATGACAATGTTAAAATAATGGAGAAATGTAACCAACCTCGATCCAACGTTTGATGTAGATCCCCGTTGGAGCTTTCAATCCGCGCACATCCAAGCACTTGTAATCTGCAAATTAGTCTTGACAACCAATATCTAACAAGTACATGTGATATATAAATGACATTAACATTATCAATAACAATGGTCCATAATATCATAAGCAAATGCAAACCAATGTATAATAAATGACATTCACACCATGAATGGACGAGAATATGAGTATTTCTATTAATGAACAAGAAGAAGTACAAAGTGATACAACCTCTTGCCGACAACCAATCTGAACCAAGATCTAGATCAATCCACTTGTGCCTCCACCACTTCAATCCTCCATGAAAGGAAAACTCAAACTAGCAAGGAGTTTGGAAGGTGAACATAACTAGTTCACAACTACAAGGATCAATGAGTGCAGACTCAAGATAGGGAAAAAATCCACTAGAGTGCCTTTACTATTCTCTTCTTCCTCCCTTCCATAAGCCATATGTGCTCAATATATAGTCCTCTCAAAGGTAGGTGAAAGGACTCATCGAGACATTACTTGGGAAGATGGAGAGCCAAAGGTCACCCAATGACCGTTTTTTGGGAGTAAAAAGTAATAAAATAGTGGTTTTTACCATTTTACTTGATACCTTCGGGCTATAGGGATGCAACTCGTGGGTACGCATGCTATAGTGATGTAACATGCAGGTAGGAACAAAAATAGGGTAGAATAATATCACTGAAGGATGAAAATGGATCTGAGTCACTGAAATGGATCCTACATGCCAAAGAATGTTGATGCTCACAGGGTGGAAGATTTTTGTGTAATAGATGCCCCCTAATGTGTGAGGTCAGAGACTGAAATGTGCTACGATGGCTGAAATACATTATAAAACTCAGAAGTGGAGTGATGGAGACACAAGTGGAAAGAACGGCTCACTCATCATCGTACAATAGTATCTCTGAATACATGTTGGTATAGTACAACAATCTGATACAATGGCCATGAATAGACAGCACATAAGTAAATATATGTCACAAGTGATCATAGCCATGATCCCTCTATAGTAAGATATGGTCTTCTACTGAAAACAAGACAACTAGTGCAAAACTGGAGGTACAAACTGTTGAAATCTGAGAGGTGATATCTCAGATGTAAAGTCAAAATCATATGTAGCATACTAAATGCCACAATCGCCTAGGGTCTTCTACACAAGTCTTCGATGGTGCAAGTCTCATCAAGTGAATAAAGGAGTTGGGGTCGAACCTGATGACACATCATCTGATTACCAGTCATTGATGTATATCGTTAACAGACATGAGATGACCCACCAATAATGAAAATTGGCATCAAGGCACAGAGCACAATCATCAGAGTGTGAATAAATAGGTTGAAGTCGAACACTAGGATGAATCCATCGATCAGGGGACATTGATGTATTCCCAAAACTGTCGATGGCGAGATAACCTGCCACTAATGAATGCAATCCTCAAGGTACTCAACCGAACTTTAAGCCTCAAGTCTCGGAATAAATGAGTTGAAGTCAATGGAACAAGACTCGCTGGAAGGGGGGCATTAAGGCATCCCCCATCAACTAGCACGAGGTACCAGCAATGCTGAAAGATTTGGAAGATCTCAGGTGAAACGAACTAACTCAATAAGGATGGCCGACATGCAATAGTCAAGATATCTAAGGAGTGGCCGACACTAGTTTCAGGACTTCCTTTGAACAAGAGCATGAGCAGATGGATAGACTCAGGAAGCATAGACTTGACATAAACTGTGCAATGCAGGAGGCATTACAGAGGGCTCCATAATGACTAGAAGCTTAACCAATCAGTGGAGAAAATTGAGAAACAAGTACAGCTCCTAAGGCCCAACTATAGTCTCGACTCATAATGTACAGAGTGGAATGAATGCTCTATTCAAAGGCGACACAACAGCTGCCAACAAGAAATAGTGACCATAATCCCATTCTAGATTTTGGAATATTTGATTTTTTTGTCTTTTTCATATTTGGGAAAAGCTTGAAAAAGAATAAAATTGCTTATAGTAAAATAGGTGAGGGAACGAGTATCAAATATCTAGCATACTATTCCCAAGCAGTCGAACATACCTATGCTTAATGCAAGGAAGTGCGTGCAGGATGTGGACACTCGGGGGTGTGTTCCCTCAGGGTCAAAGGGTCATCAAATTGTGAAGGGAAAATATATAAGCTCTGCAAGGCTCGACAGGGAAAGTGCTCAGGCACCAGGCTAACAATTGAGAAAGCAGAAGTCGGCACAAGGCTCAAGCGGCAAGCAGGATGATGCAATGCAATCACAACATGATATAACTAAGGGGATTCCTTAAGGGATATGGACAGCATAAGACAAAGTAGAGCGTGAGTCTTCATCGCAATGTCATGGCGTGACTACAAAGGAATCCCAATCCTGAGGACAAACAATGGCATGGGCACCAAAAGCATAATGGGGTTTTAACTAGGGTACCCATGTTCGGGAAAGCCCTACCGCCACATGACGACACTTCTCTAATAGTGTGAAGGTTTTGTGTGAGTCACAAAGCGGGGTCGCACCTAGGGTTTATGAAAAGTGGTCAAAGGTCAAATGCATAATGCATGTGAAAATGGCATCTAACCTATATGCCAGGTGTGAAACGTACCTACCTTAGGTGTGAAATGGATCAGAACAACTCTCGCTGAGGAAATCTGTTGAAAAAACCACTACTCCATGACACAATATTAGTTCATAACGGCCCAAAAATGGAAAAACTATAGAAAAGTGGATCCAAAAAATTATAAATACTAATAAAATTTAATAATTTTCAATTCATTTGCACTATTCACCATTTTGGAGTTAAGTGGTAAGTTTGCACCTTAAACTTCAAGCGCCGATCGTGGGAGCTATGAGCAACCGTTCAGCGAACCGTCTGGAGCAGGTTAGTGGTCACTGCCATACCTTTCATTTAAGTGCTTTTATTTCAATTTTGGTCGGTGGGATTTTTTGTTTGGCCAAGCCCTAAATGGCTTCGGCGCTACCCACGGGCTATAAGCATGCGGGTCGCAGGTAGGGCATCAAACGCGCAGTCAAAAAACTAATTGCCCGTGTCTACCCGCAACTGTCTACAATCTAGCCCGCGAGTATGGCCATAAAGAAGTTTTTAAACATGAAACTGACTAAAAATATCTTGCTTTGCATTCTAGGATGGTTCTAGAGTGGAGGGAGAGAGAGCATGATGAGGTAGATGAGGCTATGCACAATAATTTGCAAGCACAACAAGCATTGCAAGCATGTGGCTTATATAAATACTGGAGTCTCAGGGGCTTAAGGGCCCAAAACCTACTACTCCATCATTTGATCAACTACTGGGATGTGGATGCTCAACACTTCAGCCTCAATGGGAAAACAATGACACTGGAAGTGGAGGATATCTACTTCATTACCGGTTTGTCCCGTAGAGGGGAAGTGGCTAGTCTTCGGTCACGGACTGTGGGTGGTGGGATCACTGTGCAAGACTACATAGTACAGTATTGTCTCGCCAACACACGACCAGTGGGAAGTCAAGTGCCATTCAACCTCATAACGGATCTGAGTACAAATATCATTGTGGCAACTCTGGTGCAGATCACGAGATCCAAAGCACTACATCAGGCATCCAGACTGGTGATGTTCTACGCATCACGATGCTTGTAGCCTACTATATTTGACTGGTGTACTACTCTGCTAGTGTCTATGAAGACACAAATGATGGAATGCAAAGAGGGGAAGGCCAAAAACTTTGGGTATGGTAGCATCCTGTGCAGTTTCTTCTTTGAGAGAGTTCCGGGACTTAGCCCGAGGGTGGATGTCTCTCCTCACAGTCTCCGAGATCCAGCCCTGACCCGGTGGGCTGAGATACTGACATAACAGGGTGGTGGCCATCTGGCGTCACCATATACTGAATTCTTCCGCTAGTGGAACCGGCAGGTGATTGCTACAGAGGACTATCCCTATGCGGGGATAGACTTCAGACAGGACCGTGACATGCTGCTCCCACCAGGCGCAACTTTCAGAGACATTGGTGAGTACTCTTTTGGTTTTGTGTTCTTTAAATTTTTATGGATTTTTTTATTATAGTTGAAATGCAAAAAATCTTATTGGTGGTAATATCATGTGCTAATGGGTGACTATTTTCTTGCAGACAAAGGCCCAATGAGACCCGAGGGCTTCCCGAGACATGGTCGTCAGGGTAGAGATGAGGTGGCGGTAGATGCCGCAGCAGGGTGCACACTCCAGACATTGCGGCGCAACATATCACGCATGGTTTCTCGAGTACCACTGATAGAGGTAGCTCGACTACTGGAGGCTATGCAGCGTCAGGTAGTGGGTGTTCCTGGTGAGTGGGTGCGGCTACTGCAGCGGATGGCCAACGCAGTGTAGTACTACTATGAGACACATCCCATCGAGGCGGTAGCTAGACCTCCTCGAAGGGAGTAGATATCCCAAGGTCTCATCATTTTTTGTATCGATATGTATATTTTTTAGGGCTATGGGATCCAGTCTTGTATGACACTACCATTTTTGGACATATTTATATATATATACAACTTTGGTTCTCGGTTCTACTATATGTGTGTATGGTACAAATGTATGAATGTCTTTGTATTTATGTGCTTCATGAGGAATTTGACAAATGCCAATCTAATACATAGTTAGCGTATGCATCAGATATATAATTATGACTTCTCGGAATGTGAATATATGTAATGGAAACAAAATGTCTCTCCAAGAGTCATACCTTAAGGAATATTCGTAGTAATGTAGGGTCTCGTACACGGTACTGCCCATTCAGCTAAGACACAACTAGTTGTGAATCCAGGCGGACTTCTAAAGATTGGATACCATGTGAAATGGAATCCCGAAGTAGCTCAACAACAGCACTATACTCAGCCACATTGTTAGATGTAGGACTGTAGGACCGAGACAAGCACCTCCTAAGGACACAACTAGATGGTCAGGTGAAAAGATAACCCAGGAAGCAGAAGCAAGCTACTGCATATGTCAGATAGCACCATCGACGAAACCTAAGAATGTAGGAAATCCCACTGACATCTGTCAATCAAACAGAGGCTAATCAGCAGACCTGACAACCAAAAAGGAAACCTAGACTATGTACAGAAAAACTATACAATAGTGTACAAAAGTATCAGCTTGAACCAAAGGTTCAAGCGTAATACCGCTTGAGGTAGAGCCCATTTCTAGGCTCCTTCAAGACATCTCCCTCGTAATCTTCTAACTCATAAGCTCCTTTTTCAAGGACATGCCTCACAATGTAAGGACCGTGCCACATGGGATTGAACTTGCCTGCCCCTAGGGGTTCTTTAGCTTGGTCATACAAGAGTACCAAGTCACCTTTAGCATATTGACGAGGACAGACAGACCTATCATATTGAACCTTGACACGATGCTTGTTAACATCAATGGCCACAGCGGCATCTCGACGGTGTTCGTCAAGTTGCTTGAGGTGTACTAAATGTTGCTCAATCTCTGTCGTATCAGGGAGGAGCTCTATGGCTAGCTTGAGTGAAGGGATCTCACATTGAATCGATAAAAGTGACTCCACACCATGAACTAACTGGAACGGTGAGAACTCGGTGGCAGTCTTAACTGCGGTTCGATAAGCCCACAAAGCAGGATATAACATGATATGCCAATTGGTCTTGCTTTGTTGGATGGTATGTTGGAGAATGGTCTTCAAAGACTTATTTACTGCTTCAACCTGACCATTCCCTTGAGGATAGTAGGAAGACGAGTGTTCCTGACGAAACCCAAGCTTGAGAGACAAATCCTCCATCATCTTGTTTTGAAAGTGACTGCCATGGTCAGTGACAATCTCTTTCGGGATACCGAATCGAGTGATAATCTGGTTGAACACGAAATGGGTTGCAGTAGTACCATCGGCTTTAATGGTAGGCATGGCCTCAGTCCATTTGGAAAAATAATCCACGGCCACAATAATATGATGATGCCCCCCAGCCGAAGCTGGTTTGCAATCCATGAAATCTACCCCCCACTTAGTGAAGGGACCGACAGTGATGACCGAATGGAGGGGCACTGGATGCGAGTGTATGTTCCGAGAAAACACCTGGCAAGGGTGACATCTCTTCGCAGCGTTAATACAATCTTTAAAGATAGTAGGCCAAAAATAACCCGCTCACATAATACGTTGGGCTGTAGCAAACCTAGATAAGTGACCGCCACACGCCCCCACATGGCAATCATTAAGTACCCGTTCCGCTTCTTCATGAGTCAAGCAACAACAGAGAATGGAATCCTTTCCTCGGCAATACAAAGTGTCACCGATGATAGTATAATCTTTAGCTTGATGTCTCACACGTCGTTGCTCGTCTCGTGAATAATGCGGAGGAAATTTCAAAGTTTGGAGATATCTAACGACATCCCCATACCAAGGGTCCTCAGACGAGATAAGGAATAGGTGTTCATCCATAAAGGAATCTTCATGAATGACATCCTCATCAATCCATGGAAGGTCCTACATAAGTTCAGCGAACACCAATGATTTCACTGATTTTGCAGAAGCAAACTCGAGATCAAATTCCTGAAGGGTCACAATCCATTTATTATACTTACCCCCGATAAGGCGTCGTGATAGCACGAACTGAAACGGATTGATATGAGCTACAACAATGGTTGTTCGAAGCAAATGTAATGCCGTAACCGCTGGACTGCGTGAACAGTCGCAAGTGCCAACTTTTCTACGTGGGTGTACCTTAGTTTAGCATCTACTAAATTTCGACTAAGAAAATAGATAACATGCTTGATAAGCGCATCATCTATCTGAACCAAGACCATGCCAATAGTCTCATGAGACGCGGCCACATAAAGAATGAAATATCGTGTAAATTCTGGTGGACTAAGCACGGGGGCCGATACCAAAGATTTATTAAGGGTGTCGAAAGACTGTTGGGCTCGCTCATCCCAGATAAAAGGTGTGTCTTTCTTCAATAGGCGTGCAAAACCTTTAGTAATACTAGCATAGTTAGCTATAAACCGACGCAGAAAACTAGCTCTCCCTTGGAGGCTCTGAAGTTGAAACAGATTACGTGGAGGAGGAAACTGAAGTATTTCCTAAACTTTGAGAGGATCGACTCTAATACCCTGTCAAAACACGAGAATTTCCAAAAAAATTTAATTTAATTTTTTTTTTAAATAGCAATAATGTTATTAAATGCAGTCATTTAACTGTCTGTTTAACTTTACGTGAATGTAAGTGTGTCTGAATGGTCGTTGTTATAATTAAATGTTATTATGGTTTTCTCTTTTCCGTTATTGATGGTTTTACTGTTCTGCAACCTCAAGGGGGAGTTGCCATAGCAGACTGGGCTTATTTAGCTTTCATGCTAATGCATCAAACTGTCTTTCTCTTTACAGATATACAGATAAGGTGCGGTCGCGACAATTAATTCGTTTAAGTATTAGAATCCAAAAAGCTGTGCCAAAATCACTCAATAAAAATTCTAAATATGCCAACTTGGTTTGCAGGTGTTTGAAGGTAGCATTTTGCTTACAAAATTCTCTGTTCTTACTGCTATTGAACTTGAAACTACTAGAAAAAGATGACTGTATTTTCTGAAGTGTCCATGAATTAAACAACTCTATGGAATAATTGTTATTGGTGATGTTAGTGTGATGCCAATACGCCTCATAAACAGCACAGTGAAAGATAACTTACTTGTTTTTAGCACTAGCTCGAATTTCTATCATTTACAAGTCTCCTCCTAACATCTCAGGATTTGTATGAGTTGGACAAGTTATTCCTATGTCAATGATTCAAATTTATAAGCTTATCTTGAGTAGACTCGTTTAAATGTTATGAGGGAATTCTGAAACAGTTGAATGTTTGTCATTGTATTGTAATGATAAATGAGATAATCTAGTGTGAATCTGATCCAAAGTTAAAATTTATGTATCTGGAAATATTCAAGTGAATGTCACCTAGAAAAGAACTACTTATTAACATCTCCCTTCATTATTCATAAGCTGAAAGTGGAGATCTATGTCTTGCATAGATGGTCATGGTGATTGAAAAAGTCGTAATAAAATTTTATCCATCAAAAGGGCGCTTGCATTGCACCCTTGTCTTTATTAAGTTTTTTTTTTGTTTTAAAGCCATTATATATATATATCTTCTTTATGTCTTGTAATACTCCATGACTGGATTTAAATGCTGTTTTAAATTTTGCAATGGATTGACCATTCAAGTTGGGATCAATATTTAGACAAGAATTATAAAACATTGATGAATTGTTTTGCTTGTTAATAGTATGGTAATTTAACTATGATAAAGCAACCATTAAAATCACCGTGAATTGTTTTCACTACCCTTACTAGGATGTTTAGTAGGCTACAAATGACGATATTTCAATGAAATCCTTGGACACTAATGTCAATGCATGATTTATTGGTTTATAGGGTAAGTGATATTATTCGCTATACAACATTTGATGGAATTGATCGAATCATGGATTATGTATCAACCGTGTGGTATCACGGTCCTAGGGAATATCCAAGTTATTATTTAAATTGGAAAACAATGATGTAGTCATCGTCGTAAAAACTATGTAAGAATTACCCACTGCATGAGAATTATTAAGAGGGATACGTGGCTAACTTATATCCAAGTGTTCTTGGCATAAAAGGTTGACTAACCCTAATCTTATCATTCCTTCCCTCACCTTCGGGCTCGGCCGCTCTGTCGATTCTCCTGTCCATAATTTCACCGAAACCATGGTGGTAACAGCTCCTACGCTGTTACACTTCTTCGTGCTCGTTCATTAGTAGGGTTTTGGAAGTTTTGTGTTGTGTTATAGCAGTTTTCGTTCGTAAAAGATCTAGGGTTTCTCCCCTTTTTGTATCAGATTGGACCTTGTCTCGGCGTAACCATGAACCCCAGTTTGGTTCTGTTTGAGGCTTCCACTACAGTTTGTACATGCATTCAGTCAGCTTAACCGTGTTGGTGAAGAGAGAAGGGTTTCCTCTTCTGCTGTTCGTGGCTAACAACCTACTCACCGTGCATGACTCCATTCAACTCTCTGGTAAGCTACAGGTTTTGTCTTTGTTTTCGAAATACAAAACTTGGTTTTGAACTCAACATTTATATATATAAATGATATCTGATGATGTTTTATTACGTTGCAGGCCCTGACTCCATTCGCGGTGTGGGTGACCCCGAGCTTCGACAATTGGTTGCTTTAACCAGGTAAGCCTAGTTTTACCATGGCTGTTCTCCTTGCTGGTTGTAGAATGGTTAGGGTTTGGTCTTAAATGAATCGTCCTCGTGGTAGTGAGGGTTTGTAGAAGGATTATTATTCAAAAAGAAACAGGCCGTGGCCTGTTCTGATGTTGAAGTGACGACCTTGGGGTTTTGTTTCGTTATTATACTTTGAAAGGATTAGAGTTAACCCCAGGTTTTTGGAAGTTAATCTTAATATGGAAGGTTTCATGTACAATGGTTGTTGTATGTCTGCGTTTCTCCTTAAATTTAATGTTATGTTCAGTAATAGGAAAGTTTATGTTTTCTAAAAACACTTTAAGAATGAAAAGGAGAAGAGGCCATAGGTGAAGGCACTGTCTAAAATATCTGTGTTCAGTTTTTGTATGTGGGGTTATAATGATAAGATTCAAGCGGAACCTTAATCTTGTCAAGAAGCTAAAATTATCGTATTGTTTGTATCTATGTGTTATAAAAATATGAGTTGGGTTGTTCTACTGCTATTAACCCTGATAGATAAAATACTGGGGTTTACGTACTTAGGTTTGTTTGTTGTTATTCACTTAAGTTAACCAGGGTTTTCGTTTCGATTTAACAAAGTAACTCTGTTATAGTTCCTCCTATAAATTTCTGATATGGATGTGGCATATAAATTAAATTCTATATAAAAGGAAAAATCATTTAACAGTGCTCCTAGGCGGTGACCGTAGATGAATCGTTGTGTTAAATCTTACTGTTTAAATACCTGTAAGGTATGAAATGCTGGGTTTGATCCGGAACACCGACAGTGGTTTTAGTTTATATGTTTATTCTAAAGTTATGAGTTTGCTTCTGTTGGTAATGAGAAACAAGTGAATACTATTTTTTTTTTAACAAGAACAGGGGAAATAGATATATATATAGAGGCTGTGCACAGCCATTCATTACAAGTTTGCCCAAAAATTTGACAGAGTAACAAGAGCTTGAGAGTTTATGAGCTCTAAACAAAAAACTGTATGAGTTCTAAACAAAACTTGACTAAATATGTTCAAAGTAGAGCAGGGATAGACCCTGACGAACTGTTGATTTAGGAATTTACAGAAAAACATAGTTTTTAAACATCAAAAAAGAGGAACCTGAACTGAAACTGCAAATTATCCATAATTTTTGAGGTAGACAGAAGCCGCATCCGACTTTTCCTGCTTAATACACTGGTTGACCATCAGACTGCCATAGACGCAGCTTCCCTGCGATTTCCCGGTGAGCACTGCTATATCTTCCTGCATATTATCGACCTTGCCCATCAATTCGAACAGGTTGCGCTCCAGGTCGTCGATTCTGGAATCCTGGCAAGCGAGCTGGTTCACTGTGTAGCTCAAATCCTTGGCCATTTCCGCATTTTGATTTACATTTGTGCAAACTTCATTGTAGGTGTTACGCACAGACAACTTAATATCGACCATAGTGCGGCTCAGCGCGGCAATGGCCGCCATAATGTTCTGCATATTGCCCGCCCTGTGGTGGAATAACAGTCCTGGACGGGAGAAAGGAGAGCCCGAGTTGCCGAGGGAGAGCCTGTTCATCGCACAGTGAAGAGGACGAGCCATTACATTATGCAGCAAGGGAGAGGCAGTTGGCCCATTTAAGTGCAGTTCGTGAGAGCTGACAACACCACGAGGTCCCGAGTGCCATGCGCTGTGGAGAGGAGGGCGTGTGGCAGGGGCACGCAAATCATCGACTACGGAGGAGGACGGGGATGGGGGGAGGGGGAACCTCAATCCACTAAGCCCCATAAAACCCAAAACCATATAGTTTTTAACCATTGAAAAGGATTAAGGGATAAAATGAAAATCCAAGGCACCATTTATGTTCTCCATGTGCCCAATGTCAAGCAGTGTTCCTTTGTTGGCCGCTTCGTCAGCTAACTTATTATTTGATCGACGGATATGAAAGAAAGAGGACTGGGAAAAGAGAGGATAAGATTTTATTCTTTGCATGTACCTGTAAGATCTAGATCCATGTGGGGCGGCGCCCCTTCTGATTGTTTGAATGACATGTCTGGAGTCCCCATAAACTCTGAGATTACCGATGCTGAGGGAGGATATCATGTTGAAAGATAGGACGAGAGCAAGCCATTCTGCTTCATTGTTTGTCTTGATTCCTAGTCCCCACGAGATAGATTCAATTTTGTTTCCTCCGGGGTCAAATAAGACCCCACCCGCACCTGCCACCCCGGGGTTCCCTTTGGATGCCCCGTCGAAGAAAATACTGTAAGAATTCTGCTCTTTCCACCATCTGGTGAAAGCCTCGGATTCCTTCCGAATTTCCCAGTCAAGGAAGGAATGATTCTTTTTGGACTGAAGGGAGCCTGCCCTTACAAAGGCATTGCACCATTGAAACTCCGATAGGGTGAGAGGTTCCTGAGCAGGGATAGTGACACCTTTAGCGGATAAATATTCAGCAATCATTGTAGTGGCTTTGATGGCTGCTCTGTAGCTATTAGGATTCCTTCCTTCAAAAAGACTTTTGTTTCTATGTATCCAGATCTGCCAGCAGACATTCATTGGGACTATATTCCAAATTCTTCTCATCGTTTTCTTGCTTTTTCCTGGAAAGGAGCGTCCCCAGTGATCGCTGAGATCTTTAAAAGTTTTAGGAAGAATAGATGTTCTCCATTGATTCCCCAAAACCTGAGCCCAGACGTGCTTGGCGAAGGGACAAGCCAGGAAGATGTGAAAGGAAGTTTCTTCTGCTTGTTTGCACAGAGTGCATCTTGAAGGCCCTTCTATCCCTCTAATTTTTAGATTTTCTGCTGTTAAGAGCTTATTATGATTCAAAAGCCAGAAGAAGACGCTAACTTTAGGTATGCCATCCGGATTCCAGACTTTCCCCCAGTTTTTGAGCACCGGAGTATTAGAGAAAGTGAGTTTGTCATATCCTGCTTTGACTGAGTATTCTCCTGCTTCCCCCCAGCCCCTTCGGTCTTTCTCTCTTATGTTCACCGGAGCTTTTCCATGCAAGGTATTGAGGAATAATTGATAGGCATTCATGAGATTATCAGGAGGTCTCCATTTTTTCCATCCTTTCCAATCTCCATTATCCTTCCAATCCACGAGATCAATGAGTTTAGAGATTCCCATGTTTTGCAGCCAAATTCGAATAGGATCTATACATCTCATTTGCCCCAAGGGCATTTCTCCATTGATTTTGTCCATCCAAATATTTACGCTTTTCCCGTTACCTGGGATCCAATAGAGATCTTCTGTAATCAAAGTCAAGGAAGAGGAGATGAGTTTCCAGATAGCCGTTCCCTTTTTGTTATTATTCTTTTCCAGACATCTTAATCTTGAGCTTCTGGAGTATTTTTTCCTGACTACTTCTTTCCACCATTCTTTCTTCCCGGTGACAATTCTCCAGGCAAGCTTGGCTCCTAAAGCTTTGCTTACCAACATAGGTTCACGGATTCCTAACCCTCCTCTATTTTTCTTTTCTTTGACCACCTTCCAACTGATCAGATGAAATTTTTTATTTTGAGTCTTTCCCCCTTGCCACAGGAACTTTCTTATCTCTTTGCTAAAGGCGTTCTGAATTGAAACTGGGGCTGCCATTATTGCAGAGGTAAAAATGGGCAGAGAAGACAAAACTGATTTGATCAGAGTGGCTTTCCCTGCTAAATTCAACCATCGGGTACCCCACGAATTTATTTTTGATCTGAATTTCTCAAGAATAGGCAGCCAAACAGAGGAGGTAGGATATTTTAGGCATATGGGTGTACCAAGATATTTAAAGGAAGCCCAATCGAGACAGGGTTTGAAGTTTAAAATGGCAGAGATGAGCCTGATGATGGCAGGTCGGCAGTTCCAAGTGTACAGGTTGCATTTATTATCATTAGTTTTGCCTCCTGAGGCTTTAAGGAAGAGATCTAATGCAGTTTTGAAACGGGCTGCTATTTGGGGTGAGGCACTACCCAAAAGTATGGTGTCATCAGCAAACTGTGCATGGTTTATAGGTTGGACATTTCGAGTGAAGGTTATACCAGGGAGTGATTCAGAAGCCAAGAGAGAGTTGAGCTTTCTACTGAGAGATTCGGCCATTATGACAAAAAGGAAGGGTGAAAGGGGACATCCCTATCTCAGACCCCGAGAGAGTCAAAAAAACGAAGTGGGCCTTCCATTTAGAAGAGGGGATATCCAAGGAGCACCAATGCAGGCTTTCACCCATCTAATGAAGCTTTTGTCAAATCCAAATTTTCCCAGAATATTAAAAATGAAATCATGCCTTACTCTATCAAAGGCATTGGCCATGTCAAGCTTAATTGCCATACCTGCATCTTTGTTCCTCTGGCTGGAATGAATTGCTTCCTGCACTAAAAGAATATTGTCATAAATTTGCCTGCCCAGAACAAATCCGCCCTGATTAGGAGATATGATTCTTGGGAGCAGTTTCTTGATTCTATTAGCAACGACTTTAGTGATGATTTTATAAGAGGAGTTGCATAAAGATATAGGTCTGAACCTCCCAATCAGAGTAGCTTTTTTCTCCTTAGGAATTAAAGCTATGAACGAAGTATTGGTGCCTCCTCCTATTTTCTCTCGGTTCCTTGTCCAGTTTATCATTCTGAGTAGATCTTTTTTCAGAAGATGCCAGCATTTCCTGTAGAAGTGGATGGTGAAGCCATCAGGTCCTGGGGATTTTTCCGGATGGAGAGCCCACACTGCTTTTCTAACTTCCTCTTCCGTAACCACCTCTGCAAGCATGCTATTGTCTTCGGCTGTTATGAGCTTTGGAATCTCCTGACCCATTATCTCAATTTCCTGAACAGGGGGATCCCCTTCCTCACTGTAGAGTGCTTCAAAGTGATTTTTGATTTCCCTCTTTATTGCTTCAGTGTCCTCAATTTTGGTTCCATCTTCCTTTGTTAAGCTGAAAATGTTGTTTTTCCTGAATCTTTCCTTACATTGTGCATGAAAGAACTTGGTGTTTCGGTCCCCCGACTTTAGCCATAAACATCTTGAGTGCAGCCTCCACTCCTCCTCCTCTCTTCTGGCCGCTTGTCTTATTTGAGTTTCCAATTCATTTTCTTTTCTCAGTATGTGCTCAGTTATCTGCTCGGTTTCCATTTGGCTTTGCAAAGATTTGAGTTCCTCTTGCAGAGAGTTTATCTCTTCTCCCAATTTCTTATTGTTTTCCTTTTCCCATCTCTTTAATACAGTCTTGGTATTTTTGAGTTTGTTTTCCCATATGAATCCTGGTGATCCTGGGATAAACTGATTCCAAATGGCTTTGACCTCTTCATAACAGTCTTTGTTCTCCAGCCAAATCGGATTGTATCTGAAAGGCAGAGGCCCTAGGTTTCCAGGGGAAGAGAAAAAAAGGGCGATAGGTCGATGGTCTGAAGCAGCTGAAGCTAGAATTTTTGAATCGGGCAGGAGGGGCCTACTTAGGAAGGCAGATTTGAGAAGAAATCTATCAAGTCTTGCCGCTATATGTCCGGGTCCAACTCTCTTATTATTCCAGGTATAGTTTCCTTGCCTAGGTTTTATATCCACCAGATTCCAAGATGCCTGAAGATCCTCTAGACTTTCTCCAAACTGGTCTCTCACCTTCGAGCCTCCTCTTCTCTCATTAACACTTACAGTGACGTTAAAATCTCCAGCTAAAAGGCAGGGAGATAGATTCCTTCCAGATTGAAGGTCAATAAGATCTTTCCAGAATTTTTCCTTAAGACTGTGAAGCGTTGGTCCATAGATATTGCCTACCCAGTACTTTTCATTGCTTGATATATCTTCTATTTCCGTAAATAGCCAATTTCTATTGCTAAATGAAGAAATACATTTGTACTTACCTTTGTCCCTCCAAGTAAGGAGCCCTCCCGAAGCTCCAGTAGAGTTGACTGCAACGCCTTCTCCATTGGGCCATATTTGATTTAGGGCTTTGAGACAGTCTGCTTCTTGCATCTTAGTCTCCTGGAGCATGAGGATTGAGGGGGTTTCTAGCTTTCTTATTCTTTTAAGTGCTTCTATTTTTTGCTTGCCTCCTAAACCTCGACAATTCCAGGAGACTATCTTCATTATTTTCTAGAGAGGATGGAGCCTGCTTTTTCCTTCTTTTCTTCTAATATCCCTGTTGTTTGCTTTGAGCTGGATAGGATTCTTACATGCTGGTCTAAGCTGGTTTGCTTACCCGCCGCTTTCTCGCGGATCGTTTCTTGCTCTCTTACCACTTTATTTAATTTTCTACCCTTTTTTGTCTGAGGTTCCACTTCTTCTTCTCTGCTTTCTGAGGTTTTTTCTTGAAATAATTTTGCCTTTGCCCTTGTAACGGATCCGCCCCGTGCTTTAAGTAGCTCGCTCTCAGGCTCTTCCTGTTGTGATATTTCTGTGGTCTGAATTTCTCCTTCTTCTAGATTCTTTTCTGCTATTTTTTGTGCTTCTTCTTCCCTTTCTTGTTCTGTTGCTTCCTCCAGGGCTGTATTCAACCCTTGTTCCTGCTCTTCCTCAGTCGCTGTAGAAGATAGCAGTTGAAATTTGTTTGCTTCTCTGGTGCTTTGTTGTCTGGCTGCCATTTCTTTTCTTTTTGGTGTTGCATGCGGTTGATGTGTGTTTGGGGCTTTCCCATTCTTCTTTCTCACCTCATTCCACTCTCCCTCTTGATTTTCTTCCATTTCCTGCGTCTTTCTCTTGGGGCATAGCTTGGCAAAGTGCCCATATTCATGACATACCTTACATTTAAAAGGTATCTGCTCATAATCAATAGGTTGCAAATGATTCCAGCCATCCATTGATAAGCTTATAGCTTCTGGGAGCCCTTTCTCTAGATCCACTTCTACACATATTCGAGCACAGGAAAACATCGGGGGTTTAGGTTCAGATTTGTCAATATATTTCCCCAGCGAGTTGCCGATAGCCTTCAGGTCTTCGTCATTCCAGCAATGCAGCGGAAGGTGGGGAAGCTTGACCCAAACTGGAACGGCTGAGGGAATGTCCTTTTCTGGGTCAAACGAGAGGTCCCATTTGTTGATATACATTCCTCTTGGTCCCATAAAGTATGGGCCGTTCCTGAAAATTAAGTCCCTATCCTCCTTTTTTTCAAAAAAGAATACGAAGAATCCCTTACCGCAGAAGATCTGCTGGACTTCTCCTTGGATGAGTGGGCGCCAATTTTTGTTTAGCCATAGCTCAATCGATCTCGGGGAGGGCCATAACCCTGTAAAGTGCCCTACCAGTCCTTTTTCAGAAAGCGCTAGGGCTTTGCACTTCGAGGCGGTAGAACCCAACTTGACCTCCGGTATGGCAGATTTTTTAACGAATCTTGAGTCCGCGGCATCAGTCGTCTTGGAGGGCTGAGATTGCGCTGCTACAAGGGAACGGAAAAGGGCATCGAGGGGCGCCCGTCCCGGGTCAGGAGGAGGGTCCATGGAGGCGGAACCCGAATCAGTAGTCACAGTCGCCAGTCCAAAGGTGAACCAGCTAGGGTTCGCTCAGCTCTTTATGTTATATATTAACCACATAAGTGAATACTATTAATAAACAATTGAGCTCGAATTAACTGAGCAAAATTATTGTCCTGCTTAGTCATTTGGTTTTTTTTAAACTGTAAATAGGTTTACCAATAAGATTATGTCGATAACGAGAGTCCAAGAAGAACATTTCATTAAGGTTTAAGCTTGATAATGAAATAGATATGATTCTGTTGATTTTATGTTCCTAAACACTAACTAGTTATTTAACTATTAATAACTTCTGTGTGATGCAATTATTTCAGGGTTTTTCTGCATATTCATCTTGTTGATAAGGAATGGATAGATCCTTAACTAGGGTTTCTGTTTAGTTTGAAATGTTAGAATTAAGACTGGTCAAGATCCGACTAAGGTTCGTAACCTGACATATATAATATAATTGTAGCTACACGAGTCCTGCAACGAGGTTAAACATACTATCGAAACTGTAATATATTTAATTTCATCTTCATACTGTTTCCTTTGACTGTTTAAACACAATATACTCCCGAGAATGCTTACTGTAAACATGAACCCCAATTATCTATTTCAACTATTGCAATTTAACTAGGTTTGAGAATTTCAATAATATTGTTTCTTGCGATATTACTATGGTATAACATGCATAGATATACCTTTTCAGTACTGCAGTAACGCTAAGAAAGAATGCTGAAATACAGTAACTCTTAATAATATACTATTGATATTCCAAGATTACTACCTTTTACTGAATTAATTACTACTGAAACCTAATAAAAATAAACATAACATACATTCATTTATACTAAATAAACAAACAGGTGTAGGTGGCAGAACCTGTTCCAAACTGTGGACAACAACAGCAATGGGAGGCTGTTCCTCCCTACCAACTCCTGGAGAGTTCCCAAACAACACTTCTCAGGACCCCCGAGCTTGCTCTAGTCTCACTAGCTGGAACTAGGTGCAGCAAAACAATTCACTCAGCCAAATAGCTAAAATGGAACCAAGTTACTGCAGCATCTCCGATCAAACACTCCCTTACTGTACTTTCCCTCTTCCTCAATGGGACTCCTGAATAGCATTCACCTGAATGTATTCTCCCTCCAGAACAATGATGAACCCCCAGCTCAGTTCATTGAGTACTATTTAAAAGATTGCCTAGGTCTTAGTTGGGTTAACTGTCATTAATGAGCCACCTGCTCAGATTCCACTTTCTTGGGGAATCATGACCCCAAAATATAGGGAAGTTGCCACCTGCAACTTAGGAAGTGTTTGAGGATGCTGCCACTTGTCTTTTGCCTTTCCACCTAGTTCCTTCCATCAGTTAGACCAGTAACCTCTTTTAACAGCTCTCCCATGCTGTTGTCTCCATAATTTATTTATTAATAATAAAATATTCAGAATTTGCATTCCATTTCTGGTGACTCTACTGAGTCATCAATTCCTACTTAGCATTAAATTTAACATAATGTCTCAGGAATATTAATAAAATAATTACATTATTTTTGCAAAATTGGGGTATGTGACATACACACCCCCTTAAAATGTAACATCGTCCTCGATGTTACTTATTCTTCATCTTCAGCCACCTGCTGGAATAGATTTGGGTATGCTTCCCACATCTTACTTTCCAGTTCCCAGGTAGCTTCTTCAGGACTAAGGTACTTCCATTGCACCTTCAGCTATCCAATTGTGCGGTTCCGCAGAGTAATTTCCCTCCTCCCGAGGATACAATCCGGTTCCACCAGAACTTCCCCTTCTGGTTCTACCTGTACAATGTTCCAGTCAATAACATGAGTAGCATCATGAACATACTTTTTCAGAACAGAAATATGAAAAATGTTGTGTACTTTTAAATTTGGTGGTAATGCTAACTGATAAGCAACTTGACTGATTCTAGATAAAATTTCAAATGGACCACAGTAACGTGGCGCTAATTTTGCACAACTTCCCAGTCTTAGGGAGCTCTTCTTTGGCCTTACCTTGATGAACACATGTTCACCTACCTGGAACTCTTTAGGAGTTCTTTTCAAATCTGCTTGACTCTTTTGTCGATCCTGGGCAATATTCAAATTTACCTGCACTTGTTTCACAATCTGTTCCATCTCTTTCAATAAATCAGGTCCTAACACTAATCTATCTACTGGGTTACTCCAAGAGATAGGAGTGTTACATTTTTGTCCATACAGAATTTCAAAAG
This sequence comes from Larix kaempferi, assembly GCA_027924585.1. Classification (NCBI taxonomy): domain Eukaryota; kingdom Viridiplantae; phylum Streptophyta; class Pinopsida; order Pinales; family Pinaceae; genus Larix; species Larix kaempferi. The sequence continues at coordinate 29,966,689 of BSBM01000458.1, forward strand.
GACTAAACTTAGCTGACGATTGATAGCTGTTATTGTATGCAAATTCTGCTAAATGTAAATAATCCTCCCACTTACCTGGTTGATCTTTAACATACATCCTTAGCAGATCTTCTAATACCTGATTAACTCTTTCGGTTTGTTCGTCCGTCTGAGGATGGAAAGAAGTGTTGAAATTTAGTGTGGTGTTTAATCCTTTAAACAAGGATTTCCAGAAATTCCCTGTGCATTTAGGATCCCTGTCTGAAATAATAATTTTTGGAACACCATGTAACCGAAAAATCTATTTCAGAAAAATATCAGCTATGTTTGCAGCCTTGTAAGTGGTTTTAACAGGAATAAAGTGTGCTGATTTACTTAATTTGTCTACTACCACCATAATTGAATCATTCTGATGCTGATTTTTGGGTAATCCCGTAATGAAATCTAAACTAATTATCTCCCACTTCCAGTTGGGAATAGGTAAAGGTTGCAGCAACCCAGCTGGATGTTGGTGTTCTATTTTCACTTGTTGGCAGTCCAAACATCTAGCTATATACTCAGCTGTTTCAGATTTCATATTAGGCCAAAAATATTCTTTTCTCAACATGGTGACAGTCTTCTGGTAGCCTGGATGCCCTGAGTAAGGGGTTTTATGAACTTCGTCCAGAATTAACAGTTTAACTTTAGGTACATTTGGAACATACAACCTATCTTTAAACAATAAAAATCCATCTTCATTTAGACTATAACCCTTTATCAAACTTCTGTAGGTGCTTCTTTAGCTATAGCTTGTAAGTGATGATAATTTTCATCTGATTTTACCCCTTCAACCAACTGTTCATTCAAATCCGAGGTATGAGTGCTGCTAGCTGATACAAAATTCAGCCTTGCATTCCTGCTCAGAGCATCAACCACCTTATTTTCCTTTCCTTTTATGTGCTGAATTTCAAAATCGTATTCACTTAAGAAGGCCAACCACCTGGCCTGTCTTGAATTTAAATTAGGCTGATCTAAAAGGTATTTCAGACCCTTATTATCAGTCAGTAGAGTAAATTTTCTGCCTATTAAGTGGTGTCGCCACATCTTTAAAGCATGGATAACAGCAGCTAGTTCCAAATCATAAGTGGCATAATTCTTTTCATGAATTTTCAGCTTCCTAGATTCGTAGGCAATGACATGTCCATCTTGAGTCAACACTCTGCCTAGACCGTCATTACAAGCATCGGAGCAAACCACGAAATCTTTATTAGGGTCCGCTATTCTAAGAATAGGCGCAATTGTCAATAAAGTCTTAAGTTTCTTAAATCTTTCTTCACACTTCACGTTCCAATCAAACTTCTTGCCTTTCTTTTGCAAGGAAGTGATTGGGTTGGATATTTTTGAAAAGACTTCAATAAATCTCCGGTAGTAACAGGTAATTCCCATGAAGGATCTAACATCTGTTACATCTTTTGGTACCAGCCACTCTTCAATTGCCCGAATCTTTTAAGGATCAACTGAAATCCCATCCTTGGTGACTACATGTCCTAAGTACTGGATTTCGTCTTTAAAGAAGTCACACTTACTGAACTTCGCAAAGAGCTGCTGCTCTCTTAGTTCTTGTAAGACTATCCATAAGTGTTCTTTATGCTCCTCTTCATTCTTAGAATAAACTAAAATGTCATCGATGAATACGACAACAAATTTATCTAAGTAATTGTGCATTATGTTATTCATCAGGCACATAAAGACGGCTGGGGCATTAGTAAGTCCGAAAGGCATTACGACAAATTCGTAATGTCCATATCTTGTTCTGAAAGCTGTCTTAAATATATCTTCTTCTTTAATCCTCACTTGATGATAACCCAATCTCAGGTCTATCTTGGAGAACACCGTAGATCCACGTAGCTGATCAAATAGATCGTCTATGCGAGGCAACAGATATCTGCTTTTAATCGTCATCTTGTTCAGTTGACGGTAATCTATGCAAAGTCGCATAGTTCTGTCCTTCTTTTTAACGAAAATTACTGGTGCTCCCCAAGGGGATACACTGGGTCGAATGTAATTCTTGTCTATTAACTCCTTTAACTGAGTTTTTAATTCATTAAGCTCCAAAATATTCATATGATACGGGGCTTTTGAACTGGGTACAGCACCTGGTACCAGCTCAATTGTAAAGTCCAGCTCCCTCTTGGGAGGTAATTCTGGGATTTCCTTAGGAAAAACATCAATAAATTCATTGACTACATGGATGTTCTCTACTGTTATCTTGTTGCTTTCAGACTTATCTGTCTCATCTGTAATAGTTACAGCATAGGCTTTGCACCCTTTTATGACTGCCCTTTTAAGTTGTAAAGCAGAAATCTGCCTGACTACTGTTTTCCTAGGAATACCCCTAACAGTTACAGGCTGTCCATTATTGTTTACACACCTAAAATTTTTGTCAAAACAGTTTAAAACTACCCTATGTTGTTCTAACCAGTCCATTCTGATAAGTATGTCATAAGAGCCAATTGGCAAAACATTTAATTTAACTATAGTCTTAAAATCATTCATATCTAAGATACATTCCTTAATATAACAGTTTACTTTCCTTTTTGCCCCAGTAGCTAGTTGTACAGACCAGGAATTATCAAACCTTTCAACAGTTAGATTACATTTTTCTACTAGCTGGGGTGAAATATAACTAAGGCTAGCACCTGGATCTATTAAAATAGTTACAGGGGTTTTGTTAATCATACCTCCTACTTCCACCATGGAAGTTTGATAGTCAACTTGGCGATTTTCCAATGCTGCATTGATTCGGGGAATAGTCCCTGCAAAGTCTCCAACAGTCATTTCATCTTGAATAGTATGAATATTGTTGATTTGTTTCTTTCTATTTGGGCAAACTGAAGCATAATGGGGGCCATTACACTCCCAGCACTTAACAGGCTCCTTCCGTTCAAAATTCTTAGTGTAATTTCCATGATTGTTAGGAACCTCCTTACTGCCCTTGAAGTTACTGGAATTATTAGTAACTCCATTTTTGCTCCCCTGGAAGTTTTTACCATTAAACAGGGTTCCGTTCTTGTTATTTTTGAAGCTTTTCTGGGGTACAAACTCCTTTTTCCTGTACTCAGGCTGATTGCTGTTCTTTTTAGCTTTCCAGCTGGCTATCCCTTCTTTCTTTTTATTCTGTTCATAACAAAAATTAGCCTTCCGCATAGCCTCTTCCAGCGTTTTGGGGTTATCATATTCAATTCTGTCCTTGATATGATAGGGTAGAGAGCTAAGAAACCGCTGTATTTTTGGTTTCTCTTCGACAAAATATGGCACATACCTCAACAGACTTAAGAACTTACTGTTTAAGTCCTTCATCGTCATAGATCCTAGCTTTAATTCATAAAATTCCTTGGCCCTCTCTTCATAATACTGTTCGGACAGAAATTTCTTTTTGAAGTACCTTTTAAAAGTACTCCAATTGACTTCTTTTTCTTTAATTCCCTTGACCCTTTTCAGGTCTTGCCACCATATGTTCGCCTTTCCAGAAAGGTTGTAGATGGCCATTCGTGCCTTCAGCTGATTTGAATAGTTATAAATCTGGAAATATTTTCTCATCCAGGATAACCAGGATTCTGCCTCTTCTCCTGTTTCAGATTCTCTGTTGAAAGTTGGGGGTTTTATTTTCTTAAACTCCCCAGAAATATCTTCATAGGGCCTGTACTTTTTCCTTCTGTTGTGCAGCTCAGCTTCACTGCTGTCACTAGTAGTGCGATGACTGTGTTGTTCCCTTCTTTCCTTAGATGATGAACTGCTGTCAGATTTAGCTGGTTTCATCCTTTTAGACCCTCTTTGATGACTAGCTTCTTCTGAGTCAGCTCTTTTGCTCCTTCCTTCTGTCTGAAATTTTTCTATCAATAACTGATTTAGCTGCTCTTGAGTTTTCAGAATTCTTTCATTATCCTTCTTGACTGTTTCTATTTTTGTCTTAAAACCTTTTATGGTCTGCATCAGTTCCGAGGAGTGAGCAATTACCTCCTCTGTCACAGGTTCTCTCGACATCTGTCTTGTCGCAGTGTTTGGAGATTCCTCCTCAGCATATTCTCCCAGTTTTTCCATATCTGCCTATTAGATTCAAAAAAGAAATTTTCTGCTCTGTGTTTATGAAACAGAAAGTATAAGTTAGTACATAACATATATATAAAAATTTATTGTCATTTGCACTGTTCTGCGGAAACTAGTGGAGCCATATGAAGGCCTAGTGTCTGAACCAGGCTCTGATGCCACATGTCAAAACCCGAGAATTTCCGAAAAAATTTAAATTTTTTTTTTTTTTTTAAATAGCAATAATGTTATTAAATGCAGTCATTTAACTGTCTGTTTAACTTTACGTGAATGTAAGTGTGTCTGAATGGTCTTTGTTATAATTAAATGTTATTATGGTTTTCTCTTTTCCGTTATTGATGGTTTTACTGTTCTGCAACCTCAAGGGGGAGTTGCCATAGTAGACTGGGCTTACTTAGCTTTCATGCTAATGCATCGAACTGTCTTTCTCTTTACAGATATATAGATAAGGTGCGGTCGCGACAATTAATTCCTTTAAGTATTAGAATCCAAAAAGCCGTGCCAAAATCACTCAATAAAAATTCTAAATATGCCAACTTGGTTTGCAGGTGTTTGAAGGTAGCATTCTGCTTACAAAATTCTCTGTTCTTACTGCTATTGAACTTGAAACTACTAGAAAAAGATGACTGTATTTTCTGAAGTGTCCATGAATTAAACAACTCTGTGGAATAATTGTTATTGGTGATGTTACTGTGATGCCAATACGCCTCATAAACAGCACAGTGAAAGATAACTTACTTGTTTTTAGCATTAGCTCGAATTTCTATCATTTACAAGTCTCCTCCTAACATCTCAGGATTTGTATGAGTTGGACAAGTTATTCTTATGTCAATGATTCAAATTTATAATCTTATCTTGAGTAGACTAGTTTAAATGTTATGAGGGAATTCTGAAATAGTTGAATGTTTGACATTGTATCGTAATGATAAATGAGATAATCTAGTGTGAATCTGATCCAAAGTTAAAATTTATGTATCTAGAAATCTTCAATTGAATGTCACCTAGAAAAGAACTACTTATTAACATCTCCCTTCATTATTCATAAGCTGAAAGTGGAGATCTATGTCTTGCATAGATGGTCATGGTGATTGAAAAAGTCATAATAAAATTTTATCCATCAAAAGGGCGCTTGCATTGCACCCTTGTCTTTATCAAGTTTTTTTTTTTTGTTTTAAAGCCATTATATATATATCTTCTTTATGTCTTGTAATACTCCATGACTGGATTTAAATGATGTTTTAAATTTTGCAATGGATTGACCATTCAAGTTGGGATCGATATTTAGACAAGAATTATAAAACATTGATGAATTGTTTTGCTTGTTAATAGTATGGTAATTTAACTATGATAAAGCAACCATTAAAATCACCGTGAATTGTTTTCACTACCCTTACTAGGATGTTTAGTAGGCTACAAATGACGATATTTCAATGAAATCCTTGGACACTAATGTCAATGCATGATTTATTGGTTTATAGGGTAAGTGATATTATTCGTTATACAACGTTTGATGGCATTGATCGAATCATGGATTATGTATCAACCGTATGGTATCACGGTCCTAGGGAATATCCAAGTTATTATTTAAATTGGCAAACAATGATGTAGTCATCATCGTAAAAACTATGTAAGAATTACCCACTGCATGAGAATTATTAAGAGGGATACGTGGCTAACTTATATCCAAGTGTTCTTGGCATAAAAGGTTGACTAACCCTAATCTTATCATTCCTTCCCTCGCCTTCAGGCTTGGCCGCTCTGTCGATTCTCCTATCCAGAATTTCACCGAAACCATGGTGGTAACAGCTCCTACGCTGTTACACCTCTTCGTGCTCGTTCATTAGTAGGGTTTAGGAAGTTTTGTGTTGTGCTATAGCAGTTTTCGTTCGTAAAAGATCTAGGGTTTCTCCCCTTTTTGTATCAGATTGGACCTTGTCTCGGCGTAACCATGAATCCCAGTTTGGTTCTGTTTGAGGCTTCCACTACAGTTTGTACATGCATTCAGTCAGCTTAACCGTGTTGGTGAAGAGAGAAGGGTTTCCTCTTCTGCTGTTCGTGGCTAACAACCTACTCACCGTGCATGACTCCATTCAACTCTCTGGTAAGCTACAGGTTTCGTCTTTGTTTTCGAAATACAACACTTGGTTTTGAACTCAACATTTATATATATAAATGATATCTGATGATGTTTTCTTACGTTGCAGGCCCTGACTCCATTCGCGGTGTGGGTGACCCCGAGCTTCGACAGTTGGTTGCTTTAACCGGGTAAGCCTGGTTTTACCATGGCTGTTCTCCTTGCTGGTTGTAGAATGGTTAGGGTTTGGTCTTAAATGAATCATCCTCGTGGTAGTGAGGGTTTGTAGAAGGATTATTATTCAAAAAGAAACAGGCCGTGGCCTGTTCTGATGTTGAAGTGACGGCCTTGGGGTTTTGTTTCGTTATTGTACTTTGAAAGGATTAGAGTTAACCCCAGGTTTTTGGAAGTTAATCTTAATATGGAAGGTTGCCTGTACAATGGTTGTTGTATGTCTGCGTTTCTCCTTAAATTTAATGCTATGTTCAGTAATAGGAAAGTTTATGTTTTCTAAAAACACTTTAAGAATGAAAAGGAGACGAGGCCATAGGTAAAGGAACTGTCTAAAATCTCTGTGTTCAGTTTTTGTATGTGGGGTTATAATGATAAGATTCAAGCGGAACCTTAATCTTGTCAAGAAGCTAAAATTATCGTATTGTTTGTATCTATGTGTTATAAAAATATGAGCTGGGTTGTTCTACTGCTGTTAACCCTGATAGATAAAATACTGGGGTTTACGTACTTAGGTTTGTTTGTTGTTATTCACTTAAGTTAACCAGGGTTTTCGTTTCGTTTTAACAAAGTAACTCTGTTATAGTTCCTCCTATAAATTTCTGATCTGGATGTGGCGTATAAATTAAATTCTATATAAAAGGAAAAATCATTTAACAATGGTCCTAGGCGGTGACCGCAGATGAATCGTTGTGTTAAATCTTACTGTTTAAATACATGTAAGGTATGAAATGCTGGGTTTGATCCGGAACACCGACAGTAGTTTTTGTTTATATGTTTATTCTAAAGTTATGAGTTTGCTTCTGTTGGTAATGAGAAACGGGGTGAATACTATTAATAAACAGTTGAGCTCGAATTAAGTGAGCAAAATTACTGTCCTGCTTAGTCATTTGGTTTTTTTTAAACTGTAACTAGGTTTACCAATAAGATTCTGTCGATAACGAGAGTCCAAGAAGAGCATTTCATTAAGGTTTAAGCTTGATAATGAAATAGATATGATTTTGTTGATTTTATGTTCCTAAAACACTAACTAGTTATTTAACTATTAATAACTTCTGTGTGATGCAATTCTTTTAGGGTTTTTTTGCATATTCGTCTTGTTGATAAGGAATGGATAGATTCTTAACTAGGGTTTCTGTTTAGTTTGAAATGTTAGAATTAAGACTGGTCAAGATCCGACTAAGGTTCGTAACCTGACATATATAATATAATTGTAGCTACACGAGTCCTGCAACGAGGTTAAACATACTATCGAAACTGTAATATATTTAATTGCATCTTCATACTGTTTCCTTTGACTGTTTAAACACAATGTACTCCCGAGAATGCTTACTGTAAACATGAACCCCAATTATCTATTTCAACTATTGCAATTTAACTAGGTTTGAGAATTTCAATAATACTGTTTCTTGCGATATTACTATGGTATAACATGCATAGATATACCTTTTCAGTACTGCAGTAATGCTAAGAAAGAATGCTGAAATACAGTAACTCTTAATAATATACTATTGATATTCTAGGATTACTACCTTTTACTGAATTAATTACTATTGAAACCTAATAAAAATAAACATAACATACATTCATTTATACTAAATAAACAAACAGGTGTAGGTGGCAGAACCTATTCCAAACTGTGGACAACAACAGCAATGGGAGGCTGTTCCTCCCTACCAACTCCTGGAGAGTGCCCAGATAGCACTTCTCAGGACCCCTGAGCTTGCTCTGGTCTCACTGGCTGGAACTAGGTGCAGCAAAACAATTCACTCAGCCAAATAGCTAAACTGGAACCAAGTACTGCAGCATCTCCGATCAAACACTCCCTTACTGTACTTTCCCTCTTCCTCAATGGGACTCCTCAATAGAATTCACCTGAATGTATTCTCCCTCCAGAACAATGATGAACCCCCAGCTCAGTTCATTGAGTACTATTTAAAAGATTGCCTAGGTCTTAGTTGGGTTAACTGTCATTAATGAGCCACCTGCTCAGATTCCACTTTCTTGGGGAATCATGACCCCAAAATATAGGGAAGTTGCCACCTGCAACTTAGGAAGTGTTTGAGGATGCTACCACTTGTCTTTTGCCTTTCCACCTAGTTCCTTCCATCATTTAGACCAGTAACCTCTTTTAACAGCTCTCCCATGCTGTTGTCTCCATAATTTATTTATTAATAATAAAATATTCAGAATTTACATTCCATTTCTGGTGACTCTGCTGAGTCATCAATTCCTACTTAGAATTAAATTTAACATAATGTCTCAGGAATATTAATAAAATAATTACATTATTTTTGCAAAATTGGGGTATTTGACATACCCTCCTTCGAAACTATGAATCCTAGAAGGCGACCAGTCCTAACAGCGAAGATGCATCTGTTCGGATTCAATCAAATTTTGTAGTGGATACATCGTTCGAGAATCATACGGAGGTGCTTGGGGTGGTCCACTCTCTTGCAAAAATGGCCAGCAAGATCATCCAAGAAAACTTCCATAATCATCTTAAGATCATGAAAGGCATAGGTCATGGCTCGCTGAAAAGTAGCTCCGACGTTCTTGAGGCCAAAGGGCATTTTTTGGTACACAAAAGTTCCCCATGGACAAATAAATGCCGTTTTATGTTGGTCTGCGGGTTTGATTTGAATCTGATTATAACCCGAGAATCCATCCATGAATGAAAAAATCTCACTTCCCACACAAGCATCCAATATTTGATCAATGAATGGCGTGGGGAAATTTTATTTCGGACATGCACGGTTCAAATCTCTGAAATCAGTGCATACACGGATTGTTCCCTGCTTCTTATCCACAGGAACGGGGTTTGACACCCATTCGGTAAGGAGAACAGGGTAGATGAAACCAGCTTTGAGCAGTTTCTCCACCTCTTCCTTAATAGCAGTTGCCTTCCTAGAGTTCACAGCACGTAAGCGTTGTCAAACCGGTTTAGCATCAGGATACGTTTTAATCTCGTGTTCAACAATGCGGGGGTCTATTCCTGGCATCTCCTCATATGACCAGGCGAAAGCTTCCCGGAGCTCAGTAAACAAATCAGTGTAAATAGCAATCTCCTCAGGAGTGAAATCGGCACAGACGTAAACATTCTCAATCTTTCCGGGAGTGCGGGAGATGTTGATCGAAGTGGTTGGGGAAATATTGGCCATATTCCCCTCCAAGAAAACATCATGCGACTACAAAAGAGCCACAGGGTGACCAACCATCTCAGCTAGAGTCATCCTAAACTCCTCCTACTCAATGAGCTCAAGGTTGGGAAGGAAATAAGATCCATGGTGCATATCTTCCCAAGGCATCTCACTACCACACATGGCTTTGAGGATAGCTTCATCTGATGGAAAAGTATCATTGAGGCAATCGTGAGAGCAAGATGAGTTGGCTGCCCAAACTGGCAGCGTAACGGGATCTTCTTCAACTGTCTGGGAAGAAGAGAGATCTGGATCTGCAGTGGTTTGTTGGATGTGATCATAAGTGAGCTCCGCTACAGATAAAGGAATAGACATCCCTACGTGCGCAATGTCTCTAGACATAGAATCTACGGATGGAAAAATCCATGGATTACCACAATAGGAAGTCCGAAATGGCATACTATTTGAAGGAGGAGGCGCACTATCGGAAATGGTTCTAATAAAATTCACAGGTGCAGAATGGTTAAAAGTTCCCATCAATGAGGGGTACATTCCAACACCTATGTTCCCAGTTGCCGACTGAGAATCAGAAACTTGCGGGACTACTGATCCCATGGATGCTGTGGAAGGAGTGCCAACATAATCCAGCTAATCGATCATCACAATATTTCCTTCATGGGGAAAGCAAATAACTTGAAATACAATAGACGCGACAGCCTTCATAGCATACATCGAGTTCCGACCCAGTAAAAGGTTGTAGTCGATGAGCGCATCAACCACTTCGACTTCAATAGGCACGGACTTACCTCCCAAGGAGACAACAAGGGTAGGGATAATTCCATGCAGCGTAAGAGATCTACCATCGAATGCATTGAGTGTAGTTCTAGATGCGAGTAGAGGAGGAGAGCCAAGAACTTTCCAACAAGTTAAAAACATTACTGACCCGGAATCACCTTCATCAACCATAGTACATTTGACGAAGCTCTTAAGGAAAACCAGTTGGATTTGAAAAGCCATGTGGTAAGGCAAGCGAGGTTGGACATCAGTAGTATCAAACTTGATAACACTAGGACTTCCCCCATCCTAAACTCCTAACACACTCAAAAGGGCATGCTTCTGAGAAGGACAAGCTTGAAAAACTTCAAGAGTCGACATGGCACACAGAGTTTGGCCCAAATCTTCTACGATGGAGTAGTTTTGGGTGGCTCGAGCATTAGGATTATGCGTGGAGTGCTTGAGAACACCTTTCGGTATCCGTGGCATAATAGAAGGCTTCTCGATATGCAAGGAATTATCAGGACGAGCGGGAGGTTCATTCCCCAAATTCGGTTGTGGTGCACCATAATCACGTTGACGAGTAGCAACACAAACCTCCGACTGAACCATATTCACACATCCATAACCACTAGTATTGGAAGAAGACGTTGTCGTTTCATTAGTACCATAACCAGTGGTGGGAGCATGCAAAGCCATGTTATGGTGATGAGGTAGGGGATCCTTCAGCACAGCTGGGCTCTGTTCCAAATGCTTCGATGCTGTAATGCCCATATTTTGATTCGGCATATTTATTAGTTAGACACACCATACTTTACTTCTTATATATTTTGTCGAACTCAGCTCGACTGAGTAAACTATATTGGACCTCATTATATGATGTTACTCTGTCTTATGATTTCACCATGATTATGATGTTACTATGTTATGCAGTTATGATGTCATGATTATCATATGATTTCCTTATTTTACAATTGCAGTATATGTTTATATGTTTTCCTTAATGAAATGTGAAATATATGATTCGGTACGTGGATACCATCTTCTTATATGAATTGCTGAAATGTTATATGTCATACGCATCTATGATGAGCTAAAAAGTTACATGAAATAAAATGATAACATGGATCAATTGGCGATCAATGGAAAATGCTTTCTATAAATTGTATTTTGCAAAACACTAACCTACAGGACACAGGGGCTATGGGATAGCCAGTTACTTGATCTGATATATATTGGAAAGGAAAAACATGTTCATACAGCAAACCTTAGCAGCCAAAATGAGGATACGATAACACAAACTGATAATCCCGATAGCAGCAAGTATGAGTTGATAAGGGCGTAGGCCCAGTATGTTGAGAGGGATGGATGTGTTTCCCACCCTATGTTTCCATGAGACCCGAGGTCGTGGGAGGGCCGTGCTGAGACACGCTCCCCATGTTGTTGTGATGACGATTGTCGGATGCCTGCTAGGGGAGGATAGGTCCGCTGTTCAGCCGACGCTATCGCTCTCAAGTTCTATGTGGTCAGATCGGTGAGTCCGACATCCACTGTTGTACTAGCAGAGGAAGGATAGGGAGGATGTTGGACGTAGGTTATGAAGGGAGGATGTGTTAGTTAGCACTGTTGGGGGTTTAGTATTCCTTGATTCCGAGTTAGTGGAAGTAGGCACCCTTCCTGTACTTGATTGATTAAACTAATGTAAACATAAAGACAATGATGTTAAATCGTAAAGGGTTAACTGTTAAATAACCGAGGATGTTAAAGTAATTATACTATAGATTATGCTTGCTCTTCTGCATGGGGGTAGATACTATTGTTAGTTAGCAAGTATGCATAGGCGGAATGGGGTTTGTTTATAGTACATGTCCGACATGTGCATACACTGGCCATGCATGCACACCTTGTACGTGTACAATATTACTGGTGTATAACATACTTGTCATGCTTGAATAGTAGTATAAATGTCATAGATAACTCAGTTAAGGATACATCAATCAACTTAGGTAATGAATGGTTAGGTTGTCAATGTGTAAATAAGTGAATTAGTAATTATATGAAAACATTGTAATAATAAACTAAGACAAGTATCGTCAGTTAACATTGTCATAGAAGAACTGTTGTGAATAGGGTAATGATAGTGTCTAAGTAATTAGTAAAATTGTTTAAAGCCCTCACAAGTGCTTTGTTTATAAGAACAAGGATGCTATGTTGATGATAGGGTACCCATGTGATGAACAAATAATTAAGAATACTATGATTGATTCACCTTTTATTATTGTCAAAGGGTGATTTAATTATTATTATTAATTAATAAATGATATTCCAGCAAACATTTATATCCCTATCGTAACAAATGCAATATAAGTAAGATTTAAAATATTGATTTATAAATTAAAATTGTGTGGTTAATTCCATTTCAAAAGTTAGCCATAATAAGATAATCATTTTTGGAATAAACGTGATGTGATGGAAAATGGATATTTAATTATTCAATGTTAATCTTGGAATTTAAACCTCAAGCTAAGTAGTCTCGACGGATAAGGTGGATCATTAAGACACATCATGTCCAAGTTGACAGGGGGGCAACTAATTATATAATATTTTATTAATTACATTAATAACATTAAAATATCAAGGATGGCGGATAGACTTGTATTTAATGAAACTTGTCCCGAATGGATAACCTTGGGGTGATAATTCCCACCGTAATAAATAATTACGACCGTCAATCCAAAACCAAATGAATTTTCCATAAGAGTAATTAATTATACATTTTTTTTATAATGAGACGTGGATGAATGAACTAGGGAAAGGAGTAAAGGTTTGAGGGGCTCGAGAGGGGGAGTTTGGAGTGGTGGAGTAAGCCCAAGGTCTTCTCGAGGATGGACATGTATATAGAGGGGGAGAAGGTTGAAGGTTAGGGGGTTTTTTTTTTGGTTTGGGGGAAGAAAGAAGTTGGGAGAACAGAAAGTTGGGAGAATGGAAAGGTTTTTGAGAACAGAGGGAACACTGCTCCCGGGATTATCAGATTGTGGGCTCGGGGGCTTGGAAATCCTTTGATTTCCAAGGGCCAGCAAGATTATAGCTGGTCGGTAGGGTGGACACTTTAGTTTGGCTGTCTAAGGGGTTATACAACCTGCTACAACTTACGGTTAGCATCAGCATCAGGTAATTTCCGTTATTTACTATTATGCTTAAACTTACTGTAAACATGCATCACTTGCTATTTACTGATTTACTGCTATTTACTGATTTACTGCTATTTACTGATTTACTGAGTTGTGAAACATATTCTTATGCTAGAACATGATTGTTGGAAAGAAAATATTGGTATGTTAGTCTATTTTAAATTACGAATGTAAGGTGATAAAAGAAAACACGACAGTACACTAAATATTATTTAGGCACATAGTAATTCTTAGAAATTTACTTCCATAAACTGGTAAAGTTAAAACGTAGAAAATTAAACCTAAAATTTTACACAGTGCTCTGCTGTAAAAACCAGAGCACTACAGATGCTTCTTCAATACGAGGACATAAGTGAGTAAGATGATCCTCCCCACAATTCTTGCAAGGGAATTTCACCTTACGCCTAGGTTTATGATCCTCGCCTGCATTACCACCTTCCCGAGGATGGTTGGCATTCTCTTTATGAGGAGTATTACAATTTCTATTATTGTTACTTCCATTGTTTCCACCCCTATGATTATTTCTCCCCTTTTTCTTACCACCAAGTTGTTGGTTACCCAATGGTTTCGTTGATTGCACATTGTGTACATCAGATGATGGAGTGGAAGTGGTCAAGGTGTGAACCTGTCCGAGAGCAGACTGGTTTAGCGACAAATTTTGCATTTGATTAGCTACCAAGTCTACAGGGCGAGTGCATGCGGACCCCACGATGCCATCGGCATGTGGTCCAGGAACTAACGTGGGCTCATGTCTTGTTCTCGGTGCGTCAGGAATAATGTCATACAAAATGCTAGACTGAGAATAAAGTAGATCTAACTGCTGGACTTTCAAGATAGCTTGTTCCTCAGTCACAATGCCGGACATCGAAACATCCTTATCAATGTATGGGAGTAAAGACTTAAGGAACCATTCCAACAGGAACTATGGAGGAATATTGGCTTTCATTAATCTCTTCCGCCGATGCCACTCTTGAACGTGGTCAGAAATATGTGTGGCCTTATTCTGACAGAAGGTGGACAACAACTCAGTACCAGTATCATAACGAACCGGAAACCGAAAATGGTCTAAGAAAACCAAAGAAATCTCGTTGAATCCCCTATAGGTGTTTCTGGGAAACTCCACATACCACTTCGTGGTTTCCCCCGTGGTGCGTTGAAATAGTCGTAATCGAATGGAATCATGATTCAAAGAGTTGGAGGGGCACCAAACGTGAAACATCGTGACATGATCTCCTGGGTCCTCACCACCTTTCCCCTCAAACTTCGGAATGTTCGAAGGGATCTTGGTAGGGACTAGGGGCCAAGTAGGGTCGTGACACACCGGATCATTCGTGAGCTTTGAAAGATCCAGGAGATTCAAGCGTGCAAGGAATGGGAGCTACGACTGGAAAGGTTGATTATAAGCCCCCATAAAAGGTTGGTTAAACGAAACTGTGTTGTAAGATGGACCAAAAGCTTGACCATGAGGGTTAAACTACTGATAATGAGGACCTAAAGGCCCATAGGCTTTCCCATGCCCATAATATGGATAACCTCCCCCTGCCTGACCCATTTGAGAGTAAGCATGTATATGTGCATTTTGAGCACCATATTGGGGTGGTGGGTGATACTGGTGGCCAGCACCGACTGTGTTGTAGTAAGGGTTTCCACCATGGGTATGGGGCATGTATATACTATTCATAGTGGGAATCGTGTTGTATTGACCGTAATGGTATGGTATGTTCCCACCCCCAATATTAGGATTAGCTTAAGCAGTCGTGTGATGACCATAAGCATGAGAAGTATTCCCAGGTCCAATATGGGTGTGACCAGTAGCAGGGTTGGTGGTGTGATGTCCATGTGGATAGGAAATATTCCCACCCCCTACATTACTATTACTAGCGGTGACAGTGGATGCAAAAGTATGTGGTATGTGTCCACCCCTGTGGTTGGAAGGAATGGTATCATGTGCAAAAGCAGTCCTAGGTTGACGAGTAGCGACATGTGTATTAGGTGGTGGATGGCGAGTCGTGTTTCGGAAAACAATCCAACTAGGTTGGATATTCCTAGGAGGTGGTCGCGTTCCAACATTAGCATGGTTAGGAATCTGACCAGTCCCCATACTATGTGAGTGGGTGGACAACGTAGTGCCCCCAGTGGGTATAGTAAGGCTAACACTTTGACTAGTGCCAACATGAGTACCAACCATAGTGGAAGGTTCGACAGTATTGTGACTAGGCATACCAAAAGAGAGTGCGGTGGGGTTGACCATAGGGTCGGAGTCATCATGATTCGCAGGCCTCCTATATCTAAAATCGCGTGGAAACGAGGGACCGAAAGGCTCATCCTATTCTTCCTCCTTGGGTAAGTCGGGCATCCCGTAAAGATAATTATCCGGATTCGAAGGATCAAACGGATCCCGGTCAAGTGGATTAGGCCAAATAGAACCAGGTTGATTCTCTTGTGGATCACCTTCCCAATCCTCATGAGGAGTCTGGGGATCGAAAGTATGTTCAACTCTACTCGAAGGAGTAGAAATGTCTTTCCCGATATCGGGATGTGCAACCATGTAGTCCTCAACGTAAGTCTCATAAGAATCCGAAGACTCAGAGGGATCCCTCCAGCGTCCTCTAGCAATACTTTGTGTAACCAAAGCTGGATTTAAACAAGCCAACCGACGAGACCGGCGGAGAGTAGGGCTCCGCGCCACGTTCTCTCCGGAGAGAGACACAGCGTCTCCTAAAGGCCAACTATCGATCAAAAAACAGTAAATCAAAAGCACACACCTAGAGAATCTACAGCCAAGAGCAGACAGATAGAGTGGCTAAATGAGCTCCCGACACTAGAGCCGGTATGTCTCTCCTACGAGAGGCTTGAGACTCCTAAACTATAGCCGGAGGTAACAGAATCAATTATAGAGACACCCATGCTTCATTGTGTCGACAGGGTCAAGTCCACTACACAAACACAACTGTGTTGTCCAATCCCTATCTGACTCAGGACACAAACAGCATAACCACTTCAAGTACCCTGTGCGGTACCTAGGTAAGGCAACTATGTCTACCGCAATATAACCAATGCTCAGGGGGATAGTCGCAAGTGGGACCCATCATATGGGCAGGGTAGCTAAGCCCAAAGCACAAGAGGATGAACCTCCGGTACCCCCAGATACAAAAAAATCCTAGATATATCTCCCACGTTCAGCCGGTATCAGAGGGATATCTCCTCAACCAACCTCCCGTGACCTCGTGCTTAACTCTGGATTGAGTAGATCTTTCCTAAGAACACCGATCTATACCATGGATTCCTCCACTCCCTGGTCAGACACCTAATGCTTTGTTCAGTAGTCTTGGATTGTTAACTCACAATGATCTATTCCAAGACTCTAAACCTATGCTAGTTGGTGTACCATATAAATAAAATAAGTCTAATCAATTTTATGATTAAGCGTTAATTTTAGTGGTTGTGATTACTCAAGGGATATGGTCGTGAAACTAGTGATGTGTAGTCTCAATAGTATGCAACATCGTCCAATCCTAGACTCATCTATCCAATAAAACAATGTCACTAATATGCAAAATCAACCAACAATTCCGAAATAAATATGCAAACTTTTATCTTTTCAATGCACAAGCAGAACCTAAAATGAAGGCAACAAGCACTCAATGCAAAATGCAGTACATGGAAATAAAATGTTTTAGTATTTTCTCTTATAAACAGAAAGGAAAATGCAAACAACTAAATGAATATTTTTGTATTTTTCAATATATATGGAATGAAAAAATGCAAGCAAAATCCTACCATTCAGTCACTGAAGTGCTAAGAAAATCACTAAGACAACCCAACAGATCCTAAACAGCAAGACTCGGCCAAAAGAAAGAGCTCAAAAGGAAGAAACCAAGAGGCTAAAACCAAAGATTGGTAAAAAACCAAGAAGGCTCAACCAAGAGAAATGAAGAGATCTGGTCACAACCAAGGCATGAAACAATCAAGAAAGAGGCCAACAAAGACTCAGGAACCAACCAAACTCACCCAACAACAACCAATAGCCATAAACCAACAAAAGCTGGAGTTATATGCTACTGTCGAAGGAATACCTGCGGGTACCCGCAAGCAGTAGTGTAAACAGAGGCGGGTATACACGGGCAGAACTAAGCCAGCCCGCGGATGAGGAAAATCAAATGGTAAAATCAAGAGTCCAGAGGCTCAGAAAAAGAAATTTTTCTACAGTGTATCTTAACGGCCAATCAGTGACACAGAGCTTCGATAAACAGCAACTCTAGTTATGGACTAATGCTCAAAAAATTTCCCAAACATGGATGTTTTCCCCAGCAAAGTCGCCATTTTTGTATTGGAGAAAACTCACTATGGCTTGGGAATACCACAACAAACAAATGACTACCAGAAATCTACTCAATTCTCAAAACAATGCTATTATAAATGACAATGTTAAAATAATGGAGAAATGTAACCAACCTGGATCCAACATTTGATGTAGATCCCCGTTGGAGCTTTCAATCCGCGCACATCCAAGCACTTGTAATCTGCAAATTAGTCTTGACAACCAATATCTAACAAGTACATGTGATATATAAATGATATTAACATTATCAATAACAATGGTCCATAATATCATAAGCAAATGTAAACCAATGTATAATAAATGACATTCACACCATGAATGGACAAGAATATGAGTATTTCTATTAATGAACAAGAAGAAGTACAAAGTGATACGACCTCTTGTAGACAACCAATCTGAACCAAGATCTAGATCAATCCACTTGTGCCTCCACCACTTCAATCCTCCATAAAAGGCAAACTCAAACTAGCAAGGAGTTTGGAAGGTGAACATAACTGGTTCACAACTACAAGGATCAATGAGTGCAGACTCAAGATAGGGAAAAAATCCACTAGAGTGCCTTTACTATTCTCTTCTTCCTCCCGTCCATAAGCCATATGTGCTCAATATATAGTCCTCTCAAAGGTAGGTGAAAGGACTCATCGAGACGTTACTTGGGAAGATGGAGAGCCAAAGGTCACCCAATGACTTCTTTTTGGGAGTAAAAAGTAATAAAATAGTTATTTTTACCATTTTACTTGATACCTGCGGGCTATAGGGATGCAACTTGAGGGTATGCATGCTATAGTGATGCAACATGTGGGTAGGAACAAAAATAGGGTAGACTGGTATCACTGAAGGATGAAAATGGATCTGAGTCACTGAAATGGATCCTACAGGCCAAAGAATGTTGATGCTCACAGGGTGGAATATTTCTATGTAACAGCGGCACCCTTGGGGGCACCGACCCCTCCTTCTAGATCCCTCCACCCCTTACAAGTGGTTCCATGATCCTTATCACGATAACCGCCAATGCAATTCAATTCGGTAGAGGCAGCCCCACAATCGCTTCCATGGATAACATGTAGGTCGGCCCGACCATGTCACATCCTCCTACAAATTTTCCATTCATGGCCAGTCTCAACCTACTCGACTTGGCTATATTGACTAATGACCTGATCCGACATTATCCTACGTGGCCTCCCATGTCTACAAAGCTCCCTTAGAACATCCCCAAGTTCAAGGGGAAGGGTGTTGAGGACCCCCAGAACCACATCATGTCTTTCCACTTATGGTGTTCCTCTAAATCCATAGTGGATGACTCTATTTGGCTACACCTCTTACAACATACTTTCACTGGAATTGCAACCAAGTGGTATATTGACCAACCCCATGGGGTGCATTCCACCTTTGATTTCCTCGCATAAAATTTCATGCAGTTCTTCCAAATACTAGTCTGTTACGACGCTGGTGTTGAGATTCTCCTATATTGCAGACAGAATACTGCCACCCATATCACGGCGTGGCCTCCCATGTCTACCAAGATTCCTTAGGACATCTCCAAGTTCAAGGGGAAGGGTGTTGAGGACCCCCAGAACCACATCATGTCTTTCCACTTATGATGTTCCTCTAAATCCAGAGTGGATGACTCTTTTTGGCTACACCTCTTACAATAGACTTTCATTGGCATTGCAGCCAAGTGGTATATTGACCAACCCCATGGCGTGCATTCCACCTTTGATTTCCTCGCATAAAATTTCATGCAGTTCTTCAAAATACCAGTCTGTTACGACATTGGTTTTCATATTCTCCTATACTGCAGACAAAATACTACCACCCATATCACAGACCATATCCATGAATGGTGTAGACGTCGCAGTTTGTGTAAGATCGAATTAGATGATCATATAGTTTTAGATTGGTTCTTGAAATCTCTCATAACAACCATTGCTAAGGATGTGGCATCCAAACAGACCCAAACTGAAGAAGAGGCCATACTGAAATCCCAACAATTTGACCTAATCTACGCCTAGTACGGCTACCTTTACATGATTTTATCTGATGCCCCTCATGGCGATTCCTCTCGGAAGGATGCGTCGGGGGCATCTCATGTTGTCGATGGCATCATTTTCCACATTGAGTCCACCAATAGGCCCTATGTTACTATGCCTCCCGCACCTAAACCCATATTTTAATGTACCAAACCGATTTGATTGTACACTAACTGACTCTCCTACAAGACTTAAAGCAAAACAATGAACTCTGGTGACTTGTCTAACTGTAGGAAGGAGATTTCAAACAACTATGGAAGGGATTGGGATCATGCTAGATGATATAACCTTTGCACAATGTACTGGGACCATTAATGTTTCAAACATCAACTAGGATGAACTCTACTCCAAGGCTCCTGGGCACCCCAGCATATGCAAACTAGAACTTCAACTTGGCACTACCTGAGAACCAGTGATGAAGGATTTCGACTCAGGAGGGCTTAAAAACATCACTTGACTGTAAAATATCAGTTTGGTTTCACTCCATCAAGTTTGAGAAAGTTTTGGTGAGTTTTACAAAGCAAACAAGCAAAATTGTCTACTGGGACTACACAAATGGTTCAACTTTAGGATTTCCTAAACAGGGGGAGAAGGCTACGAATTCTTGGTTTCAGACATGGAATGAGTTTTTTGACATGTTAAGTGATAGCATCAACTAAAACAAATTTATTTGGAGTTGTATAAGCTCATCAATTTCTCAAATACTAAAAACTAATTATTTTCCATGGCAATCTAGACTAAGTGCAAGAAATTGATATGAAACTCATAATTCTCTTTATTAAATCTACATAATGGAATTCATAGGTTAAAAATTACATTAATGATATCCATCATAATCTTAAATACATCTCATATAATTCTCATGAAATAAATACATAAGAAGAATAATTCTCCATCGTAGAAAGACTAGGAAATCATCATGATTTCAAATGGGAGGCTTCTCAATCTCTATAGAAAAGCTTGAAATTCACTGGATTAGACTTCAGGACCTGTAATAAACTCAATGATGAAGATTGGATGTCATAATCCTCTCAGAAAAAGCAAGGTCACATCTCCCATCTTGGACTAGGGGCACATCTCCCAAGTTAAAGAGGCAAAATTGCACTCAATTCAATTCTCAAACTGTTAAAAGATATGCAGGTGGTGTGCACTCCTTCTTTTATATATTTAAGGTGACTTGTGGATCAATTCAACTAGGCTAAAGCACCCTCATGGAGTGGATAAGGATAGCTTTATTTCAAGATTTTCTTTTTTTGCTTTGATTTCTGCCTTTGCTTTATCCTGCTTTTGCTTTTATATCCTGCTTTTGCTTTCTCCTTTTGATTTTTCTTTTTCTTTTTCTTTTTTATCCTACTTTTTCCCTTTGAATATTTTTTCCTTTTTTTCTTCCTTATCCTACTTTTCTGCCTTATCCCACTTTCTTCTTTTCTCTACTTTTCTGCCTTATCCCGCTTTCTGCTTTTCTCTACTTTTCTTCTTTATTATGCTTTTCTTGAGCTTTACTGATTTTATTCATTGTGTCATATTTTCCTTTCTTTTTCCTGCTTTCCTATCTTTAACTGCTTTCAGCTTCTCTTTTAGTGCAAGTTATCTCTTGTTCAAAGCTTATCCTCTAATGCACCCTTGTGGATCACTATCCACTTTATTTCATTAAGATAAATATTTATTAATGAAAAATAAGTTTTTCCAAGTGCATATCAAACTTAAGGAAGTGAAATTAAATACTTTGGCAATTAATGCCTCAAAACTTTACCCCTCATTAATTAATTAATTCCAAACTATCACTAGGACCCATGGGGTTGAATGGGTAATTAGGGTGGACCATGGTTTTATAAAAAAATGGAGACATTATAGTCCTCCCCTCCTAAGATTTCTTGTCCTCAAACAATTTAAGATCTTTGGCTGAACTTGACAAGCATTGCAATTCCAAATTCTAACTGAAATCAATGGATGTTCTACCATCTTGTTGTTGCGCTACTCTGGTTATAACTGGATCTCCAAAAATGATCCCAGTGTCCCACTGCTTATGTTGCATTCCTCCATACATCAATGCAAACTGAAATTATCCATCAACTCCTAGATCCCACTGCCACTGTTGCATGTCTCCCAATAGCATTGTTGCTTGTGGAAAACTATCATCGCAAAGAATTCAAGGGTCCCATTTCCTTAACTGCATCCCCCCAAACATCAATATCAACAAAAACAATATATCATCATGGAGGATTTCTAGATCGCTCCACCAAAATGGAATTTCATCACTTCCAAAGGAAGATTGAATATCCTCATAAGCCATGTGCAAACTAGCACTGCAATTCCCATCCATAAGACATAGGTGACAATCCCATGTCCATCCAAGTATACTGATTACATCACATAACAACCACAAATGTCTATACAATTGCTCACAAAATATAGATGATATGTCCATAAACTTCATGTCTGGTACTTACCCGCACCTAATCCCACCCCAAACCCACAATTCGTACTTCAACCGGTCCAACTAATCAACACCACCAATCATCCACCCCTCGATGTGTTGGCAGCAGCCTCCTCCAACCCTGCTCCCTAGTATTCCAAGAGGGCTGGGGGAAAAGCCACGAAAAAAAACACCTCGGAAACTGCGACCAAAGCTGTGAACCCACCTTCCCCTGCCTTAGCCCAAGCCCATGTTCCTTGTGCTTTGTGCGATACCTTGGGTCACGCTACCCATAATTGTCTGCACTTACCCTCCCTTCACGCTCATATGCAGACATTGGAGGATGAAGAGAACATTCCAGTTGTACAATTGTCAACCCCTCTGCAAATGCGTAACAAATCATTGTGCAACAATCAATATTGCATAGTTTTTGGTATCTATGGCCACTATTCCCACCATTTCCCCAACCTTCCAGAATATTGGTTGGTGCTCATTGAGTTGTGACAACCATCTTTAGAGTCCTCGATCACCGTCATTTAGGAGATCCACCCTCCAAAATCCTCGTCGGCCGAGATAAACACCATTTATGTTATTTCAACCAATGACCCCTCCGTTCCCTCGACACCCAACACTACCTCTTCCAATCTCTCCACATGGTGCTTCCGCAGCGACGAAGAAATCATTGAAGCACTAACTAAACCAAACTTTACTTGGGATGACATGCATCATCGAGCCTATTTTATTCCCGAGGAGTCTACCATAGTCTCAGCCAATCACGTCTTGGTTGAGTTAAAATATTTTATTCAAGGCAATGTGGATTGGTTCAAGAACCCGATCCCATCCCCAGACGCCTTCGAGGAAGGTAACATGGCTAACATCCCACCCACCATCCAAGTCGACATTTCCGTCAAACCCGGTGTCGTTGAAAATATCACTTTAGGCACATCTTGCACTCTAGAAGAAGGTTAAGCCTACAAGAAAAATTTCAAGAGTTATGTGATGTCTTCGCTTGGTCATATACTAAGATGCCTGGCCTCGACCCTACCATCGTTGAGCACCACATTGACACTTAGCCTGATGTCACACCTATCCACCAAAAGAAATGGTCGATCCACCCATCTAAAATGCCAGCGTTTAAGGCCAAAATAAAAAAATTGCGCCAAGTCGTGTTCATTTACCCCATCGCATATACCATGTGGGTGTCCAACTCTATGCCGGTCAACAAAAAACAAGGCACTATTTGCATCTGCACCGATTTTTGAGATTTGAATATAGCCTACCCCAAAGATATATTTTCTACGCCTTTCATTGATCAACTCATCGATGCATGTGCGGACCACGAGGTTCTGTCCTTTATGGATGGTTTCTCAGGCTACAATCATATTCATATATGCAAAGAGGATATGTATAAGACTATGTTCACCACCCATTGGGGCACTTTTTCCTATCGTTCTATGTCGTCCAGTCTTAAAAATGTTGGAGCCACTTTTCAACGGGCCATGACCTTCTATTTTCATGACTTGGTCCACATTATCCTTGTCTACTTGGATGATCTCACCGCTCAATCCAAGAAATGTTGAGACCACATAGAATACCTCCCGAAAGTCTTCCTACGTTGTCGCAAATACATCATTCGCTTGAACCCCCTCAAGTGTGTGTTTTGAATTCCCATCGGCCAATTATTGGGATTCATCATTTCCCAAAAAGGGATCACGGTTGACCCTTTGAAGATTCAAGCCATCCTTGACCTTCCATCCCCTTGCACATTGCGCCAATTGCAAAGCCTTCAAGGCAAGGCCAATTTTATCCGTCGCTTTGTTCTAGACTATGCTACAAAAGTCCATGGTTTCTTACATCTTCTTCGGACCAGCGTCCCCTTCATTTGGGATGAACAGACACAAGCGGATTTTGACACATTGAAACAAGCCCTTACTTCCGCTCCCTTGATTTCACCACCCGATTTCTCAAAGGATTTCATCCTTTACATTTCAGCATCTGAATATTCCATTTCGGGAGTTTTAGTCCGGGAGGATAGTGCTTGTCAAGAGCACGTCACATACTACGTGATTCAAACATTGTCTGGCACACCATTGCTTTACCCCCGCAAGGAGAAAATGGCCCTTTCCATCATCTTCTCGGTTCAGAAATTATGACATTACATTCTTATAAGCTGAACTATAGTAGTGGCAGACTCCCACCCCATGGTCTATCTCTTGATTTGTCGCCTCATTCAAGGCCGAGTGACTAAGTGGATCGTTATCCTCCAAGAGTACAACCTCGAATTTTCGTCGTGGATTCAATGGATAACAGTTTGATCACACTCACAATTTATAGAAGTGCAACAATTAGGGTTTGGACCTAGACATTAGTGAGATTTCCTCCTGGCCTTAATGGTTGTATCGACCCCACCATTGAGATAAACATCTCCCTTATCTCATTCTTCTTTGAAATTTTATCCTATAGGATAATCTTTATAGGCATTGATGATAATGACTTCCCCCTTTTTATATTCTTGTTTGTTCATTAGGGCCTCTTCCCAGTTGAGTTTTGTTCCTTCTACAGGTAGTGTGGCATCCATATCAAGGCTTGTAGGTGCTCCATTCAAAGAAGTGGTTGAAAATGGGGCTTATAGGTGGATCTTAGTGTCCTAAATCCCATATGGTTCAAGAAGTTGTAGGCTTGTGTGTTTCCATTGTGAAGGATGTTCTAGATCAAACTTATTTCTATAAATACAATGGTCTCATTTGCAAGTTCAATGGCCTCTAACAAATATTAGAATATCTATATTATTGGATCTCATGTGTCTAGAAGGAAAAATAAAATAGAAAAGAGGACAATTTCATCTATCCCCATACTAATTGCTTCTTCATTGTGGAATTTGACTTAGCAAAGGACTAATACCAAATCTTCAAATTAGGTCCTTAGTTATGGGGTAACGTTTTTCTTTGCAAGAAGGCTTGGACTTCCTCATTCAATCCATCTATATATTCTCTTTCCATGAATTTGGTATGGGTCAAGCTTCATAATATTCCTCTCCATTCGAGGGTTATGACTCACTCAATGCTATTATTATTTCTCTTGGAAAATTCTACTTCAAAATTGAGGAGAAATAACACAGATGCATCACCACATATGCACGTATTTATGTAGACATGGACCTCAACAAATGGTCTTAGATAATAAAAAAAAAATCGGTTGCCAAAGATTATACTTGAACTCTGAAGTTGGACTACAGACAAGTTTCCTTCCAATGTAGGGCATGCTATGAAACATGACACGCTGTTTCCAAATGAGCCAAGCTCTCTAAGAGTAGTTAAACATAGAAATACTAGCATAAATATACATCGTGGGATGATGCAAATGAGGAAAATCCATTGATTACCCTTGCGACTAAGAAATTTCCATATCTCATCCAATCAAAGCCATCTCTAATTGTGACATCTAAGATGGAACTTAGTTCTCCATGGGATCTCCCTCCTCACTCCCTATCACTAGTGAGGATGCTCAAACCCTCTTTTGATTTAGTGGACACTCCTCAACCCAACCTTCAACCCTGCATGAGCTTGGCAAACTAGGTAGAGAAAAAATAAGCAACATGTGCAAAGGAATAGGAAGCATAATAGAAGACACTAGATCCATCACTTGAGCAGTCGAATCATGAAAAAAAGGACCAACTGTGAAATTGCCCACATAAGATCCAAAGAGATGATGTAAACCTCACTATGAAAGAATTTAGGAAGAAGAGAGAAGCAATAGAACATAGATCCAATAGAGGCAGAATAATTACACACATTACATTAATCAGAATAGTAACCGGGTAAATATACAATGCTGAGTATGAGGATTCGAATTCACTAGGTGTAATTCGAATTATCCTTCATGCACAGATCCATAATCAGTGGAGAGTCATCAGTGCCAAACTAGGAGTCTATCTCATCATCGGTGAAGTCATCAATGCACAAGTAGTGATCAACCGGGAGTCAAACTGAGTCTAACTGAGTGTGGTTGGTGTAACTGGCACATGGAAGCACTGATATAGTGAAGGAGACTCAGTGGGGGGCGCTCATGGAGCTAACTGGAGTCAAAACAGTCTATCTAGTCACACTGGAGGTCCAAAAGAGTGATAAGGTCAGTTAGGAGTCAGTCAATCCTTAAATCAAGGAAGAACTGAAGATAACTGAACTAAACTGGACTGGTAGGTGAAGAAGGGCGCCCTTATCATGCAATAACTGAAAAGAGGGCGCACTAAGCTCTAGGAGAGCTAAGACTGATCCGAGAGAAGCTCATGGGGCTAGTTTGGCAAGGGCTAGGTGCTGGTGCTGCAAACCCTAATTGCATGCAAACCCTAATTGCATGCAAAACCCTAATTGCATGCAAAACCCTAATTTTGCATGCAGGACTGAAAATGTCAAAAATGTTAGAAGGACTAGGATGGAGTATAGGAATATCCTAACACCCCCCCTTAATCCATCCTGGGCCCTGGTAACTAGGACCAAAGGTCACCCATACAATCAATGAAATGATAAAAAGAATACTGCCTCAATTTTTCTTTTTCCTTTTTTTTTTTTTTTTGTTTTTATATTTTTGAATAACTCAAGGAGCCATTACTCTAAGCAGAAAAGAAGCAAGCTTTCATCAGTGAAAACTTTGCAAAGAGACTTGGTAAGCTAATCCTCTGTAAAGTGCGAATGCAAGTGCTAGAGAATGTGTTGAATGTAGCAAGTCTTTCAGGAACCTTTTCTGTCACTGGAGCGAATGTATCATGATGAGTTTTCCCAAGGAATGGAAGAGTAAACCCCATCATCATGCTGAATCTCTCATGGAGAGGTGGATGGCATAATGCAAGGTTAGCATGCTGCTGAAGTCTAGTAGTTCTGTAAGCAAATACATCATCAACTGTGTTCTTAGTAGTAGCAAGGACTGTGTGAGAACGTATTTCTCTTGAATCTGGACTAAGAATAGGTGTTGGTTCTGAATCTTCTTGAACTATGATCTCAACATCAAAATCTTGATCTTCTTCCTCACTAGAATAGGAGTCACTGGAAGAGAAGTCACTGTGATCCTCATCAGAATCTGAAGGGATAGTTGGAGAGAAGGGCATGAAGTGGGAGAACTCATATGCCTTTGAGGCATGATTAGCAATCCCATTCGCTATAACCTTTCCAGTGGAGATTTCTGTAATCTCTACTGTGTCTGGACCAAAAATCACTTGTTTTGGAGATCCTGTATGAGTCATTTGATATACTGATAACAAATTAGCTGTAAGAGAAGGAACAAATAAGACATTTTTGAACTTACCATGCTCCATATGAACTGTACCCAAACCTTTGGCAGAAATCTGAGAGTTGTCTCCCATGTGAATGGTAGGCCCATCTTGGAGATCCAAAGAGGAGAAGGATTCTTCTTGTGCCATCATGTGGTTGGAAGCTCCAGAATCTATGAGGAGAGCTTTTGTCTTTGAAAAACCAGCCATCAATGCATGACAATCATCAGATCCACTTCCAGAATCAGACATCTTTGCTTCTTTTGGAACAACAATTTGGTTTTGTTCAAGAAGCTTGGTTAGAAGATCAATCTTCTTATGCATGCAGGCATGCTCAGGATGGTTTCCTCTCTTGCAGTAGGTACAATTTGGTCTCTTTTGTTTGTCATTCTTGGATCTTGAAGGTTTCTTTCCTTTGCCTTTTTGTCCCCCTTTATCATTCGCTCCACTTGATTCACCAGCCAACAGAGCTAGATCTCTGGAGGTTTTGATGGCACCCATTTGAAACAGTTTGTTCTCTTCTTGAGTGAGAGCCTCAATGAAGTCACTTAAGGTGGGAAACTTCCATCCAGGGATGGACATTCGAACAGAATGAAAGGTAGATACAAAGACAGAAAATTGAGATCCAAGTTTGCTCAATATAGAGAGTATCAATTGCTCATCACTTTTAGTGATGCCACATTGCTTGCAATGCAAAACCAAATTCTGAAATTTGGAGAAGAAATCTTGAATGCTCTCGAAATTGCTAGGTTGAAGGGAAACCAATTCATTCTCAAGAATGTAGCCTCTCAGTTCGTCTTGTTTGCCAAAAAGACTCCTCAATTTTATCCATAAATCATATGGAGACTTCAATCCATCAGCATGAAACAATAGATCATCAGAAATATGAAGGCATATGAATCCAAAGGCTTCATCCATTTTGTTTAGGTGCTTGACTCTCTTTTCAGCTTGATGTGGTATGACATCTTTTTCTTCAACTATTCTAGTAAACCCTCTTGATCGCAAGAGTATTATCATCTTCCTTTTCCATTCGAAATAATTGAAAGGAGTGAGAAGTATAGAAGAAGGATCATTCGAATTGCTCATCTTGATTGCTTGAACAAGTGCAAAATAGAAGCTACTGAATCTGCTGCTGCAACTGCTGGAACTTCAAAATACCTGCAAAAAACTCTCAAGAATGGAGGTAGAATATACTCTCAAGGCTCTGATACCATGTGAAATTGCCCACATAAGATCCAAAGAGATGATGTAAACCTCACTATGAAAGAATTTAGGAAGAAGAGAGAAGCAATAGAACATAGATCCAATAGAGGCAGAATAATTACACACATTACATTAATCAGAATAGTAACCGGGTAAATATACAATGCTGAGTATGAGGATTCGAATTCACTAGGTGTAATTCGAATTATCCTTCATGCACAGATCCATAATCAGTGGAGAGTCATCAGTGCCAAACTAGGAGTCTATCTCATCATCGGTGAAGTCATCAATGCACAAGTAGTGATCAACCGGGAGTCAAACTGAGTCTAACTGAGTGTGGTTGGTGTAACTGGCACATGGAAGCACTGATATAGTGAAGGAGACTCAGTGGGGGGCACTCATGGAGCTAACTGGAGTCAAAACAGTCTATCTAGTCACACTGGAGGTCCAAAAGAGTGATAAGGTCAGTTAGGAGTCAGTTAATCCTTAAATCAAGGAAGAACTGAAGATAACTGAACTAAACTGGACTGGTAGGTGAAGAAGGGCGCCCTTATCATGCAATAACTGAAAAGAGGGCGCACTAAGCTCTAGGAGAGCTAAGACTGATCCGAGAGAAGCTCCTGGGGCTAGTTTGGAAAGGGCTAGGTGCTGGTGCTGCAAACCCTAATTGCATGCAAACCCTAATTGCATGCAAAACCCTAATTTTGCATGCAGGACTGAAAATGTCAAAAATGTTAGAAGGACTAGGATGGAGTATAGGAATATCCTAACACCAACAGGACCCAATAACACTTCCCTCAAGCTAGAAGGAGAATGAAAGCAGTCAAGAAAGAAATAGCGAATGATGACCAAAAGTCAACATCAAAACTTATTTGAAATATATATATTGTTTCTGCAATCTTTTTATATTTACAATTTATTCACATTTAGTCATGTATTTTAGGCTATGAAAGAAATTATGAATATAAATAAATATTAAAATGTTGCAAGAACCTTGTCTTTAAGAGTGGGGAATATCTCATACATTTAGCATCGACCATCCATTTTGTATGACGCAATGATCCAATTTAGCCACAACATTTTTAAATACAAATCATAACAATTATTGTGAAAAATCTCTTTATGTTATAAAAGTTATGCCCAATAATATAGATAGTAAAAAATTACATATAACGAAATATGTTTTTCTAATTAAATAGATATAATATAAGTCGAAAACCTACATAATCATTTTCAAATTTTTATTTCGTACATAAACTTATTATTGCTTGAATTTGCTTATTTATTGTTGCTTGAATATGCTTATTTAAGTGAAGGTCTCTTTGATTGTTGTTTGAACATTTTTTATGAATCTATTTATTGTATTGAAAGGCACTTTTTACAATCTAATATAAAAGAGATGTGTAATTTCTTCCATGCTCAATTTACCATTAACGCATAGCACTTTAGAAAAAACATTAACTAAGTTAAAAATATATAATGTAAGTTCTAATCAAAATTTAAAACCACACACACACACATTAATAATGAATATAAATTGCTTCATTGTCTAGGATATGTTCAAGATCCAACAAAGGTTATACAATGTATATTGCTAATGATTATTTGTTATTTGCATAATACCAACGTAGATACATCTTACATCTTAATTGTGAATCTATTATGAGCTGAGAGGGATCAAATTCCTCTATGTGCAAATATTTCCTTAAATATTTGTACATTAAAAAGAAATTGCACCTCGACGGATTTGATCCCTCTCAACACATGATTAATACATAATTAAGATATATTTATGTTGATTTAAATGGCAATCTTATTGAAATTGTGATGAAGTATGAGAATAATAGTTTGTCACAACTTATTTAATTTATCTGAATATAAATGTTTTCACAGTGTTTCAACATTATGTTAGACCTTCTAGATTTTCATCGTGTAATGATTTAAACACAATTAACATGTTTCGAGTAGACACTCCACCCATTTAATTTATGTTTTAAGAATTATTTAAATACTTTACAAACTCAAACAAAATACTTTACAAACTCAAACAATCTTGTCTAGATATAAATGCTTTAAAAAACAATTAAATCATAATCATTTGATAAAAATAAGCAAGATTTTAAACACTTTTAGTGGAACCATTTATAAAAGAACATAACCCCTTGAATCTACCAAAACCTATGACTGTAAAATATTATAATGCTCGTGTAGTCTACCTCTAGTGTGTATATCACTTAAGTGACCAAAAACATAAATATATCTTCATTTGTC
The DNA here is from genome assembly GCA_027924585.1 of Larix kaempferi. Classification (NCBI taxonomy): domain Eukaryota; kingdom Viridiplantae; phylum Streptophyta; class Pinopsida; order Pinales; family Pinaceae; genus Larix; species Larix kaempferi. The sequence goes on from BSBM01000458.1 coordinate 29,997,689, forward strand.
TTTGCTAAATAAAATAATAATAAAATTAATTATATATATTGATTTGAGGATATAGAGAATATTTTGGATATTTACATAAAATTAAATTTTAAGAGAGTTGTAACGGATTTATATACTTAAGAGTATTTTATCTATGTATATATGCACATATTTGTTTTGAGATAGCTCATGGGATATAGTAAAAGAATTGGATATTTGACTTTTTTCATCCAAGAAGATCATAGTAGATGAAGGAATTAGTTTCTTTTGAGAATTTGAAGCATCTTCATTCTAGTTCACATTTAGTTACTCTAATGTGGGGTGGAAAAAGGTTACAAAGAAGTAAAAATGGAAAGATTGAGGATTATTTTTTAAAGAGAAAGAAATGGCATGTACATTAATTAAGTAATTTTAATCTTGTAATTGTAGTATGTATATATACTAAAGCATGGTATGTATATATTCTTACTTACTTGTATTGTGCTTTGAACATGTGAATAATACTTGCGATGGGGCCTCTTCATGTATATAAACGGACTCTTGGCATCATCTCCCTAAGCTGCAAGAAAAAGAGGAGTTGCAGGAAATTATGGCTGTATCAACAATTCTCAAAACCATTTGTTACAGCACTATTGAAATTGTATGAATGAAGCAGGATAATGGTGGACCTGGAAGCTTACCAAGGAAGCACTCAACCTTCCAAAACAAACCAACATTCCACCTTGGACTGACGAGATCAGTCGGCGCAAAATCAAAATCAAACATGGACCTGATATATTGTGTTGGGGATATTCCACTTCGGGCAATTTCTCAGTCAAGGAAGCCTATCATCTAAAATATGGGGCAAATCTTCTCAACAAGAATACCCTTTGGGACAAAATTTGGCATTCTAGTTATTGGCCCAAAATCATCTCCTTCCTATGGCTTGTTGGGAGAGGACGCATCCTTACCTGGGACAATATGCTAAAGAGAGGCTTCATGAGACCTTCTTTGCGCCACCTCTGCAAGGAAAGCTATGAAACTATTAATCATCTTTTGGATGAATGTCCCTTTAGCTCACATGTTTGGGACCAGATGGCCGCCACCATGAGACAAAGCAACCATCAGAAGAAAAATATCATAGGAACTCTCAAGTCTTGGAGACCCAAATCCTTCAAGAATCCTATCCTAAACAAGATTTAGCAACTTCTTCTAGGATTCATCATGTGGGAACTTTGGAAAGAAAGGAACAGAAGAATTTTTAAAGAGTCCAACCTTCCCCGGTAGTAGGTGTGGGCTCTTATTAAATAACACATAGTGGAAACTGTGATTATTTTTCCTTGGACTAAGGAAGATTTAACAAGTGAAGCATAGGAAACCAATATTCTCAAGCTATGGATCACTCATCTTCCTCTCTCATACATGCCAAAACACCCTCCTCTTGTCCCCATTAGTGCATCAACCTGGTCAGCTCCAGATGTTGGGTTCATAAAGCTCAATTTCGATGGCACTTCCAAAGGGAACCCAAGGCAAGTTGGCCATGGAGGTGTTTTCCAAAATTTTGAAGGAAAAATCCTGGGTACTTACATTGGAATCTTGGGCTTTGACTCCAATAACGCAGCGGAACTATGGGCCTTACTAACTGGTTTAAACATTTCCCCTCGACAATGCTTCTCATGCTTGGTCATAGAAGGCAATTCCAAAATATTGATAGACATGTTTCGTCTTCTTCAAAATGGCAAAGTCCCTGCTAAACTCTCTACTAGTTGGAGATTGGAATATTTACTTGCCTCGGTGGGTCATCTCTTGCAAGGAACCACTATCACTAGCATTCCATCTCATGTGAAACATTCAGCCAACAAGGTGGAAGAATTTCTTGCAACCGAGGGAATTGATTTGGAGGAGGATGGAAGATATCGGCCATGGCCGTATGACACCAATACTCGACTCCGCTCTTCCTTCCAAGCACTAGCAAGAGAAGATTGGATGTCCCCAGATGGGGTGAAATACGACATATCAATGGACATAAATGAAGATGGGATGGCGGGGGAAATATGGCATGCGATGGCGGATGAAGAGAAGGCCACACAAGTGCCAATTGTATCTGCCATCAATGCTCCACCTTGCAACCTGCTTCGACATGACCATTTTGACGACTCAGTTTAAATCCCTCATCACTCATGAGGTCCTCTATTTAATGGCATTGAGGTGGGATGACGATTTCATTTCCTCTCCGGGCTCACGACTCTACTCCTCTAGGCATTGTAGAACCCTGGGCCTCCGTTTACGCTAGACAACTTGTTTTGTGGTGGATATAGTTGTGGTAGTTTTCATTATGGTGCATCATGGTTGTAGAGGATGGAGGGGTGGTAGAACCAATCAGGAGAACCAGGAGAATGCCAATTTGGGTCTCCCCTGGCAGCTTCAGAGGATGACTAACGCCCTTCTTCTCCTCCGCAATGATCTTAGTGAGGCCGAAGAATACCTACAAGTGCACATTTTTGAGCTCAGGGATAGGGTTCAAGCAATTCTTGACTGGTGTGCAGAGGTGGCCGCTCTTCATCATCTACCCTCGCCGCTCCTCACGACCACTGCAGTGGACGACAGTGTTCACGGGATTTTTGAGGGAATTGATGGCGTTCATGCTGATAAGGCGGGCAAAGATCCATAGATCAAGGTAGAAATGGAGAACTAGGCTACCAAAGCAAAGGACAAGTCGCATGACACCAGTAACGACAAATGTGACAACCCGAGAGGTGTCAAAGTCGAGGTCGTGTCCAACGTTTCCATGTCGCAACCATGCTCTGGTCCACATGTCAAGTAGTTTTCTTTTGTTGTTATGCTTATGTCTCTTTTTGGGTTTTGTTTTAGGCTAGATCTTGCCACTAAGCATATTGTCTCTTTTCTAGTTTTTTGAATGCTGGTTTTGATCAAAACTTATCTTCATCACAAGACATGTAAGACTGGTTATGGCCATAGGTTGTTTTATCCTATGGAAAGGACTACATACTAGTATAATGGGTTTTTTCTCGCTATGGGAGGCCCAAAAACACTGTATTTTTGTACTTTTATCTTTGTAATTTAATGTGAATACTAGCTTACAAAAAAAATATTTGAAGAATATGATTTTCATTCTATAATGGAATAAAAATTGTGAATTTTTCTTTTTGAAAAAATAAATTACGGAGATTTAAAAAACTTTACAATCTTCAATAAAATAGGAATAGAATTTTAAAGTAGAGTAAACTTTTTTAATGAACCTTAACCATCATTATCATCTTCTTTATAAATATATATAAATCCATTTTAATTCAATATCTATCAAACCTTAAAAATATAATACCAAAGATAATTCAGCTTTATTGTTTTTTAGGTTAATTGAAGATAAATGTGTAGAATTTGATATTTCATATATTATAAAAACATAAAATTAAAAAAGAATATACACACTGCAATGGTAATTTATGAATTTAAAAAAAGCATATACAACTTTATGTTTTTTTAAGTTAATTGAAGATAAAGATGTAGAATTTGATAATTCGTATATTATAAAAACATAAAATTAAAAAAAATATACACAATGTAATGGTAATTTATGATTTAAAAAAAAAAAGCATATACACAATTTAATGGTAATTTATGCATGCTTTTTTAAAAGTTGTTTGAATATTAATAATCATTATTATTATCATAACCATAATCAATATATAAAACTAATAAAAAATTATTAATTTTAATTAATTTTAAAAATATCATATATATATATATATTCTTATTTTTTAAAATGTTATTTTTTTTATAATATAATATTTTATATATATATAATAATGATGATGATTTTTAATTATTAAATACGAATTCACTTAATTAATATTATTTAGTAATTATTAATAATAATATATATTCATTGGCATATATATATAATTATTTTTAGTGGATATTTAAAATTTTATAAAAGGAAGAAGGTCAAAAGTTAGAAGGTTTTTTTTATAATTTTTTAATAAATATCTTAAATTGTAATTGATAAAATTATTAATTTAAATTTTAACTTAAAAACCAAACATTAAAAAACATATAATAAAAAGCAATGAATAACATAAAATTTTTAAGTATAACCACTTCAAAAATAAAATAACCTAATGTAATGATGCGAAATCTATCTCACTTTACTCATAATATGGTTTGGAAATGAATTTGATGAACCAATAAAAATAGAGTTCTTTGGATTTTTCATTATATGTAAACCTTTCTAGAGATGTTATAATAGTAACCGTTTGAAAACAATATAAGATAAAACCTAGCTATAATAAAATCCTCATGGTAAAGTATTAAATGGTTTAAAAAAAAAAAAAATTTAAAAATATAATTAATATATAGATTTTAATTTATGATTTAAAAATTTTAAATATAAAAAACATAATTAATATATAAATTTTAATTAAAATATAAATATATATTTAATAAATTTTAATTAAATGATAAATATATATACTTTATATAAAAGTATAACTTCATTCACTCATTCACTCAGTGCCTTACATTTGAGTAATAACATATATATATATATATATTTAAAAAAATATAAAAATTATTTATTAAGAAAAACCATTATTATATATTAATGATCTATCTTCAAATAAATCAAAGCTAATTTGAAATAAATTAATGAGAAAGATTAAATAATAAAATCTACAAAGCAATTTGAAATAAATTAAGAGAAAAGTTAAAATTTGAAATAAATTAAGAGAAAAGTTAAATAATAAAATCTACAAAGCCAATTTGAAATAAATTAAGAGAAATGTTAAATAATAAAATCTACAAGTTTGAAAATAAAACAAAGCAAGTTTGAGATGAATTAAGAGAAAGGTTACATCAAAGTTTATATCAACTTTAAAGTTTTTAAAAGTGATTTTCTATCTCTTATAAAGGTTGGATAAAGTAAAATATAAAATTAGAAATAAGTAAATGTTAATAAGGAATTTTATTTTCATCATTTTATTTGATAATGATGATGGTTAAATCAGTCACTTTGAGACCTTTTGGTTTATCGGACCTTAAGAAAAGAGAAATGAACTATTTAGATTTCTGTAAAACTTGTCATATGATTAAAAAGCTAAGAAAGAAGCGTTCCTAGGTTGCCATAGTTTTGACAAGTTAGAAGATCATGGAGATTTGAATTGTAACAAAAAATATGAAGCTGCAATTGAATGTGGGTGTACACAAGGCACTTTTTCTCCCATGGTGTTTTAGGAATTTCTTTAAGCTAGTTAAAACTGAGAGGTACTTTTGATCTTCCAAATTAGGATTAATGACTTCCATTTCATGGTGTTTAGGACAGATGAAATGGTGTAGTAGGTATTTGAATTGGATTTAGGTGTATTTTATATGTTAAAAATTAAAAATTGAAAAATTGAAAACTTATTTCGGTTTTCGGAAACTTTATGGGCATTATGCGGTGAAACCTACGGTGAAAAGAACCCTTGGTGAAACTTGCGGTGAAACATTCGGTGAAGTTCTAAGGTGAAAAACCTCGGTGAATCTCTACCGTGAAAGGTAAATTAGCATATGTTGCTAGGGCATCTTCATCAATCATTTTTTTATCTCTAATTCAAGTGCATACGTTCCTTCCCTCTCCACTTTTTTTTTTTGTAAACATGTCTACATTTTCACATAAATATGAATAAGTCACCGCATTTACAAAAAAAATGTTAAAGGAAGACCTAGCACAGTTACCCTACATAGCCTATATGAATATCCAGAGTCACTAGAGAAACGTAGGGAAGAATGAGAGGCTAAAATTTATGAATATATAGAATCATTAGAGAAATGTAGGGAAGAAAGAGAAGCTAAACTCTAGATAGAGTTAAAATCAATGCTCGATAATAAATGTACATCCTTTCAAGAAGAGATCCTAAAACAAATAGATGATAAGATTAAAAAAATTAGAGAACAAGATAGAGACAATGGAGATCAAACTACATGCAATGGAAACCCAAAAAACACCCTAACAAGGAGATGCACCTACAGTAGAAAATCTTAAGTTAAAATATAGGATTAAAGAGTTAGAGGAAAAAGTAAGTCACAAGCTAACCCTAAATAATATACAAGGTAAATTATATATCAAACCCATTAAAGAAGAAATAAATAAATTGATAGCTTTAGACCATGAGCATAACAAAAGATCTTTGAACCTCGTAATTTTTTGTTTAAAAGAGGAGGTAGAAGAGGATACATTAGTCATTGTCAAGACATAACTTCACAATAGATTACAAATTGAAACTATCAGTCTCACCGAAGCAACAATGCTAGGGAAATTAATTGAGAATAAAGAAAGACTAATATGGGTTAAGGTTAGCTTTACCGATCAAAAATTCGACATACTTAGTAAGACCTCAAATTTAAAAGGCTCGGGAATATTTATAAATGAAGAGTTCATTCCAGAGGATCGGGACGAACTAAGAAAGGAGGTGGGTGGAAACGCAAAGGTGGGTTACACTTTGGTGAGAATCGGGTGCCGAAGAACCATAGCGAAAGTTATTCGGCCGAATAAATTTAATTATTCAGCCGAATAAATTTAATTATTTGGCCAAATAATTTAATTATTCGGCCGAATAATTAACTTTATTCGGCTGAATAACTTATTATTTATTCGGCCAAATAACAATTAACGGGCCACCGTTAGACCTAACTGTGGCCTCGATGTGTGTGCGAGGTTTTAGCCGGACGGAGAAAATGCACGGCGTTGTGGAATTATTCAGCCGAACAATTATTCTACATAAAATCTCGGCCGCGGCCATTGTCTGTCACTTTCTACTGATTTCGTGGACCCCTTTGGGGTTGTTGCTGGTCTCGCCTTCGCGTCACCCATCTCGATTGTTTCCTGTCAACCTGCTCGTCTGTCTAGCTTGCTGTCTTCGAACTCCGCCACCCGATTCCCCGCTGCTGCGTGTCACTTCTCTGCCACCCTGTGCATTAGGATTTGCTCGGCGGTTGGTCGTTGCTGGAGTGTTAGGCCGCCAGCTTCTGCCTCTCCCATTCGCTTGTCTGCCACCTTCTGCTTCTCCCATCCGCTCGTATGCGAGGTTCTCCCTCTGCCGCTGGTTCGTAAGCCTGTTTGGACGTATGGACGCTCTTTAGTGGAGTATGCGTCTGGACATCTGTAGGTTTAGCGTGCATCTGCACTTCTGTTGGTGGAGCTTTGGCATTGGAGTGTTCTCCTGGTGACGTTTGCATAACAGCGAGATGCTGTAGCTGGGGACCTATCAACGCGAGGCTGTGTAGATGTAATTCTTTTCGCATATTTATGTGTTTATTTTTTTCTTTAAATTTCTTATGTTAATTTGTAATTGTTATTGCAGGTTTCATTTTCTTGGTTGCTTCGCTCGTTTCATTTCGGCTGTTTACAATTCCTCTTGGGGCTTTCTTCGGCCGGATCTAAATTTGCCTGCTTTCGTTTCGGCTGCATCTAAACAGGTAAGTCGATTTTTTTTTTTTAATTCAAGAGTTAATTATTGGTTTGAAAAGTTTTGAGTTTGTCCCTGTAAATGAACTCTGCCTAATTGGGCAGAGTTCATGAACTCTGTCCAATTGGGCAGAGTTCATGAACTAGCATAGGTAATGATATATATTACTCACAGATAGTGTGGATTAGTATGAAGAGGTTTAACATGAACTGTTTTCAATTTGACAGATTTCATGAACTCTGTCCAGTTGGGCATAGTTCATGAACTATGTCCAATTGGGCAAATTCCAAGAACTCTGGTCAGATAGTATGTTGAAAATTATTTAAATTTAAATATAAAAAGAGGAATATATGCAGTGTTTAGTTAGTTACTTTTATTAAAATATATATTTTGCTTATGTGTTTAGAAATGAAAATAAAAGTAGGACTGTAATTGTATTTGCAAATGATATATCCATTTTATATATAGGCTTGTCTTATTGGCTAAACTCTGTCAACATGGACATGGACAGAGTTCATGAACTCTGTCTACGTTGACAGAGTGCAGAGATCAATATATTAGTTCTATTACAAACTGTGTTGATGGATAGCTATAGATACAACAAAACTTTAGATGATTAAACTCTACTTTGGATACAACAAAACTTTAGATGATTAAACTCTACTTTGGATACAACAAAACTTTAAAATTGACTTTAGGTACAACTAAACTATAGACATGAATAGACTTTAATTTAAATGTACTATGAAATAACAAAAACACTTAGAAGATTGGTACAATAATTTTTTATACATCCGAACAATAATAGTCATAGTCATTTTAAAAACTATTAGATGATATTATGCCACAATGGTCTTGAGTTTTAGCCTTGTAAAGGTGGTCATTCTTGGTATTATGTTTTTCTTTGGTTGCAACATGGCAAACTTGGAGAACATAATACCAAGAATCGTTACCGTTATCAGGTTGAAACTGAAGACCATTGTGGAACATGGCAAATTTGGGAAACATGTCAAACTCGAAACATAATACCATGAATGGTCAATTTTTTTTTATTCTATTGAATAATGAAAATATTTGTAGATATAATTTATGTTTAAAGTATTAAAATATCTTGATTAAATTATTAATTTAAGAAACGGAAGACCATTGTGGAACATGGCAAATTTGGGAAACATGTCAAACTTGAAACATAATACCATGAATTGTCAAGTTTTTTTGATTTTATGGAATAATGAAAATATTTGTAGATATAATTTATGTTTAAAGTATTAAAATATCAATTAAGTTATTAATTTAAGATTTAGATTAAAAGTTAACAGATTCATGAACTCATTCTTTGACATAAAGAAATGAACCCTTCACTTAGTATTTAACTATATTGGTTCCATTCATTTTAAACATCAAAAACACTTAGAAGATTGGTACATTAATTCTTCACACATCTAACAATATTAGCTATACTCTTTTTAAGAACTATTAGATGATATTAAGTAAATCTAGGTCCTTATTAAATAACTTAGTCTCTTTAGCAGCTAGGTTTTAGAATTTGTAGAATTAACATGTAGAATTTGAATATGTAATCAGTTGATATTTGTGCAAGTGTAGACATTATATATCAAATGGAAAGAGAGGAGTCTTTGAGGCGAAAGCATAGGAGGTCTTCACAATCTTCTGGGGTTGGTGTTACCAAGTGATAATCGGAGGTTGTCAACCTCACCCCGAGATTCTAGTTTATTGTATAGTTCACATCGACGAGGCGAAAGGGGTACAAATGATTCCCCTATATCTTCTGTGGGAGAACGTCGATCTCGACCCTCTGTTGGTATATGAATATCGATCTTTTAACATGTACATGCAAATTGTTTTTTTGTGTACGCAAAAATTGTACTTGTGTTTAAACAAAACTTTGTTTTTATTTGAAGCAGAGCATGGTTCAGAAGATGCTTGTAATTCTATAGGGAGGGAGACAGAGCAAGCAAGGGAGACGGATGAGGGTGCAGAGCAAGGTTCTCAAGAGGCTCATCATTCTACACAAGGTGATGATGGTCGAGCTAGGACGCAATATGTTGAATTAACTGAGGGTTGTACACCCATTACAACATATCCATCTGATCTACCTCGGGAGCTTCCATGAGAAAGTGGTGATCATCAAATAACTCTTGAAATATGTAGATCCCACTACAACAAGTTGGAAAATGATTTGTCTACTATGGATCTCCCTCCAGAGAGTAAACAAAGTTTGGAGATTGTTTTGGGATCATTGAAAAAATTCATTCAGGCATATGAGAATCTCAGACCAACTACAAATGGTTTTGTTGATTGGATGCGAAGACGAAGGGAACAAGTGATGGGTCCAGACAAGTGGGATGTTGTGAAGGAGAGAGTGACGAAAGAACAGGCCAAATCAATGTTTAACTTCAAAGAAGGTCTAAAGCGAGAAATATTGAAAGTGCAATATTTCAAGCATCCTGATCTTACACATCTACTCTATGATTGGTTTCTTGCATCCTATGGTCAATTTCCATGGAGCGATGAAGTTTCTCAATATTTTTCTAGATTTTTTTATGCTGAGTTTTTTTGAAATATGAAGCCATACTATACCGATGTTCATTTATAATTTTATGGAGTTGGAAAGGGTCGAATATATAATCGAAAATGTGCTTTTAGAGACCCTACAACTCTTCGACCTCCACCCCAGATATCTCGCCCACCTAGGTTGGTGGCATTAAGATCAGAGATAGAGCCCACATCTCAACTTGGGACAGCTGTAAAGAATTTTGTTGGTGATGGTTTATCGTTAGCATTAGTTGGAGTAGATGTAGGATTGGTTCCAGAAAGGGTTCATTCTGCTATTCATCAAAAGTTTGTTTACAAAATTAATGATGAGATAGATGGAATGAGCATTGAAGATCTCAGGGCGTATGCCAAGGTTTGTCGCGACCTAGCGGCAAATGTTATATCTAATGACACACAAGTTTGGGAGAGGTTTGTTGATTATGATATGACTTGATCTTAATTAAATATTTTATTCATTTTGAATTAAATTTTTTGTTACATTATATGAATGATAAATTATGTTTTTTATGTAAAGTAATAGGTACATTATGTAAATGTTTATTGGTTGCAATTTTCAAGAATGATGAATGAACATTCTTTCCATGTTTCAACTAGCGAAAATCTAGAGAATATTCGAGAGGTATATTTATTGTTTACATATTTGTAATTATGTTTGAACTTGATATATATATGCATCTTATTGTTAATTTGACTTATCCATGCAGGTTTATTTAGATACGAACTTTATAAATGATTTACCATCTATTGTGAGCTAATGTTTTTTTAATATTTTTGTTTTAGTTTTAAGTTAATTGGTACAGTAATTTTTTGGTTTGCATTATGTTTTATTTATTATTATAATTTAAATTTTAGGGGGGAGATATAGGTTCTCTACTTCATGCAGCAGATATTGGCAAGGAGATAATTTTGTTCACACTTGAATTGATCTTTGATATAAGTTTAATATTTTAATTTTTATGGATTTAGTTAAAATTTGTTTAAGTAATTTATGAGATTCATAAATTGATTTTATACATGTTGCAACTTGGGTCTCTTAAGTCTTTGGGAGGCAAAGGAAAAACTCCTTTAGAGGATGGTGGTGGACAAATATTTGGAGAATTTGATGTAATTTTGTTAATAATTGAATTTTTTTTTATATATAAGTTTAATATTTTAATTTTCTGAATTTAGTTTAAATAATTTAAATGATATTCATAATTTGCTTTTATACATGTTGCAGGGTGGGTTGAGTCCAAGGGGAGGCCCTAGTGGAGGATAACATGGTGGACATTTTCTTTTTATAGCATGGTGGACATTTTTTTTGTTGATATGCATAGATTGCAAAGATTTGTTTTAGACATGTCGAGGAGATTTATTTTTGGACTAGATACATATATGTACATTGAACTTGCATGTTCATGAACATTTTTTTGAGGATTATATACGTCTTTTGAACTTACATATTTTGTGAAACTTGGTTTAAATGATCTACTTATTTTTGTTTATTTAGCATATTTGGTGTGATTTAAAGGTTTAGAATATGTACTTGCATGTTTAAATGAATGAATAAATATGTAAGAATTAATGTTAAGATCAAGAATGTTATGAACATGATATTTTTGAATATTATGAAGTTTATGAATGTTAAAGAAAGTTTAAAAATGGATGAACATAGGTTTAAAGTTTATGAATGAAGAAGTTTTTATTGAAATATGAATGAATGTTAAGATTGAATATATTAAGAACATGAATGTTAGGAAGTTTAGGAATGTTGGAAGTTTTGATGAAAATATGGATGAACTAGGAAATTTAAAAATGAATGTTAAGAACATGAATATTATCTTTGAATGTTAGGAATTTTAGGAATGTTATAAGTTTTAATAGAAATATGGATGAACTAGGAAGCTTATGAATGTTCTAGGAAGATTAAGAATGTTATCTAAATTTTGATAGAAATATGGATGAACTATGAAGTTTAAAAATGAATGTTAAGAATATGAATTTTATCTTTGAATGTTAGGAAGTTTAGGAATGTTAGAAATTTTGATAGAAATACATGGATGAACTAGGAAGCTTAAAAGTGAACACATGTTGAGTTCAAATTTTAGGAATGTTAGAAATTTTGATGGAAATATGGATGAACTATCAAGTTTAAAAATAAATGTTAAGAACATGAATGTTATCTTTGAATATTAGGAAGTTTATGAATGATTGGAGTTTTAATAGAAATATGAATGAACTAGGAAGCCTAAGAATGTTATGAAGCTTAAGAATGTTAGGAAGATTATGAATGTTATTTAAGTTTTGATGGAAATATGGATGAACTAGGAAGTTTAAAATGAATGTTAAGAACATGAATGTTATCTTTGAATGTTAGGAAGTTTAAGAATGTTAGAAGTTTTGATAGAAATATGGATGAACTAGGCAGCTTAAAAGGGAACACATGTTAAGTTCAAATTTTAGGAATGTTAGAAAGTTTAGGAATGTTAGAAGTTTTGATGGAAATAGGGATAAACTAAGAAGTCTAAAAATGAATGTTATCTTTGAATGTTATGAAGTTTAGGAATGTTAGAAATTTTAATAGAAATATGGATGAACTAAGAAGCTTAGGAATGTTCTAGGAAGATTAAAAATGTTATCTAAGTTTTGATGGAAATATGGATGAACTAGGAAATTTAAAAATGAATGTTAAGAACATGAATGTTATCTTTGAATGTTAAGAAGTTTAGGAATGTTAGAAGTTTTGATAGAAATACATGGATGAACTAGGAAGCTTAAAAGTGAACACATGTTGAGTTCAAATTTTAGGAATGTTAGGAAGTTTAGGAATGTTAGAAGTTTTGATGGAAATATGGATGAACTAGGAAGTTTAAAAATAAATGTTAAGAACATGAATGTTATCTTTGAATGTTAGGAAGTTTAAGAATGTTAGAAGTTTTAATAGAAATATGGATGAATTGAGAAACTTAAGAATGTTATGAAGCTTAGGAATGTTAGGAATATTAGGAATGTTATTTAAGTTTTGATGGAAATATGGATGAACTAGGAAGTTTAAAATGAATGTTATCTTTGAATGTTAGGAAGTTTAGGAATGTTAGAAGTTTTGATAGAAATATGGATGAACTAGGAAGCTTAAAAGGGAACACATGTTAAGTTCAAATTTTAAGAATGTTAGAAGTTTTGATGGAAACATGGATGAACTAAGAAGTCTAAAAATGAATGTTAAGAACATGAATGTTATCTTTGAATGTTAGGAAGTTTAGGAATGTTAGAAGTTTTGATAGAAATATGGACGAACCAGGAAGCTTAAAAATAAACATGTTAAGTTCAAATTTTAGGAATTTGTTAGGAAGTTTTGATTGAAATCTGAATGTTAGGTTTAAATTTTGATAGAAATGTTAAGAATGAATGTGATGATAAAAATGGATGTTAAGGAATTTATGATAAGGTGCAATGAATGAATGAATGTCAAGAACATGATTGTTATCTTTGAATGTTAGGAAGTTTAGAAATGTCGAGAAGTTTTGATAGAAATATGAATGTTAGGAAGTTTAAAAATGAATGTTACCTGAAATCAAAGTTCCGGAATTTGTTAGGAAGTTTTGATTGAAATATGAATGTTAGGAAGTTGAAAAATGAATATTATCTGTTCAAATTTTGATATGAATTTTTAATTAATAATTCTTATTTTCAATGTCTAGGTACATTTGATGCGGCTGAAATCATGGAAAATGGAGATAACGATTTTTTGTTTTTTAATCATAAGCAAAGATTATAGGATTGTGAAGCTTGTGCTAAATTACAGCAATGATTTTAGACAACAATTTGATGAATTTTCATCGATTTATTGTAAATAATCATTCCTCTAATTTAACATAAGCTTCACAATCTTGGAATCTTTTCTTGTGATTAAAATTCAAATGACCGTTGTCTCCATTTGCCATGATTTCAGTTATGTGAACTTACACAAGCGATATTTTAAATTAAAGATTCGGGGCGGAGAGTGGCAACATCCACAGATCCGTTATCTCATCCCTTAAGTGGTATAATAGACGTATGGGGACTCGAATAAAGTATTTTAGACATAATTAAGACAAAAATTTTACACATTGAAGTTTTCATTACCAAATAATTTTTGAATTCAAATTTCAGCATACTAGAATACGATCATTTAAACTCTTATACTCCAGTTCCTTTCAAGATCATAGACATAGAAAGAAAAAATATACTATGCACAACATTTGACAATGACATCGACAAAACTATTGATCTATAAATTTTAAATATATAGTTTTAAAAACATTGCAATGGAATGCCGTCCTCAATTATCCGTTCATGGTCATATTTGGACAATTTCCATTTTTTATTTTTATTTTTTTTTTCGATGGAACTTGAACCAATTTTATTCGGGATGCACATACTAAATGGCTATATTGACAACATATAACATCAGGTTCATAATCCTGAACGTAGACATAATTTTGAGTCATATGGGTCTGCTGAAAAAAATAGCCCTTTAAAATGATGGATCCTCTCTTGTATGTATATCCATTGTCATTGTAGTCTTCCAATAACTTAATTTTTCCTTCAGTGCATCGCATCAAATAATACTTCACATTTTCGTTGTTGTCTACAGGTGCAATCACAGCAAAAACATCTCCTATGCAAATTACAATTGATATTAGGATTTTTAATTCAATTAAATTGACTAATATACATGTGTATAAGGTGAAGGACAAGAATGAACAATCGACAAAACAGTGGTATTTGATCATTACCTTCTATAACGAGATCTAAAATTCTGCAGCCATCAGATGATATTGCTATATATTGTGATTTTAATTATTCTATGCTTGCTAGTGGCATTTTTCCTTTAGGATTAATCTCTGTGTGTTTCCAATGTTTTACGTAGTTTTTCATTATGTTTTCACAAACTTTATAGATTCAATATTTTCAGTGCAAATATGACAAAAGCATGATTGCTTTCTACTGTCAAATGCATAAATGTTTTGGAAGGCTTTTGTTTGAATAGAGTGAAAATCTCTAGTCCCTTGTATGGTGCTAGCGTCGTATGGTATTGATCTATTTATATCTTAGACCCCAACATGCCAAAAAAACTTAGTACACAAATGACAAATTTTGATGTTAGGTACATACTTTTTTTTAAATTGACAATAAAATATAAATTAAAACATTTGTGTGTACATACTTGCGCAAATATTTTGCTTGTTGATTATAATCATGATTTAGATGTGATTTACACCATTGGACAACCTCTGCAGCTGAATGGAATCGTGCAGAACTATGGTTCATTTTCCATCTTCGAAGTGCTCTTTTTACGCATGCTCCTGCACCATCATGTTCACCTTTTCCATGACCAGTTTCAAAGAAATTCTAGCGATGTTTAATTTTCAATGCTTTATGAAGTCGACATAACCAATAAAATGATCACGAAGATTTAAATTGTTCGGCACATCCATCCGACCATATCCAATGCTCATTGAATTTAATGTTACGTCCCTTTAGTGAATTGTAGAAAATACTTTCAATACAATGCTGAACAAAATGTGTATCGTGTGTACGATCGTCGCTGATATAAAAGTGATATTCTTTAATCACATCTCGATTGTCACACATGCTTTCAATGCCATCAACATCCTATTGAGAATGTCTATATAAAACACGGACAAATATCGAAACTTGGTCAGAATGATAGTATTCACTCTGTATCTCTTTTTGTGCAGCAAATGTGTAACTTTCTGCAAAATCAACCACTGACAAAATTGTTCCTGGTGGAAAAATTTCATGAGACTGTTTGAATTGAAGATCTTGCCATCGTGCTCTATGTGAATGCTTAGTGTATTTATAAATTTCACTTTTGAATTTCTTGAGAAAATCTGTCATACATATTTTATCTTCTCGCAAATCAATCCTTTTGGAATGTACATGACTAGTACTTGTAATGTATTCGTATCTTCTCCAATCAACGGTGACATTTGATAGTGAGTGATCAGTATCGATAGGATATTTATTGTGGAATAAAACCAAATTTCCACAACGATTAAAATGTTTTCCATTGACACATTTCTTATTATAAAATACTTCATCATGATTTCTCTCACATAGGATTTGAGATATGAATTCACGTATTGTGGGTGGAGGTTGTGAATTTGTCCAAAACATTTTACCAAATTCAAGAAATGTGTTGTAATATAATTGAAATTGCACATGATAACGACAACAACATGTGTCACGGATAGTAATAGGTCTAACATACCATGGTTTTAGTTGCACAAATGTAGTGATTGACACATTAATTCCACAATGATCTTCCTTGAATTTATTGAACAATTGTACTTGTGTCATATCCATTATATGTTTTAGACTTCTTACATATACTCCTCGTGATACTCTTTGTCGTATTACATCTCTTGAATTTGGTGAAACTCGAGCATGTGTCAACCAATATTCTCGTACAATATCTTTAACACCTGCTCCCATTATATCTTTGTAAGGTTGTCTACAAATAATTGCCCAGCAAGCAAGTTCATCATTTTCATCTATTTGCAATCTGAATTTGCTATGTTTGTATAATATCTTTCTTGAGGTTCCAACTGCTTTTGCTAGCTGTGTTGTCAAATGTTTTTGTTTAGTACTAGTCAAAATAATTGCTGTATGAATTGCTCTTCGTGCAGCACTGATGTCTTTCTTCCTAGATTTTTCAAACTTTTTATTGCATCACCTATATTCTCTGTCACATTATGTTTTAATTTAGACTCTTTGGTCTCCTTGTGAATACCCAATAATAATGTAGCATCTTCTAACTTCTTGGTCACTAATAAACATCTCAAAATTTGTGCTTGTCCTATTGCTGAATAATTCTTCAGAACCTCATCATAAATTTTTTGAGCCCGATATCGTGCAGCATGTATGGATATTTTTTTTTCCATATTTGTTGCAATCAACGTTTTCTAACGTTTCATCATCAATGGTAAAAGTACCTATACATCAAGTTAAATTTAATTTAAAACATGTATCCAAAAATACAATTTATTATAAAAAATGAATTTGGAAAATATATGATATATACATACCTGGTCCAATTTCTGGTTCTTGAACTTGATCTTTAATATTGACTTCATCGACATTAGTATGTAAATCACTATTTACATCTTCAACAATGGTTTCTTCAACTTCAATTTGTTCTTCTTGTACTCTATTTTCAATTTCCATTTCATCAACATTATCATGTAAAACTGTATTTGTATCTTTAATAATCATTGCTTACGTTTCTGCAAGGTTTGCTTTGTTGGTATGATATTTAAGTTTTTTATTTTCTCTATTATCATCATCATCAACACGTTTACGATCATATTTTCTTTGACAGTTTCTCTTGCTACCCATGATTGTTTAACCTATAAATGATAAATTAAAGAATCATCATTTTATTGTAAAAAAACAAAATGAAGATTTAAAAATAGTTACGAAATTTATAAACACATGAACTGAAATTTACTTCACTTTATCAAAATCTTGTAAGAGTCTTTTGAAGAAAAAAGTCTTTGGAAACAAGTTTCCTTTGAAAAGAACCTTCTTTGAATGAAATAAGAACTCTTTGACAATAAATCACCTTTGAAAAAACCCATTGAAAAAAAAAAAAAACTTCTTTAAAAAAATACCTGGGAAAAATATTTCTTTGTAAAAACCCTTGCAACAAAATAACTTTTTTGCAAAAATAACTTGGGAGACTTTGAAAAAACCCATTTTCAAAAAAAAAAAAAAAAACTTATTTAAAAAAATACCTGGGAAAAATATTTCTTTGTAAAAACCCTTGCAACGAAATAACTTTTTTGCAAAAATAACTTGGGAGACTTTGAAAAAACCCATTTTCAAAGAAATAAGAAGGAAAAATACATCTCCTTTGTAAAAATAACTTGAAACAAAATCTTATTTGAAAAAATGCATTGGAATAAAAACTCTGTAAATGCACACTTTGGAAAGAAACATTTTTTCTGAAAAAACCATTTGTAAAATACTTTGTAAAAGAAACGTTTTTTGCAAAAATACTTTGAAAAAAAAAACTTTGAAAAAACTCATTTTCAAATAAATAAGAAGGAAAAAGACAACTCTTTTGAAAAAATAACTTGGAATAAAAATTCTTTAAAATCACCATTTAAAAAAAAAACTATTGCAAATAAATAAGAAGTGCAAAAGCTTGGAATAAAAACTTATTTTACAAAAATGCCTTAGAAAAGTATTATTTCAATGTATTCCTTAGAAATAAGTAACAAAAAAAATACTTCATAAAAAAAACTCTCTTTGCAAAAAAACTCCTTAGAAAATCCTTGGAAAAAAACCCATTGCAAATAAATAAGAAGTGTAAAAAACTTGAAAAAAAATACTTCATAAAAAAAACTCTCTTTGCAAAAAAAACTCCTTAGAAAATCCTTGGAAAAAAAACCCATTACAAAGAAATAAAAAGTGCAAAAAGCTTGGAATAAAAACTTGATTTGCAAAAATTCCTTAGAAAAACATTATTTCAATGTATTCCTTAGAAAGAAGTAAGAAAACAAATACCTTATAAAAAAACTCCCTTTGCAAATAAAACTCCTTAGAAAATCCCTTCAAAAATATTCTGACCAGAAAGTATGTGAAATTAAAATGTGCGAAATTGATTGAAGTATTTAGTTTTATTTATATAAATTTACACAAGAACGTTGTTGTTTTTTTTTTTTCGGTCGACGAGTTTTTTTTTACGTTTGGTTATTCGGCCAAATAATTCTTCGGTCGAATAATCTTTAAAACCTGAAAATCTGATTGTCTCTCACAGTTTTCAGGTTTCTCCATTTTCGGAAGGTAAAAATGATCTCTTACACTACAAAGCGACTGTCGGACTTGATACCATTAGTTTTGTTATTGAATCTACTTTCTGAATATATAGATTTCTTTGTGTATAAGTAAGATCTGATATTTGTAATTGTTTGTTTTCTTAACAGGTGTCGAGTTTCGTTTCATCTCTTTCAAAATGCGGTGAAATGAAAAATCCATAACTTTAAAAATACACCACGAAAAAAATTAAGAAAACTATGGTGCAGTTAATTGGCGTGTCTACTTCAAAAGTGTATTCATAGAATTTTTAGTTTTATATTCAATTGAGAGAAAATTTTTGCGACAAAAAATATGTTGAAAATCGACAAGGTTTCCTCATTGATCGAATTTAAATAAATATAATAATTAGTATTTAGATCCATTTGTTACAAACTTATAGTCATGTAGTAGTATATTGTGTGTAGATTGTCGTAACATATTTGTTTTTTGCAAAAAACAAGTTTAACAATGATTTTACGTGTGCGACAAAACATGGCTATTTTGTAGTCCTTTCATTTTATAAGAACACACTGTCAAACATTTGCCGAATCGACATATCAAATCTCAATATAAAAAATTGAAAAAAGTATGGATAGCAAGCTAACATAATTCTCTAAAAATTTGTTTTTTATTGAAAAGTGAAATTCCAAACAAAAATATCACTTTTATTCACCCAAATATGGAAAACATAAAACATTCAGAATTATTTTCTCACGTAACCCCCCAAAATAGACACCCATCTTCATGGATGTAAAAGAATCTAGGAAGGAGGAAAAATGGGCATTAATTAGAAACAGGAAAGTTGTTATTCGACATAGAAACCAAAATAGTAATAAATAACAATTTGACACACTCTGGATCCTCTCTTAGAACTGTCGAGGCTTTCCATGGAGCAAAGGCCCCAAGTTAAGTTGGATCCCGAGTGAAATTGATATTATATTATTGGTTGAAACTTGGGAGCACGAGGAATCCAAGGTCCGTGATATAGACAGATATTCAACATCCTTTGGTCGATATGGAATAAGCGTTCATGTCGTAGAGGCATTGGAGGTATATCCTGTAACATTAGGAATAACATGTCCCCTCATGCTAAGCTTTATAAGAAAAACCCTTACAACCAATTTATTAGGATAGAGATCATAGATATTAATGACGAAAAAACCTACATATCCATTTGTTATTTTTCCCCTATTAATTCCACCTTCTATAAAAAAACAAGTTAGATAAAAATTGTCTTTATAATGGTTTAGAACATGATATTTCTAGTCTAAGGAAGGAAGGCAATATCCTTTTGATGGGTGACTTCAATGCTCGAGCTTTGAGTAACCAAGCTATGCTTTTAAGCAATTATTCCAATCCTAATCATATTTGGTTAGACAAAGACCTTGAGCTAGCTAATAGGTACAAAAGAGAGATAGTAGAACCAACCCTTGGTATGATCAAGAGTGTAAGAATGCGAGATAAGAAGTTAAGAAAGCTACTACACAATCGATAAAAATGGACAAGATAAATCACTACAAAACCCTAATTAAAAGAAAAAAAATGCACTATCTTAGTAAACGATAGGAAAATCTCTTACACTTCTCCAAGGTGGCTCCTAAAAAGTTTTGGAGGTAAATTCTAACTCGCAAAACAAAAGAAGATAGTAAGATTGCTTTAAAAGATTGGAATTCCTATCTTAAAAAGCTTTACGAATCCTCGAATATCAGAGATAGCATTCAAACCCTTCTTACAACGAAAGAAATTTTCTTATTAGAAGACATAGATTTGAAGTTTAAACGCATAGCAAATTGAAAATCCAAAGACATTGAAGGCTACTGAGCAAAAATCTTAAAAATTGGGGGGCATGTCCTCATCCCGCACATCCACAAACTCTTTAATCTAGCGATCAAGCAAAGGTTCCCTACACCTTGGTCTCAGAGTCTCATTATTCCTATTTTAAAAAATGGCAATAAAAATAACCCCTCTAATTATCAGACCATTATGATTATCCCTCTCTTATCCAAGTTATACGGTATTATCTTAGAAAAGAAGATCAAAGAATGGATATAAATGGAAGGTAAACAAGCTAAAGGCAAAACCGGTTTTAGAAGGAATCATTCAACGACAGACCACCTCAATACACTTAGGATCATTGCAGAGGAATGTCGTAATAATAAGTCTGACTTTTTTTGTTGCTTTGTGGACTTTAGGAAATATTTTGATACAGTGCCTAGAAATAACTTGTGGAATAGGCTAAAAGAGATTAATGTTCTTTTTGAGTTGAAAGCTGCCGCAATAAGGTTATACGAAAAGGTCATTTCCAAATTTAAGAATAATGAGGGCTAGTCAACGGATATAAACTGTAATATTGAAGTTAAACAAGGTTTCCCCCTCTCCCCTACCCTTTTTGGCATTTACATCGATAAACTAGAAAGATGTTTAAAATAAACAGGTTGTGCCGACATGATATTAGCTAGGATAGTTATCATCATCCTTCTTTATGCTAATGATATTGTTATTATGGAAAAGTGTCCCTTTGATCTCGATAAACAATTAAGAATTCTCAAATATTTATGCTCTAACATGGGTATGATTGTTAACACCAACAAGACAAAAGTTATGATTATAAAATCTAAGAAAGACACCTACAAAATTTTTATTTATGATAACAGTAAACTGGGGGTAGTGACTTCTTACAAATATCTTGGAATTGATATTCATCACAAGTTCAATTGGAACTATAGCATTGAGAAATTGATTAATGGAGGATGGAAAGCTTATTTTAGTCTTGAAAATAATTGTAAATCAGCCAACTTGGTTATGTGGGATAAAAAAAAGTTCCTCTTTGAAACTCTTGTCATCCATTTTATCTTATACGATTGTGAAGTATGGGTGTGCAGCATTTCTAGAGAATCTCGGAGAAGATTGAGAAAATCCAGAAGTGGTTTATAACTTATAACCTCAAAATTAAAATAAATATGCCTTATCCTATTCTCCTCATAGAAGTGGGTCTTTCCCCCATCGAGAGCATGGTTATGACTAGGTACCTGATGTACAAGCACAAGATAAATAACATGGGAAACGAGAGACTTCCTAAAATTGCTTTGAATTCAAGTCAAAACCAACTACGCCTCAAGCGGAGTTGGTGTAAAGATACGATGGCTTAGTTAGACCATTGAGGCATTGATGAAAATGACACTTTACAGAATATGGATAATATCAAAAATATTATTACCTTTAAGTTTAAAGAGAAATTGTGGTTCGAGAAAAATTTAGCGATTAAGAGAAAACTAAGATACTATAAGGAGGTCATTAACCCTAATTTGGAAGATCAAAAATATCTCTCGATAGTAACTAGCTTAAAAAAGAAAATTAAAATAGCCAAGATTAGAACGAACCCCCATGAGCTTCATAGCGAAACAGAGCGTTGGTCTATTTCCAAAACTCCATGGGCAGAAAGGGCTTGTCATCTTTGCGAGTCTATGAGCATTGATGATGAAAATCAATTTCTCTTAGAGTGCCCTGCTTACACCCACATTAGATATGATTTTCATAGTATTTGCTACAATACAAACCTTGCTAACCTCCTAACTTGCCAAAACTATAGTGAGCTTGGAAAGCTTCTTACCAAGCTTTTTGAGCATACGAACAAAATTTTAAAACAAACTAAGTAATAACCTTCTTAAGGTTCGATAGACCAAAGTTGGTATCACTAGATGTTACTCATCATCATCATCACCAATATCTTAAATTTCTTTTACCCTCTAAATATTTCACATCCCACATCCTCACTTTGAACTTAGATGCGATAGTATTTTTGAGGTTGTTGATATCTTGCAAAGTTGTATTTTCATCTATCCCCCAATTATTTAACCAAGCCATGACATCTTTATACCACCCTCTCTTGAGCCGAAGATGACCTTGACTAGAAGTTAAAGCAATTTTAGGGAGTCTCTCGTCTTCCATGTTATTTATTTTATTCTTGTATATCAGGTGTCTAGACATAGTGATGCTTTCAATGGG
The DNA here is from genome assembly GCA_027924585.1 of Larix kaempferi. Classification (NCBI taxonomy): domain Eukaryota; kingdom Viridiplantae; phylum Streptophyta; class Pinopsida; order Pinales; family Pinaceae; genus Larix; species Larix kaempferi. The sequence goes on from BSBM01000458.1 coordinate 30,020,539, forward strand.
GGGAAGCCCACTTCTATAAGGAGAATGTGATAGGGTACAAATTGCTCTTAATTTTGAAGTTCTAAGTGATAAAAGGTTTTTGAATTTGCTCTATCTTTCTTAAGATTCTCTAGCTTCTTTTTATCTCATATCATCAATTGTTTTCGAGGCCAAAATAAGCTTTCTACCCTTAGTTAATCATTTTATGAATGCTATAGTTTTATTTTTCACTATAAAAACAAAAACCACTACTAATTTTGTATTTTTTTCATTTATAATATTTTTATATAGCTAATATTTTCAATATATATATATTGTATTTAATAAAATAAAAGTTTCATTCATTAATATTATTTAATAATTAATCATAATATCTAATCTATCAAACTTAACATTGAAATATAATGTTTATAATGTATTTGAGTTAAAATATTTAAAACCATATGATAATCCACTCTAACTATACTATGTAATACCTCCAATCAATTAATTATTAAATTATCTTAGTACATCGTTTTAGATAGAAATTATAAACTAATCATAAAGAAAAATAATAAATATAAATTAATCTTAATATCTTTTATAAAAACTGTAAACTAATTTCAAAGAAAAATAATAAGTACAAACTAATCCCAAAAAATTGATAAATAATATCTAATCCATTAGATAAATAGAAACCAATCCTTAAAACTTGAGAAATAATAAATAGAAATTAATTCCAAAAGCTTGAGAAATAATAAATGTCTTGCAGTAAAAAATATTTAAGTTTAAATGAAAAAGTTTATATAATGAGATTTATATTTTTTAAATATTTAAATGAAAAAATATTGAAAAAGAATGACGAATAGCATTTTCCTCTTCAACTTTAAATGAAAAGTTTATATAATGAGATTTATATTTTGTATAGTTTTTAAAATATTTAAATGAAAAAATATAAAGAAAGTGAGGAATAGCATTTTACACTTCAAATTTGAAGAAATTTTGGTTTATAGTAAAGTAATAGAATATATATAAAGTATAATGGTATAGATTTATGTTAATTATGAAATTTTAAGTATTCTTTGAGGTTTACATTTTAATAATTGTTTGTAATTTCTCTATATTTTATTTTTCTGAAAAAAATCAAACTAATATAACTTTGGTGGGAAATTAAATGCCAATATTTAAAACAATGGCCAAATTTCTTACACACTACATTAGATTAGAAATATATGTAAAAAATAATTTTGCAATGGTTTGCCAAATACCTAGCACAAAAATATTTAGAAATGGAAACAATATTCAGGAAGATAGATGGCGATTTATTATAAGACAGCAACATTGTTTCAGCCGTGGTGAAGATGACAAAAATGAAAGAAACATAAATTTTCCGTTGCAATCCTAACTGCAAGAGTGCTTACTGGAGTAATTTCAAACACAGTCACATCCATTTTTAAAACAGTCACATCCATTTTTAAATTTAATATACAGATGAACTACATGATATATAAGATTGAGATGTGCTCCTTACATTTAAAGCTTTCCACTGTATTGTATCTATTCAACTGTATTTCCAATTTTCATGTTAGTGGTTGTGATCGAAAAACTGTCAAGCGCCTGCCTCCCTACTCCACTCCTTTTCAGGTCTTATATACTTAAATTCAGATGCTAAGATTCAAATGTGCTGTGCTCTATGGTATAATAATGCAAATATATAGATAGAATACAGTGGCCTTATGCATATATACTTGTGCTGCCATGATTTTGTTTTATTATCTTCACAGTGTGTGGTCACCCGCAAAGACTGCCACGATTTGAACCCGGTATAAGTTTGTTTGATTGAGAATGCAGCTACATCTCCAAAGACTACCAATATCAGTCATAAGTTTGATTGAAAATACTACATCTCCAGATGATCACTCCTCAATTTGTCATACATTACAAACCAATAAGTGTTAGTGTAATCTCTTCACGATAGATAGAATGAAGCCACTGTTCATCATTTATTCAGTTTTGTTTACTAATATAATTTCTCCAAAATTTTCGTAGCTGTATGAACTCAGAGAAATAGTTCTTCAAATTTTTCGTAGCTGTGTGAACTTGCTCTAAAATGGTACGAAAACGTTACTTAGTTTCATTAGGGTTTCTGGTGTGCATAAGTAAAATTTACAGACGAACCTCAAGCAGTAAATAATTTTTACTTATCTATGATACTTTTTGAAAAGTAAGTCATGTTCGACACAAATTCACAAAACGATAAGCCGAGCGAGAATACAAATTCTATATAAATAAATCTGTGCATGTGTGATTCTAGGTAAATGTTTCGATAATGTCAATAGAGTGTGAACTCCATGTCGCTGCAAGTTTCTACAAGGAATTTAATTAAGAGAGCGATATAACTCAGAATGGGATTGTCATGACTTTTACCAAACTTAGGATTTCAGCAAACTTAGGATCGGCCTGGCTGTTAAGTCTGCAAATAATCCAGGGATCTGGATGCAATATATGCATGGATAATGGAAGATCCAGCTCCTGGAAATAATATTGCTTTTTAGAAACATCATGATGAGCATTAAGGATAAGATTTCTGGGCGTACCTCACGTGTAGTTGCAGATCATATGGCACGTCCAATATGAAATGAGATAGTAATGGCGATGGTCTTCTTCATACTATTAAGTATATATGTATATATATGTTTCGAAATGATCTGCTAGGGATTTTTGCGCATGCCTTGTGGAACAATGTCTTCCAGCAAACCCTGATCGATTGTGGGGGGTTGCATTTGGTGGGAATGAATTAGCTGATGCTGCTGGTGCTGAGAATGATCATGCTGCAGCTGCTGCTGCTGCTGAATTGCTCTTATAATTTGTTGTTGGTGCTGTAAGTTACTGCTGCCCCGGTGTATTGGATCATGTACCTGTGTCTGTGTCTGTGCCTGTGCCTGTAAACTGCCCACACCATAATAATTAGTGCGCGGAGGGACCTGCACCGCCATTCTTAGGCCCTGTACATTGAAGCTGGGTGACTGAGCATTGTTAAAAGGGGATGTGGCGCGATGATGATCTACTGCAAAGTGGGCTAATTGATCTGATGATCCAGACGATGACCCACGCAACAGTGCAGGACTATGATGGGTATGCTGCCCCTCGTATGTTGTAATAACTACGCTAGGATCTTCTGACGATCTCTCGACTCGTTTCTTTACAAAGCACTTGGTGTATGTGCAGCGATAGTAACTCCTGTCACACATAAAATATAATCATTTTCACCACCAAAAACTTTTCAGTCAATAAAAATGTACCCCATTTTCAGCCCCTCACAAACTCGAATTTCTGGCCAATATCAGAGTTTGTATTAGCTACCATGTTCTTTTTGAATTAAATACCAAAAACTACCGTGACAATCTCATCTCAGCACATTCTTTAGCCCATCACAAACTCAGCTTCATGAATTTCCAATTACATATTACTTTATACAACATGGCTATCTTATTCATTCATTTTGAATTAAACAACAGAGATAACTGTCACAGATTCAGAGATTTGAACTTATATATTAATAACTTATTGTAAGGCTGGAACATATGCTGTAGAAAGTTGAGAAGGATTATTAACCTGGGAAAGGGGCTATTCTTCACTGCCTTTTGGCCATATTTGCGCCAGCGATAGCCATCTTCCAGATGATCAATATCGCTTTTCGTCATGAAAGCAAATCTAGGCTCGCGGTTTCGTTTCTGACCCTTTTTCCTAGGTTTGCTCCTGCACAAATACGAGCAATTTATATTAGCATACATTATAGGGCCTTAAGCGACGTATAATCCAGCAGATCACCTTGCATAATTTACAGATTAACGTGTGCAAATGAAAGAAAAATTGCAAGGAAATGAATTAACTCACTGCTTCTTAGCTTCTGGCTCTGTAGGCTTGCTCTCTGTACTGATATCTTCAGAAGGAGGTTCAGTTTTTGAGGGCCCTGATCTGATCCCTGCACTGGATTCTTCACGGCCTTCGCTGGAGGAAGAAGATATTGATGAGTTGGGAGTGCCCGGCACAGTGGAAGTTTCGCCTGAGCGGCCTCCGGCGCGGGCTTCTTCTGTGGCTGCCATGGCACTGGACTGAGGAAAATCTGCTACTTCTTCTAGAGCCTCATGCCGTGTCTGGTGGTCTTCCGGGATTTGAGAAAATGGCCTCACAGCATGACCAAAGTCGGGAAATTCTTCTTCTCTCTGCAAATATTCTTGGAAGCTGCTCATAAGAGGGAAATCCGCAAGCCCGCTATCAATGTCCATCAATGCGCTGCTTCTTGACAGAACCTGAGCAGGACGATGATGTTGTATGTCGGTATTCCACGACATTTCTGTGGAGGGGTTGAACATGAATCCACCGGCTCTAGGAGTTGTGAAGGCCTGGTATAGGTTTCGATCTTGAGACCTAGGGATATCACCGGTGTCGTATGGAAGTTGATTAGTAGTTGTATTCCAACTAGGAGGAGGAAAACTACTGTGAGTTTCCTTCTCTTCTTCTCGAGTGGGGTAAGATGATAGGAATAGAGCCTGCTGTTGCGATAACCTCCAAGCATCTGACGAGTCACTTTCAGGTTCGCTGGACTCACTTTTAGGAATAGGCTGCGGCTGCTCATGGGGCGCTGCCATGGCCTAATTATTTGAAAAGACTTCCACCGCTTTCCTTCTCTCACCAAGTGACCACCGACCTTAAAACCTTACTTCAATTTCCAATATCGATACCTACCCATAATGTTCGATACCTCCAAGATTTCAATCAAATTTTTTTGATGGTGCAGTCGCAGCAGCAGGAGGAGGACGTGAATCGTGAATCGTGATCACTTTTTACAGTCACGAGACCAAATTTCAATCGGAATTCATACACGCACGCTTTGCAGTCTCCCACACGCTTCTAAAGTACAGCAACATGCTCTTCCAACAGTCAAATCTCACCCAAACACAGGAACATTTTTAATTTCATTCCATGCCCAGCTGCAATGGAAACTTTCTGCCACACGATTTCTAAGCGCATCAATGATGGAATCAATCAATAACCAACATATGCTTCAATGTTGATGACGTTTTATACTACTTTCTCTTGGCAATCGAACTTATTGCAGTCGCTTGTCTGGGCCATTGAACAGAAAACCCATGAACATTAGAAAAATTCAACTAATAAAGCAGTCTAAGCCAACCCTAGACACCCAAGAGACTCGAGCAGATCTAGATTCTAGACCCCCCATCGCCATGGATCCAAGCCTCCACAGACCGAGGTGTCGGTAAGTCCAAGCGTTGAATCATTCACAAAACGCGTTCATATATATGCTGGAATCCAGATGATATTATTCAACCCTCTTGGGTTAAATAATTAATTGGTTCTTGGAAGTGAGTGGAGCAGTTAGTATTAGAATTATGGTTTTTGGGGGATTCGATGTCTGAGCAGTGCAGTATTGTGCGTATGTGAATCGATCCCTGCTTTGTTTTGTAGGCGACTTTTGATAGAAAAAGCAAGAAGCTTACCTGTTTTTCTTTATCCACCCATTGCACCGACGAGCGCCTCCTTTTCTATTCTGACTTTAACGCGTTGGCGCCGAAGAAAGACAGGCAGACAGAAAACGTCCCGTGAAGTTATAATAAAACGGAGCTCTGCGTGTGAACAGAGATTATATGATGGCGATGATTAACGGCGATCGTTCTTCTTGCTGTGCTGTATGTTGCACCCATCGCGTTCACACACATCAATCCATAATTGTAACCCCTGATGTCTGTTCCTGGTATGAACGAAACGAGATTAGGGCAGAAAATTCAAAGGGCAGTAACATTAATTGGGATGAAGGAGACGTTGGGAAGTAGCGAAGAAATAGTCAAGGCTATTATATGTATGTATGGAAGGACGAAAGAGTCTGGCGAGATTGGGGATCCAATTCAATTCAATTCAATTCAGGAATGAGTAGGAAAAGTTGTTTGTTGATAAGAAAAAAACAAACAAAGAGCGGAAAGCGAAGGCGCCGTGCGGCGCGATAAAAGTTGGGGAGTCAAACCACGCGGACGTAGAATCATGTGATGTCTCGTCAAGCAGAAGGAAGGAAGCGAAGCAAAGCATTTGCATCTCATTCCGTGGCTTAAAACCATTAAAATAAACACTCCAACACATCACTTTGCGAATATAATTTAAAAGTGCGGTGCGCGTGAGGGTTTCAGTCAATTCCAGTTTTTTTGTTTTTGTTTTCCGTCCATCAATCTCATTCATACATTCATAGATCCATCCATACAATACATGCAGCAGCCATGAACAGTGGTAAAGAAGAATACCATACCATCCCTATTACCACCCGCAACCTAACCTAAACCGGGGGTATCCATCCACATTGGAATTTGGGAGCGTTTAATTTTTTTTAAATATCTTTCATTTCATTGCTGGCTTAAATTTAAATTCGTATAATCTGCATTTGTTTCTTTGTTTGTTTCCTTCTCATTATGTATGGATTGCGTCTGGCCACGTCATGAAATATTCCCGCGCCCCGCCCACCCCAAGATCTTCTTTTGATTCCCCGTGTTGCTCGGCTCCCCGACTTTTTACTTCATCCCCCACTAAATCAAATCGTGTTTGGTTAACATGATAATAATAATGCTAAACCACATACTATTATTCCAACCATAGTTAAATACTTAACGCGGAGAAGGATAAGATTTATGTGGTACAACTCAACTAACATAACATGCCCCCCAACTCCCCACCTCCACCATCTCCTCCTTTTTGTTTAATTTCGTTTTGTACCTTAGTTTGCCTCGTTAAATCGTACCCTAAGAAGACTAAATACCCTTTACCCCATATTAAATTAATAAGTCAAGAAATCACTATGCTCCCATTCTTAGACTCGCAAATCGGGTTAGAAACATGATCCTATCTTAATCATTTGTTATTTGTTTACCTTCTCAAATGGCCGCCATAGAAAATAACCTGATCCCATCTTAATCATTTGTTATTGTGTTTACCTTCTCCCATGGGCAATAAAATCAATGAAAATGAGCTACATAAGAAAGTAGCCAACATGGAATAGAAAATAGTTTGAAAATTAGTATATTCAAGGTATCTAATAGATTCATTGTAAAGAAAATCTTTAAAAAAATTAAAAGATAGGAAAAGAAAAACTAAATTAAAATGCAAAATTATTTGAAATTTAATATCATGTAGTATAAAAAATAAATAATTTAATACAACTAAGCATTAGTGTAGATTCATTCAAATTTTGGAGATATTAGGTATCAAAGAGATTCAAAATCAAAGTAATTTTTAGGGGCAAAATTTAGCCAATTGGCTATTTTTGGATCTTTTTTCAAAAAATAAATTTGCTATTTGGTCAATTTTAGTTTCTAATATCACCTATATTTACATTTTATATGTTTTTTATCATAATATTCTCAAAATTTACACGTTTTAGTAGTAAATTGTATGTTTAAAATTTAATATTCGCCTACTATCTATATATATGTTTTTTCCAATCCAAAACAATTGCTTAGAATACTATAATTAAGTATAATATTAGAATCCTTAAAAAATACCCTATTCAAAACACAACTAAGATGTAAATCTCTAGATGCTTAAAAAGTCCCCAGTAATGTATCCGAGGTTGAACAATTTTTAAAATATTATGGGCTCTGGCTCCTAATACGGCCAAAGACACTAATAAGATTGAAGACAAAAAACTGGGTTGGTAGGTGCGGGAGGAGTCATTTTCGACTCCAAGGGGAACAAGCAGATTGAGTATGCCCGGGGGATCGGAAAAAAAACAAACAACGGCGTTGAATGATTAGCCTTAATTAAAGGTCTAGAACTAGCTAGAATCATTGGAATTGAAGAGCTAGTGGTCTTTGGTGACTTGCTACTGGTCACTAGAGAAGCTAGAAAGCTTACGAATAATCGGAAGAACCCATCTAACAAAACGCATTATCTCCTAAATTGCATAGTCAAAGAATTCCAAGCTATCAACTTCAAACATGTGCTACAAGCTCTCAATCAACATGCAGACAAATTGGCCAATGATGGAGCGAATCTTAATTATGGCATCTTGAAGTGTGATCGAAAGGTTTATGACAAAGTTTGGATCCCCTAATGCCTAGTTCTCGATGAATTTGTTAACCGGGTATAGGAAACATTGGAGCATCAAGAGCGTTGGCGGTATTTCAAATTTGAACAAATCTTTGGGTCGTGATCTCACCAACCTCGCCCATGCCTCATTAATTGTCTTGGGGATTGCAGAAGGGTCAAGACAGTTTTCCAGCATGCGATCGGCTCAGGCGGTGGACAGGACAATTCTTATAGCATGTGGGAGACGAGAAGGCAACACTATATGTGGTTCCTCTACTGATAATCGCATTACGAAGGAGCAATTGGGAAATATCCCCTGTGAAATGGGGGCTCTTAGCTTTCATGGCTCGCCTGTGGCATGATTTTATGTCTCTCCTCTGCCCTAGTGTTTACAATGTAGAAAGACTATCCGGAAGCATGAGGACCTCACACACCAGGACCTCAGGAAAGCTTTCGCGCTTCAAGATGAAAGCCAGGTGCATGACTCCCCAGTAAGCCCTTCCGGTCACGTCTCCTGCAATCTGTATTTTATTGGCATTAAAGGAAATGGTATCCCTCCTTGGCATAGAAAGACCTCAATTCTCCTAATTCTCCTTTGGGCCTAGAAAAAGGCCTCAATACGAAGGACGGTTCAAAAATTTTAAAGGAAATGTAGGAATAGTTAAGAATGTTGCGTTATGAAAACTCGGAGACGAAAAGGGCCCTTTCCAATCTGCATACCCTCGTTCAAATCACGCTCTCTAAGATTCGACATTGCAGCAACCAAGGTCAGGACAAGGCAACCAACTTGGGCGATAAAGTGGACTTTGTCTCTGCTATCAACATGGATACCAGCTTTGATAATGTTAATAGTGGCATAAAAATCGTCGAAAATAAAGTAGACCTCCTGAGGGATGACATTGGGCATTTCTTTATGGGTTGGAAAGTTGGAGGTGGCGCAGTGAAAATATTTGAGGAACCTATGATCTGCAACCTCCCCAGGCACCCGAAGGTTCAATATCAGACTTAATTTCCTGAATCCTTCGCTAATTTTTGGTCTTTGCAGCGACTTTAACTATGGATGTCCTCAACCAGTGTTGTTCAGGTTATCTTTTGCAAGTTTTGAGATTTTCTCTGTGTTTTAGCAGGATCTTTTTTGTAATGCTTTTAGGAGAAGTCCTCTTCTTTATTCTATGTACTGTTTATGCCGTTATTTACTGGGGCAGTTTGTCAGGTTTTATAGGTTTTATAGTTTGCACAATCTAGGGAAGCTTCATGACTGTTACAGAATAGAAAAGGATGAACCTGGAGTCAAGGACTCAGTTCTATGTTGGAAGCAAACCTTCTTCCTCTTTTTGTAAACTATGTTTTTTTTTTATAATCAAAAGCTTCTTATCTGTTTCTATTAAAAAAAAAAAAAAAATTGAAGACAAAAAAAACCCTCTTAGAATACTGTGTGTACATTCACATTAAATCTTAATTTCAAAACGTTTGATAGCTTCCTAATATTTTAAATCATCAAAACTATGTTGGTTTAGGAATGCTTTTCTTCAAGCTTTTCAAGAACATAAGTAAAATTCTAAAGCAAACCAAGTAATCCTAGACGTAAAGACCCATCACCACCACACACACAATATATATCTATATCTATATATATATATATATATATATATAATTAATTTTTTGGTCAATTGGTTGGGGTATGAAAATGTCACCATATGTACCCCACATTGCCTCTTTCACTTGCCTTACTAAAAGATGCCCCTTACGAAGTTTAATATACCTAAAATCTATGCATCTTGCAATTATTTTTAGGACATAAATACCTCTCTCTAACATTAAATTTATTCTTATTATTTGCTTAGTTTCTATAATAAGAGTTTTCTAAAGATTAGACATCGGTCATTATTAATAGAATCCAATGATCTAATCTTTGGTTAGATCATAACTTTCCATTATTTAGAATCCACTTTTGATTGTATAAATCAATTTACTGCCCTCAAAAACTATTGTTCCACCTCAATTGAGCAATTCCAACACCTTATGTCTCTTCAATATTGTTGTAAAATGCACCTAGCTTCTTACTATGCAACTAGTTCACATAAGCTAATATGTCAAACATGAAGATGGAAATAATCCAATGAGTCGTGGGAACTTTGTCTTTCATTATACTAGTAAATCAATTTGTATATTAAAAATTGGAAATCAACATCTAATGAGAGGTACAAAAAAGTTGATTAGTACAAGAAAGTTCACTAAGAAAAAGTAAATTGGTTTAGTAGAATCATCCACACAACTAACCTTTAACATAAAGCAAATAATACTATATGTCATTGAATAAACAAATTCCATAATTTAAATTATACCATTACATCACTAACTTTAATCATCACAATTCCTTGTTTTAATCTCATAAATTTTAACACATAAACAATAAACTTGATTATTTCATTGTACCATTATAAGCTTTGTTATTTCATTGGACCATTATATCCATAAAACAATATAATAAAATATATCAGCTATCTATTCATATAATAGTGATGTTGTTAAAACTTTTTAACGTTTGTAGCTCTATAAGAATCATATTATTGCTTTAATTAGACACTGGTATTATATGATGCTCAACGTTAGAGAAGTACATGGTACATTGGGAAATTTGAATTATTAAGGAGGAGAGTTTGAGTTTAATATAATATGTGATGAGAGAGTCAACCAATTGATGACTAGAACAAGAAGAAAGGATGCCAACAACCACATTTAAATCAATATTGAGAGGTTAGGATGTGTTTATGATTTTAAATGGAGTTATGGTGATCTTTTATATCAAATAATTGAGAGCTTTAAGAGCTCTATATGGATATTCGTTCGTACAAACATTATGAATATGGGTGTTAAGTTAAGCATATAGAATATTAGACCAGTGTTTAAATAACTATATTAAAAAGTATGCAACCAATTGTCCACCAAAAGAATATTTATGTGCAAAAAGTCAAAATTGTATTCATTTCATTTAGAAACTCTTAAAGTGATATCTCAGTTATTAATTAAATTTATAAATTAATAAAAAATAATTTTAAGTAAAAATTGAATATTATGATATGTTTTTAAAAAAAGAATGATAATATTTTATTTTAATTAAAAATAAAATAATATTTTTTGAATACTTAAAATATATATAATATAATAAAATCAAAATTATATAAATGACTTTTTTTATTTTAATAAATATTAATTTTACTCTTTTTTCCCTTTTTCTTTTTAACTTCTGATGACCCACTAGGTAAATAATATCTAAAATGGTGATTTGTAATTTAAAAAACCGAAACTAGACCAACCACATGTATTAGTTTCATAAAGTCTCTTCATCCTTCCATGATAGGAAATGCCTTCATGCATTGAACAATTTTACATTTTTTTTTTCAACTCATTATTAACTATGTGATTAATTCAAACATGTGCGGTTGAAATCTCTATAATTAATATCTTTTATATTTTCTTAAATTTTACATTAAAAAAACATATATCATCTCATCTCTTTTATATATATATATATAAAACCTCATTCGTATATATATAAAATAATAATTTATTTTTTAATCTTCTTCATACTATTTAGAGTTAATAAATCTTAAAAGTAACTTACATTTTACTTTATTCTCCCTCCCTTTTGACGAATTGACTTGAATATTATATGCATCGTAAAGTTATCTATGCACCTTTACCCTCTCGGATTCATCCTAAAACGTTCCTTTTGAAAGAATCTCAAAATTTTCAAATAAAGTATTATAGGTTGTAATTGTATAAACAATCTTAGAAGGTTTTTTTTTCTTCTTTGTTATGTATGCTCCCCTCATCCCAATTATATTTATGATTTTTAATTACTATACACTTAGTTTAATTTGTATTGAATGTGTGTTTCAATCTAATTTGAATTAAAGATATATTATTTAACAAAGTGTCATTCATGTCCATCATTCTGTATAAAATTAAGTTTAATTATTGTTTGGCTATTGAAATAGTCTTTTGCGTTATATTGAAAAATATAGAATTGAAAATTTATATGATTCATAATAATATGTCCTTACAAGACATAGAGTGCCTGCAAGGTTACATTAACACAACAGTGCATGCCAAATTTTTATATATCCCTAAGTTAGGGTTAAATTTGAGTGGTATGGATTGCTGATTTGATTGATGTCAGGGATGCTAGGTGATATGTGTTTGTGGTGACGTTGGTTCCGTTAACAACGAGGTGTACTTTGGTGCAAATTTTTTGCAGTTTAAATGTACTAGGGTTTAAATGTGTAGCGAGTACTTGTAATCTCAAGCGGCTAGCCTCCAAGCCAAAACCCACCAGCTTTGAAGCCTCGCCCTGCCAACATTGCTGAGCATTTATTATAAGTGTTATTTAAGGTGGTACAACCTTATAAGGTCTTCTCTCTCTAGTCTCAAAGCCTCGGCCTACCAGCTTTGAGGCTTTTGCATGTCTAAGCATTCATTCCTGCAATTTTTTGGAGTGGAGGGCATTTGGACAATCTTTTTTATTCATGTTTGGATGATAGTTCTCTTTATGCATGATTATTGAATTGTGTGTTTAGTAGGGCAGGGAATCATCGTTATGGTTTTGAGTAGGGCACATTGTTTGATGACTGGTTCATCTTGCTCTTATGCGGGATCGTGGTCTAGTCTAGAGTCTTGGAGGTTCGGTTTGGTGCCTCATGAAGAGTCAATACTAGATTGCCCATGTAACAAAACATTATCGTTTTTGGGTAAGCATTTGAGTATGTGAGCAAATATACTGGACTAATGCAATTTTCTTGTGGCTTCGTGAAGGAATTGGAAAGTAGTTTCGACCTAAGGAAACTTGCATTAGGAAGGGCAAGGTATATTCATTATGGTTCTAACCACGGCATGGTCTTTGAGGACTGGTCAAGAGAGCATTATTTCTTGTGCGGGCTGGTGGTTTGGACTAGATTCTTGGAGTTTTGGTTTAGTGCCCCGTGAAGCGGCAATATTGGATTTGTGGTTTAACAGGACACTATCATTTCCGGGTAAGTCTTTGACTTTGTGCATATTGCAATGGTGTCATGTTGGGATGTGATCCTTCATTCTGTGTCCATTTTTTGACTATTGGCTTCGTTTATATAGAGGATTTTCCATGTTCATGTAGCCTACGTGAAAATATAGTGCACTGGTGTTGTTTTTCTTTTGTGGTTTAGTGAAGAAATTGGCAAATATTTTCGCCCTAACAAAATCGTAGTCCTTAGGTCAATGGTTTTATGTATGTAAATGTCGTGTTGAAAATTATTGGATTTTATGTGACACAATATTTATGTTCGAATTATTATTGTTTGAGGTCAATGATTTGATGCCCAAATTTCTTTTTCAAAGTATTGGTAGGGTCTATTGTTGCCCTCATTCCAACATTTGTTCTTGGATTCATTGTGTTCCTTTATATCCCCTGCCATTATGTGTTATTCTATTTTTCATTCTTGTTGAGTGAATGGAGGAGGAAATGCCTAGCCAACGCTCTCCTTGTCTTCTCTTTCCTAGTAGCTATAGGTACTTCGAGTTAGTTACTAGTTAGGGATACCGTAGTCTAGTGACGTTTGGGGTATTGTTGTTTTGAGGTCAACGATTTTATGCTATGATTTGTTATGTTGATAATTGTTGGACTTTATGTAACAATAATCTGAATTGCTGGGTTTATTAGGGCATTATCAATTCCTGGTATCCCTTTTCTCATGTATATCAAATATGGAAATTGGGTAGATCAAATAAGTCAATGGTGTTTGGCCAATTCAAAATTGCATTGAATATGTCGCTATTAAATCCCTTGCTATTATGTGTTATTCCATTTTTGTTCTCGTTGAGCAAATGGAGGAGGCAATGCCCAACCAATGCTTTGTTTGTCTTTTCTTCCCTAGTAGCTATAGGTACTTCGAGCTAGTTACTATTTAGGGATACTGTAGTCTGGTGACATTTGGGGTATTGTTGTTTTGAGGTCAATGATTGTATGCTACGATTTGTTTTGTTGAGAATTGTTGGACTTTATGTAACAATAATCTGAACTGTTGGATTTATTAGGGAATTATCAATTCCTGATATCGCTTTTCTCATGTAGATCAAATATGGAAATTGGGTAGATCAAATATGTCAATGGTGTTTGGCCAAATATGTCCGACGGCTAAACTTCTCTTAGATTATACCTAACATTGATCCGTGGCTTAACACTCGATTGGTCCATGATCTCTATTTAAAGAGCATGGAGGGTCATTGTTTAGTTGATCGATTATGAGAAGCTCATTTGTAACTTTCCTTCTTTGCATAATAAATTGTCTTGTAGAAGCTATTTGGCCGGGGCCGTGGAGTGTTTCCCTCAAGAGGGTTTAAACCACGTCAAAACATCGGTGTGTTGATCTGTGATCTGTTTGTGTGAAGTGGTTTCTCTTGGTGTTTGCTCCTTTAGTAGTACCCTATGTACCCAAACATGGTATCAGAGCTTTTATGAAGAGTCACTTCCGGTTATGATCTAGATCTTGAACTGTTGTTGCCGAAACTCGAAATGGTTTTTGGTTCTGGTATTTCTGTGCATTTCTAGGATATGGCAGGTGTTCCATTACGTCTGGAGCGTCGTTTCCATTGGGAAATAGTTTTTGTTTGATTGAAAACGGTTCTCGGTTGCTCCAGAAACGCGTATTTCATCAGATCTGAAGGTATAATGTTATAATTAAGCATTTTTTTATTTTCTGTTTTAAAAGAAAAAAATCTCATATTTCATCATTTTTTTACTACAAGATTTTTTTTGGTTTCGGATTGTTTCTTTCATTTTCTGCGTATGCTCTTTGCTGTGCACCTTGAGCGATCTCAGCAAATCAGAAATAGAAAGGGAAAGGCTTTTTCTCGACTGCGTATGCTCTTTGCCATGCACCTTGCATGATCTCAGCAAATCAGAAACAGAGAGAAAACATAGACTTTCTGGGAAAACTAACGAGATCTAAGTCCATAAGTGTGGAAAAGTTTTTTTTGTTTCGGTTTGTGATGTGATTTGCAGGAAAAAAGGCAAGCACGGAAACCGAGCAAGAAGAGTAAAAAAAAAAAGGCTCCCTTCCTCATTCTCATATTTTACATACCTTTTAATCTAGCTCACTTAGTTCAAAGTTGCTTTATTCCTTAATAGGTCTTGAGTTCAAGTCTTAAGAAGTTACTTTTAAAATAAAGTGCATACAATTTCTATTTTCAAGTTACTTTATTGTAAAAATGCATCTCACTTACATAATAAAAAATAAAAATAAAAAGTGAGTCAATTAAGTTTTTTTTATTGTTGCACTATTTAAAAGTAATATCATTGTAAAAGTGAAATCACTTATTTTACAAAAGTGATTCGCTTAAAACAATTTTATTGTAGAGTGATTGTCAAAAGGTTCATCTTGGGAAGAGGGGGGTTCTTTTTTTTAGCTGGTCATTCTCTATGTGCCACGTCACTATTAAGGACATCTTCAACAGTTTCTTTGTTCAAGCATAACTTCATCATCCGAAGTTAGTTTTCAATGCCGTTTTTTTTTAAACCGCTTATTTTTTCGAGCTCTTTGCATTCAGACTATTGGTTTCTTCCTTTATAGCCATTGATTTACCAATATGGCTGCCCCTTGTGATATTCTACTTAACAGTTCCAACTATTTCTCATGGAAATCTCGTATGGAGGATGTTCTACGAAGTAGGGGACTTTTCAGAATTACCTCAGGGAAAGAATTAGAACCCACTGATGATGATAAAAAAATAAAATGGGCAAATAGATGTGACGAAGCTCGTGGATTGATTGGGATGTCAATCTCTACTAATTTGCGATTCCACATATCTGGAATTGATGAACCTGATGCTGCTTGAGACAAGTTGGAATCTGTGTTTGGTAAACACAATGAAATTCGAGGTCATCAACTCAAAAATGAGTTGATTTCTTTAAATTCGAGTGATTTTTCATGCATTCAAGATTATTTATCTAAGTATAAAACTCTTAAACTCTTATGTGCAGAATGTAAGATTAAGAGGGAAGACAAACAATGCATCTGTCATATTCTTTCAAAACTTGGACCTGCATATTCTATTTTTGTATCTACATTTTACTCCATGAAATAATCCTTGAATGCAGCTAGCTATCAAGAGCCTAGTCTTGAATCCTTTTGTGATTCCTTGATTGGAGAGTAAGATAAACTCATCCATCTTGGAATAATCAACAATGTAGATACATCTGAGAAAGCCTTATTGTCCCAACAGAAAGAAAAGTCCAAGCCTCCCAAGAAACAAAATTTTCGCAATAATAAGTCAAACAAGGGTCCCAAACCCTCTCAGTCAACTCCTTCTTTAAAAAATGACAAAGGATCCAAGACCAAAGGCAAGAAGACTGAGCGTCATTGCAACTATTGCGGGAAAGATAATCATGATGAATCTAAGTGTTTCAAGAAGATGGCAGCCTTGGAAGCAGTAATGAAGAAGATGACAGCCTTGGAAGCAGCAATGAAGAAGCACCACATCAACTTGATTCGCCTTCAGAATCTACCTCTCATGGACATGCACTTTGTGCTCTTCTGGTTATTCTTAGAATGCATCTTCTTCTTCTACTTCAAATGAATGGCTCATTGATTCTGGAGCATCTTATCATATGTCTAAGGATCAAGCCATTTTTTCTACTATGCATGAATGTAACACCAAACAAATATTTGTTGGTGATGATAGATCTCTAAGTGTTGTAGGAGCTGGAACAGTTCCAGTAGATAATGGTCATTTTAGTGATGTACTATGTGTTCCAAGAATTTCCTGCAATTTGTTATCAGTCTATTAGATCACTCATTCTGGTGAAGGTAAAACTGTGACCTTTACACCTCACCAAGTTGTAATCAAGGATTTTAAATACCCTCAACAGGTCCTCACTACCGAAATTGTTGATGATATTACCAGGTTGTACAAGTTTAACAACTTTGGGTCATCACCTTTTCCTTCATTTTTTGTTGCTCATAGTGATAACTTGAGAAAACTTTGGCATGAGCGATTTGGTCACTTAAATTATCGCTCATTGCAACAACTATGTAAAGAAAATATGGTGACAGGTCTTCCGATGGTATCTTGCAGAGATGGTGTTTGTTCCGGTTGTGTACTCGAAAAACATCATCGAGACAGTTTTGACAAACGTGCCTCTTGGCATGCCTCGGTTCCCTTGGAGCTTGTGCATAGTGACTTGTGTGGTCCTCTTCCATCTGCTTCCTTTTCTGGTTTCAAATATTTCTTAACTTTCATTGATGATTACACCAAACGCACTTGGGTTTATTTCCTAAAACTTAAGAGCGAAGTATTTAACATGTTCTTGGCCTACAAGGCCCTTGTTGAAAAACAATCTGGTCATCAAATTATTAAGTTAAGATTTGACAATGGAGGAGAATATGTTAACAAAAAGTTCACTACTTTCTGCACTGAAAAATGCATCTAACAACAACACACTGTTTCATATACACCACAACAAAATGGTGTAGCTGAGCGGAAGAACCACACTTTAAAAGAAATGGCTAATTGTATGATCCAATCTAAGGGACTAAGTCTTCAATTTTGGGTTGAAGCCATTAATTGTGCAAATTACATAGTGAATCACACCCCCACTAAAGCATTACAAAGTATCACACTGGAAGAAGCATGGAGTAAAACTAAACCTAATGTAAGTCACTTCCTTGTGTTTGGTAGTGAAGCATGGGCTCACATTCCGGATGAAAAACGGAAAGCATTGCAGCCTAAAAGTGAAAAGTGCATATTTGTTAGATATTATGAAGATGTAAAAGGTTATAGACTTCTTCAACCACATTTTCATGATATAATCATTAGAAGAGATGTTAAATTTGATGAAAATCTCTTGGCCTGCGAGCCTAACTCGGTGATTGTGCCATCTTTGGCCTGCGAGCTTGATTCAGCATTTGTGCCTTCTTCTTCTTCTTCCAACTTCCTTGACAGGTTCCAACTCCAGTTTCTGATGATGACAGCGAGGATGAAAATCCACCTCCACCTGCTCATGTTCCTCTAGTTGCACCAGCAGAAGTGATTCCTCGATGGGTCCGTTCAACATGTGAAGCAGCTGGTGATCTTGCCGGTGATCCTAGAGATCAACGTCGAATACATTCTCAGTTTCAGCGAGCCTCTTCTCTTTTGGCTCAAGTTTCTGAGAATCATGATCCAAAAACTTTTGTAGAAGCTTTAGGAAATCCAGATTGGGATGCAACTATGGATGAAGAATATCGTTCTTTAATGGCAAACGATACTTGGGATCTTGTACCTCTTCCAAAAGGAAGAAAACTTGTCAGATGTAAATGGGTCTACAGAACTAAGTATGCATCAGATGGAAGTGTTGAAAGACTTAAGGCAAGGTTAGTTGCCAAAGGTTTTTCCCAAGTTGAAGGGATTGACTACAATGAAACCTTTGCTCTTGTTGCAAAAATGAACTCCATCCGCCTTGTTCTTTCCCTTGCAGCCTTACACAACTAGGAAGTCCATCAAATGGATGTCAAGTCTTCCTTCTTACATGGTGATTTACAGGAGGAAATTTACATGGAACAACCTCCTGGATATGTTCAAAATAACTCTAGCCTTGTCTGCCGCCTTAAGAAATCCTTATATGGCCTTAAGCAAGCTCCTAGAGCTTGGTATGCCAAAATGGATAACTTTCTCCTTGACACTGGTTTTTTTTTTCTATACCAAGAAAGTAGGAAACCATCTCATCATACTTGTTCTATATGTTGATGACCTTATTCTTACTGGTAGTGACCCTAAGCTTATAACCCATGTGAAATCCAGTCTTAAACAAAATTTCGAAATGTCAGACTTAGGACATTTGCATTATTTTCTTGGTCTCCAAGTCCTGCAAACCAAAGAAGGAATCTTTCTTTCTCAGTATAAGTATGCTTGTGACCTTCTTCGTCGCTTTCACATGGAAGATTGTACACCATCCCCTTCTCCCTTCCAGTCTGGAGTCAAAATTTCTACCACTTGTACTTCACCTGAAGTCGATGCCACCTTGTATCGTCAGCTTGTTGGTAGTCTCTTATACTTGACTCATTCCCATCCTGACCTTTCCTTTGCTGTTGGTCGTGTTGCCTGTTATATGCAGACACCTCATGAAAGTCATTGGAAAGCAGCTAAAAGAATACTTCGATATGTTCAAGGTACAGTTCAGTTTGGGATTCATTACAGTACAGGGGGGAAACCTTTGTTGGTTGGTTTCACTGATTCGGATTGGGCTGGTGATCCTGATGATCGAAAGTCTACTGCAGGTTATGTTTTCAGTATGGGATCTGGACCTATCACTTGGGCTTGTAAGAAACAACAAGCTCTTGCTCTTTCTTCAGCAGAAGCAGAATATTGAGCCGCAGTTAATGCCAGTCAGGAAGCTTTATGGCTTCGACAGATCCTTTCAGAGTTCGGATTCGAGCAGCAGCAGCCTACTCCACTTTGGTGCGACAATCAAAGTGCCATCAAGCTTGCCAAAGATCCAGTTCTACATCAACGCAGCAAACACATTGAGCTACATATGCACTTCATCAAAAATATTATTCATGATCGTGTTCTTGAAGTGCTCTTTTTCCCTACAGATGATCAAGTTGCAGACATCTTCACCAAGTCTCTTACAGAAGCGAAGTTTTCTAAACTTCGATCTATGTTAAGAGTTCAGGAATCATTAAGGGGGGATAGGCTCTAATGCCTCCTTCCTTCTCCTAATAGTGTCACTTTTGTAAATCCTTCAATCCTATCCCAAGTTGTTCTTAAGGGGGGATGTTAGGATATTTAGACACTTAGGAGTTAGTTAAGATCAACTTGTGTAATATATCCGTTAGGGAAAGTGTGTTTCTTTAGTATGCATTAGTATGCATTTGTAAATACTTAATCTGACGGTCACGATATGTTCTCGACATAGAGTGATCCGACGGCTCAACTTCTCTTAGATCATACCTAACTTTGATTCATGGCTTAACACTCGATTGGTCCATGATCTCTATTTAAAGAGCATGGAGGGTCA
Organism: Larix kaempferi; assembly: GCA_027924585.1. NCBI lineage: Eukaryota > Viridiplantae > Streptophyta > Pinopsida > Pinales > Pinaceae > Larix > Larix kaempferi. The sequence continues at coordinate 30,040,619 of BSBM01000458.1, forward strand.
TTGTTTAGTTGATCGATTATGAGAAGCTCATTTGTAACTTTCTTTCTTTGCATAATAAATTGTCCCATAGAAACTATTTGGCCGGGGCCATGGAGTGTTTCCCTCAAGAGGGTTTAAACCATGTCAAAACATCGGTGTGTTGATCTGTGATCTATTTGTGTGAAGTGGTTTCTCTTCATGTTCGGTCCTTTGGTAGTACTCTGTGTACCTGAACAACTACAAGTGGATTATCATTGTCTCATCCCGACCCAAGCTAATGTGTGTTTTTGGAAAATAACACCATCCCCAAATGTGGCACTTCACATCATTTCTGACAAATAATCGGTTTCCCCATTTATAGTCCATTGACAACCTATTTGTTCTACCAAACAATAATACAATGACTTTAGTAGTCACTCAGTGATCCATGATATCCATTGGAAAATTTTGTAAACCAATTAAGTGAGATAGTGGAAGTAAATGCTGCAATGTGTGTTTTTCTTGGCTATCTTGCTCTTTGCAGTAAATAATATGCATTGCAGGAATGCATGGCTTTCATCTTCAACATTGGCTTCATTGCATATTTTACATATTCTTTCATCCCAAGGGTCTTTTTTGTGTAGTCAATAGGACACTCTTTCAATGAATTCTTTCATGTTGTGTCTCTTCAACAAACTTGTTTTGGATGGTTCAATCATCTTTTGACTTGGACATGTTATTTCCCCTAGTTACACATTGTCTTAAATTTTGTTGCAACTACTACATGGATTCCAAGTGTTTAATACCAAACTTGATATTAACAAATTAATACAAGTATGGGTTACTATATGCTTCTCACAGTGGGAGTTACATCAATGAACCAAATACAAGTGCACCTCTATACTTGCACCACATAAGTAAACAAATGTACCTGAACCCTATAGGATTTTTCAAATGGCTTGGTAGATTGAATATAGTAAGTCTATATATGAAACCATTGTCCAACATTTCGCTCTTGTTGTATCTAACCCTCATGCTATGTTCTAGGTCAAATGAGCTATGGTATTAGTTTCCAAACTCTAAAAATATGTAGACATACCAAAGCATGCTAGGAATCCTAGACCAGCCTTGCATTGGCCTAGGTGACTTGCTTCACTGGTTAACCCTACCTAGTATATTGCATAGTGGGTACTAATATAAGGTTGTAGTTTATGTTAAAATAATAATTCTTTCATGCACTAATGCTCAATTGCATTCTTGAACAACTCTCCTTTTTGTACACCCTATGTTGTATTTCCTTATGAATATACTAGTGTATTTCAATGATAATTATAGTTCACTATATATCCATCATTTAAACAAAGGAAAAAAACTTGTGCAATATCTAGTGTACTTTGATACAAGGCATGCAATTTTTCATGATGTTAATGTCAATGCCTAGCTAACTATGAGATCATTCAAACTTTGCTACATAAAAATCAGAAATCAAATCATCACAACCATAAATGGGAGAACAATATTTTTCTAGTTCATTGACAAGAAAGCACACCATCTCTTCCTCTTGGGACTAGGGACAATTGGCTCATCTATGAGGCTAGTACTTTTCTCGAAATCCTTGTCTACAGAGAGCTTGTTTTTATTAAGTGCATCATTGAACTTCTGAGTGTCTTCAAGAGACTTGTATCAGATGGTTGAATCATCTTTTGAGTTAGGAAAATTGTGGCATTGATTTATTGATTGAATTTAATGCTAATGTAGCTAGCTACTACATGGATGCCAAGTCTTTAATTTTCTGTGTCCAAAATTTTCTTGGCATAAGACTACAACGTCTTTAATCCATTGACAAAGCTTACTTGTGCAATAGAATTTACCGAAAATGTAAAAAACTGGCAACAAAAAAATACACTCTTCTCTTGGAATTGCGTATGCTTCTTGTAATGAGAGTAGCATTACCGAACCAAATGCAAGTGTAGCTCTATACTTGCACTGCATAAGTGAACAAATGGAGTTGACCCCTATAGAATTTGTTATATGAGCTAGAAAACTAAGTGTGATAAGTGTATATATGAAATCCTTGTCCAAAATTTGACCCTTTTTCTCTCAAAATCTAATGTCATGTCCTAGCTCAAATGAACTACTATTTCAATTTTCAAACTCTAGAAAGACCTAAAGACACCAAAAAATTCTAGAAATCCTGGAACTAGCTTCAATTTCCCTAGGTGCCTTGCTTCATTGGCTAACCATGAGTAGTGGATTGGATAGTGGCTATTGATGATCAAGGCATAGAAAATATAGGATTGTTCTGTGGTTAGAGACATTATGCAAATGTTAATATTTTGGCTCAAGAGTATTTGATCTGTATAGTGGCCTAAATATTGCAAAAGGACAATAACGTCAAATAAAATGGTCAAGTCTAGCTGGTCAACCTGTCATTGGCCTTTGAGATTGTAATAGAAACATGCCCATTGTCAAATGTCTAAGATGAAAGGCTCTCATGCACTTTTGGTCCAATGCATGTGATTTTACTTGAGGTTAAACTCAATGCCTGACTAGATATGAGCTCGTTCGATCTTTGCTACATCAAAATAAGAATTCTAGTCATCGTAACAATGATTGCGATACCATTATTTCTAAAGTTAGAATAGAAGTTCAAGTTGTTTGAAGGATTTGTTGTCGTTGTTTTCAAAACACAACTATTCTCTTTGTTATTTCCCTTTTCTTTTTCTTTGTTTTCAACTCCATGTGTTGTTTTTCATGTCATGACCAATGTGTTGGGTTTTTCTTATTGCGGGTTCATTCACTAGACTAGATAGTTATAAATGGATCACTAGCACCCATAGTTAATTTAGTTGGCACTTTTGTCAAAATACGATTCCCTAGATATGCAATTTCGTTAGTGTTTTCTTGCCTATTTTTCCAGTATGTCAACCACAACACAAGAAACAAAGCTATCTGGTTGTTTGGTGTGCTCAACTGTGCAAAATATTTTTGCAATCAATGAAGCAAATTTTGAGAAAATTGACTATGCACTAGCAGCTCCACGCTTGTTTCGCTTACAACATTTTCATTATCATGCTGGAGATTGTTGGTTTGATTCATTGGCTACATTGCTGCATTTCCAATACACTTCTATTGAAATAAGAGAAGGAATAGTTAACCACTTTCGAATTGCTTAAGTCATATATATCCATTTACTATTATGTTAATGAGAACAACATGGAGTCCTTAATTTCTCTATGAATTACACCATGTAAATGACACCAAAAAATATTTTAAAACAATGCGCACTTCTGCGTCTTGCTCAAATGCATCTCTTAGAACTGGCCTATGGGGTGACATTTTTTGTGTGAAATGGTTCTCAAAATGGTTGATTGTTCCAGTTTCAATTTTGTCATTATTGAGTAAAAAACAATACCTTCACTTCAATTTTGGAAAAGAAGAATATGAATAAAATTTACTATTTCATGATCTGAATCCATCATCTTGACACTTTGAGCCTCTATTGTCATATCGCTCAACTAACAACATGCCACATCCAAATACAACAATTGCTTCATGCATATGTTCAAATAGCCCATCAACAATTGATCTAGGCATGCCATCACTTTAACACACACTTTCAAAGCAATGCTTTTGCTTGTCTACTTGCGTTCATGGTGATTGTCATGATTCATTGTTTGAATCCATTTTCACCTTTGCACCATTGTTTGATGTGCCTTCCCTTAGTAAAACATTCACACAAACTTTCTTCAAATACTACATCACAAATGACCCCAGGGAATCAAGAACTTTGAAAAAATATCTTCCTAGTAGCACTATTGAAAATGAGTGCTCAATTTCAAATTGGCAAGGTTATATTATCAAATCATCAATGCTTTATAGCGAAGGAAATGTAGAAGGAGGTTATTTTGTAATCCAATGGTTCTGTAAAATGTTCCATGTTAACATATACGTTTGGACTTGTGAGACATAGACCATTTCTCTAAAGTTCCATTTTTCAAACCCCTGCTTAAATGTCATTTATCTAATGCGCTCTCCTATGGGTTCTAGGCATAACCACTTTCAACCACTTGTTTTGGTACACGAAAAAAATGTTTTCCCTGTAATTTGTTCTTCATATCTGGATTGCTCTATTTGTTAAAGATAGAAATTCCTATCAATACAAATTGCAATGAACCACTCTTAAGTGACAATAAAACAAATATTGTAATTCAAAACTCAGGTCAATCAAGTCATCCTATCATTTCCCAAAAGATAAAAAAAAATATCATTTCCAATAAACAAATCAAGAAAGACATAAAGGAGCGTACACACAATATCTACTTTCCCATAAACTGAATAATTCGATGTCTTCAACCAATTCCTTCATTGTTCCAAGAAGGAATCTCAGAAGACTTCGACATCTGAAACAAGAAATAAGAAACGAGTGCCCAATCATACATCAAGAACAAAGAAACCGCACAAAAACGATTAATGCAATTGAAACATATTTAAATTAATACAAGACACCCACTCATGCATGTGCAGTTTTTGAACGTGTACATTTTCAAAAATACATGTGTGCTATTGAAGGTTTTGTTCTATTGAGTTTCTTGTGCTTAGAAGATGATGTACGTCCTAAAAAAAAATAATTAGAATAGATTTGCAAATAATGCAACAATTCAATTTGCAACGAAAAAGTACCTTAGTTTGCAATGCCTTTACAAATACGAAGAAATAAAAGATTGCCATCTATGTCATTTTTAACACCTTTAGAGGAAAGACTAGTTGCACCAATAATTTCCTTTGCACAAATAAGAAAACTTGGCTACACAATATCTCATATTAGTCTTACAGGCACAATCATAAATGTCCCTACCAATTTGAACACTATGCAATTGGCCTTGCTAAGAAGTCTACCATACATGATGACAATTGTTGTGACGGTAAAAATAAAATGGAATACAAAAATGCTTTCTTATTTAGCAATATTCAGCCAAAACATGTAATGATTTCTTTGAAATACTTGTGCAACTCCCCCTATAGAAATCCGAAGGCATTGTCCTCAAAACTGAATGGGAATTTTTTTTCAAATATTTTCAGCAATAACACAAAAATGAACATTTGGACTTGGAATCCCTTGACTCCAATGACAACTCAACACTGAATGGGAATTTTTTTTCAAATATTTTCAGCAATAACACAAAAATGAACATTTGGACTTGGAATCCCTTGACTCCAGTGACAATGAGGAAGATATAGAACCAATATCTGAAACACTAATATAAAGTTATCGAGAATCCCATTTGATAGATGATCTTGATAATTCGATCATACAAATTGCACCTTAGTCAGGTTTCAGACCGTTGGGCATTTTCCAAGACAAGTTTTCTAAAGTACCATAATTTTTCTCTTTGTTTTATGGTTCTAGTTGACCCAATGATATTGTTAATAATTTATCATATCAAAAAATAGCTCAATGGGAATTGCTACATGCATATGAATACTTTTCAACACATTTTACAAACATATTTTTCAAAGTAATTTGAATACCAATCAATCGGGTCTCAAATTCTGCATGGATTTATATTCGTGGAGGAGAATTAAAAGGAAACAAACTAACTGCCAAGGATTTCAAATACCAAAAAAATATTGAGATCTTGAAATAACCAATTGCATTCTTCTCACTCCAAAGCATACGTACTTCACCTGACTATTTCAAAAACATAAGAAAAAATATCTTTGCACTAATATGACAACTTGGTCCACCAACATTTTTTGTCACCTTTACTAATGTAGAACATCTTTGGACACCATTGACTGATGCATTGAAAAATAAAAACAATGACCTTGTATCTAGCCATAACAATAGTTTCTTTGAGCAGTTGATTGATTCAATTATTAGAAACCATCCTGTCATTTGTAGCTGGTACTATAGATATAGAATTACAACAATGAAAACACTATATTCAAAAAATAGTGAGTTGTTTGGAGAAATAAAAGACTACTTCTTTATCATAGAATTTCAAAGTAGAGGAAATGAACATGACCATGGACTACTTTGGATACAAAATGCACCAATATATGGATAGATTTCTGAAAGCGAGATTATGTCATTCATTGACAAGTACATATATTGTGACTCAACACTACTGTTTGAAGATCTTATGAAGATCCAAACTTATCGCCACACAAAAACTTGCAAAAAATATCACAATTTTAGCTGTATATTCAATTTCCCTTCCCTCCTATTGATAAAACTATGATTTTTCATCCATTTGATAATGACAAAACAATTGATGATATAAAAGGAAAAAAAATTGTTGTATTTTGCAACATAGAACTTATCCTACAAAGACCTCCTTTGATACATTTTTAAAATACCTCCAATTATTCGTAGAAGAATATATTGCTCTTTTGCGCTCATGCCTCATCTGCCCTTTTTTGTTGTTAAAAATAAATCCATGTGACATTTGGATAAATGCATTTTCCAAACATGTGATAGAATTGTGTCAAGAAAACACATATGCACAATTCTAGACGCTTATGTTGCGGAAACATATTGTAATTCCTACATGACAAAGATGGATCGCACAATAACATATGCTTTCGGTAAAATTAGAGAATATTTACACCGTAACAGTGAAAACATAATTGATAATATATGAAAACTTGGAAATGCACTTCTAACTATGAAACACATGTCAAGTCGTCAAGCAATGCACATTGTTATGTCTTTTCCTTTTATACTTTCCTTCTAGAAAAGTGGTCTTAATTAACACTACACCATTAAAAGAACATTTGTTCTAAAAAGACCTATAATCTTGCAACATGAACCATATTATTATGAAGACATTGTCTATCCCTTGATCATCGATAAGTATATTGCTCGACCACCTAACTTAGAGCATATTTGTTTAGTTGAATTTGCGTCATGCTACTCATGCTCACAAACAAATCCTAGAAAAAAAACATGCATTTGTCATATGATATATTCACTACAATTAAAAAAAGGATCGTGAATATTAATATAGAGAAAAAATTATGTTGTTTGTTCCATATAGGAAAATGAAAACCCGCTAAAAAGAATTGTGAAACATCGGCCGAAGCATATTCTTACAAAAATATGTTTGTGGACAACATTTAAAAACAATTCTCACTGCCAACAAGGACAACGTGGGGTGACATTGACATTGCAAGTGAAAAAATTGCATCCAGAGATGAACAAATCTTTAGATTTAACGATTCACTTGAAAATTTTCTTGTATTCTTGAATCTGAGAAATATGACATTCAACATGATTTGCATCACATAATGCACTCAAGGGACACTCTACCTATCACTATAAACACAATTGAAGAAATTTCATATCCTTATCTTTTAGAAACAACAACATATTATGAATTTAGAAAAAAAAATGAAGAGCAACAACACATAGCAAAATATATCATAATGTGGAAGAAGAATAATCCATCGATTCCATTTCACTTTTTTTTACCGGAGATGTAGGAACAGGGAAAACAATTATAGAAAAAGTAATTTATTATGGACTATTGCATCACTATAACAAATATCTCCAAAGAAACCCTCTAAAGAAAAAAGGATTGATAGCATTCACCAGAAAAGATGCATACAATGTAGATGGCACAACAACCCATTCATCCTTTTGTCTTCCACTATCATCGTCATACATTCTTCCACTTAGTTCCAATATATTAGACGCATTGACTAAATACTATGAACAACTTAGTCTATTGCTCATAGACAAAGCATCATTGATTGGCTCCCGAATGCTATACAACATGGACAGATGACTACATGAAATCATGCACACACCAACATTTCCTTTTGGAAATCTTGACATTATATTTTGTGGTGACTCTTGGATTTTTTAAGAACTTAAAATTTGCTCTAAGAAAATTCCATCCACCTTTTGGAAAACAAATGTCAAATTCTTTGAGATGACAAAAGTAATGCAACAAGATGATGATATTTTCATATCAACCTTGAACAAAATTAGAACATGCATTCAAACAAATGAGGATATATCCTACTTGAACAACTATTTCTATAGATCTCCACCAAATGATTTGAGATTTTCATACCTATTCCATCACAACATAGATGTTCAACAACATAATGAAAAAATGCTATCACTTCTAAAATAATAACCAATTATATTAAATGCACTCGATAGAAAAATAAATTCAATAGAAAAAAATAACTATGCAAAAAAAATATGTATTTTCCTTCTACAATAGTACTCAAACAAGAAATGCTCATTGAATTAATTGGAGGCAATTTCGCTATTAAAGATGGGCTGGTGAATAGTGTTGATGGCATATTCAAGTTTCATACGACGGGTGACAATGATATAACATGGATTGAATTTACAGATCCAATGATTAGAAAATTGCAACGATAAAAAATGTGACAACTTTACATCCCTATAATATGGAATAATTGGAGACCTATTACATGTATCTCTCGACACATTAGAACTATAAATGGAGTCTATTTAATACGAGAATAGTTTCTTGTTCAACTGGCATCTGCACGAACTATACACATATAGCAAGGGTTTACAATGGATAAAATGGTGTTTGACCCAAATGGAATTAAGCATCCTAGCCTTGTATAATATACAACATTGTTTCATGCCAAAGACATTAAATCTCTAAATCTAATAAGTAAATTGCAACAGACAAAATTTCCTCGTCTGTCAAAAAACTATAGTTGTTGAAATGCAAAGTCTTAAAGAGTATTCTTGTTACCGACCTAAATATAATTTGTATTCAAAAGAGAAGAAGAATTGTCTCTTGATTTGTTTACTAAACACATGAAGCTTTCCATTGCATGTTGAACAAATTTCTAGTGACTTTGATCTAATGGAGATTGATATCATCTTCCTACAAGAAACATGCATGAACATGCTACCATAGGGAACCTCACTACCTAAAATCTATGACTATCAATCAATAATGCATCTCCATGGACTCCTTACATGCTACAAGAAAGACATTGTCCTTGAAACATCGTACAACTAAAATATAGAACATATTGAATCAATAGTCACTAATTTCCATTTAGATACATTCTCATTTAGAATGGAAAATGTCTATATTGTGCCACATGCACCATCATAACATGTTTTCCATTTTGTTAATAGTATCTTATAAAATACAAGAAAAGAACAATAAATTGTTCTTGTCGAATATTTCAACTTTGACATGCTTACAAGTAGAAATATGTATGATGAGCTCAGAATATAGGTACTCCATGGACTCCTTTTATGCCACACATAAGCAAAGAAAGGATAAGAAAGGATAAGAAAGCACCTCTTTTGTACGGGAGAATGCATTTTGGTTGATGATTAAATAAAGTAATTTAGAGATTATCTTTTTTTTTTTATGTTTTAGCGTTTCTAATTAGTAATCATACAAATAAATACATGTGTGATAGGGTGTGGGTGACATGGAAGAATAACAAGTAACCAAGCTCCAAACTGAAGACCGCGGGAGACACAACAATCTCATTTCCTCTTGATTTATAGGAAATAATCCTGTTGAACATGATCATTATTTTCTATGTAGAGTTAGGTTAGAAGTAATGATAAATAGGGACCTCTTGGGTAGCAGGGGGTCTGGAGACATTTCTGAAAAAACAATCTTCAACATTTTTGCAGTTAAGACATTTTCATTTTACATTTTTTGTAAGCTCGATTTATGCACTGATAATGAAAGACGAGCGTTATATTAATCTCGTGAGTTCATAAGTTTCTTTCTCTCCTGAAATACATGTTGAGGAGGGCCCCCTCAATACGTAGATAAGGAGTTTCATGCTTTGGTTTCTGGTATTTCTCATGCATTCTATTAGTTATTTATGTTATCATTTTGCATGAATCAACTCCAACATTATTTAAAATATCAGATTTCGATTCCAGCAAAGGCACTTCTTTTCCGTAGTCCGATAACACTGCGTCTGTAGTTTGGTAACACACTGTATGTAGTCTTGTACATGCCATCCGCATAGGCGAATTTCATATTTGAATTTCCACGTTTTTACAGCATTTCCAGAAAAAAGATCAAATCTATGTTTTCGCACTTCTAAGATAATAATTCATGATTACTGATCGAATGGACCTCTACCTTTTTAGAAAAGATTCAAGATTTTTAAATTAGAGTTATGCATGCTTCCTTTTTATCGATTTAATAGAATAGATTTAATAAGTTTCAACATTCAATTTAATAGAATCGATTTATTAGTTTTCAGTATTCAATTTGATAAAATAGGATTTATTTGCTTTTAGCATTTCAATTTGATAAGATAGGATTTATTTGCTTTTAGCATTTCAATTTGATAAATAGGATTTAATTGTTTTCATCATTTCAATTTGATAAAATAGGATTTAATTGTTTTCAGCATTTCAATTTTATAAGATAAATGTATCAGCTTTCAACATTTGATTCAATAGAATAGATTTACATGCTTTCATTTTTATGCTTTCTAGTTTTTCTAAGAACAATATTTCCTGCTTCCCTAGAAAATTCTTTAGAACACTTAGAACGACAAATATCCTCTCATAGTGCACATACAGTGCTAAGTACCTCTCATGTTTGTACGCTCCCTGGTCGATAATTAAAGTATACTTCTGGTATAGCTACCCCAAATAGGTACCCATTCCTGGAGACCACCACTTTTTGGTGCCATTGCCGAGGAGGTGCTTAAACTATAGGAGACACATCTTATTAAAAATCATAAATTTTTTACCATGAATGCCTTGACGAAAGAGGGATAAATTTGGACGCTTTATGCCTAACCTCCCTATGAGTAACAACAGTTATGAACACTCTCAATTTGAATTCCTCAACTCTAATGAAGAAGTTGATTCCAGCTATGATCCAAACTGAGATAACTTCTTCACTAGCTCTAGCTCAAACAATACTATGGCAAAGGAGGAAGATGAACACAGAGAACTATTTACTTTCCCTATTAGTGTACCTCTTGGGGATGCCAGATTGAAAAATATCAATCCCAATAATCTGCAAAACTTCCATGGCCTAACCTCAGAGGACCCTGAAACATTTTTATTTGAATTTGAAGTAGTCTGCAGGTCCTTTGGGTATATCACTGATGCAAAAAAACTCAGACTCTTTCCTTCTACATTAAAATATTTATCACTCAAATGGTTTATGAGTCTGGAGGGAAACATTATTTTTACATGGGACCAGATGAAACAAAGCTTCCTAGAAAAATATAGGGATTACTGTAAAGCAAAAGACACAAGAGATGAAATCTTCAGGATGCAATAGGGAGAAAGATAATCCCTAGAAGACTATGCACAACGCTTTCAACTCAATTACAAACAGGCTAGTCACTATACCCTAGATCAGGAATCATTGAAACTTTTCCTTCTTAGAGGAATCAAATAGGAATATCTAGAATTCTTGAACCTATTAGGAGATGGGGATATATTCCAGAAAACCTATGATAAAATTCTTCAAATTTTCAAGAACTATTCTAGATCCAGAAAAGGTAAAAAGGGGATACGGGATACACATCCATTAACAGGAGGATCATCCTCTTCAGGACCAAGCCTCACAAAGTATGACTTAGGAAATCTTCTTGATGATATGAAAACTGATATCCTTTAGTCCCTAGCAATGCAGTTAGATGCACTCCAAATAAAAAAGAAACAGGATGAGATCAACCAAGCACTGGAAGTATTTTGCCCATATTTCCGAAAGAAACATGAAAAGGGACATTGCACATTAAATGCAATAGAGATATTTTTACTCTGCTCCGATGATCATACCACTGATAAATTCCCTTTGCTTCCATCATGCAAAGCTGCCATATATATAGGATCCCACATCCGAAGGTACTATGGAACAACTCTTCTTTGTTAAGCAGAGAAGGAACAATTTTGCTAGGCCCTTCAAGCCCAACAACCAAGAATATTTTAATAAAGGAAGTAATCAACAAAATTGGAACCAACTACATGGCCACCTGAAGCAGATACAAGCCAATGGAAACAAAACCAAATACTGTATCAACAACCATATTACACACAGCCTTATTCTCCATACCCTCCACCTTTTTCTCAGCCACAAATGAATTATGGAAATACATATCCATATTCAGCAAATTGGAGGACTCCATTGCAACAGCCACTCATCATGCTACCCCCACATAAAAAACCACCCCCCAGAACCCCTCCAATCCCTTCCCAATCAGTTCCAAACCCAAATAAAAATAGAACAGGGCAACAACAACCCTATAACAATGAAGTGGTACAATTTCCTACTTATGCCGTGGATGCACTTGAAATAAATGAAACCAATCTCAGATCTGGAAAAACGTTGTAGAACACCCATCCACGGGATAATCAAGAACATATACAACAGGAACAAACCACATATCCCACACCACAACAACCAACTGTGACACACTCTCAAGAAGAAGAAACTCGACCTCAAATACCAAACAAAAACCCTCCATTTCCTGAGAAACTGATACAAAACACCAAATAAGAGGAGGAGAATGCTATACTCAATGAATTAAAGCATTTAAGCATACAAATCCTCATTCTGCAAGCAATCAGAGACGTACCAATATGTAATAAATTTATAAAATAAAATTGCTTAAAGAAGCCTGGGCGAAGGAAATGAGATCCACCAACTATAAATGTGGTAGGCCAACTGGCAGACTTGATGTTAGGTATCATTGTTAACCATAAATACCTCGACCCAAGCATCCCTATTGTCAATGTGACCATAAATGACAAACCTATTTCAAGCAACCTAATCGACCTAGAGGCTGCAATCAACGTAATGACAAAGGATACAATGATAGCCCTAGTTCTTCAATCACTAATAAGACCAACCAGTACGGTGCTACAGCTTGTTGACACCTCCACTGTCAAACCTGAAGGAATGCTTGAGGATATCATAATCAATATTGAGTCCTAGGAGTATCCAATTGACTTCATATTTATAGAGGTCAAAAGCAAACTCAGTGGGTTCCCAATCATCCTAGGGAGGCCATGGATATCAATAGCATATATAGGCTGTCAATTGGGAAACATGAAAATCACGAGTGGGAAGGCTAGAAAAAATATCATGATATATCCACCGGCAAGAAAATCCATAGACATGGAATATCAAAATTGGGAAGATGACTATGACATTTTAAATGACCAAAACATATGACCTATTCTCACTATAGAAGCAACCCTAACTTTAAAGGCTACCAATGAAGATGCTCATTTAGATATATTTATCCAGAATGTATCTCCTAATCATGATATTCTTGCATAAATTTTTGAATTAGATCAGCAACAAGAAGTTCAGGATTCTCCCCACAACACTGACAGAATGTGGGCAGAAGTGATCTCACTTGAACAACAACCACCACAAGTCAAAATAGTCGATATCCTACTTGGAAAAACAGTCAATATTAACTCAAATTTGGAGCCAGAACAGGCGTAGCAACTCATGAAAGTACTCTCAGAAAACAACAAGGCTTTTGCATGGAATTATATTGATATGAAGGGCACACACCCAAACATTTTCAAGCATTACACATATATCAAAGAAGGTGTTGTATCCATCAAACAACCCCAAAGAAGAATGAATCCAACACTGAAAGACATAGTTAAAATGGAACTACAAAAATGATTAGATGCAGGGTTCATCTACCCAATCTTAGATAGTGAGTGGGTCTCACCATTGGTAATAATCCCTAAGAAAGGAGGAAAGTGGTGGATCTGTGTGGATTATAGTGAGCTTAATAAAGAAACTAAAAGAGACCACTTCCCTCTACCATTCATTGACCAGGTGTTGGACACCCTAGATAGAAACAAGTTCTTCTCATTTTTGGATGGATTTAGTGGATACAACCACATCCAAATCCACCCTGCTGACCAGCATAAAACCACATTTACCTACCCATGGGGCACATATGCATATAGAGTACTACCTTTTGGACTCTGTAATGCCCCAACAACATTTCAAAGGGCCATTTTGAGTGTGTTTTCTGATTTTATTAATGACTAGATGGAATTCTACATGGATGACTTCACACCGTATGGGAAGAATTTTTCACAAGCATTGCAGCATCTCGAATTGGTACTAAAGAAATGCATTGAAATGAGCTTATGCCTCAGTAATGATAAATGCAGGATACTGATGCAAGAAGGAATATTTATGGGACACCATCTCTCCCAAAGGGGCATCGAAGTTGATCAAGCGAAAGTCACTGCTATTAAAACACTCCCCCCACCTGTCAAACAAAGGGATGTGCGCAGTTTCCTTGGGAAAACAGGCTACTACAGAATATTTATAGAAAGTTATAGCAAAATTGTTGCACCTATGTTTTCCCTTCTGACAAAAGATACATAATTCATCTGTACAAACCATTGTATGTCAGCATTTGATCAACACAAAGAGAGTACAATCACAGCCCCAGTCCTTCAAGGACCCAACTGGACACTACCATTCCACATCCATTTGGATGCGTCAAACAAATCCATCGGATCAGTACTTGGGAAAGAAGAATAAAAAGGACCTTACACAATCTATTACATTAGCAAGAACTTAGCAGGAGCAAAACTCAATTATACAGTCATAGAAAAGGAATTTTTAGCTGTCATACACGCTATAAATAAATTCAGGCACTACATCACTAGGTACCTAGTTTTTGTCCATGTTGATCATTCTGCAATCAGGTACCTCATGAATAAACCCAATCCTAGTGCTAAAATCATTAGATGGTTACTCCTCTTGCAATAATTTGATATAACAATCCTGGACAAGCTAGGCAAGCATAGTGTGGTAGCCGATTTTCTGTCTAGAATAACCCATGGATAGGACAATGAGTTGGTCAATGATAATTTCCCCGATGAATGTCTCTTTGCAATATCCACTCAATTCCATGGTTTGCTGATATATCAAACTACTTGGTATCTGGAAAATTTCCACAACATTATAGCTATCAATAAAAGTGCATAATCATAAGGCACAATGCAAAATATACATGTATACAAGGAGTGATTTTCAAGAAAGTTCCTGACCAAATATTAAGGAGATGCATCAGAGAAGATGAGGTCCATGATATAATCCATGCTACTCACAATGAGCCTTGTGGAGGCCATTATGCTGCAAAAAGAAAAACCTATAAATGATTGCAAAATGGATATTACTGGCCAACACTGCACAAGGACTCCTATGATTGTGTATCTCATTGTGATGATTGTCAACGCATAAGGAAGCCTACACAAAGAGAAGAGATGCCTCTACATCCCCAAATATCTTTGGAAGCATTTGAAAAGTGTGGATTTGACTTTGCTGGCCCATTCAATCCCCCATCAAATAAGAAAAGCTACATTTTAGTATGCACTGTCTACCTTACAAAATGGGTAGAAATGGCAGCACTTGCAGCAGCAAATGAAACAAATGTAGAAAAATTCTTTACAGAACAAATATTCCCCAGATTTGGAGTTCCAAGAGAGTTAGTTTATGACCAAGGGAAGCAGTTTACATCTAACCTCATCGAGGACCTACTTTGAAGAAACAATGTCAAACATCGAAGGTCCTCCTCCTACCACCCTCAAGCTAATAGCCAAGCTGAAGTGACAAATAGAGAACTTGAAAGAATTCTGACAAAAATAGTCCAACTACATAAAAGTGATTGGGCAGACAAATTGAGTGAAGTAGTTTGGGCTTATAACACAACATGGAAAACAACAATAGGATTTACCCCCTACAAGTTGGTATATGGAAAGAAAATAATGCTCCCCATTGAATTTGAAATCAAGACATTGAGAATTGTAGCCAATTTAAACATGGAACTTTCAGAAATTCAAGAAGAACGTATGCTCCAACTAAATCAGCTGGAAGAGCACCGCCAACAAGCTCTCACCCACACTGAAATTATCCAACAACAAAGAAAGAAATGATATGACAAGAACATCAAACATAAGAAATTCAAAGAAGGTGATTGGGAACTACTATATGAATCCAGGTTTCAAATTTTTCAAGGCAAACTCACCATCAGATGGCTCGGACCCTACATCATTGACACAATCTATGACAATGGAGCAGTCATAATCACAACAATAGACGAAACAGAATTCCCTATGTTGGTAAATGGACATAGAATCAAATTATATAAGAAACCACAGTCCAGGGAGGATTTCACACAAACACTATATCAGAAAAATCTAATGCTGATAGAGGACATAGATAATCATTGATTATTGTAAAAAAAATAAGAGCAAAAAAAAATGAAAAAAGAGAGAAAAAAATAAAAAAAAGGAGAGAAAAGAAAAAAAAAGAAAAAAAAAACATAATAAAA
Organism: Larix kaempferi; assembly: GCA_027924585.1. NCBI lineage: Eukaryota > Viridiplantae > Streptophyta > Pinopsida > Pinales > Pinaceae > Larix > Larix kaempferi. Next base: position 30,056,912 of record BSBM01000458.1, read on the forward strand.
CAAGCTAGTAGCTAGGCAATTGAAAATCAAAGAAGCAAAGCATGCCAAATCAAGCGAGCCAACAAAGACGTAAAATCAGACAAGAATAAATATCAAGCGAGCCAGAACAAGCATCAAGAGGCAATAGTCAGAAAAATCAAATATCGAATCAAGCGAGCCAACACAGAAATCAACCAAGCAAATGAAAGAAATCAACTCATCCAGAACAAGCAACAAAGAGCAAGATTCAGAAAAATCAAAGGTCAAATCAAGCGAGCCAGCACAGAAAATCAGGCAAGGAAACGATAAAAATCAAGCGAGCCAACGATAGAGAATAATAAGAAGCATGACTACTGATATGCCCAAAATAACTCCAGATAGAGACACAACCTACTACGGAACCCTGCACCCATACGAAGAAGCCCACATCATCCACTAAGGTATGCTAAGCATAAAAGGTAATAACTAAATTATTTGTTTGTATTTTCAATCAAATCATTCTCCCTACAAAAACGATTATTTTTTGGCTGAGGACAAATCTCAAGTAAGTTCGGTGGAATGGTTTAGAGTATTCCTGCTAAATAAATGATGACTGACCAAAATTAACCTTACTGAGTCATGATGAATTACCTCATCCATGTCAAGGAAATGACGACCTCCATATCTTGCCACCATATCCTTTGATACTCAAGGCACCAACAAGAGTTTGTGCAATGATGAGAAGGAATGCATAAATTAAGCAAATAAGACAAAAAGAGGTAAGTAAGAAGATCCAGCGGGCGGTATGATTTTTCTCAGAAAGGGAGGATACAGAAGGAAGAACTCGACACTCAGCCAACATACCAGCGATCGATCCCAAGCAGACAAGTAAGTCATTCACCCCCAAGCTTTGTGGTTTGATGTTATTCAACAATTACATAAATGACAAAAGGATTTAAGAAAAGTGAGCCAAACAACCATACACCCATTTATGAAAAACCTCAAGTATTGACCATCCTTCGCACAAATGGATGTCATTTATTATTGGCCTAAGGGGATATGACATGGTAGTAGCCTTAGAGTTCACCCAGAACTTGAAAAATTTAAAGGAGGAGCAATACGTTACTCGAGTAAGGGGGTTGTGCATCAGATTAGATGAGGAGTCAATTGAAAAATATACAGGCTTTCCCATGGGGCTATAATAGGGAAGGGATGGAAAAGAAGCCAACCTGAGGGAAAAAGAAACCTTATTTGGACAAGGTGAGAGCTACGAAGAAGATAAGAATGGTGTTAAAAGAGACACTATGTCTAGACCATGGGATGAGATGGCTACCGTCATCATGAGATATATCACATGCACAGGAAGGCTCATCTACATTCCCACTTTTCACTTCAGAATTTTGGACCTCCTAAGGAACAGGGGCCATATCAGTTTGAACAACAACGTCGGTATCCCCTTCTACCTTCTGCAGTCCCTCTAGGAGATGAGCAAGAAGGTAGTGCAAGGAAAGGAGGACGCATTGGCTCACCACAGACTAGTCAAGTTAATCATTTGCAGAGAGTTGAAGGTTCAAATTCTAGAACTCTCATGGGAGGAATTTGTCCTGGTGTCAGCTGATGATGTTCAAAGAATTAAGGGCACACCGAATATAGGCATAACCCCTGCCTCGGGATCAAAGGAAGAAAAATTCCATCACTGCTCCAGGAGCCAAACAAAAAATTGACCTGTACAATGGCAGTGATAACGAGGTGATTGTTGAGACTCTTATAAAAATAAAGCACTCCAGGGATACCTCCCGCCAGAAAACCTCATGGACACCTGCTGGAAAGAAAAGGTCGAAGCGGCAGAGTGAGAGGTTGGCACAGCAGGCTAGAGCCAAGATGATGAAAGAGAAAGAAAAAGAAATGAGCCCCATAATACAGGACCTGTTGGACTTTGAAGATAACGGGGTAGGACAGGAAGATCATTTTACACCTATTGAAGAAGACACCTTCCGGCAGGACTTTGGGGATGAGAAAATGAACACTGAAAAGAATGAGAAACTGACTGAAGCATTGAACGAGCTGGAAAAGGTTGGAGAGGAGCTGGTCGCTTTAAAAATTGAAGCACGCCTCCATAGAAGCCAGCCCATTTCACTGGCATCGCCACCATTCATGCACGAAAAGACCCAAATATTATAAATGCAGCATGTGGGTGAACTAAAGTAGATGGACCAGCAAAATTTGGCACTGAAAGAAAAATTAGGCCAAGCCCAGGAGGAGTTGACCCAGAAAGACCAGAAAATCCTACAATTGGAAGACACTTTAGCCATCACTGCCAAGATTTATGAAGAAATACTTGGGTTAAGGCCGCCATCTAGGGTCTACAAAGTCTACCTAAAAAAAAATTGGGGTCGGTTCCAATTGCAGAAGCTGAAGCAGGGTTTACCCTTGGAGTTAACCACTCCTAAGCAATTTGTAGAGACCTCCCTAGCCTGCACTGAGTTATAAAAAGATCAGTTATGTGAATTCTTCCTACATAATTTTGTGGTACTGAACTCACCCAATTAGTCACCGAACCCCTACATTGGTGACTTCCAACTAAGGGCACTGTGCTCTTGGATGAATCATGAAATAGAAAGATCCCAGGATGTTCATTTCTACCATGTAGAAGAATGGCAGAACCCACTGTGGATCAGGGCTAAAGCTACACATCCCGAGAAGGTAATTCAGGACCACTTAGCTATAACCTATGATGAGGATTTAATTCCCATACTTCTCGAAAAGAAATAGGAAGCAATCTCACATTTTGACAACACCAGCCAAAGCACCTACAATGAAGTTCAAGAACCTATTGGTGAGAGGTGGAGAAAAATCACAAAGCACTTGAAAAAGCGGGAGCCTCACTCAGTCCTTAGGCTAGAAGTGGCACTCACCAGAGAAAGGTTGTACAGGGATTCCTTGATAAGGAACCAACTCAGATGGATATGAATGAAATTAAGCCCACATTTCTTTCTTCCTCTGGCTATTAAGGAACAAATCAACGAAGATGAGGAAAAGAGAGCATGGGCCAAGGAAGAATTGAGCAAAGGTTATTATAGACAGGCAGGGGCTCCTAGAGTTGTTGCCTGGGATATAAGGGAGGCCGTCATGGAGCAGGATGTGTCACCCAAGGATGGGTGACATATTCAAGTCCAAGGGATATGATGAGCTCATAATATAGGTACTCCATGGACTCCTTTTATGCTACACATAAGCAAAGAAAGGATAAGAAAGCACCTCTTTTGTACGAGAGAATGAATTTTGGTTGACGGTTAAATAAAGTAATTTAGAGATTATCTTTTCTTATGTTTTAGCATTTCTAATTACTAATCATACAAATAAAGACATGTGTGACAGGGAACAGGTGACATGGAAGAATAACAAGTAACCAAGCTCCAAACTGAAGATTGCAGGAGACAAAACGATCCCATTTCCTCCTGATTTATAGGAAAGAATCCTATTGAACATGATAGTTATTTTCTATGTAGAGCTAGGTTATAAGTAATGATAAATAGGGACCTCTTAGGTAGTAGGAGGTTTGGAGACATTTCTGAAAAACAATCTTTAGCATTTTTGCACTTAAGACATTTTTCATTTTAATTTTTTTGTAACCTGGATTTATGAACTTATAATGAAATACCAACGTTCTATTAATCTCGTGAGTTCATAAGTTTCTTTCCCTCCTGAAATACGTGTTGGGGAGGGACCCTCAATACGTAGATAAGGAGTTTCGTGCTTTGGTTTTAGGTATTTCTCATGCATTCTATTAGTTATTTATGTTATCATTTTGTGTGAATAAACTCCAACATTCATTTAAAATATCCGATTTCGATTCCAGCAAAGGCACTTCTTTTCCATAGTCCGATAACACTGTGTCTGTAGTTTGGTAACACACTGTCTGTAGTCCTATACATGCTATCCGCATAGGATTAATTTCATATTTGAATTTTCACGTTTTTATAGCATTTCCAGAAAAAGATCATATCTATGTTTTCGCACTTTTAAGATAATAATTCATGATTACTGATTGAATGGACCTCTACCTTTTTAGACTAGATTCAAGCTTTTTAAATCAGAGTTATGCATGCTTCCTTTTTCTCGATTTAACAGAGTAGATTTAATAAGTTTCAACATTCAATTTAATAGAATCGATTTATCAGTGTTCATTATTCAATTTGATAAAATAGGATTTATTTGCTTTTAGCATTTCAATTTGATAAGATAGGATTTATTTGCTTTTAGCATTTCAATTTGATAAAGTATGATTTAATTGTTTTCAGCATTTCAATTTGATAAAATAGGATTTAATTGTTTTCAGCATTTCAATTTGATAAAATAGGATTTAATTGTTTTCAACATTTCAATTTTATAAGATAGATGTATCAGCTTTCAACATTTGATTCAATAGAATAGATTTACATGCTTTCATTTTTATGCTTTCTAGTTTTTCTAAGAACAAAATTTCCTACTTCCCTAGAACATTCTTTAGAACACTTAGAACAACAAATATCCTCTCAAAGTCACATACAATGTTGAGTACCTATCAAGTTTGTACGCTCCCTGGTTGATAATTAAAGTATACTTTTGGTATAACCACCCCAAATAGGTACCCATTCCTGGAGACCACCAATGTAGAAAATAATTTATGTGCTTTATGAACAACAAAAATTTAATATTGCATACAACAAAGAAAACACATGACACAGGGTCATATCTTGACCACTTCTAGACAGATGTGCCTACTAGCCATACTGCATTTATGGTTTCTAAAGCTTATTGAAGTGATCATGATGCGATTTGTATTTAAATTTATCTATGTTGATTCAAGACATCTGTAATCATTGATGAAATAATTCAAAGTTTCCAAATAGCTACTTGTCATTGTTCTTGTTTTTCTTACCAAAAAAATTAAAGAAAAAAAAAGAAAAAGAAGAAAACAGAAAACTGCATTATGGTGTCCAAGTACAGTATAATTGATATAATGCCCATTGTACAAGATGCATGCAAATGCATATTTGTGAATAGTAAAAAAAATGAATCTAAAACTATATGTTGAATTGATACAATTGTTTGTTGCTTATTGGAAACCAATCAATCAATAAGCAAGTGAAGTTCTAGTTGCTTTGTACCTATCTATTCAAAAGTAACTTTACTCCAGTATCTTGCTTTTTGACAAATTGCACTTTTATTTTTCTCTTTTAAGATTCTTAACCTTTGATATCTGGCCATGGCTCCAACAACATTCAAAAATATAACAAAAGGAAAAAGAAAAAACAGTAAATATGGACAAGTGCAATACATCTAGTCATGATACTCATGGGAACCCTCACTGAATCAACCATTGATAGTAGAATAAAATGGAGAATGCACTTTTAGAAATTTTACATTTTCCTTACTCCACCCATCATTTTATTTTAATCAACTAAATATAATTAATTCTTCAATTACTATATTTGAAATCAATGTTGTACATTATTATTGTTATTATTTTTCATTTTCCTACATAGCAAAAAAATCTCCATTGCTCCCTTGCTCCATTGTTCAAATTTGCTTCGGAACACAAACCAATGTTTTCGAAGGAGATGTCATTGCGAACTATAAATCAGGTCAAACTAAGAAATCTAAATCTCCCATAAAACTTCAGTACATGCATGTTGAATGTAATACCCTCTGGTTTAGCCTCTGTACATATTATTATTGTTGTTATGTTGGACATAGTGGCAACAGGTGCCTGGACTATGGTTTGCACATTACTATTATTTTTATTATGTTGAAATTATAAAATAATTAAGAAAATAAAAACAATCGGACAACCGATGCCACAAAAGAGAGTGTGAGGAACCATGATGTTACGAGCAAGGGGTTGTGGAAATGTGTTTACCTATGTGTGTTGAGCCTATGTTGATGTTGTACGCCCTTCTTATGTACTTGATGGACCCTCTTGGTTATGCACCCTGATGTGTTATGTCACTCCTTGGTTTTATTTGCCCTGAGATTAATTTTTTATTTTGTTCGGATATCCACATCATCATTTTCAGGACCTTGCATGCAATTAAGGTTTGCATGCAAACTTTAGAGTTTGCATGCATCCCAGTCACTAGGTTGATGCCTCCAGCACCTTACCCACCTTATTCTAGCACCCGGGAGCTTCTTACATCAGTTCTTTAGCCCTCCTAGTCAGGAAGGCGCCCACTTCTCACCTACTGCTAGATAAGGGTGCACTTCTTCACCTACCACTACAGTTCCACTTCAGTTACACTCAGTTAGCTCCGATTCTCCCTGATTTGAGGCTAGTTTCACTCCCGACTGACTGTTTCACTCCGTTGGACCTCCAGATTGACTAGATGACTTTTTCTGACTTTAGTTAAGCCTCCCATGCGCCCTCCACTGAGTCTCCTTCCCTATATCAGTGCTACACACTTCAGTTACACTAGTTACACTCAGTTAGACTCAGATTGACACCTGGATCACTGGTTCTTGTGCATTGATGACCACCACTGATTGATGATGAGGACTCCTAGTTGGAGACAAGCTACACCATTCAGTAATTCGAATGACCTTCTTAGTCAATTCGAATTGCTCAGTCATTGTGACTGTATTGTATTGTAATTATTCACCCTCATTGGGATATTGAGCACTGATGCATGTTTTGCACAGTTTTACACCATATTTTCTATGTTCATCTGTTGTGATTGATTTACTTGTTCATTAGATTTGTTGTGACTAATTTTACATGGTATCAGAGCCATGGCAGGGACAAGATTTCTTTTCTACAGGTGTTCTACATGAAGAGAGAGCAATCTTTGCTCACCAATATATTTCAGCAGCGGCATGCAAAATCTCATGTGCATTCGCTCATGTGCATGCAAGACTGAAAACATAGTGTTTGTTTGTGTGTGATTTGCAGGTTTCTTACTTCCTCCATGTGCATTCGCTAATGCAAAGATGGGGACTTCTTCTTCACAAAATATTCTTACTGCATTCAACTATGATGAATGGAAACCAAAGATGATTGCATTCTTGAAGAGACAATGTCTTTTTGATATGTGCATTGGTAATACAAGAGATTTTGATTCCGATGAAGAGGAGAATGATTGGCTCAATGATTGTGATAGAGCTTTTGGAGCAATGTGTCTTTCTATGTCTCCTTGTATGCACTACCTCAGTAATACTGCTGAAAATCCAAGTGATCTATGGGTCCAACTTGATAGAGAATTTGGAAAGCAGGAAGAAGAGGATCATGCTAGCCTTTTGGAGAACAAGCCCAGTGAGATCTCCTTATGTGTTCTTTCCGATCATGTGTTGGCCTCAACAATTGTTCAAGATGAAGAAGAAACTGTAGATTCAAAATTCACTCTCTCAATGTCTTCTATTTCGAATTCTGAGCAAGATAAACCAGCTCATACTCTAGATTCCGAAGAGGTTCTTGAATCCTCTCCTTCACATAAGTTTGCTGGCATGCAGAATAATGATCTACTTGAAGTTTTGGAGGTAAAATCTGATTTTGGAGGCGAATCATTCACCCTCCTTGATTGCATGCCTCCTATAGACTTATGTTCTATCACTTGCAAAGTTTCTTAGATTTTTAATGAAGATGCAGAGCACTACCATTCGCTTGAGTTCAATTTTCATGCACTTTTTGCTGATTTTGGTTTTGATCTCACCCTTGTTGGTTCAAAGGAGATCTCAAGAAACCATTCATCTATTTTTGGAACTGATTTAACTTCTATTGATAAGAAGTTCAAGTTTCAAGATCTATTTGATCCGATTGGAGCTATTCCTACCTCACTTGGTTCGAATCACAGGTTCCAGGATCATTCTTATATTTTCAGATTTGTTCTCACCATTTTCGGTGTGAAGAGCAAGTTCTTAAAGTCTCCACATTTGCTTGCATACACTGATGGAGAATTCAAGCACATGTTTTTGGAGCATGATCCATTTACTCCCAAGAGTAAGATACCTCCAGACATATCTACTTGATTTTGGAGCAGTTAAATCTTTTGGTGTGCTATAGTCTATTTTGAGGGGGGGTATTTTTCCCATGAGGTTTTCCCCATTTCCTCAGTTTATTGACTGTTATTAGTTTTGGATTATTGTATTGGGGTGACCTTTGGTCTTAGTAACCAGGGCCCACATTATTTTTTAGCACATCATAGTCTAGCTTGAGGGGGGGTGTTCGAATATCCACATCATCATTTTCAGGACCTTGCATGCAATTAGGGTTTGCATGCAAACTTTAGGGTTTGCATGCATCCCAGTCACCAGGTTGATGCCTCCAGCACCTTACCCACCTTATTCTAGCACCCGAGAGCTTCTTACATCAATTCTTTAGCCCTCCTATTCAGGAAGGCACCCACTTCTCACCTACTGCCAGATAAGGGCGCACTTCTTCACCTACCACTACAGTTCCACTTCAGTTACACTCAGTTAGCTCCGATTCTCCCTGATTTGAGGCTAGTTTCACTCCCGACTGACTGTTTCACTCCGTTGGACCTCCAGATTGACTAGATGACTTGTTCTGAATTCAGTTAAGCCTCCCATGCGCCCTCCACTGAGTCTCCTTCCCTATATCAGTGCTACACACTTCAGTTACACTAGTTACACTTAGTTAGACTCAGATTGACACCCGGATCACTGGTTCTTGTGCATTGATGACCACCACTGATTGATGATGAGGACTCCTAGTTGGAGCCAAGCTACAATATTCAGTAATTCGAATGACCTTCTTAGTCAATTCAAATTGCTCAGTCATTGTGACTGTATTGTATTGTAATTATTCACCCTCATTGGGATATTGAGCACTGATGCATGTTTTGCACAGTTTTACACCATATTTTCTATGTTCATCTGTTGTGATTGATTTACTTGTTCATTAGATTTGCTGTGACTAATTTTACATATTTGAGGATTGGAGTCCCTCTCTCACCTAGTGCGCCCTCATGAGTTGGATTAGTGTGCCTCTTGGTGTATCCACGTGATGTGTAAATCCAGTTTACTATTATGAGAATGTAATTCTCATGCTTGTGTCCCTCTCTCTCCCAATTAGAATTGCTTGTGAAGGAATTCAATTTGCTTGTGTTGGCTATTCAAACTTGTGTGTTGGTTCACGATTTTGCTCATGTACTTGTGTTTGGCACTCGTGGTTCAATTTCACTACTCTTGGTATGAGATCCTTGCTGGTCATTGATCCTTTGTGGATCATGTGCCCAAGTTTAGTTACTTTGGATCCACTGGTGTATGTCCTGGAATTGCCTCTAGAGATCCTAGATTGGCAGCAAGGGTGAGGTCCACGGCCATTGGATTTGAGGTTGGAAAAATCTATGTATTGCCTCTAGAGATCCTGGTTTGGAAGCAGGGTTGAGGTCCACTTTCTTGGATTTGATGTTGTCCTGGAGCCATTGGAATTTCCCTAGATTGGAAGTGCTACTTCCCATTTGTTTGTGGTTGGACTGTTGTCTTGGAGCCACTCGAATTGCCCTAGAGTGGAAATAGATTCCTCACTTTCCATTGGGTTGTGCTTGGACTGATTTCTTGAGAGAATTTTTGGTTGAGTTAACTCTTGATTGTGGCATCATGGTTTCAACTCAGGGGTGACCATTGCAAAGTGATTTTTGGCTTGCATTGTCTCTACGGCTGGGTGGAACGTGACATAGTTGATTTCGGTTGTGTATTTGGAAAAGATAAGTGCTTTATCGCATGATTATTTAATTTATTAATTTTTATATGATATGATTTTATTATGAATGCACATGAAATTTTTTATGAAATGTATGAGCTATTTGTGGAATAAATTTCTCATGGAATTCAATCTATTTATGCAAGTAAATTTTGTGAAGGAATTGGAAACTAGTTTTTGGGATTTTGCGCACAATTTTTTTGAGGAAATGATTCTTTGGAACCTATGATAGAGAATTGATATTTATTCCCTTTTTTATTATATAAGGTGTATTTTTATGGTACAGTATCCTCAGAATGGTTTAAGACACTTCTCTTTGATGCTTCTACCTTTTATTCAAAAACTAGTTCTTTGATTGGATTGTTTTGCATAGTTTGGAGACTTGGCACATGAAGTATTTGTAAAAATGATTGAGTGTTATTTTTATGCTTATGTATGATAAATAAAATTTAAATTTGTGTGATAATTTGAGGGGAAATCTTCTTTATAGTGTTTGGGAAATGTCTACCGAAATTCTAGATCAATTTCCAATATCTAGCTCCTTCAATGGAATAAGTTTTGAATAGATTTGTGAATTTGCATATGAAGTGTTTGTTGACATGTTAGAATGAGATATACATATTTTATCACTAATAAAACATGTTATTTATAGTTGTAATGGAATTTGAATGATTCTATGTGCTGTGGATTTAATTATTCTAGTGATTCCTAGAATTACTAGTCAATTCGGATGAGTAGAGTTAACTAGTTTTGTGAATTATTTAATGGATTGTATATATGTAGAAATATACATACATATGAATGTAGGTGACCCCTAATACAATTTACACTAGTTACATTAGCCATATATTTCTCTTTATTTTGAATTTGGAAATTTAAATTGGAAACTAGGTACATTGCGGTGAAAATTGATAACTAGTTGTGGTTTGAAATCTCTATTTTTGCAAAAACGGAATGCTACATCCATGTGATCCATTTCTAACATGTTATTGTGCTGTAGGTGGCTACTTATCAGGTGTGATCCCTTACTTATGGATGCATTTATTTTTGGTTCAATTATTTAGACTCATTTCCTTGCGGTGAATGTTAACTAGTTTCATTGGAATTGATGGAAAATATCACCTTATGTGCAATTGGAATGATCTGAAAATAAACATTTAATTGGCTGTAGGTGCACGCTTAAATATTTTTTAATGGATGTAGGATTTTTTATGGGTTTAATGGCATGGTCACAAGTTGATTTTGTGCAAGACTAGCTGCTTACATTGGAAAACTAGTTAACTAGTCTTATGGACTCTCTTTCGTAATTACCATGATTAATTATTGTATTTTTGGTAATTAGGACTTATTTATATGTAATTATATGTTATTAATCCATTGGTATTGATAATCGATAGTTATTTTTTAAACAATTGAATTTGTGATAAGTGTCATCATTTGCGCACTAAGTGTCGTTCAGTGTTGTAATTAACACCTTAATTACATGTTAACTGTGATTAAGAATAATTAGCATTTAGAAGTGGTTATCATCTCTGGTATGGGTTGGATTGAAGGTTTGATGATTTCATATGATTTTAATAAGCTTTCCCATCCTTTATATCAGATTTTGGATGTGTTAATGAATTTATATTGTTAATTATTAGATTTAGTTTCGCAAATAATTTTGGGAAAATAGAAATTAAATGTTTATGTTTTATCCATTGTACTAAAAATGAAGTAATTAGCCTCAGAGAGCTATTGATATGTCCCTTTGACACTCTGATATCCCTGGGGTATATTACGGGTGGTATCAGAGCTGTGGTTGCAACACTGCGACTATTGGGCCTATTGGTCGCTTTAAATTTGCTTGCTTGAATAAAAGTTAAATGTTGCCTATATGAAAGTTAATTATGAAAGTGATTCTATCTTTGTGAAATATGAAAAATTAATTTTTATTTAGAATATTAAGAATATTTTTTAAAATAATTATATCCTTTCATGCATTTTTCTTAGTTATTTATTTCAAAAATTGAAGACTAGTATAGTATGCTTTGTTTCTTCTTAACTAGAAAATTAATTATTATTTGAGAAAATAAATAAATTTGATAAAGGAAGGTTAACAAAACTTAGAATGAAAGGTTGCAGCTCACAATAAATAATTTATCCCAAGAAGACGCCGTAGAGAAAAAAAATAGAGGATGGAAGAACTATGATCCTTGAATACTACTTAAGAAAAGGAAGAAAGGAAAAGTAATAAAACTTACTCTAGGATGGACTTTCCACCAAATAATGACCATACACCTCCCTTGAGAAAAAGGGCTAGAAGTCCTAAGATTAGTCCAGACAGATTTTCAGATGACCTTAATAGTAGAAGGAGAAGGTATGAACATGATCAGTTGATGGGAATATTAAGAAATATTAAACCTTCAACTTTTGATGGTGAAGTTAAAAAAGGTGAAGAAGAAAAAACATGGTTAGTAGGGCTCCGAACGTTTTTCCAATTCCATAATTATTCATCAAACACGGAAGCAAGAATAGCTATCTATCATTTGCAAGGAAGAGCATCTATTTGGTGGGAACATTTGGTTAAACTGAAATATATTAATGAAGAAAATATCACTTGGAAAAATTTTAAAAAGTATTTTCAACAAGAATACCTTTCAGAGAAATACAATGATAATAAGATGGAAGAATTCTTTGAACTTAAGCTGGGAAATTTAACTATGGATGCATATGGGAAGAGATTTCTTGAACTGTTAACTTATGCATACTATATAAAAGATGAGAAAGTTAATATTCAAATATTTCTAATTGGACTGCCAATTTTTTACAAGGATAAGATTCAGTATGATATGCCCAAGACCCTTAAAGAATTAATATGGAAGGAAAAACATTTTTATAAGTTGGATAATAATAAGGAACATAAGAACTTGAAAGATAAGAAGAGTGTTAAACAAGACCAAAGAAAGAAGGGAACCAAGCCTCCTGTCAACAGAAGTGGTAATTTTCATAAGCAATCAGATTCAGATAAGAGACCTCTCGTTAGATGTTGGAATTGTAATGAGAATCACTATGCAAGCGATTCACATAAGAAAGAAGACATCATTCACAACATTCAGGAAGAAACAATAGGTGGTGTTGGTAAGACTCAAAGGATTTATGCAGCTTTGGAAGGTAGGAAGGAAGATCATCAGTCTCACATGATAGAAGTAGTAGGTAAGATTGGTAATGGAACTATGCCTATTTTAATTGATTCAGGATCAGCTAGTAATAATTATGTTGCACCTAGTGTAGTTTTGAATTTTTCTATTAATAAAAGTAACCTTGAGGTAGCAGGCCTTGTACAGGTAGCAACTGGAACTAAAAGAAAAGTAACAGAAATAGTATGACAATGTCCTTTGGAAATGAATGGCTTAAAGACTTTAGCAGATTTGAATGTTATCCCCTTAGGCTCTTAAGATGTTTTGATTGGTATGGACTAGTTGACTACACACCGAGCTATGTTGGATTGTTACAATAAGACTTACACATGTATAGATGAGGAAGGAAACATAGTAACAGTTAAAGGAATACATAGAATGATATCTTTAAGACATGTTACAACCTTATAGTTAAAGAAGTGTTTTAGAAAATGGTATCATATTTATGTAGCTCACATAGAAGAATCTAAGGAAAATGAAAATTAGTTACAGGACTACTGATATTACAATTTGTAGATGTATTTCAAGATATACCCAAAATGCCTCCTAGAAGAGATATAGAATTTACTATTGATCTAGTGTCTGGTACAGTTCCTTCATCTAAAGTCCCTTATAGGATGAGTATACCTGAGTTGAAAGAGTTACAGATGTAGTTACAATAATTATTAAAGAAGGATTATATTAGAACTAGTGTATCACCTTGGGGAACACTGGTTTTGTTTGTAAGAAAGAAAGATGGTACCTTGAGACTTTGCATAGATTATAGGCAGTTAAATAAAGAAACTATCAAGAACAAGTATCCTTTACCAAGAATTGATGACTTATTTGATTAGTTAAGGGGTACCACAATGTTTTCAAAGATAGATCTCAGGTTAGGTTATCATCAGGTCATAGTTAAGGAAGAGGACATCAGTAAGACATCTTTTAGAACAATATATGGTCACTATGAGTTTACAGTTGTTCCATCTGGTTTGACAAATGAACCAACTACCTTTATGTGCTTGATGAATGGGATTTTTCAAAAATATTTGGACAAGTTTGTGATTGTTTTCTTGGATAACATACTAGTTTACTCTAAGACAAAGAAAGAACATGAAGAACACTTGAGACTAGTAATGCAGGTACTCAAAGAGAATCAAATTTATGCTAAGTTAAGTAAGTGCTCTTTTTATTAGAACAAGATTCACTACTTGGGACACATTGTATCAGAAGAAGGAATCACAGTTGAACTTGAAAATATAGAAGCAATTATGAATTGGCCAACACCTAAGAATGTGTCAGAGGTTAGATATTTTATGGGATTATCAAGTTACTATCACAAGTTTATAGAAGGATTTTCAAAGATTGCACATTTGATAACTTCCTTACAAAAGAAAGGTATAAATTTTGATTGGACATCTAAATGTGAAACAAGTTTTTAGAAGCTTAAAGAGATGCTTATTAGTGCACTAGTTTTGAAAATTGCGAATCCAGATGAAAATTTTGTGGTATGTACAGATGCATGTCAGCAGGGTATAGGTGGTGTGTTAACTCATAATGGACAGTTTATTTGTTATGAGTCTAGGAATTTAAAGGAACATGAAAAAAATTATGCTACAAATGACTTGGAATTAGCAGCGGTAGTACAAGATTTAAAGATATGGAGACACTATTTAATGGGAAAGAAATTTGAATTAAGAACTGGTCACCATGGACTAAAATACTTGTTCGAACAACCTAATCTAAATTCAAGACAAAGGATATGGATGGAACTACTATTTGAATATGATATTATAATTAAACATATTAAAGTAAAATAAAATAAAGTGGTGGATGCACTTGGTAGGAAAATGCATGTGATGCACGTAGCTATCTGTACTAGCACTTCAGATTTAAAGGATAGAATAAAAGAGGCAAACAATACAGATAAATTCTTTCAACAAGTAAAAGCAAGTTTGCAGCAACAGGGAACAACAGATGATGCTATTATGGTAGTGGTAGACAAATTAACTAAAGCAACTCACTTTATAACAATTAAGACTACACATAAAGCAATTGAAATAGTAGATATTTATATGAAAGAGGTCACTAGATTGCATGGTATTCCGAAAACAATTGTGTCAGACAGGGATTCAAAATTCACATGTCATTTTTGGAAAGATTTGTTTAAAGGTTTTGGAATAAATTTGAATATCATTACTTCACATCATCCTCATACATATGGACAGACAGAAAGGGTTAATCAGGTTATTGATTACATGTTAAGAATGTATGTCATGGATCATCCTACTAAATGGGAAAATTATTTGCATCTTATGGAAGTTTCTTATAACAATGGTTATCACTCTTCTCTGAAAGTAAGTAATTTTGAAGCAATGTATGGAAGAAAATGCAACAAACCTATTAGTTGGGAAAATACGACAGACAAAGTTATCATTGGGTCAGAATTATTAAAGGAAATGGAAGATCAGATGGTTAGGATTAAACAAAATCTGAAAATAGCACGATATAGACATAAAAGTTATGCAGATCACAATAGGATTGGTAGACAGTTTTAAGTTGGGGATCACATGTTTTTGAAAGTGAAATTGAAAAATAGTAATTTAAACTTGGGGAGTTGTTCTAAACTTGAAGCTAGATATTGCGGTCCCTTTGAGATTTTGGAAAAGATAGGACCAGTTTCTTATGAACTAGATTTTCCTCCTAGCATAAAAGTGCATAATGTGTTTCATGTCTCTTTGTTGAAAAAGTATGTGCATGATCCTAGGCATATAATTGACTGGAATATGATATAGGAAAATTGTAAAGTAGATGATTTTGTTTTACATTAGATGATGATGTATATGATATGATACATTGTTGCTTAGATTATTTTGATACTAACATATGATCCTTGTTAGCATGTTGGTATATATATGATTTCATATCGATAGGTATACATGATGTTGATTATGTTTTTTATATATATTTGATATGACTAGGTGGATACAAAATGAGAATTTCTGGTAGAGCCTATGTCCATTGTAGGAAAGAATACCAAGCTACTCAGGAACAGATAAATCAGCCAAGTTAAGGTTTAATGGAGCCACTATACTCCCGAGGATGCAACTTGGGAATTGGAATATGTGATGAGGGAAGAGTACCATCATCTATTTTGAGATTTTGCGGCATGTATGTGTATGCATTGAGGACGACGCATGGTTTATGGAGGGAGGGCTGTAATTCCATTTCGTTTATACCTTGGACATATAATTTTTTTTTTTATGTTGGACATAGTGGCACAAGGTTCCTAGACTATGTTGTTATGTTGGACAACATAGCATTGTCGATTCCTGTTGCGTATTTAGAAAATATAAGTGCTTTATCTCATGATTATTTAATTATTTGGGTCTGATATGATTTATTTATGGATTCACATGAAATATTTGATGAAATGTACGAGCTATTTTTGGAATAAATTTCTCATGGAATTCAATCTATTTACGCAAGTAAATTTTGTGAAGGAATTGGAAACTAGTTTTTGGGATTTTGTCACAAATTGTTTGAGGAAATGATTCTTTGGAACCTATACTAAATAACTTATATTTATTCCCTTGTTCACTATATAATGTTTATTTTTTGGGTACATTATCCTCATAATAGTTTGAGACACTTCTCTTTGAAGCTTCTACCTTTTATTCGAAAACTAGTCCTTCAATTGGATTGTTTTGCATATTTTGGAGACTTGGCACATGAAGTGTTTTTAAAAATGAATAAGTGTTATTTTTATTCTTATGTATGATAAATATAATTTAAATTTGTGTTATAATGTGAGGGGAAACATTCTTTATAGTGTTTGGGAAATGTCTACCAAAATTCTAGATCAATTTCCAATTTCTAGCTCCTTCAATGGAATTGTTTTGAGTAGATTTGTGAATTTGCATATGAAGTGTTTGATGAAGTGTTGGAATGAGATATACCTATGCTATTATTTTTAAAATATTCTATTTGGACTTGGAATGGAATTTGAATGATTCTATGAGCCGTGGATTTAATTATTCTAGCGATTCCTAGAATTACTAGTCAAATCAGATGAGTAGAATTAGCTAATTTTGTGAATTATTTAATGGATTGTATATGGGAGGAAAGATACATCCATATGAATTTAGGTTACCAATGATATTATTTCCATAATATACAATGCTCATATATTTCACTTTATTTGGAATTTGGAAAGTTAAATTGGAAGCTAGGTACATTGCGGTCAAAATTGATAACTAGTTGTGGATTGAAATATATGTTTTCATACAAACAGAATGCTACATCCATGTGATCTGTTTCTAACATGTTATTGTGTTGTAGGTGGATAATTATCAGGTGTTATCCTTTAAATATGGATGCATTTAATTTTTGTTAAGTTATTTAAACTCAATTCCTTGTGGTGAATGTTAACTAGTTTCATTGGAATTGATGGAAAAGATCACCTTATGTGCAATTGGAATGATCTGCAAATAAAATTTTAATTGGATTTAGGTGTACTATTAAATATGTTTTTAATGGATGTAGGATTTATTTTGGGTTTAATGGCATGGTTACAAGTTGTTTTTGTGCAAGATTAGCTGCTTATATTGGAAAACTAGTTAATTAGTCTTGTGGACTCTCTTTCGTAATTACCATGATTAATTATTGTAATTTTGGTAATTAGGACTTATTTGTATGTAATTAGATGTTATTAATCCATTGGGATTGATAATTCAAGGTTATTTGTTAAAAAAGTAGATTTTTGATAAGTGTCGTAATTTCCGCACTAAGTGTCGTAATTAACACCTTAATTACTAGTTAACTGTGATTAAGAATACTTAGCCTTTAGAAGTGATTATTATCTCTGATATGGATTGGATTGAACGTTTGATGATGTTAGATGATTTTAAGAATCATTCCCATCCCTTAGATGAGATGTTGGATGTTTTAATGAATTTATATTAAATTATTGTTAATTATTGGATTTTGTGTCGCAATTAATTTTGGAAAAATAGAAATTAATTTTTTATGGTTTATCCGTTGCATTAAAAATCAAGTAATTATCCTCAGAGAGCTACTGATATGTCCCTTAGACCCTCTGATAGCCTCGTGGTACATTACATATGTTGAACTGATATAATTTTTTGTTGCTTAATGGAAACCAACCACTCAATAAGCAAGTGAAGTTCTAGTTGCTTTCTACCTATATGTTCAAAAGTAACTTTGCTTAAGCATCTTGATTTTTGACAAATTGCACCTTTTTTTTTTCTCTTTTAAGAGTCTTAAACTTTGATATCTTTCCATGGCTCCAACAACATTAAAAATTTAACAAAAGGAAAAAGAAAAAACAGTAAATATGGACAAGTGCAATACATCTAGTCATGATACTCATGGGAACCCTCAACAATCAATAATTGACAGCAGAATACAATGGTGAGTGCACTTTTATAAATTTTACATTTTCCTTACTCCACCCCTAGTTTTCTTTTAATCTACTAAAAATAATTAATTCTTTAATTACTATATTCTTGTTATTATTTTAATTTTCCTGCAGAGAAAAACAAGCTCCAGTGCTCCCTTGCTCCATTGTTCAAATTTGCTCTGGAACACAAACCAATGTTTTCAAAGGATATGTCCTTGCGAACTATCAATCAAGTCAAACTAAAAAATATAAATCTCCCGTAAAAATTCAGTACATGCATGTTGACTTGGTTGATCAAGATGGCCAGTTAACAATAACTGTGAACATCAACAATAATCTCACCACCCGCTTCCATTAATTTTTCTCAATTGGTGCCAATGTTCAAATAATAGATTTTTCCATCCGAAACAAAGGCATGTCTGATTGAGGAGATGAAAAATTATCTATTGAACTAGAAGAAACAAGCTCAGTGGAAAACATACAACAAGTCTGCAAGGAATGAATACTTGTACCTAACATCATCATACAAAACCTGCTTAAACTGGAAAACCATACCCTATTGTCTCTATCATAGAAATCGTTACTGGTTGCCAACAAACCAAAAAACAATTTGAATTTCACAATAGGTATGGTAACTTGAAATATGACACAACAATTGCGTGCTCTCTTATACCTAAAACAAGCAATTTTTTGTTTTTTATTTTCAAATTAACTACTAAGTAACTTTTTTTCCAATTCTTTGAATTTTTTCTCTTTAGCTATAGAATTAGATATGTGTTTTTTCTTCCTAGTTTCCATTAACATATGGAATCTAATTCCCCTTTTTACAGCTACAGCTAAATGAGAATTACAAAAATAAATTTTACTAAATACAATCGCAACTAGCATCAGAGACACCTACTATGCACTTGTTCAAGAACATTGTTAGAAATGGTCCAAAAGGATTCCATGTGCTCCATACTGGATCAAGAAAATTTGTTGATGTCCTCAATGACAACTTTACAAAATCACACCTACTGTAAGTCCTCAAATCAACAACTCAGGAAATTAATTATTTCTTTTTTTCTTGCTTCAAATTTAATTGTTTTCTTATCTTAAATTTTTCTAGTCACGGGTGTGTTAGGATATTCCTATAATCCATCCTAGTCCTACCATCCTTTCAGTTATTTTCATTATCAGTATTTCATGCAGCATGCATCCGCATGCTTCCCAGTCATCAGGTTGACACCTCCAGCACCTAGTCCCTAGTCTTCCAGCACTCGGGAGCTTATTTCCACTCAGATTGATCCCTCCTAGCCAATGATGCGCCCTCTTCTCACCCACCACTTGAGAAGGGTGCCTTTTCTCACCTACCACTCATGTTGTACTTCAGTTAGTGAGTTATCATCAGTTCTTTCCTTGATTTAAGGCCAGACTGACTCTCAACTGACTGTATCACTCTGATGGACCTCCGATGAGACTTGACTACCCATTCTAACTCCAGATAGCTCCTCATGAGCCCTCCACTGAGCCTCCTTCATTCAGTTAGTGCCTCCATGTGCCAGTTACACCTACCACACCCAGTTAGACTCAGTTTGACTGATGGTTGACAGTTGCTTGTGCATTGATGACTCCACCAATTATGAGATAGACTTCTAGTTGTGCTTGATGACACTCCACTGATTTTGGATCTATCCATGCAGGCTAATTCGAATCACACCTAGTGTATTTGAATCTTGAGCATTGTATTTTTACTATTTTACTATTCAGATTAATGTAACATGTGTAATCTGCCTCTATCTGAGCTCCTTTGGATCTATGTTCTACTGCTCTATTCTTCTTCTATTATTCCTAAATTATTTCATTGTGAGGTTTACATAATCTCTTGGATCTACTGTGAGCATTTTCACGGGGTGCAAGGTATTTTGAAAGAAAAAATTGTTTACGTTCCAGCATTCCAAAAAGTTTGTGACAAATGCAAACAAGTGTTTCCTTTGAAATCAATAGAATGCACACTTTGCAGACAATACACAGTGTGCAAATATGAACATATCATCAAATGTACTTTGGACACTGATGTTGATGGAATTGAATGCTTTCTTTGAATGGCATAGCTCCAAAACCGTTGTCCAGAAATTGCACAAATGATCTTTGATGACTATAAAAAAGCATTTCATTAACACTTTTCGACTTGCAGAAAAGTGGAAAAGTGTTGATGAAATGAAATTGCATAGATGAGCTTTGATGACTATCAAAAAAGAATTTAATCAACACTTTTCCACTTTTCCTCCTTGACACTAGTTTCTTTATTTGCAAAATGAGTTACATAGGTGGCCGTTGTATGTTGAATCTATTGTTCTATCCAAGAAAACAGACTTGTGTCATGAGATGCAAGATTTCATGCAACTAGAATATTGATGTAAGTGTATTTAGTATTCTTTAGGATTCATATGTGTTACTCCTTGGTTTAAAAAAAGTATGATATTTAATTAAATAATTTTTTATTATATTTTGAAAAAAAATCAGAATAACATTATTGATGTATCCTTTTAGTATTTATATCTTAAAATAAACATAGTTTGACTGTAATTCGCTAATATCATCTTTTGTACTCTTGGTTTCAACTATCGTTTGCATGTAAAACAACATAATATTTGTCCTAGTGATTGCATTGAAATATGTTGTTGTTTAGTATTATCCTTTTGTTGCAAGTGGTGTACATTAGTTACACAAGTGGCCATTGTATGCTAAATATTTCACTTTGTACAAGAAAACATATTTCTATCAAGAGATGTTATATTTCATGGTACTGGAATATTGATGTAAGTGCATTTATCTCTAGTTTAGAAGGGGCCATTTGATTTTAGCAAAAGTGCTCATTCTTCTGAAAGATCATTATTGTTTCCTTGTCTATTTTTACCACTATTTACCTCTCTCATAATTGTCCATGCATTAGCCTTTGGAAAAAAAATACCCATGAGTCATATGTTTTGCTCGTTGTTAAAATATTTTTGATTTTTTTTAGAATATTTTTCATTATACTTTGGAAAAATAGTCAAAATAATATGGTTGATATCTCCTTCCATTCTTTGCCTCTTGAAATAAACATAGTCTCTTTGCACTTTACTAATATCATATTTTCTTCTATATGTATAAAGTTGAATGTATTTTGAATAATGATGGTGATAGAATGGAACGCCTTTTGAAAATGCCACAACTCCAGAACTATTGTCTATCAACTGCACAAATGAGCTTTGATAACTAGAAAAAAAAATCCTCAATAGTTTCTTAGTGGTTGAAAATATGCCTAGGAGGCATTCTTCAAATTAGTAATGAACAATGTCATTTTTTAAATCAAGTAACTATGACATTGTTACTACCGGCTCTTTTTTCTAGGTGGATATGTAGTTGATACAATGCCATGTAGAGTGGCTATGTAAAACAATTTTTGCTTTGCTAAGTATTTTTTGTATAGACTTTAGACAGTTTGTACTTTTGCCTTATTTTATTTTTTTGATACGACATTATGTAGAGTGGATAGCTTAAACACTTCCTAGCTTTGTATATCCATTTTAGGTGCAGTCTGGGAATTTTTGTGCTCCTAGCTTGAACTATTGTCAATTCAAGGCATAATATAATATTTAGCATTGTGATTACATTCAAATATGTTTCTGTCTAGAGTTATGGTTTTCTTTCATGTAAAAAACATTGTGATCTAAATTATGTGCTAAATGGCACAACATTCCCCCTTAAAACCAATTGGATTTGAAAAGTATTTAGTTATGCTTATGCATGGGCCTAGCTAACTATCACTAGATAATTAGTTTATTTTAAATTTATCTTCCATGTCTTTTGAAATTCATTCTTGTAATTAAGAAATTTTGTGCATGACCTTCATATTTATAGTGTTGTTATACTTGGATCATTTCATAGTATTTTTTCTTGGACATTTCTGAAATGTGTTATTCCAACTTTCATATTAATTTCTTTCTGTTGTAGGAAATTCTCCCTATGGATAGGTAGAATCCCTCTTGGACATGAAAATGTTCCTTAGATCCCTAATCCAAGATAGAAGCAAAACTAATGGACTCTAACTTTCTCCTAGACCTAAGCTCTATGCATACAACAATACAAGAATGAGGAAGAGTGAGGGAGAGTAGATGACTTAACTCCTTACTGATGGATTTCCTTGCTACTCCAACCTTTAGGTTTGATGTCCAAAGCTCCAAATCCGAGTAGACCCTGTAGAGACAACACAAAATACTACCTTCCTTATACAAGTTAAACATAAAGTAGATTACTTACTTTGAATTCAACAAGAGTAAGCATACATGTAAATGAACACACATATGGGAGAAATAGGCCAAGTTGTATTAATGGAAAGCCATAAAGAAGCATGTACAATGGTATACCTGACTTGCAACAACACTTCCTCCAACCTTCCCTTCTAGACCTTTTGAGAATCAAGCTAACATAAGGATGGAATCTCCAAGCATAATTTCCATGTGTGGGATTCAAGGTAGAGCTTTATTTATAGGTTTTGGGATCCCAAACCACCATGGAGAAATGTTTGGATCACAAGAGGATATCATGGATCATGAGAGGATTGACATACCTAGGATGGTATGGAAGAGAGGATTCGAAGGTTAGAGATAATATCCAAAAAAACCTTTCAAATATTTATCCCAAACTCAAGGAAAAGTGGTTGGAGCAGATTTTCGCTCCCCTAAAGAGGTCCACAGAGTGACAAAGAGGAGATTGTCGCTCCCTAGACAACTGGTAGGGGGTGAAAATTCTTGTATATGGCCCAAAACAGGGTTGGTTGAAGTAGATTTCTACCTCCTAATGATGGATTTCTCTCCCCAACATGTTTAGGGACCATAATAGGCTTTAGGTTTCCCTCTAGAACACCTCTAGAATCAAAACAACCACATATTCATGGTAATGAAATAAACAACTCAAGGAGGACACTCAAATGTGACATTTTGAGGTGTAACACTTTATCAAAGTGCTTCTACCATATTCATCCAAAATCCATCTTTACCTAGTGGAATCATTTTAGATTGGATTTTACACTCTGCTTACCATTTCTCCCATGTACTTTGTTTTCTGGATTCTCCAAAAATTCTGGATTCACTTCTTTTTTGCACAAACTTTGACAAGAAACATAGTTGTAGGGGCATTGCCACCTCGTGGATCTTGTTTTGATTTGTGGATTAATAACTATATATTATATAATGATGGAATATTGAAATATGTATATATATGAATGTAAATATTTAATGGTTAACATGTTGTAGCATTTAGTGTAGGAAGCAATATATTTTACATTAGTTTGTTTCCTTTCATTTATCATTCATTTATAATTTAAAAGGAAGTTGGTTTATACGGTTTTTAAAGATGATGTTTGCAAATATGAATTCACATGTGCTAGAGAGCACAATATTATATGTCTACCTTGACGATGTAGTTATGATAGACCACACCACCATGAAAAATTCCTTGAACAAACCTTGCGAAGATGAGGTGTTTATTTCTTGTTCCTAATTAGGATCATTGCTACATTTGGAAGATGCAAACCTAAGAAGAATGTTTAAAAAATCTAAGAAAAATGTTGAAAGATATTCATATTTGTTTGCTGATGTTGTGTCTAGTGTTACGATCATTGTTATGGAAGTCATAACAATTTATTATTATTTTGTTTTCCAAATGAGTGTAATCTACATTCAATTTTGTTGATGCTTCTTGCACTGGAACATCCAACATATATGAACTGCATAATGCAATTGTTACTACTGAAATGTTCCTAGTTCACTAAAAAAACAAGCCCAATATTTTCTATCACCATGAATTTGGAGCACATTCCATCAACGTGTCAAAGGAAATATCACAATTTCAAAGTTATAATCATCATATTATAACCAATCTTATATCGTTGTCGGATATTTCCCCTTGAGACATCAAGAGGTTGTGCTCCTTAGGAATTGGAATGGTTGTTTGATAAAAAATAAAAATAAATGCTCAAAAAATGTGAAATGATAGGCCTTCATATTGTCATCTCCTATAGCTATGGTATTTCTATTTGTTTAGCATTAATATTATGTTGTTTTCATTTTCAAATACACTATTATATTTTTATATAATGTACTAGTGAATATGGGAGAAAAAAATACTAGAACGATGACATGCTCTAAACCAAATAAAGATCAAACAATTTGCAATGGTTAATGAGTAAGAAAATTAGTAAAAATCCTACAAAGTAGGTATCTAAGTAAGGTAATATTAAATGGGAAGATTACCAACTATTGTCTAGAGCAATGTTTAAGGAAATGTAGCCATTGCTTCTAACATATAATTGTTTATATATTGAAAATATTGATGTTGTACATGTGATATCTGATTTTGAAGATAAATATTCAGCAAACATCTAGTAGTCAAACCCCAAGCCTATGTGCCATGATAGCCACCCAATAAAGTGGTAGGGTTTTACATTTTATGGAATCTCTACAAAATAAAACAATAAGATGAAGTTATATTAACATGTTGTAGTTGGTGTTTTCACACCAGCCTGTGTCAAAAGGAACCTACTAAGGGTTGTGAAAAACCTAGTAGAGTTTCGAAAGGAAAAACAAAAATAAGGAAAAAAATGAAAATCTAACCAGCATGCAAGAAAAATTAAACTAGATGATATCAAAGCAAATCTAAAATAAACTTTTTCTGAAGAAACATGTAGGAGACAATGTTATACAAAGAATAAAGAATTCCATTTTATATTTAATGAAATTATGTAAGGGTAAGAATCACCTCTTTAGTTGCAGCAGAAGGGGTCCCTACAACCATCTAAGGGGGGGTCTACTTGGTCTCCTTACAATCCATAATCATCCAACCACATGTCACAGTTGTGATCTCCAAAAAGTGAAATGGGAGCAAGGAAAAGGCTAGCTCCAGATTAGGGCATAAATTTGATAGAGTGACAACTTGAGCAGATGAGTGGATATAGAGTGTATGTGTGTAATGGATGATGGACCATGGGGGTTTATTTATAGGCTCAATGCAAGGATTTGGGGATAAGGATAGGGATGGATTTTTCCATCTGGAATCATGTCCATGATTTGTGCTGAGTTGGAGTTCGAGCCCAATTTTCCTCTTTTTTCATGAGAAAACTGGGAAACAACCAAAATTCATCTTGGGAGTCATGTCTCTTATTTTTTGATATTTTTTTGCAACTTAGGTTGTGTTTTTCAAGAGATTTAGTGTGACTTGGGTCACTCATTTCTTAGGGATATGAGCGACCTGAGGTAAAAGTGCTCCCTTTTGGTTTTTGTTTTAATTTTTGGCTTTTGCAAAGGTTTCTACAAGGTCCAAGGGGCATAAT